>OZ030006.1:11550888-12283388 GCA_964023405.1 Apodemus agrarius | reverse complement strand
TTGTTCAAAGAGTTAAAATAAAATATCATCTCCTGCCTCAAGTCTATCTGAGCTACGACTGGTCCATTTCTGAACACGATCCACTGTCCACTTCATGATTTGTCACCTTCCTGATTTGTCATAATCGGATTGACCCATAGAAATAAAAGAATGATTTGATAAAAGTGCCCATGTGCACTTTGCATCAAGCCGAAGGGTTCTCCCATCTTCTGAACCTGTTCCTCATCAGGATGTCTTAAGGCCTGTAACAACAGCAGTGACTCTGGCCTGCTTCTTTGCCTTGTTTCTCTCATCTCTGATCCTCCCCCTCTCTCTTTCAAGGGTAGGATTAAGAAGAGAGAACAAAAATATGGGTGTAAAGCTCATGTCTCCAGCTCTTCTAAGTTGCAGTTATATCCTCCCAAGTAAGGCATTTTTTACACCGTCTGTGCTACAGGCTCTATTCACATGGTCTTCCGAGACAATCGGACATCCACACCCCTTGCATACTGCCACACTTTGTATGCCACAGCATCTCCTTCCAGGAGCATCTGACTCTCAGTCTGATCCCTTATTGTTTCCCTGTCAGCCTCTGCCCACTGCCCACCACTGCCCACCCCATTCCTCGGTGGCCCAGCAGGCAGCCCTCTGAAGCAGCACTGCTCAAATGATGCATTTGATTGGTCAAGTGGAATCTCTTGAATCCTTGACCATTCTTTATGGTAGAAATGTCTCTGCATCTGTTTAACCCAATTATCAGGGGGGCTGGGTCATGCAGATTCCCAGTCTCAGAATTCTTCTAGCAAGAGCTAGGCATACACTGCTGTCTCTGTGAGTGCATCCGGTAACGTTGGGGAAAGATTCCATATTAATTTGTAGATATACACACTAAGCAACTATATCAAGAATTTAACAGTATTTGAGATTGGTCCTGGTAACTCCTGTCCTTTCCTCTTAAGATGACACTTTCCTGTCTATTAAGACTCTTGGGGATATCTTTCCAATAATCCCCTTTCCAATATGTAGTCTTCCCCTATATGCTGCTGGAAACGATGAGCTGATAACTGGCTTTACCAGTAATTTTCCATTGCCATCAGCTTTGAAGCCTTAGCTATATTCCAGGAAACAAGAAAAGTCCCACTTCACATCTAATTATGCTCGTTTAAGGGTTGCATTAATTCGGTGAGGGAAGCGTTCTAATCATTTCAGTGAAACATCAGGAAACTGAAGCAAAAAGAGTCTCATAACTCTCCCAAGGTCAGGCAGCTTGCCCAAGGTTACTTAATATGAAGTAGCTGCCTGACTGCAAGCTCTTATCTCCTCTGCTAAACTGCCCAAGTAGAATTAGGCAGAGTCTAGAGGATTAATGAACCAATCCCCTAGATAGGTGCCCCAAACTGCTAAGTAGACAAAGTATCCAAATGTGTCCCTGTTCTGGATCCATTTCACTTTCCAGCCCTTCAAATGCTCTGATAGGAACATATTCTTCTCTTCTCTTCCCTCCTGTCTTAGAATGATTTAAATACTTGATGATTAATTAGTAATTTCCAGCTGAAACCATGAGCATTTTATAAAGTTATGCTAGTCCTTATTCAGCTGTTCCCAAATTGCATGTTAGTGTATATGTAAACAATAAAAATGGTACAATGGGACTTTACTAAATAGAAAGGGGAATACATTATTTCAAGTTGCAAAGAATTGAAAGATCCTCAAACAGTGCTTTTATGCTTTCTTAGTTGTATAGATATTCTATTTGTACTTAAATTTTTATTACATCACTAGTTTATATGAATGTATGTTCGAAATTAAAATTTTGCTTGTCCCATCTCATTAGAAATTGTTGGTTTTGCTGCTATGTTGGATACAAATCTGCTACATAGTCCCATCTCATTAGAAATTGTTGGTTTTGCTGCTACTTTGGATACAAATCTGCTACGTAGTGTGTGCTATTAAATAGCACACATATTACAAAAATTGTATTATTAATATATATCTGCTTGTAAACTGTAAATGAGGGCATTTGGCGGGGAAGATCTGTCTTCTCTCAGGTGCTTCATTCCAGCAAAATCACACAGAGCTTATCTTCGGTTTTACTTGAGTTGCATATTTATTTCATCTTGCCCCGTTGCAGCATCAGCTATTCCTTCTGCTGGTTCCAATTATTATGATTATTTCCAGCCCCAGTGAAGTCTGGCAAAGCAAATATGGAAGGGGAAAGGGAAGAACAGGCTTGTTTCCTTAAGCTCACCTCTAAGCCCATCAGTCGTTAACTGCACAAACCATTCGTTAAGATTTGGAGTGAGAAACTCACTACTGAATTTGGTTTTGTTGGATACTGCAGACAAAAACTCAATTGTATACGAGACACAGCTTAATACTGTGCCATAATTTGGATGTAGCATATCTTCATACCTTACCATTGGCCCTTATAGATTGAGACACTGCCTTGCATTGCAGATGCTAGAGGACTTCCTTTAGCGCCTGTTATGGAAGTTCATTGTACATATACTGCATGGCAAATGTGAGATGTGTATGTTACTTTAGAGAGAAGAAGCAACATTTATAGTTCTGTCTTGAAAATAATCTGGGTAATTGAGTATTTTCTCATTTTTAGTACCCCCCCAATGGTTGGGGATATCAGATGAATTATGTGCACAAATATTGGGCAAATAGCAACAGAGTGGGGCTAAGGTAACTTCTGTAGTTTCATTTCTGTCCATTTGTTTGTGTGTGTGTGTGTGTGTGTGTGTGTGTGTGTGAGAGAGAGAGAGAGAGAGAGAGAGAGAGAGAGAGAGAGAGAGAGAGAAGTTTTCCAGGTGCACAAGGTTTGTGAGCAGAACTCCTAAGGATTTAGGACATTTGAATAAATTGACTCTGAATCTTTACTATAGATTCGAGGATTCAGAAGAAGAGCAATCAAGGGAACAGAGGCTTTGACTTAGATAATGACAGAAGTTACCACTGCCATTCCATGCCCAGGAAGTCAAAGCTGACACAGCTGAGAATTATTCCCTACCTATAAAGCAGGCAAAGAGAGGTCTTAATGCAGAAGGATGTGTTGAAACAGATGCTTAAGCTGTGGTTTGCAAACTAAACCTGAAAGTCTTCTGTTTGGTAAATAAAATTCATATCCAATACACATTTATTGTTCAGAATTAGTATATTATACATTCCTTTTAAAAAATTCTTTCATTTGATTAGAAACAAGATATGTCTTTTTGTAAATTTATTCATAGTGTTCATTGGAGAAAAAATTTTGGTGACATCTTTTTGTAAAGATTTTGGATGTCTGAGAATTTTATTTTACATTATACCTACCAAAGTAACACACTTCAGCACAATACAGTATTAAGTGTCAATGAAAAAAATTAGTTAACTTGAAGATATTTAGTTCAATTACCAAACCTAATATAATTGGAAATGCGTTGAGACTGCATTCATTGAAATTATGTCATCATTATTACAAGAGTCATTACTAACATGTGTGAAATATAAAGGACTCTTGTTTTCCCAACTTTTCTTCTCTTATGTGTCTACCTTTCTAAATTAATCACAAAACTCTACTGGTGTTATGGAAGAGAAATTTTATAGCAGTAAATTTTACTAAGAAGCAACAAGAGCTGAGTGTAGAGTCACACAGCTTTACACACAGCACCTGGAGGCAGATCTCTGTAAGTCTTAGGCCAGCCTGATCTACAGAGAAAGTTAGAGCAGCAACATATATACAGTGAAATGTTGCTGAGAGAGAGAGAGAGAGAGAGAGAGAGAGAGAGAGAGAGAGAGAGAGAGAAGGAGGAGGAGGAGGAGGAGGAGGAGGAGGAGGAGGAGGAGGAGGAAGAGGAGGAAAATATACAATTGGTTTTTTTTTCTTTTCTTGAAAGTAATCTTTTTTTTTTTATTTTCTATATTCTATGTTTACATTCCAAAGGCTTTCCCCTTTCCCAGTTCCCCCCTCCCTATGTCCCATAGTTCCTCTCCCCCCCAACTATTCCCCAATCATTCCCCCTCCCCCCACAGTTTTAATTCACTTGCCATAGGATTATTTAAGCTCATGATTACTGTATACAATAGATAGCACACCAACTCAAAAAGAAACAATAGGCTGAAAGTTATTAAATTCAATACTTTTAACTAGGAAAATTGTTTAGGGAATCAAATTCACAATATAAAAAATGTTAGAGGTATGTATTTGTTATAAAATTATTATTTTATTGGATTATAAACAGATCATTTCTCATTAACACAGTCTTTTAACATTTTTTATTTTTATTTTTAATATATTTTTAATTAAAATATAGTTTCATCACTTTACCCTTCCCTTCCCTCCCTCTATTCCCTCCCCAATCTCCTCCGTCCAATTCCTTTCATGTATTCCACTCTCAAATTGACAGCCTCTTCTTCCCTGATTATCATTACGTGTGAATTTGTGTGTGTGTGTGTGTGTGTGTGTGTGTGTGTGTGTGTGTGTGTTTGTGTACAAATATACGAATTATAACCTACTGAATCCATTTCTGTTGTTTGTGTCTGTATGGTTTCAGAGCTGACCATTTTTCAATAGATATATCTATATCACAGCTCCTGCATCATAAGTAGCTCAGGGAACAGCCCAGAAGAAGGTGTGAAAAGATTAGGAGAGCCAGAATGCGAGGAAATCTAATGTGAAACAGTGCCTCATAGTAATGTCTTCATAAAAAATTGCAACATTGGCAATGTCTATAGACATTCTGAAGTGGAAGGAAGGAATTTCATGGGGCCACACCCCTAGACAATAAACTACCAACAACTGATGACTCAAAGAGATGGGGGCTAGCTTTCCCCGAGAGGGACCAGCTGATTGGTTACCAATACAAAGTGGTCGGCCCTGAAATATTCACTAATTGTTATTTTGTACTAGATAAAACATGCTTTTAAAAGTTCTATATAAAAATATCCAGATTATGTAAATACTTAATCTTGGAAGCTACAAACAGGCCTTTTTTTCAAAAACATATACTTTGGGCAAATGAAATTGATGAGAATATATAGTAGACCATTAACTCTGCCAAGCTGTCTTTTGCTACACTCTTAACAGGACACATGATACCAATATTTTCAATTACATGTTGTTGAACACCTCATATTTGAGATGTGGCAAATTGTTCTGATGTTATCAGGTAATATAAACATTATGATGGTTATTTAGTAGAAACAAACATGATAATCGCATTATTAACAGGCAGGCTTCTCTTTCCTCTTGAACAACAATTACCACTACTATTAAGTGATCCAAAAAACTCCACCAGAGTACTTCTACAGCTGATAAACAACTTCAGCAAAGTGGCTGGTTATAAAATTAACTCAAGCAAATCAGTAGCCTTCTTGTACTCAAAGGACAAGCAGGCTGAGAAAGAAGTTAGGGAAATAACACCCTTCACAATAGCCACAAACAACATAAAGTACCTTGGCGTAACTCTAACCAAACAAGCGAAAGATCTGTATGACAGGAACTTCAAGTCCTTGAAGAAAGAAATCGAAGAAGACCTCAGAAGATGGAAAAATATTTTTGCTCCTGGATTGGCAAGATCAATATAGTAAAAATGGCCATCTTGCCAAAAGCAATCTACAGATTCAATGCAATCCCCATCAAAATCCCAAATCAATTCTTCATAGATCTAGAAAGAGCAATTCTCAAATTCATCTGGAGCAACAAAAAACCCAGGATAGCTAAAACTATTCTCAACAATAAAAGGACTTCTGGGGGAATCAATATCCCTGACCTCAAGCTGTACTACAGAGCAATTGTGTTAAAAACTGCATGGTATTGGTACAGCAACAGGCAGGTAGATCAATGGAATAGGATTGAAGACCCAGAAATTAACCCACAGACTTATGGTCACTTGATCTTTGATAAAGGAGCCACAACCATCCGGTGGAAAAAAGATAGCCTTTTCAACAAATGGTGCTGGTTCAACTGGAGGTCAACATGCAGAAGAATGTGAATTGACCCACTCTTATCTCCTTGTACTAAGATCAACTCCAAGTGGATCAAGGACCTCCACATAAAACCAGACACACTGAAACTATTAGAAAAGAAACTTGGGAAGACCCTGGAGGACAAGGGAACAGGGGGAAAGTTCTGAACAGAACACCAATAGCTTATGCTCTAAGATCAAGAATTGACAAATGGGACCTCATAAAATTACAATGTTTCTGCAAGGCAAAGGACACTCTCAGAAGGACAAAACGGCAACCAACAAAGTGGGAAATGATCTTCACCAACCCCACATCTGACAGAGGGCTAATATCCAATATATACAAAGAACTCAAGAAGTTAGACCCCAAAGAACCAAATAACCCTATCAAAAAATGGGGCACAGAGCTAAACAAAGAATTTTCACCAGAAGAAATGCGGATGGCTGAGAAACACCTTAAGAGATGTTCAACATCATTAGTCATCTGGGAAATGCAAATCAAAACAACCCTGAGATTCCACCTCACTCCAGTCAGAATGGCTAAGATTAAAAACTGGAGAGACAACAAGTGCCAGCGAGGATGTGGAGAAAGAGGAACACTCCTCCACTGTTGGTGGGTATGCAAAATGGTAAAACCGCTCTGGAAATCAGTGTGGCGGTTCCTCAGAAAATTGGGCATGCCACTTCCAGAGGACCCCAGCATACCACTCCTGGGCATATACCCAGAGGATTCCTCTGCATACAATAAAGACACATTCTCCACTATGTTTATAGCAGCCTTGTTTATAATAGCCAGAAATTTGAAGGAGCCCAGATATCCCTCAAAAGAGGAATGGATACAGAAAATGTGGTATATTTATACAATGGAGTACTAAAGTACTACTCAGCAATTAAAAATAATGAACGCATGCAATTTGTAGGTAAATGGTTAGATCTGGAAACTATCATCCTAAGTGAGCTAACCTAATCACAAAAGAATACACATGAAATGCAATCACTGATAAGTGGATATTAATGATCCCAGAAGCCCTAAATACTCAAGGCACAATTAGCAAGTCAAATGACTCCCAAGAAGAAGAAAGGAGAGGACCCTGGGCCTGTAAAGATTGGATCCAGTATTGTAGACCCAGAACAGAGAAATCATTGGGGCGGGGAATGATTGGGGAATAGTTGGGGGGGAAGAGGAATTATGGGACATATGGTGGGGGGGAACTGTGAAAGGGGAAAGCCTTTGGAATGTAAACATAGAATATAGAAAATAAAAATTAAAAAAAAACCAGAACATTTTTCTTTTTTTTAAATTTTTATTTTCTATATTCTATGTTTACATTCCAAAGGCTTTCCCCTTTCCCAGTTACCCCCCACCATATGTCCCATAATTCCTCTTCCCCCCAACTATTCCCAACACACTTGAGGTAAGTTCAACTGGGAGAGCTTTTCCAGTTCAGCGTTTATAGTAGTGCTCATATTTTCTTCTAAAGAGATTTATTTACAAACTATAAGGCAGGTTTCTTTGCCTAACATGTCTAAACAACGTATTTAAGTAAGTTTATATCTGACTTCCAATGTGAGAGCTGCCACGTTTTCATGGAGCTCTCCTTGGAAGCATTTCATATTTCTGTTTTCTGGATAGTGAGCCTTGGATGTCCTGCTTTTCCCTTTAAACCTCGGAAAGCCATTTTCCTTCCTGCCTCTGTAACCTTTGCCTTTGTCTAGTGCTTTCACTGATCTCTACTTCAAATACACTGAAGATTTAAACATTCCTGTCATCTCAACCCGTTCTCTGACTTCTTAATCTCTTTAGTTCTGTCAACCAGGCCTTGGCAATATTTCACCCACTTGCTGTGTGTGTCCTTTTTCCATCGCTAATGTTCCTGTTTCCTTGGCATCTCTCCCGACTACGTGAACCGCAGTGTTTCACCAGTTTCTTCTCAGGCCTTGCCTTTCCTTTCCAACTGACTACCAAATTTACACCCCAGTGCAATCTTCTTCAGCTACTCTCAAGTTTATTCTTTCCCATGTAACCACAAATTGCTTACACTGATAGAACATCCAAAACAAAAGCAAAGTCCTCATCAAGCATTATACTGGGACTTCTCCACACTGGCACTACATCTGAGCTACTGCAATGATGGTGTGTTTTCAGTAACACCAATAATGTGGGCTTTTCCCTCCAACTTTTCACACCTATGCATCTCAGATTTTTGTACTCTTAAATTTGCATTCTGGTTATTTCTCCTGATTCCAAAGCCATCCTTTCTATGTTAAACACATAATAATTTTGGAAGCCTTACTGTATTCACAGAAGAGATCCTTAATAAAATTAATTAAAGGACATTTTTGATTCAGGATAAGAATGAGAGGTGAATTGGCAATTTAAGAGTTTCAGCTGTTTGAAGGACATTCTGTTTGAGTGTAAAATATAACAATAGTTTGTTTTAAAATATGCCTTTAACAAAATTCTAAAAATATTTTGAAATATAAAGCTTACTGCAGAAACTTTTGGGTATTTGTGTTAAAGGTTGTTGAAAGATAACAGCACAAGGTATGGAATCTTGTAGAAAGGGAAATCAAGTCATGGCAGAGGACACTAGATTTCCTATATTTGCAATTTAAGATTTGATTCATAACAATGGGATTCTCTTCCACATTTTAGGCAGTGGCACAAGAGTAGTCTTTCCAAAAGACAACCCATGAGGAAACTGGCTTCACAAATAGCCAAAGGAAGATTAAACTGGTAGTCTGTGTTTCAAGACCAAATTTACAGAGATAGACTGTAAACTGACAGTGTTTTTGTACAGTTACACACGCACATGCACACATTCAATGATTTATCTGAAAAGAACACCCAGAGAAACAAATGACCAGCATCTGTTTCTGACTTCTCAGCAGAGAGAAAGCATGTACTAAGGGCTGTGAGAAAATGAGAAGTTTTGACGTTACAACTGTTACCTAAAAGGTGAAAGCTCATTTTCAGTTTTGACTTGACCTAGGGTCACGTATCACAGTGATCATCACTTTTGTGGTTTTCCGAATGTTTCAGGATTTCTATGATGAAGATGCTAAGGAGAAGGTTAGGAGAGTGCAAAAAGGCAGAAAGGGAAGTGAAGACAAGGACAAATTTGAGGTAGTTCACAACATACGGTTTTGATCTAATGATCTAAGCATCCATCTTTAAAAACTGTTCAACCAACAAAATTATCTGAATCTCCATTTTAGCTAAGAAGGTCAACAAGGAAGCTCTGAGACAGTACACACAAGCACAGGTCCTGGGAGTCAGGCTAGCGACATCACACCCTAAAGAGAAACACTAATTTTTAGGCAATTCTGAATCCACTCTCAGCTCGGGACTAAGAGAAAGACATGCTTTTTGAAGAGTATTTAGTGCACTATGTTAATCACATTAACCGTGAAGGAGGGACATGGGAAGGTAGGGAGGAGAAATAGAAGAGAGAAATGACCTAATTATAGTACAGTTTTAAAAATGGAAAGAAAAACAGTATAACTGATGGAATTCTCTTTGAAGACACTCTTCAAAAATGACACTACGCCCTGCACATTTGAAAGCAGCTTTTCTGGTATAGCTTTTTGTTGTTGTTGTTTTGTATAAATAATTTGCACAATGTTTGATTCATAGTGTGGATGAGCAAATAGTCACTCAAGCCTTTGTGCAGACACTTGGCATTATTCTCCCCTTGCTGTCACTAATTTGCACACTTGTGGATTAGCAATGCAATACAAGCAGCTATCAAACAAGCACAGAGTACATCCATTCACACACAATTGAGAGCATAAGGTTCTACTCAGACAAGTTTCATAATAAAAATTACTGATATTCTCTATACCTGTATATATATTTATGCATATATATGCACCTTCTTTTTTTCTTGAGAATAATAGGTACTTTCTGCCACTTTGGTCTAACATATTTATGGAAGAAGTTGAAATGTTTTGTCAGTATGCAAGCTAGGGCAGGAACAACAGAATTTAGAGTGTAGGCATGCTACCTACCTTGTGTACTTCCCATTCCTAGAGAAGGTTCTAAAAGCAATTACCCGGCCACCATAGGCCCATGCAATGGCTAGTGAACTCCAGGCTATCCTTATTGGGAGATTCTGGAAAGAAACAAGACTTCTGTGTATACCTTCGTCTCTGACTCTTAGCCCCAAAACCATATCTAACTGCAAGGATGCCATCACTTTTCACTGCTTTAAATTAGTTTTTTTTTACAGTGTAGCCATTGCTGCCCTCCAGATAGACCCCTCCACAGTTCCTTATTCCATTCCGCCATCCTGCTTCTCTCCAAGAGGATGCCCCCCATTCGACCTCCCAACTCCCTGGGGCCTCTAGTTAGGAGGGTTAGGTGAGTCTTCTCCCACTGAGGCCAGGCCAGGACCCCTGTGGTTGAGTTAGGGAAAGGCTGGAAGAAGCTGAGGAAGAAGGCATCCGCATAGGAAGAAGACCAACCAACAGTCTCAACTAACTTGGACCCCTGAGATCTCTCAGACATTGAGCCCCCAACCAGGCAGCAGACACCAGCTAGTCCGAGGCCTCCTGACACCTATGTCTTCACTTTTTTTTTTATTTTTCTTTTTCTTTTTTTTATTTTATTTTCTATATTCTATGTTTACATTCCAAAGGCTTTCCCCTTTCCCAGTTCCCACCCACCATAGTTCCCATAGTTCCTCTCCCCCCCATCTGTTCCCCAATCATTCCCCCTCCCCCCTCGGTTTCTTTACTAAACTGGATCCAATCTTTACAGGCTCAGGGTCCTCTCTTTTCTTCTTCTTGGGAATCATTTGACTTGCTATTTGTGTCTTGAGTATTTAGGGCTTCTGGGCTCATTAATATCCACTTATCAGTGATTGCATTTCATGTGCATTCTTTTGTGATTGGGTTAATTCACTCAGGATGATATTTTCCAGGTCTAACCATTTACCTACAAATTGCATGAATTCATTATTTTTAATTGCTGAGTAGTATTCCATTGTATAAATATACCACATTTTCTGTATCCATTCCTCCTTTGAGGGATATTTGGGCTCCTTCCAATTTCTGGCGATTATAAACAAGGCTGCTATAAACATAGTGGAGCATGTGTCCTTATTGCATGCAGGGGAATCCTCTGGGTATATGCCCAGGAGTGGTATGCCAGGGTCCTCTGGAAGTGACATGTCCAATTTTCTGAGGAACCACCAAACTGATTTCCAGAGCGGTTTTACCATTTTGCATACCCACCAACAGTGGAGGAGTGTTCCTCTTTCTCCACATCCTTGCCAGCACTTGTTGTCTCTTGAGTTTTTAATCTTAGCCATTCTGACTGGTGTGAGGTGGAATCTCAGGGTTGTTTTGATTTGCATTTCCCTGATGACTAATGATGTTGAACATCTTTTAAGGTGTTTCTCGGCCATCCGAATTTCTTCTGGTGAAAATTCTTTGTTTAGCTCTGTGCCCCATTTTTTGATAGGGTTATCTGTTTCTTTGCGGTCTAACTTCTTGAGTTCTTTGTATATATTGGATATTAGCCCTCTGTCGGATGTGGAGTTGGTGAAGATCTTTTCCCACTTTGTTGGTTGCCGTTTTGTCCTTCTGACAGTGTCCTTTGCTTTGCAGAAACTTTGTAATTTTATGAGGTCCCATTTGTCGATTCTTGATCTTAGAGCATAAGCTATTGGTGTTCTGTTCAGGAACTTTTCCTGTTTTTGAGGCTTAAATATATTAAAACTTCTAAACCACACAAAAAAGTGCTAATATACACATTTTACTGAATTTATTTTGCATGCTATAAACTTGTGGCATGAAGAACAAAGTTACTGTTCTAACCCGGATATTAACACAATCATTTTAAAAATTCTGTTCTATGTTACTGTAGGCTGGGGGACACTGTTGCATGATTTCTTGTTGAGGAGATGAGTCTCCATTTCTATTGGGCATTGCAACTAGCATTGTTGACGTAGATTCTATATATTGACTGGATGTGGTGACTTCTTACATTCTCTATATAGTCCTGAGGATCTATAATGCACAGAGCCATGAAGCATTTCAGAAAATGTAACGATTCATGGCTATAAATCCATTTTGTGGACTGTCTGTGCTTTTGGAAGTTTTAAGGCTCTGATTAAATGAGCACGTATAATGAGACTTCCTTGAATACCAGTATACACTGCTTCTTCCTTCTAACTATTCCTAGAGTTGTGAACATCCATCCATTCACATGTAGTATATGTTAGTTATAATAATTTTAGACTCAAGTTACTGAAAACCAAGCAGACATAAAGCACACTGATATTTATAATTTTACATAACAGGAAGTCTAAAGATAGGGAAGGCCCCATGATTGGCTGATTGAATGACTAAAAATAAAACTTCTTTCTGTTTTCCTGCCTTGCTATCTTCAGCTGTCAAGTATCTTGAAAACAGATATTGGAAAACATGATGCCAGCTACAGAATCTATGAAACTATGTATCTAAGTAATTCTAATAATTCAATTACAAAACTCTTCTGAATTATGCTCACCCATAGATTATCTTTCAAAGCCTAAGATATAATACAGTTTTGGGTATAGTAAATATTTAATAACTCTTCTTAGGATTATTTCTAAATAGGTAAAATTTAGATAGTTCAGTTCACACTGTTAAATGAAGGGAGAACTTGAAAAATCACATGATCTAATATTGTTCTTCATGAGCCTCTTGTGTTACCTTAAACTGATTTTTTTTTAATTCTTACTTTCTAGAGATACTAAAACTTACATGGGATATTCTGATGAGAAATAGTAAATCCATTTTCTTATTTGTTATGTTGTAACAATTTCGAAAGAGCTTTACAGCCTTTTAACAAAATTCATGTAAACACATTTATTTGTCTTTGATTTTAAATATTGGTTCCAAAGGAGTGACATGATGTTGGAGACATCAGAGCAATTACTAGATAATTTGTTTGGTAATAATATCATGCAATCTTTCTGTGTTTATTTGCCTAGGTTTCTTCTCTATTTTATGGTTATTTTTCTTGGACTAGTGGCTGCCATGGTAGATAAAACATTGGTTTGTGTATGCGAAGAATTTATTCTGTGTGCCAAGAACACTCACTATTTGTTCAGCATAACGTAGGTTTCTTTGCCCCCCCCAGCAGTCTTGATTTATTACGATTGGGTAGAACCCAGTTGAGGTTCCTATTGAGTCTTCCCAGAGATGGGCTGTATTTTATTTCCACACTGGAAACATGGCTGTATTCCATTAAACAGAATTGTAGTAGAAAATCCTTCCTAAACAAAATCATACAAACAAAAACCTAACACTAAACACCAGAAGACACACGTTTTCTTTGATTTGGACTTTACTGTTTGAAAATATACAAAGCTATGGAGCCAAGGAAGCTTTGTTTTACTTTCTGACAATGTGAAATGTAGATACAGCTACCTCCTCATTATTATTTTAAATATGAGGACAAATGTGTGTTTCTGTTATCTTGCATTATTTTAAGGGTACATTATTTGATATTAAAACAATTACAACCACTCTGGAAATCAGTCTGGCGGTTCCTCAGACTGGACATGATACTTCCGGAGGACCCAGCCATACCACTCCTGGGAATACACCCAGAAGATTCCCAGCATGCAATAAGGATACATGCGCCACTATGTTCATAGCAACCTTATTTATAATAGCCAGAAGCTGGAAAGAACCCAGATGTCCCTCAACAGAGGAATGGATACAAAAATGTGGTATATATACACAATGGAGTACTATTCAGCCATTAGAAAGAATGAATTCATGAAATTCTTAGAGAAATGGATGGAGCTGGAAAACATCATACTAAGTAACCCAGTCTCAAAAGAATACCCATGGTATGCACTCATTGATAAGTGGATATTAGCCTAGAATCTTGGAACACCAAAGACACAATCCACGTACAAAATGATGTCCGACAAGAAGGAAGGAGTATGCCCTGGTGCTGGAAAGGCTCAAAGCATCAGTGTAGGGGAATACCAGAACAGGGAAGTGGGAAGGGGTGGATGGGGAACAGGGGGAGGTAAAAGGGCATGTGGGACCTTTGGGGGACAGGGAACCAGAAAAAGGGAAATGAAATGTAAATATAGAATATATCTAATAAAAAATTAAAATTAAAAAACAATTTATATAAAGTATCTAAAGCTTTATAATGCTATTTGTATTTGATTGCTTTAAAACACATCACTTGATTAATTTATCTAAAATAAAAAACAATAACAATTTTTTTGCTATGACAAACACAAAGGATGATTAGGCTAAGACACTTTGGGTGACAGACATTAGGTAGAAATTGAATGTGGTTTTAAGTATTTCTATACTGTTGCCTAAATTGTCATGTAACACCCATTAGTATATCATCACTAGCTACTATTATCATTATCCCGCTAGTTCTGAATTACCCAGTTGTTTTCTATAGTAGGATTGATTCCCCCAGCTTGTTTTGTTTACTTTGACATCATTCACTCTGCATTTCCCTATAGCTGCCTAGTCAATTGCAATGGGGAAAAGGGGGACCAGACATTAAAGCAGTAAAAATATTCCCATTTATTTGAATTTTAGAGAAAGCACAGGGATTCAAATAGAAGGAAATAAGAGTATGAGCACTGGGTTTAGAAGGCAGAAATTAGCAACCAACACATTGGGAATGTTTAAACGGAATATGCCAAATAATTAGAAATGAAAATATTTCTTTGTTTTGTCTTCGGCTCCTAACTATGTAGCCATAAAAGCTGCTTTAATCTGTGCTGTGAGTGTTTTTAAAGATACTGTTTTCAGGATAGTGGTCTGAACATAGTTTTAAACATTTTATATATTCTTCAGATTAGTACTGACTATGTTTGTGAGAATGGCACTGGTGTGATCAGATTCTGTGGGCAGTGCTTTACAGGACTTTAATTCGACCATGTATGTACTTTAAAAGGAAGAGAGAAATGTGTCTGTGCTACATTATCTCATTCCACTTTATGTCTTCCATTCGACAAGTGATCTAAGTAGTTTTATCTTTCAAAAATTATAAACATGTATTAAATTATCACATGAAATCAACCAATAAAAGTTATTCTTCTTTTTACCTTGATTTTTATGACTATATATACATCTGTCTTTTTGTACATCTGTCCATTTGTACATCTGTCTGTAACTTTTCTTCTGGTTCTTAAAATACAAATAATACCAACAAATATTCCTAAACTGTTGGTAGCAGGTATTATTAGATGTAAAATACTCCATATAATATGAAACTGTAGTATGTCATTTTAGAATGTAGATGAAAATCATTCGTATCAGTTTCATTGTCTTGTAAGTTCAGAAAGAAGAAACAGTGTTGATTGTAAGAGTGACCAATTGTTGGAATTCCAGGTTCAAGTTTCCATGGTGATGGAAAAATCAAGTGGATATTTAAAAATAGTCACAAATAGTTAGGGTATCTAAAATACAACTTCAACAATTCAACTTTCTCTTATGCTGTGGTGATAACTTGTACATGCCTGCAATATAATTACCTGATGGATTTTTTTTAT
Source organism: Apodemus agrarius (assembly GCA_964023405.1). Lineage (NCBI taxonomy): Eukaryota > Metazoa > Chordata > Mammalia > Rodentia > Muridae > Apodemus > Apodemus agrarius. The sequence continues at coordinate 12,267,925 of OZ030006.1, read as the reverse complement.
GTAAAATCACCTGTGTTATTCAAAGTTAGAAGTAAAAAGGAGAAACATTGGTAATTGTACTTCCATAGCTTTGCTCAGCAATGCTGGCCTTCTTCCAAAATGAAGAAAAATGCTCTTAACTTTGAACTTATGAACAAGCTGTTTCTTGAGCTCAGTGGAGCAGAGCCTGGACCAATGAAGCAGATAAACAGTGTGAGTAGGGAAATGCTCGTGACACTATCCTGGAAGGACCACACACCATAGGAGCCTGTCGCACCTGAGCTTGTGTTTGCCATTAACCAAAGTACATAGAAATATATTTAAATACCTACATTAATTTTGGGTGGTTTTATGAAATAATAATAACACCACCATTTGGTGTTATAATGGTAGGCAAATTTTAAAATGTTCCTCTAACTAAATAAAAACATACACCTGATAAATGTGTAAGCATATAGGTTGTTTGAGCAGTGGAGCCTTGCACCCAAACCATGTAACATATCTTGAAACTTATATATATATATATATATATATATATACACATATATATGTATATACATATATATATATATATATGACACTAGTAAAGAATTGATGTTTTACTAAGAAACAAGTCATTTTCTTTGCAGAAAGGTGTGATGCTGTGTGCCTATTTGCATATTCCACATCTCTCTCAATAGAGATCATTTCATTTTAGGTTTTTTTCTTTTTTTGTCATATGTGTAATTCATATCTTCTTTATTTCTCCCTAATTGCTACCTAATTTTGAAGTTTCTAATTGGCCCCTTTGCTTTTATCTTGACTTCTTAAGCAATCTGTTGCTCTAGTTATCATTCCCAATGTAAGGCTCAAAACATAGAAGTTCCCAATTCAAAAAGTCCATAGCTACCCTGTTCCCCAAGACAAAATATCTATATAGTCACCAGACATTAACTCATTTTACTTGGCCTTTAAGTTTGGCTTCCAGAATTTGTCTGTGGGAGACTATCAAAGCTCATTTGTTAATATTGCCAGGGACCAGACCCAGTGGGAGGTGTTCTTCTTTCTTGTTGGTTCCTCTTGAGGTGGGGGGTGTGGGGCATGACTTGGTCTTATGAGATTTTGGGGGGTAAGACTTTGTCTTACAAGATATTTAGGGTTGCTGTATAATAAAAAGTGTATTTATCTAAGTCTAAGTTACTATGCTATTGTAGCTGACCTGCCTTCCATGTTCCTCTGAAGTCAGAGACTGCAGTCTCAGGCACTTAACACTTCATCCTAAAACAGCAGAGGATTAAATAAAGGGTTAGTTGCAAGAGCCTTTTCCATGTTGTTCCGATGTCTCTTGCTTGTCAGGCTAGGGGAAAGTTTGGAGCAATAAACCTCTATTGAACCAGGAGAAGAGAATAACACTTGCAGAAAGAAAAACTTTTTTTTTTAATTTTTATTTTCTATATTCTATGTTTACATTCCAAAGGCTTTCCCCTTTCCCAGTTCTCCCCCTCCCTATGTCCCATAATTCCTCTCCCCCCCAACTATTCCCCAATCATTCCCCCTCCCCCCCACGGTTTCTCTACAAAACTGGATCCAATCTTTACAGGCCCAGGGTCCTCTCCTTTCTTCTTCTTGGGAATCATTTGACTTGCTAATTGTGCCTTGAGTATTTAGGGCTTCTGGGCTCATTAATACCCACATATCAGTGATTGCATTTCATGTGTATTCTTTTGTGATTGGGTTAGCTCACTCAGGATGATATTTTCCATGTCTAACCATTTAGCTACAAATTGCATGAATTCATTATTTTTAGTTGCTGAGTAGTATTCCATTGTATAAATATACCACATTTTCTGTATCCATTCCTCCTTTGAGGGATATTTGGCCTCCTTCCAATTTCTGGCTATTATAAACAAGGCTGCTATAAACATAGTGGAGTATGTGTCTTTATTGTATGCAGGGGAATCCTCTGGGTATATGCCCAGGAGTGGTATGCCAGCATCCTCTGGAAGTGACGTGGATCAAGGACCTCCACATAAAACCAGACACACTGAAACTATTAGAAAAAAAACTTGGGAAGACCCTGGAGGACATAGGCACAGGGGGAAATTTCCTGAACAGAACACCAATAGCTTACACACTAAGATCAAGAATTGACGAATGGGACCTCATAAAATTACAATGTTTCTGCAAGGCAAAGGACACTGTCAGAAGGACAAAACGACAACCAACAAAGTGGGAAAAGATCTTCACCAACCCCACATCCGACAGAGGGCTAATATCCAATATATACAAAGAACTCAAGAATTGAGACCCCAAAGAACCAAATAACCCTATCAAAAATGGGGTACAGAGCTAACCAAAGAATTTTTACCAGAAGAAATTCAGATGGCTGAGAAACACCTTCAAAAATGTTCAACATCATTAGTCATTAGGGAAATGCAAATCAAAACAACTCTGAGATTCCACCTCACACCAGTCAGAATGGCTAAGATTAAAAACTCAAGAGACAACAAGTGCTGGCAAGGATGTGGAGAAAGAGGAACACTGCTCCACTGTTGGTGGGATTGGAAAATGGTAAAACTGCTCTGGAAATCAGTCTGGCGGTTCCTCAGAAAATTGGGCATGTCACTTCCAGAAAAACTTTTACATAAGTGAATATGCATAATCTCACATAAGTCATACACCACTTCAAACATGCGGAATTCTCATTTACACATTTCCACATAAATTCAGTTGGGCCCAGCTTGCATGCATTCTAACAATTATACATTTACACACACATGCATACATTCTCACAATTACATACTTATACACACATCCATACTTACATATTCATATGCAGCAAAAGACCAAGCACCTGTGCAGAAAGAACTCACTCATTCTGGATGAAAAATGAGCTCCAATCTTTATTGCATAAAGAAAGAGAAAGCTTCCACCCTTTTAATGCTAAATCAATTAAAACCAGTCTGTAAGAAAAAAAGCTTTCTTTCTTTTAATAAGACTAAGCCTGCCTTGTCTTTACCATGGAGCATGCTCTGTCTCATGGTAAAGAGAAGCCTGCCTGCTCCTTCTACTCTTCTGCTCTTCTTTTTACCTCTTTCCCCCTGTATTCTGCACATAGCTCTCTTAGGTTTTCATGTTACCTATAGTTTTCAAGTTATTCCACTCTGCATTCTCCTTCTAATCTTATTCTCTTCTGACGACAATCTTCTCAGTTCAGTTCCTCTCTCAGCTCAGTCCATCTCACCTAGTTCCTCTCACCCCAGTTCCTCATTTCAGACTTTTCTCTCTGTCCTCAGCCCTTAAACATCTATCAGAATACATGATCACAAGTTACAAAGCTCATCACAAGTTCACACAAAATGTCAAATCATAAATTGAAATAGAAGTTTACAACAGAGTATATTTACATGCATATCCATTAGGAGTAATTATCTAGCTAAACATTTATCACCTGTCTTAACTCTACAGGTTCACCTAAGGTTTAAAACTATAACTAAGTTATAAGTTTTGTACAGATAAACCCAGATGAATTTTTATCTTCTGTCCTTTCACCTATAATAAATCATTAGTTCCCATTTTTATGATCTTTGGTTAATTGTTTTACAATCTCTTCAAATGTACTCTGAGTAGGAGAAAGTCTGGTTATCATCTAAAAGCAATTAACTGGTGATACTTGAGAGACTGGCAGAGTTCTCATTGCAGCTTTGACTATCAGAAAAGGACCTAATAGCAGTTCTGTTATAAAAGAGCTTAATAATCACAGATATAATTTTAGGAATTCTTATAGGATCATCATTAAAATTTAAGTTATTTATTTGTCTACATAGCTTCACTATAAGACAGTATATCTTTGTGGATCTGTAGAAAGATATGCTCCAAAGGGGCATGCTATTACTTATTATTATTTATCTTGAATAATAACAGGAAAATCATATTAATAGTAGCAATCTTTCCTAAAATTAGTCCCTCACAGCCTTGCTTCATTTGGGCTCACCTGTTGCTGATTATATAATAATTTGAAGCAGGCCATGTCAGGATGATCACCTGCTAGTATATTAGCTTGTCCCATTATGGCTCCTGACATATATTTTTTTGACTTATAGTTCAATTTTCTTTTACTAATGCAACCCTTGTATGGTAAATGTATCTGTGTCAGCAAATGGTTTTTCAGTTTACTGATGTACTGTAGCCCTTAATCAGCATCCACTACTGTTGATTATACCATCCTCATGCCAAGAATCTGATTAACATATGCAATGTAGATAAACAAACCCCAGGATTGGGTGGGGCTCCTCTATGATTAGATGTTTATGGTTGGTGAACGTAAGGCTCTAAGTGTTTAGTTTATTTTTCATGTGACCAGCTAGGCCTCTGTGCCAATCTCTGCAGGATTTTATTCATTTTTTTTTAATTTGAATCTTTTTTTATTGGATATATTCTTTATTTACATTTCATTTCCCTTTTCCTGGTTCCCCACACCCCAAATGTCCCATTTGCCCTTTTCCCTCTCCCTAATCCCCCATCTTCCCCTTCCCATTTCCCTGTTCTGGTATTCTCCTACACTGATGCACTGGCCTTTCCAAATCCAGGGTCCACTCCTTCTTTCTTCTTGGACATCATTTGGTAAGTGGATTGTGTCTTTGGTGTTCCAAGATTCTAGGCTAATATCCACTTATCAGTGAGTGCATACCATGGGTATTCTTTTGAGACTGGGTTACCTCACTTAGTATGATGTTCTCCAGCTCCATCCATTTCTCTAAGAATTTCATGAATTCATTACTTCTAACGGCTGAATAGTACTCCATTATGTATATATACCACATTTTTTTGTATCCATTACTCTGTTGAGGGACATCTGGGTTCCTTCCAGCTTCTGGCTATTATAAATAAAGCTGCTATGAACATAAGTGGAGCATGTAACCTTATTGCATGCTGGGGAATCTTCTGGGTATATGCCTAAGAGTGGTATGGCTGAGTCCTCCGGAAGTATCGTGTCAATTTTTCTGAGGAACTGCCAGACTGATTTCCAGAGTGGTTGTACCAGCTTGCAATCCCACCAGCAGTTGAGGAGTGTTTCTCTTTCTCCACAACCTTGCCAACACCTGCTGTTTCCTGAGTTTTTAATCTTAGCCATTCTGACTGGTGTGAGGTAAAATCTCAGGGTTGTTTTGATTTGCATTTCCCTAATGACTAATGATGTTGAACATTTCTTAAGGTCTTCTCAGCCATCCGAAGTTCTTCAGGTGAAAACTCTGTTTAGCTCTGTACCCCATTTTTTGATAGGGTTATTTGGTTTTCTGGGATCTAACTTCTTGAGTTCTTTGTACACATTGGATATTAGCCCTCTGTCAGATGTAGGGTTGGTGAAGATTTTTTCCCAATTTGTTGGTTGTCAATTTGTCTTAAAATGTTCTTTAATTTTGCTCACTTCACCTGACCTTCACGTAATCTGCTCCCAGTTTTTTTTCCAGATTCATACATCTTTCAGTCACTGAGCACTTATGAGATAATAACTCCTTGACCCAGTTTCAGTTTTGCAAATTTCCTTCAGTTGTGCTTGAGGTAACACCTGTTACTCTGTTTTATTTTTAACTCAAGATCTGAAAGCTGTCAGACATTTAGTATTCTTAATGACCTTCAAGTTACTACTAAGCTTGGCCTGCTACCTCCTCTCTTTAGCACTCAGTGTGCCAAGGGAGGGATCCCATGCTTCCAGCCAACAAACAGGAATATTCCCTGAAGTTTCCATCAGCTGCCCTTGATGAGTAAAGTGTGAATTCTTGTATCCATTGGTTTGTCCCACTTCCTCCTAATTTAAATATTATTTTATATTGTTTATCTTCTTCCTGACTATACTCTAAAATTTAGCTTATGTCCATCTATGATACGGAGACATTCCCGCATATCATTTCATAGCAAGAAACAGAAAGTTACTGTCGTTTGTGTTTACATTGGAAGTTAACATTAAGCATTTGCCCACAAAATCTCATTTCTCATTATTACTAATAAATACAGAAATCCTACTGCTAACAATAAGATGCTCACTATTAATTCTGTTATTTTTAATTATAATATACTAACTATTTTATTTATAAAAATCTACTACTAATAAAACACAGGTAATACACCAGTGGCTTTACATTGAAGGATTCTTGTAAAACTAAATAACACATTGAGATTACTATCTAAATATCTGTTCAGTATTATAATTAGTATGAGCCAAGTACCATGATAAAAATAAATAGGTAGATGACAAAAACAGATAAAGTCATCTATCTACATGTTAGTTATGATTTCAGTAATAATGTCAAAAAGATTTATTGCAGTGAGAAAATGACATTTACTTCATATCTCCCAAAATACCAACACAGTTCATGGTGCCCTAAAGAGTATTCTTGATATATTTTTTCTATATTAATTGTACTGCTATTATGCAGAAAATGTGCTGGACTTTATTTTATGTCTTATCCAGCTACTCTTGGGATTATAAATAGTAAACAAAGCATCTCTTCACTTCTCACTAGCCTTCCAATAAGCTGAAATCATAGCATTGTGGAGTTCTTACAGATACACATTGATGTCATTATCTTAATGTAATACAAAAATACAAAGCAAATAGAAATGCATGATTTATGTAATTACAGCACTAATGGTGGTTTGGTCCGTATTTTTATGGATTAAAGATGTCTGGTGTTTGCATTTCTTAAGAAAATGTGGGTAGCACACAACTTGGGTCATGATGCGTGTGTGCAAAGTACATTAGTTTCCCTGAAGACACTGTTGTCCTGCTCCTTAGTCTTGAGCTGTAAATAGGGATATTGTGATGCTTGCAAGCCCAGGGAAACTCTGTCTCACAGTCCCATCCAGGACGCTCCTGGCTGTGTTTCTGTTTCACATTGATCACATTGATCACAGAAGAGATGAGGAATATACAAGGTGATTAAAGGCAAATTTGAAACAAAATACTTTTAAGAATGAAGTAAATAGCAGCCCTACTGGGAAATGATCACACTTCCAAATACTTTCTAGCAGAGATAACAGACTTAAATGTCTTTGGTTGTTTCATAAGCAGTGCCTATCCAGGACTACAGCATTTTCAATTTAATTTTCTTAGAAAGGTTGAAGGCACAGGTATGTATGTGTGACTGTGCCATCTTTCTACATTTATATTTTATCAAAATAGTTGTCTAAAGGTCAATTTATGCTTATTTCTCTCTGCTTCTAAGACAATAGAACCAGAGCTTCATTTGTACAAACTCACAGTGGAAAAGATTCAGGTTATCTAAAATTAGGTTAGACAGCCCTCAGCAAGAAAATCAAAGCTGTCTTATATTTAGTTCTAGTGGGACATCCCACTGTGCAAAGGTAGAATCATTGTGTGCCCTCCTGGGTCAGCAGAGAACAAGATGAATTTCATGAAGCACATCTTTGGGAACATGTAGGTAGATATTTTATTCAAAGACAAAAGTAACTAATTTTCCTGGCTACCAGATAGTATGGGGATTATTTCTAATTTTTAGTTAAATTTGCAAGTCACCAACTTTTCAGCATAGTCATAGCCTAGTAGAAAGTTTAGTTTTGCTACAGCTATATTAAACAAATATTTACAAAATGAGAGAACAGCTATTTAACAGTGAATATTGTGCCTATCCTTGATATTGAGACATTGGCTTATCACATGTAATTCACATAGCATTACTCTTTTGCTAATAGTTTAATTCCTTATATGTTGGAGGATGCATGAGAGTGTTGCAGATGAAGAACAAGGACAGCCCAGCCTGTCGGCATTCTCAGAAGATGACTGTTGTCACCTATGTAACGGGAGCTTTGGGATTATCTGAAGGATTCAAAGCCACAGTCACTGCGATCTTCCAGTTTTATCTCCACTTAGGCTATTCCAGCAAAAGAAGGGCACACCTTCTCCAGATTCTCTCTCCTTCCTCTTCTTTTCCCGGTCTTAATTTTCTCCTATTATTTTATAGTAAACCTTTTTTTTTCCATGTTGAAAGACTTAGCAAGCAAATTTGTTTAGTCATCATGTTCAAGCAAAACCAAATTTACTTTCTCCAAGGAATGATAGTCTATTGGGGGAAAAAAAGAGGGGGGGGGAGTGTTCAGTTTACATAAAAAAGGAAAGTTGCTAATTCATGTTACTATATTTAAATTAGCATCAGAGGTAGGTAGATACCTGATTCAGATAAATGAGATTATACAATAAATAAAATGAATTAGAAAATAATATATTTTATATAATGTAATTCTCCAACAGAAGTAGTTATTTTTCTTTCTAACAATGGAAATAAGGTAGTGTTAATAATTAGAATTTCCTTCATTTTGCCTGCTTAAAAAATGTGGAAATAATAAATTGTTCTCAGGATTATTTGGTGAAATGTTATCTCATATGTGTTAAAACTTTCCATTTAAATATTTGCCGGCCTCAGGAGATTAAAGACATGTAAATCATACAGTGAAACATGCTTGGTTTACACGTTTAGCAGCTCTGTTTGTTTCAGATTTTCATAGTGATGCAGAACCCTTCTGCCCTGTAAACTGATTGTGGTTCTGATGATAATTCCGATTTACCAATTTGTCAATATGCATCTGGAGGAGTCCCTTTCCAGCAAGTGTGTAAGGACAGAGGGTTTCCCAAGAGCAGCCTAGTGGAGCACTGTCATTAGTGGGTTCTATTAGTGGGTCCTTCTCCCTCTATTAGTGGGCCACTATTATTAGTGTTTGTGTCTCTAGTTTCAGTGCATAATGATGTAAAATTAAGAGCATACCTTAAAAACAGCTCCTCACATGAAGGTGTATTTAGATCATCTGCGATTTTATGCAACAGACATGAACAAAATACATTTGTGTGTATTATCTAATACACACAAATTTACTAAACCTTCATGTTTTCCAAACACAGATCTAACATTTCATTAATTATAGAAAGTAATATTATTTTACATCTCATTAAAAAATGTTGCTAACTGGAATATGACAAAAATTTTTAGATAAATCAAAGTCAATTTTATGATATATAATGACTTGATTTGAAATATCCAAATATTTCTTAATATTGGTATTTCAACTTTACTAAATGATGTTTTTCTGTGGAGCCATTGGTAACATTTTTTTAGTTTTTTCTCATTTGTTCCATCAAAAGTAGGAAAGCAACATGGAATATATGAGTCTGTTATTCATAAAGCATTCCTCCCAGCCTCTGACTTACATTCTGCAAGTTTCTCTGTTTCTCAGACAGTCCATATTTCTTTCCTTTAATTAAAATAGGTACTTTCTCGCATATGAGCAATATATCCTACTGTGGTAGTTTGAATCAGAATAGCCTCTATAGACTCGTGTATCTGGATGCTTGGCCCGTAGGGAGTAGCACTATTAGAATGTATGGCCTTGTTGAAGTGTTACCTTGTTGGAGGAAATGTGTCATTGTGTGAGTGGATTTGAGTTCTCCTATGCTCAAGGTAAGCCCAGTGTGGCACATGGTTCCATGGTTCTGTTGCTTGAATATCAAGGTGCAGACCTCTCAACTACTTCTCCAGCCCCATGTCTACCTGCACACTCTAATGTTTCCTGCCATGGTGATAATAGACAAACCCTCTGAAACTGTAGCCAGCCCCAATTAAGTATTTTTCCTTTATAAGAATTGTCATGGTCTTGGTATCTCTTCACAGAAATAAATCCCTAAGATACCAAATAATAGTTTCCCATGCTCTAATTCTCATAGTTTCTCCTCACCCCCACATCTGTCTGGATCCACTCCCTTTCTGTCTCTCATTAGAAAATAATTTATTTTGAGAGACAACCAACCATGACAAAATAATATATGATAAGATAAAGCAAAAACTATTCTATCAAAGTTGGACTTGGCAGTCCAGTCAGAGGGGGGGAAAATTGACAGGATGAAACAAAGGATGTGGAGACCCAATCATCTCACTGTCAGAGTCCCCCAAATGCTAAGGTAATAGCTGTAATGCATACACAGAGAATCTGGTGTAGACCCATCAAAGCCTAGAGCTTGCTGCTGAGGTACCTGTGAGCTCATGTGCTCCTTGTTTACTTGCATTTGAAGGCCTTGTATTCCTGATGTCCTTTCACCAGCTCTTCCCAGGTTTCCCTGAGTTCTGAAGGGAGGGATTTGATGGAGACCATACTTGTGCTCCCTGTTTGTTTCTTTGGTGTAATTTTTACATCTTTTTCTCTTACTGACTTTTTGTTCCATCTTTGGATTCTTAATATCAAACTCAGACTAAGTGTGAATAAAAATCGAGAGCATCTTCGAGTGTTCCTGCCCAGAATATGGTAGTTTCTCTAATGAATAACATTGGATTCTTCAGAGTTTTTTCAACACAGATAACTTCTCCCTATTGTTCTCTAACTGGAAATTTCCAGATTTTCCTCAGCTTCTTATATTAAAGAAAAATCTCCTGGAAAGCCAATACTCAAAATGATGTCTTTTCAGAAATCTACTAGGCCATTAGGGAAAAGCCTTTATTAGTGCTAGATCCCTCATTGGATGTGTAGGCACCCCTCATTGTAGCCTGTTCTCATTGGTCTGCACTAGATGCATTACATAGACATCTTCTAGAAGTATAGCCTCTCTCACCTCTAGAATACTGCCAATCAGTTAAGGGTGGAAGATGAAATTTTGCTGAATGTATGGAGGAAAGATTATCACAGCAATAGTAACTCTAAGCTGGTAACTGATACCACATTCTCATAAATTTATGGCCTCTTCACAGTCTCCAAAACTGGACTCATATTCTTTAAACCTTATCATGGATCTTCTGCCTTCTGAAGAAAGGGCTTATTAAAATCAAACTGCAATGTCCTTAGGATCATGGGATGTCATTTAGCTTAACAGCTCTGTCTCCTCAACTGAAAGTTCCTTCCAAATGATCAGGCAGCAGTCTGACCAGCCACTTTTGATCATTCATTGCAATCAGATCAAGTCTACATATCTGAGCTATGTAATTAATATTCAAAGTACATATGCCATACCTTTGAGAACTTAGATACAAGTCATCTTGTAGCCCATTTACAATGGATCAATGGATGAATAGATAGAAAGAAAAAGAAAGAAAGAAAGAAAGAAAGAAAGAAAGAAAGAAAGAAAGAAAGCTGTATACATGCATAAAGTAGCATAATACTTGTCTTTATTGAATTGACAATTTACTAAGGAACATATTTGAAATAAAATCCTAATACTATAACCAAAACTTTATAGAAGTAAGCAGAATGAATAATGAATGCATAAGCATTAAAAATGAAAAGAAATAGCCATTTGAAAACCCTTTTTAATTTTGTATGTACAGCCGCTCTTGTCAAGGAGGCAAGCATGCAACAAGTACATTTATGTATGAAGAACACTCAAATATTAGGTAACAATCCATTCATTATTAGGAATAGGAAGTATCATAGTTTTATAATTGAAGATGGGGCACCTAGTATGATTCTGAACTGGTAATATTCTATCATTTGACGTCTTTTCAAAGAACAGTGCTCCAGCAGAAAGCCCAGGCTATGTCAAACATTCAGTGTCTGGTCCTTTATGAAAATCATATTCAGACCCTGATGAAGGAACAGAAAAATATGAATTCTGACCTTGACCTTGTTGTCTACCTATCTGAGTCAAATTACTGAGGCTTGGTGGTTATTTCTGTATGCTCTATCTTGGTAGAGTAGCCCTCAGCTAAGAGGACAAATGGCAAAAAAGAAGGAAGATTTGAGTTAGAAGCACAACTATAAAAAGGAAGGTCAAGAGCAAAAACCACTGTCTTACTGCATGACACATACTTAAAATGCATATGCTGGCTTAGCATTCACAATTTATCCATCATTTGTAAGAGATTATTGAGAGGATGTGATTGTATTGCAAACAAGGTCATTGCTTACTTGAAATTTACTTAATAAATAAAATAAGTAAAGGCATGTCCCGCGATCATCTGCTCTGATATCCCAGGGAATTTTGTACACTCTCCCATAATGTGTCCTTATTAGAGATCTCTCTCCTCAGCCTCTGTGATGTTTCCTTGATTAGAGACCATATAAGTTCATATCTTAAGATACAACAATGGAAAATATCAAAGATTTATACATTGAAAGAAGAAATGGATTTGTTGTGAGAAAAGTTAATTCCTTGGGTGTAGGTAGTTTCCCTTACTGTGTTGGATTAGTGGAAAGATATTGTATAAATTTTGTCATGAAGTATCTTGGTTTCTCCATCAATGTTAATTGGGAGTTTTGCTGGTTAGAGTAGCCTGGGCTGGCATTTATGTTCTGTTAAGGTCTGTATGACATCTGACAAAAATCATCTGGTTTCTAGAGTTCCTGTTGAGAAATCTGGTATAATTCTGATAGGTCTGCCTTTATATGTTACTTGAATTTTTCATTGTCACTTTTAATATGTATTTTTTGTTCTGTGCATTTTAGTATTTTGATTATAAGATGGGAGGAATTTCTTTTCTCGTCCAATCTACTTAGCATTCTTTAGGCTTCTTGTATGTCCATAAGCATCTCTTTCTTTAGTTTAGGGAAGTTTTATCTATGATTTTGTTTAAGATGTTTACTGGCCCTTTGAATTGTGAATCTTTGCACTCTTCTATACCTATTTTTCTAACATTTGGTCTTTTCATTATGTCTTGAATTTCCTGGATGTTTTGAGTTAGAAGCTTTTGCACTTTGCATTTTCTTTGATTGTTGTGTCAATGTCTTCTATGGTATCTTCTACACATTTCACTTGTATTTTGTTGGTGATGCTTACATCTGTGACTCTTGATCTCTTTCCTAGGCTTTTCACTTCTTTTTTTTAATTAAATATTTTCTTTATTTACATTTTAAATGTTATTCCCCTTTCCTGGTTTCCCCTCTCAAAACACCCTATCCCAGCCCCCTCCCCCTGCTCACCAACCCACCCACTCCAACGTACCCTATACTGGGTCATCCAGCCTTCTCAGGGCCAAGGGCCTCTCCTCCCTTTGATGTCCAACAAGGCCATACTCTGCTGCATATGCAGCTGGAGCCCTGGGTTCATCCATGTGTACTCTTTGGTTGGTAATTTAGTCCATGGGAGCTCTGGGGTTGCTGGGTGGTTCACACTGTTGTTTCTCCTATAGGGCTGCAAGTTCCTTCAGTTCCTTTAGTCCTTTCTCTAGCTCCTCCATTGGGAACACTATGCTTAGTCCAATAGTTGCCTGAGAGCACCCAACTCTGTATTTGTTGGGTACTGGTATAGCCTCTCAGAAGACAGCTTTATCAGGCTCCTGTCATCAAGCGCTTGTTGGCATCCACATTAGTGTCTTGGTTTGGTGAGAGTATATGGGTTGGATTCCCCAGGTGGGGCAGTTTCTAGATGGTCTTCCCTTCAGTCTCTGCTCCACACTTTGTCTATGTATCTCCTCCCATGGGTATTTTGCCCTCCCCATTCTAAGAAGGACAAAAGTATCCATACTTTGGTCTTCCTTCTTCTTGAGATTCATGTGGTCTTGTTTGTGAATTGGATCTTGGGGTATTCCAAACTTCTGGTCTAATATCCACTTATCAATGAGCGCATACTGTGTGTGTTCTTTTGTGATTGGGTTACTTCACTCGGGATAATATTTTCTAGTTCCATCTATTTGCCTAACAATTTCATGAATTCATTGTTTTTAATTGCTGAGTAGTATTCCATTGTGTAAATGTACCACAGTTTCTGTATCTATTTCTTTGTTGAGGGACATCTGGGTTCTTTCCAGCTTCTTGCTATTATAAATAAGGGTGCTATGAACATAGTGGAGCATGTGTCCTTATTACATGTTGGAGAATCTTCAGGGTATATGCCCAGGAGTGGTATAATTAGGTCCTCCAATAGTACTATGCCCAATTTTCTGAGGAACTGCCAAACTGATTTCCAGAGTGGTTGTACCAGGTTGCAATCAATTTCAAGGGTTGTCTCCTTTTGTGATTTCTTTATTGTTTCTATTCATTTTAGAACCTGGATGGTCTTGTTCAATTATATCACCTGTTTAATTGTGTTCTCCTGTATTTCTTAAGGGAGTTATTTATGTTCTTCTTAAGGTCTTCTATCATCTTCATAAGATAGGATTTTTAGATCAGAATCTTGTTTTTCAGATATCTTAGAGTATTCAGGGCTTGCTGTGGTGGGTGAAATGGGTTCTCTTGTTGCTAAATGAAATTGGTTTGTTGCTTATGTTCTTGCACTTGCTTCTAAACATCTAGTTATCTCTGCTGTTAACTGTTCTTGCTGTCCATCCTGTGAGTCTGTTTATGTTGGTCCTCCTTGGGTCAGGCTGTCTCTGGGTGTGGGAGGAGATTGGGTGCAAATGATGTGAGCCTGCAGTGTCAGAACTGCTGACGGTTAAAGTGTCTCTGGGTGTGGGTGGTGCCAATGGTGGGCTGGAGCACAAGATTGGCTCCTAGGCACAGACATGAAATGGAAGGAAGGTGTGTATCCAGCAGGACTAGAGGTCCTGCATCTTCTATGTCTGGGAATCCCAGTTAGGCTAGGTATTGGGTTGAGGGTGGTGGAACTCACCTGTGAGCATGAGGGGTGTCAGAACTCTTGGGAGTCAAGCTGCCCCTGGCTGTGGGCAGGAAGGAGGTAAGGCAGGAGCACGGGATCTGCTCCTGGGTGCAGTTGCGAACTGAAAAGATGGTGTGTCTCAAATGAAGAAATGGATTACTAATGGTCAGATGGGTGTCATAGACCTGGACCCATGCATTTGAACTGTAGAAGAAACTGGATTTTGGAACGTAAACTGTTTCTTCATAGAAAACACAGCCAAAAAAATACTGGCCAGCAAATACATGGGGTCCGATTTATCTAAGGCCATAAAAGGTATGAAATAAATGTCAAGGAAGCCTACCTTATCTAGCAGTACCACCATGAAAGAGAAACAAAGCAAGGAGGGGAGGGGAGTAATATTCTAAGCATACAATAGGGGCACAGGGAATGTGATTGGACAGTTTGGTTCCTAGAAATCTGTTTGGCTGCTAAAGGAAGGTTTCTGTTGCTAGCTTATCTCTGCCTTTCCTAGTTACTCTGTACCCTATAATGGTTTTGCTGGGTTAAAGAGACTTAGAGTAGCATCCAAAACCTCTGATTCACACAGTTCTTTACTGGCTTTCTTAGAAATCCTACAATTTCTGTAAGAGAGGGAAGGGTTTAACATCACACCAAACAGTAAGAAAAATCACTCATGTAGTTTAAATGGTGGAGCAGAAAGTTGCAATTCTTTGGAATTTTACTTATTTGTAAAACAATGTACATTAATGTCTAGGTAGACTCAAAGACTCATGTAAATGACTTTTGTAAATTTCTCCATTCTTACCTAAATTCATTTGCTGGAGGAGTACAAATTATACATACTAAATTTGACCTGTATTCCAAGCTGTGACATGGTTCATACAACAAGCTGAAATATATTTGGCTTCCAAGTGGTGGCTTCAAAAAGACCCTCCCCCTTAAAATTCCAGTGTTGGCATATATTTTCACTATCCCTTGATTGATTCGTAGACTCCTTCTTCCTTGTAGAAGCATCTCATAAACTGAAAACATGAAAGCAATGGCGTAACATTCTCATGTAAGGACCAGAAACATTTAGGGTAAAGCCAGATAGTGGATAACCTCAGAGCTCAGAATCCTTAGAATCTCAGAGTGCTCATTCCCAAAGGCTTCAGAAATCACTAAAACCATTGTCTTTAAAACACAAATGAAGAAGTTGGAAAAAAGTAGCAGTATGTCTGTTCTTTATTAAATGATTTGCTGAAAGAATCCCAAACTTGAGCATCTCCTGACTCAATTACCTGTCTGTTGTGTATGAGATAAAGAGTAAGGAATGGAGCAATAATCAAAAGAGGAATAATAATCTGAAAGCAATGTCAAAGACTGTGCAATGACAATGATGCCTTTGAGCTACCTCTTGTGAGGCTCACCCTGCCTCTGCTCTTCACACAAGAAAGCAAGTACAACATAACAGCAAAAAGTAAATAAAGCAAGGCTCTATGCAGCTGGAACACCACTACAGATTTGTGCATATGCTCCCCCCTTTTGCCAGACC
Source organism: Apodemus agrarius (assembly GCA_964023405.1). Lineage (NCBI taxonomy): Eukaryota > Metazoa > Chordata > Mammalia > Rodentia > Muridae > Apodemus > Apodemus agrarius. The sequence goes on along the minus strand of OZ030006.1, from coordinate 12,251,903 downwards.
CTCTTTTTCTCTCTTCCCCCATCTCTCCCTCCTTTCTTCCCCTCCCCTCCCTCTCTTCACCTTTCTACTACTCCTCTTTCCCCCTTTCAACTTTCCTTCTCTTTCCCTCTTTTCTTCCCTCTATCCCTCTCCTAGTCTCCTATGCATAATTTTATATTTATAGCATATGCCCTCTCTTACATACTCCTAAGAAGTTATTGTAGAATTACATTTAAGTGAAACAGATCCTTATGAAACTTAAAAATAATATTGTACATCACCTCAGGGTAGTAATTTTCTCACCAGTATATATTTAAGGGAAATATGGTGATCAAAATATTGTGTTTTCTTTTAACTGTTACTATTCCAGTTTTTTTAGAAAAAAAATAGAGTTAGTTTGTGGAATGACTGGACTTTTTGTCAAGTGATATTTTCCCAGTATATTGATTTGCAGCTTAGGAAATAAATGTCTGCTTTCCAGAATAAAATAATTAAAATATTTACCTTTTGAAAGATAAATCTTTATATGTGTATTTAATTTGCATGACCATGATAAATTAAGTGATTGTATAAGAAGAGAAATATATGTGTATATATGTATATAATTATATCAAACTTATCAAACAGAATATATATATATATATATATATATATATATATATATATATATTCAGGTTTTTCTTTTATGTCAAATAATATTTATGCCCTTTGTATTTTCAATAGAAAAGCTAGAAATGAGTGTGAGACTGGAAACCATTCAATCATGGTGCTATTGTTCACTGGAGAAAGAGAAACTTTTTCTTTGTTTACTGTTGACTTAGTTTAAGGGTGGTTTTGTTGGTTTCCTACTGGTTTTGTAGCAAATCACTGCAAATTTAGTAATAACACACAAGATAAATTTATTATTTTTCACTTCTATAAATCAGATGTGCAAAATATATCTTAGAGGTCTAACATCAAGGTATTGGCAGAGCTGACTTTAGTAAAAATTCTAGGCAAGACTGCCATGTCCTTGTCTTCCAGAATCTGGGGTCAACTAATTTCCTTGGCTTATAGTCCCACCATCAAAGCCAGCAACATCAGGCCAATTATCTTCTACACTGCCATTTCTCTGCTGTTTTGAATTTCCTCCTTAAATTTAAGGTTTCTTTAGATTACATCAAGCCTACCTGTCATACCTAGACTAAGTTTATCCTAATACTAGGTGATTAATGACATTAATTCTCTTGTTGAGTAGCCTAGCCTAATTCACAGGTTTAGAGGTTAAGAACTAAGGACATGTGGGACCTTTGGGGGTGGGGAACCAGAAAAGGGGAAATGAATTGTAAATATAGAATATATCCAATAAAAAATAGAAAAAAAACCTAATAGTTCTTTAGGATCATTACAAGGTAGCTTATAATAGAGCCACTAGCTGCATGGAAAGTGAACTTTAATCAGTGTATGTCTCCCGAGGGCACCCAACTGGAATGTGTTTGACAAATATGCCCAATGCAGGCATCTCCAAGGCAAAGAATGAGGGCCACATCTTTCTCCTAGCCTTGCCTCAGACATGGATGGCCACGACCTAAATCTGTATTTAATATTAACATATTTGCTACTAATTATGAGAACTAGCTCATTCCCATTACTGATCCTAGATAGAGAGCTATTACCTTTAGGTAAAAACGAATTTGTACAAACTGAAGCTATTGCCAGATTCAAAACAATATCTCCATTATTTTCTATGCATTAAAATAAGGTTTCTCTTTTTGCTGTATGGGAAACTAGACAAATAGTTGGTTCTTTAATTACTACATGGGGCCATCCTTATACAAGTGTCTAATGGACTTTGAGCATATGCCTCATCATCCACTGTCCTTACCTTCCCCTCTTGAACACTAGTCCACTTTCCTTCTATTTTCATGTCATCTGCACATGTATGATTTAGTGGTCATACTTGACTCACTACATCTGACTTCATTGCTTCATATGATGGTTTCTGGTTATATTCATCTTTGTGACTTTGTAAAAATCTCATTCTCTGTGCTTGAAAAACCTTCCACTGAGTGTATAAGCACATTTGAAGGAGGAAACCATGACCTACTAAGACCAGCCATGCCAACTGCTGAGTAGGTGTTTCTCTTCCTTGACACCCTGTTGCTTATGCACCTGGAAGCAAACACTGACAGCATCATGATATGTTGGTTCAGCATTGTTAATATGAACATACGTGTAAGATGTTGCCGGATGGCCATCAGAGCCTCTTCTACATTCTTACTTTTCTCTCTTTAATTATCTTTAACTATCTAAACACAGCCTATATTCAAAAATTGTTAATTTTTTTTGGAGATTACAACTCCTATAATTTATCATGACCAGGTTTTCTACTCTAATAATGTGTAAATACATTATAATTGAAATAAACACTTATTATGATCAAATCAAATCACCACAAATCATTGAAAAATCTGTAGAGAATTATTAGTCATTCCTCTGTTCACAATGAGCATTGCTTAGTGGCAGGAATGTTAACACAACTAAAAACCATTGCTTTCATTTACCTTGAATTATAAGTCATACCTCCCAAACATCTATACTTTATTTTAATTATTTATTTGCCATGCTTTTATAATTATGATTTGAGATCTACTCAAAGCGGTTTTGTGTTTGCTTGTTTGAGTCTATTTAATATACATCAAACATTTATAATTTTTTTCACTCAGAATTTTATGAAATAATTTTTTTTCTAAAAAATCAGAAATACTAAATATATAGCTAAAATAGCCTGGGACATGTAGGGAAGTGATGAAGCCTCTAAGCATAATACGTTCATGCTCAGTGGTTAAGAATGACAGCAATGACGTGTACCCTGGCGGCTCCATTCTATATTAGCCATAATGGAAGGGATCTGTGGTGACACAGAACCCTTTTTAACCCTTGCCTCAGGATATTACCCACTGTGAAAGGGCTTTTTAAACTCTTGTTCAATTTACACTGAAATAATCCACTTTACTCATATCCTCAAGCTCATGTTTGTATAGCAGTGGTTGTTTTAATAATATATCAGGGCTCAAAAATGGAGAGTCATTATAGCAGTCCATTTAAGGTAAAGAAAACATGAAATGAAAAATACAAGAAAGATAACCCCAAAATTTCAAGCTCAAATCTCTCAACATTGCTGTCTCTGAGAATATTACTTAATCTTTGGCACCTCTATTAAACCCCTCTCTGTGATGAAGTAGCGATTATTTTAATTACTGCTACAAGTCCATCTGAGTAATATAGAGTTAGCTGTGTGAAACTGTGTGCCTCTGTCAGAATTGTGTCATAACACAGTTTGCTCGTTCCTATAGATCATTCTTCAGTGTTTAGATTTGGAATATTCATATCTCATCCATTTGCCAAAGGTGTGTGGAGTGAGCTGTTTCTCCGTGCATGTTAATCCTGGGTTCACTTGTCAAGGGTGTTCTTTGATCCTGTACAACTTGGGAGTCATTGATTACAGGCATCTTCTAATTCATATTTCATACCACTGTCATCTGACATCCTTCCTCGGAACTTACTTACAGATCTGAAATGGAGAGATGAAAGGAAGAGCCTGTTGTTCTAATGCCTTGCCTGCATCACACCATTAATCAGCTTTTTATTGGCTCTGGGCTCTTACCTGCCTCTAAGGACAATTTTTATGACCCTACGATTTTCAAACTGGTCTCACACCTCTGCTGTACACATTACTCTTTCCTTTACCCCTAATACTTTTTGACATACAAATTTCTTCAGTCATTTATCTTTCACTCATGCAGACAATAGGCTTTAGGATTTTCTTCTGTCTCTGTTTTTCCTTTTGCCTCTGTCTCATGTCTAGCACATGGAGTGAATACTCTGTAAGCTAAAGTCTTAGCCTAATAGAGACCTCCTTAGCTAAAGTTGACTTCTCTTCCTTTCCATTCTGTATTTTATATTGAACATTTTGCGATGTGCTGAGATGCATTAAATCTTTGTTTTTAAAGTTTATGTATTAAAATAACATCTTAAATATACTTTAATTAAGTTAATGTATTTTAATTATGTTTACTCAGGAATATCCTGAGAATAATAGATGGACAGCACTTATGACTGTCTCCTGGTGTTTTAATTTTTATAGTGTTCAAAACATCCAAGCGGAGAAAAGCCCAGCTGTAAAATCAAGGTTTCCAGACCAGGCTATTTCTATTCATAGCACTGAAAATGGGACATGATACTAGCTATTTCCGAAAAACCATGCCAAGGTGAATAATTTATGTGGGAAAAACTTTAAAGGCTTAATTATGTAAATATTATTCAAGTACTACATTTTACAAGAGCACATTTATATCTAGTCTTTGTGGTATAGATTGGCCACAGAAATGCAAAAGTCTGATTTAAAAAAAAGGACACAAGCTAAGGAACAAAGACTTTTATGTAAATATCGAAGGCAGAGATTCAAGAGCAAATTTTGTAGATTCTTATGTCTACATATTTTAACATAATTTACAACATATTGTTTTTATAAGAAATCTGCTTGGATTTTAGAGATTTTATGTCAAGAGTTATATATTTAGGTGTATTTGCCATAATAGTTATAAATGCTTTTCAAATATTATTTGTGTGTGTTTGTGTACATGTGCATCTGTATGTGTCTGTGTGTGCATGTGTACATATGTGTGCAGGCATGTATACATGCAGGTGTGTGTGTGTGTGTGTGTGTGTGTGTGTGTGTGTGTGTTTATTGAAAGACAGTTTCAGGTATTACCCCTTGCTATCTTTTTTGAGATGGTGTGTTTTGATGTCTGCTACTTAATGCACCAGGCTTCAAGGCTTTCTAGGGATTCTCTTGTCTTTCCCTCCAATCTTCATAGAGAAGCATTTAGCTACAGACACTTGCTGCCACATCCAGGTTTTTGTTGTTGTTAAAGTTGAATTCCCTTTGATCTATATTTTTCAATAGTAATCATTATTCTGATTTTACATACTAGCCACATATTTGTGATGATATGATCAATGCTCACCCTTAGCAAATACCAAACAGATGAAAGACCCGTATAACAAAAACTTAAAGTCTCTGAAGAAAGAAATTGAACAAGACATCAGAAGATAGAAAGATGTCCATTGGTCATCAATCAGTAGAATTAATATAGAAAAGTAGCCTTCTTACCAGTCTTACAGATTGAATGGCATTCCCATCAAAATTCCAAATCATTTTTTATAGACTTTGAAAGAACAATTTTCAACTTCATATGAAAAAACAAAACTCAGGATAGCAAAAACAGCCCTGTACAATGAAAGCGCTGGTGGTATCACCATCCCTGATTCAAGGGTGTACTACAGAGCAAGAGTAACAAAACCCACATAATATTCACATGAACACAGACAATTTGATCAATGGGATCAAATCAAAGTCCCAAAGGTAAACCAACACATCTGTATTCAATATAGATGCCAAAACACACTTGATATTTGATAAAGAAGTCAAAACACATACAATGTTAAAGGGAGAGTATATTCAACAAATGGTGCTTATCTAACTGGATGTCTGTGTGTAGAAGAATGCAAATAGACCTATATTTGTCACCCTGCACAAAACTCAAACCCAAGTCAAAGACCTCAACATAAAACTGGATACACTAAATCCAAATAGAAGAAAAATTGGGGAACTACCTTGAATGCACTGGCCCAGGAGACAAGTTCATGAACAGATCACCAGTAGCTGAGGCACTAAGATCAACAGTTAATAAATGAGATCCCATGAAGCTGAAAAGCTTTGACAAGGCTAAAGACACTGCCAACAAGACAAAATGTCAGCCAAGAAAATGGGGAAAGATCTTCATCAATCTTACATCTGAGAGAAGATTAATATCCAAAAATATATAAAGAACTCAAGAAATTGGACATCAGCAAACCAAACTACCCATTGAAAAATGGGTGATAGAGATAAACAGAGAATTCTCAATGGGAATCCCAAATAGCCTGGAAGCACTTAAAGAAATATTCAATGTCCTTAGTTATTAGGGAATTGCAAACCAAGGAACTGGGAAAGGGGAAAGCCTTTGGAATGTAAACATAGAATATAGAAAATAAAAATTAAAAAAAAAAAACTTTGTTTCAGTATAGAGCAGAGGTTTTTCCCCTGAAAGTGTTTGTTTGCTTCTTTGTTTTGGTCAAGCAAGTCATCTTGTGAGGACCCTCAGTGTCGCTATGCTTTAAACATTTTTATTGATTCTTTTTTTTAAATTTTTATTTTCTATATTCTATGTTTACATTCCAAAGGCTTTCCCCTTTCCCAGTTCACCCCCACCATACGTCCCATAATTCCTCTCCCCCACAACTATTCCCCAATCATTCCCCCTCCCCCCATGGTTTCGCTACAAAACTGGATCCAAGAAGAAGAAAGGAGAGGACCCTGGGCCTGTAAAGATTGGATCCAGTTTTATTGATTCTTTAAATTTCACATCACGCACCCGAGTCCTGCTCATCTCCCTGTCCCTTGTACCTGCCTTTGCTTTGCATTCTTCCTCCCACTACCTGTCCCAAACCATACTCTCGGTCATGAGAGCAGGTGAGTCGACCCTGACCCTTTGTTATCTGCAGCACGTGGCAAGAACAGACCCTATTCCTCCTCTGGGCATCACAGTTGAGCTGGCCATGTAAGAGAGAGTGCAGGTGAGCACCACCCCAAAGAAAATAGTGCATGAGAGCTAGCCCTGTCTCTTTCTGGCTTCAGTGCTTGGGAGAGTGTGCCTTACAACTTGACTGGGCAGCACTGTGGAGATGGCTCCATAGACATGGGTGAAGTTGAGCCAGGCTGAGGGCATGAGAGCAGGAGAGTTGCCCCTGCCCCCTGTTGATGGTGGCCTAGCCAGAGCAGTGCAGGAGAGCTTACCCTGGTGGTGCAGAGAAGGGCGATTTAATAGGCTGACCAGCTCAGCTACTATGCAGGCCCAGATCCAGGGCTCTGTGTTGGTTCACCACCAAATCTAAATCTTCGAATGTCTGGGAAGTGTGAAAGGGTCAGTATGACTTATCCAAAGCTCCAAGATCTCCATGACATAGGGCAACAACAAGATAACTTGGAGGAGTCCCCCTTCCAAGTGAAAGTCTATATAGAGAGGGATATTCTGTGTGACACACTATGACATAAAAGTTCCAGGATGAGGTGTTTTTCTATGTTTTGTTTTCATTGTTGTTGGTGTGTTGGTGGTGGTAATGATGGTGGTGGTTTGTTGTTGTTGTTGGTGGTTGTTGGTTGTGGGTTGTTGGTTTGATGTGTGCCACATCCAGTTTTATGTGGGTTCTTGGAATTTAAACTTAGGTCTTCAGCTTTGTGTAAGCAACTTAGTGCATTGAGCCATTTTCCCTACTCTGTTTATAGTTTTGGAGAGAATTTCCTTCAAATACCCTGAGTTTAAACAAAAACGTCCTTAAACTACCTAAAACTTTCATAAAATATAAATGTATACCAGTGTTTATCAAGACAGACTCTTTTAGAAAGAAGAAAACTGAGAAGAAAACTTCTCTTTCTGAGAAGAAAAATGTGAGGTGGCTTACACATTCCTGTCAATACACAAGCCACACTGAACAAGTTCATGAGGTCCTAGAGAGGCATAATTTTTAGCAGAAACTCTCACTTGTGAATCATACCATTCGGGATATAAAAACTCCTCTGAAGCCACAAATGCAAATGATCAAAGTTGAGACATGGGATAGATTAATGATACATGAAGAAATAACATAGTTTCTCGTAATGTACAGACCACTAGATTATACAGAAGAAGGACCACTCAGAGTGATTATTTGCTGTGACAGTGAAACTCCAGTGTAGCCTCAGGGTTGTGTTCACTACCCAGGTGTCAGCTTTCACTGGCATGGGCATAGATATCAAGTCCAGACTGACAACTCTAACTCCATCACTATTACTCTAAAGTTTTTGCTTTGTATTATTATTACACTTTTCAAAATGGGTAGAAAAAATGTCATGAGTGTCCTTTTACTTACTTTATTTTTGTTTGTTTGTTTTATAATCCATTTCCTTAAGCCAAGAAGCAAAACCGTACCAAATAATTTGGCACATTGCCCCACAGGGAAGGATATATTGGAAAATCACAGGAGCATATCTTCATATTAGAAAGTTTGCATTAATGTTTGGTTTCTTGTTTTCTCTTTCTGTCTCCTGACACCCAACCTTAATTCTAGCTTTTAAGGGATGTTCCCGTCAAATGGCTAATTTACTTTTAAATGTTTTTTTGAACCATAATTTATGGGAAAGGCTGGATAATTTTGATTTTTGTTTCCTTCACAGATGTTCACAAAGTTATACAAATATAGACTGATGTTTTCTCAATAAGGAGAGATGAATTCAAGGACAAGTATAAGAAATCTTACATAAAGCAGAGAATGTCAAGACTGGAAGACGAACTGATTATCATGCCTTTGGCAGGAACAGTAGCTATGAATCACAGAACCTATTAACTTGAACTCTCAAAACCTCCTTGTCAACCTCCCAGCCTATGAAGAAATCTTCCTCTAGCATGGCTTGAAGTTAGGAAGGAAACCAGTCCCGATTCTTTTACTGCTGCTGCTGAAGACCAAGCAAACACTAATCATGTTTCAGTGACTCGAATTGTCCAAGTGTATAAAGAAGGAATCACATGTGTAATTTGCCATCTTGTGGGCTGCGTGGAATACTTTTATTGTAATCATTTTGAATGTGGTGCCTGTGTCCCATCATGGGCCTTCACTTTTCAAAATTTATGTCTTTAGAGTGGGTAAGATGGCTCAGGGGATAACATGCTTTCGGTGTGTGAGAGCTGGAGTTTGGAACTCTGACACTTACACAAAAACCCAGGCATGTATAGCAGCCTTCTGTATTCTCAGCAGTCAGAGATGGCAGTGTTGGTTCCTAGGTGAGCTGACTAGCTAGGCTGAGAATGATCAAGATCTGGGTTAAGAATCAAGTGGATAATGATCTAGAAAGGCATTCTATATGATATAAGCCTTGGCCTTAGTGTGTATATGCACATCAGCTCAGGCGTGAGCATAATCATACCTACAAATACAGTCAGGTGCGTACATGCCACAAATACAACTACAAGTTTTCATTTATTATGTGTCTTCTATGGCTACACTGCCTTGCTATGCTCTATTACTTTGCATGCTGTCCTCTTTATAAACTTCCATTGTTTAATAGCATTAACAAATATAGATGAACTTTAGTTGTAAACTCATCTCATCTATAAACAAGATAGAAAACTTAAAACTTCAAAGCTTGCTCTTTGATAGAATTTTGGCAACACATTTGGAAATCCCTAAGATACTGGAGTTTTTCATTATCCATTCACAGGACAGCATGTCATCAGCTGCATAGGAGGAGGATTTTTGAGATACAAATGATGAGAGATCTTCAACTACATAGGCGGGGGATCTTTGGCTGCATAGGATGGGGAATCTTCCACTACATAGGATGGGTATCTTCAACTACAAGATAGAGGGATCTTTAGCTGCATAGAATGGAAATTTTCAACTGCATAGGTGGAGATTTTGCAGTGCACACTATAAAGGGGAGTTTCAAATACATAGGATATAGAATTTTCAGCTACATATTATAGGCAATCTTCCACTAGTTAAGGGGATTTTCAGCGGCATAGGAGGAGGGATCTTCAGCTGCACAGGATGAGAGATCTCCAACTGGACAGGAGGAGGGATGGTCACCTCCATATTGCTATGGGAGAGCTTCAGCCTCATAGGATGAGGGATCTTTTACTGTGTATTATGATTGCTTCAGCAGCACAAGATGGGTATCTTTAGCTGCACAGGATTAGGATTGTCATCTACATTGGATGGGGAGATCTTGAACTACATAAGGTAGGGAGAGAAAATCTTCAAATAAGACAGTTCTGTTATTCTTAACTGTTCCAAATTGCAAAGGACTCCCCTATTTTGTTGTTAAGATTATAGGAGATGCCTGCTTCACAGTGGTGCCCACTAGAGGGTAATGACATGCATTTCTTATCAGTACAAAATGTATTGTTGGCTCCCAAACATATTAGAGCAGTAAATCATCGAAGAAAAGACATTTTCTTTGACCCGGTTTACCTAAGTGATTTATCTGAACTTCAAACTTTAGTGTCTAAAATTACTCCTGATATTGAGTCTGTATTTTCATTTTTTTTAAAAAATTTAAGTTTGGTCCCAGAGAGCTCATTTAAGTTCAGGCCATCTATTGACTCACAGGCCTGGGTGAATTAGTGGTGTCACTGCAGATGTAAGATTGTGGAGTGTGGAGAGAAATGTGCAGAGCCACAGTGAAAATAAAAATGTTGGGGAGATTTTGAGACTTTTGTTTTAAAAGCTGAAATAACCTGTACTGGCTGGTTTTGTGTCAACTTGACACAAACTGGAGTTATCACAAAGAAAGGAGCTTCACTTCAGGAAATGCCTCCATGAGATCCAGCTGTAAGGCAGTTTCTCAATTAGTGATCAAAGGGGGAGGGCCCCTTGTGGGTGGTGCCATCCCTGGCCTGGTAGTCTTGGGTTCTATAAGAAAACAAGCTGAGCAAGCCAGGGGAAGCAAGCCAGTAAGTCACATCCCTCCATGGCCTCTGCATCAGCTCCTGCTTCCTGACCTACTTGAGTTCTAGTCCTGACTTCCTTTGGTGATGAGCAACAATGTGGAAGTGTAAGCTGTACAAATCCTTTCCTTGTTTCTTATTCATAATGTTTGTGCAGGAATAGAAACCCTGACTAAGACATATTCTTACCAGGGTGATTGTTGATAAAATTTGCTGCTTTTTATTATTTTTCCATTTTAATTTATAAACCATGGAATCTGGCTTCTGCTGTCTGAATTCTCTGTTCTTTTTTTTTTTCTTTTAATTTAAAGTTCTTGGGAAGGAAGAAAAGTGAAGTTTGATAAGCTGAGGTTAAAAGTGGAGTTTGCTGTTATTTGTGGACAAGATCACTCGATGCAGGTGTATCCTATTCACTTTTCTCCCCAAATATTTATGGTATCTGTGTATGGAAACAAGTAGATGCCTTTACCTCTAAACAGTTAAAGCTATGCCTCATACAGTTATGTAAGATTTGTCTCCTTCACACTGAGTAGGATGACCATGAGAAATTTAGGAATTTATGACCCCATATATAGATACTGTCTGACAGGAACTAGATCTCTACTTTTCACCCAGATCTTACTCTTTTCCTTCTAGCTTACACCACACAGCACAGTAAAGAGAATTCTGTGCAATTGTGCCCATTTCTGGCTACAGAAATAGCTGAACCCTCTGAAAAATTGTCTCTGTTAACCTTTCTTGACCTGGTCAGCATGCTTTTGTGCATTGCAATTTCCATAGGAGGATGTGAGTTAGAAATCACTTTGGAAATAATGTCTGGGAGATTTAATCTAGCAGTTTGGAAGATCTGGCATCCAGAAAATAGTATGGAGTTAGGTGGACTTTGGATAAACAAGCATCTTCTTCTTGTAGAATCTTTAAAGGGTTGGGAAGAAGGAACAGTATTGGGTTCAGAGCAAGAGCTTGGCTGTAAGTTAGATGCTCTGAGATACTTAGTCATATGTGCTCTCGAGAATGTGAAATTATTCCCAGGAAATATATAAATATGTGTGATGAAGACAAGAGGTGGCATTGTAGTTTCTGAAAAGGAAAAATGTATTATTAATAGAACAGAAAAAGCATATTAAAGACAAGATTAATGGGAAAGTCTACAAACAAGCTCAGAGATATGAAACCAGACTGCGATGACAGATATACCAAAGACTTTGACATGACCATTATGTAAAGCATACATGTTTTGCAGTGTCACATTGTACCTGCAAATATATACATCCACTACACTTCAATTAGAAATACAAATAAACTATCCTTTTAACAGCCTATGGAGATGGTGCAAGCCTACTCAGTCTGTGTCTTTCTCATCAACCTTTGCTATCAATTAAGAAAAACAAGATAATTTTAAAAAACTATCATTGGTTGTAAAACCGAGAGCAAAACTCAAAGTAACTATGTCCTTGTCAGACATCATTTCCCCAGCTGTTGGGGGTCATAGGATGAGCTGCCTGCGACACGGGCTGAAAGCAGATGGCTATAATTAGTTCTTCAGGTAAACATTAATATTGCCATCTCTCTAGGAGGATTAAGGAGAGCATCTCTCCATTTTTTTTCTTGGCCCTTAAAATGGCTCTGGTATCCAGCCACAAGATGCCAGCTGATGCCAGCGTGCTGCAGGGTTCCACCAACATCGCTGCGGATGTCGCCTGTCTGGATAGAGGGGAGCTGCACCAAGGCCTCACCACTGTTACTGTTTTGCAGAGTGCAACCATCTCTGTCCCCTTCAGTTAGTCTTGACCTATCACCCTGACTCTGCTCTCTGCTCCTAGATGCCAACAAGTGGTTGCTGACAGGACCTGATACAGCTATCTCCTGAGAGAGTCTGCCAGTGCTTGACAAATACAGAGGTGGATGCTCTCAGCCTATCATTGGACTGAGCACATGGTTCCCAATGGAGGAGCTAGAGAAAGGACCCAAGGAGCTGAAAGGGTTTACAGCCCTATAGGAGGAACAACAATATGAACCAACCAGTACCCCCAGAGCTCCCAGGGGCTAAACCATCAACCAAAGATTGCACATGGAGGGACCCATGGCTCCAGCTGCATATGTAGCAGAGAATGGCCCTTGGTCCTATGAAGGCTTGCTGCCCCAGTATAGAGGAATGCCAGGACAGAGAAGCAGGAGTGGGTGGGTTGGTGAGCAGGGAGGGTAGATGGGATAGGGGGATTTTGGAGGGAAACAAGGAAAGAGAATACAAATGTAAATAAAGAAAATATTTAATAAAAAATAACTTCTCTTCAAAATCCTTAATAGTAAGCAAGGAAATTGACCGGATTAAGTGTATGATGATGAATGGGTGTGTGCCTTAGAAGTAGAACACGCATAGATTCTGAAATTTTTAGTTTTAGCAAGCAGAGTGCAGAATGTGGCCTAGTTTCAAATGTTTATTGGAAGCAAACATATAACTGAGTTGAAAACTGTCCTTTCTGTAAAACATTCATAAAAACTTGACTCTGCTTATGCTTTTGCACTTAAAGTATGTGTTTCCACACTTTAGCTATAAGCTATTTTAATAGTAGTTAAATATTTAATACTGAAGTAGTAGTTTAGAAAATAAAATAAAACCTTTTCTTTAAAGCATCAGCATTTCAGGTGTAGTTTCTATATCACCTGTTAAAATATTAATAGAATCAGAAAAGTATCACTGACATATCACTCACTGACCATTAATAAAACAGGCCCAGAGCCACCCTTTCTTCCTGATGTTTTGAGATAGGCTTTTTCTGTATGCTGAGACTGGCCTCAAATTTATCCTCCTGCCTCAGCTTCCTTGTTGAGATTACAAGCATTTGCCACCAATCCAGATTATAAAGCAATTCCATTAAAAACAAACTTATAAATAAAACCTATTTATAACCTATTTAGTGAGAGTAACTGTGATATAAAGAGATATCTTCAGTAATTAAGATGAATAACATGGCTTGACTCTATCTGAGCTTCCTATTCTTCATTTATAAATATGGAAAATGGTATTATTTAACTGGTTTCATATCATATCACCATTAAATCAAGTATTAAGTAACATACACATATGCATATACATATATACATATGCACATATAGGCATACATATGAACACACAAATATACATACATATAAATGCATATGTATGTATATATGTCGAAATGACTTTTAAAACTCACAGACAGAACTGAGGGTTTTCTGCATTCTTTCCATGCCACACTCTCCTCTTCATCCTGTTTTCAATGACAAAAGAAAATTTTGAAAGATAGACCAGATGATGTCACTTTTTTTCTGATTTTTCTGTAATCTTGTTTTTATTTAAAAAGTAGGCATATAAAGGTTCATAGGTTAATTGTTAGTAGTTATCAGTTATTTCATTAAAATAATCTTAGAATTCAGAAACTGTTTTGGATCATAGAAGGAATGTAGAAATTTAGAGAGGTTCAGAGAATCTCTCAAAGCTCCCGTGTTAAAGTGTTCGTCATACCTTGGCTCTCTGAACATAGTGGAAACTTAAAAGATGGACCTAGGAAACAGCTTGGAAACACTGGGAGAGCTTATCTTCCAAGGGCATCTTGAGAGACTTTTGTTTTGACTCTTTGCTCTCCCGTCACATGATGCTCTACCAGAACCACCCAGTCTGATGTTTGACATCAACACAAACCCAGAGGCAATGGTGCCAATGGCCCAAGCCCTGACGTTTCTGAAACTGTGCTAGAAAAAATTTTATTCCTTTTAAGTTGATTGGCTTAAGTATTTTTGTTCAATAACAGAAATCTGGCTAACGCAGGTGACATATTTGATAATAGTTTGCTCTAGGATAGCAAAAAATGCTTAGAATCTTACTTAATTCTATTTAAATTTTCAGTTGAACCTTTGTGAACATATTTGAGTCCATGAATATTGAAGTTTTCCCTAGCCTAAGCTGTTCTTATAATATCTAAGTCCAATCAATACTTTTTATTGGCTACTTGATAAAACTGAGATATACCTTAAATGGATATATCTAAGTCATTTTTCAAAGTATTCATTTTTTTTTAAATAAGGAACACTGTTCCCTATTTCTTTCCTCATTTCTTTAACTTTTAAGTACTTTCTATTCATCTATTGTTCCTTGTTCATTTGGACCAGTAAAAAATATAACAAGTGCATATTATTGCTTCTAAATCTGTCTTATTACAAAATCTCAAGAAGTTTGGAGTGGAACACCAGTGTGGTGATAATGCATGCATTTATATTATTAACATTTAAAGTATTATTGCTGTATCTGGGTTCTATCCTTATGCTGCATGCTTTATTCCTATGGCTAACCTGACTCTCAAGACTGTGTGTCTTAACCTTAAAAGACCAAGGGCTAGTGAATTAAGTGTTGACGTAATTGAAAGCTAACAAGCAACACACAATGTTGGCAACAATTTTGCCTGGAAAATCACAATGAACCTATGTGTCTACATTCATAATTATTCTTCAAAATCAGTTACTCTATACCCTACTGAAAGGAACAACACACTTGTCAAGTTACTCACCTAGTATATTTTTCTGTGGCACTACACAAATAATAGACAGTCTGGTAAAAACAACAGACCTGAGAACTGGCTTGTGTCTGGATTAACCACACCCCTCCTGACGTGACAGAGAATAATTGGGCCATGAGTATCTGCACAGTACTTGGTGCTGTGTTTGGGTGTGCATTCCACTCACGAACATACCCGTACTTGGAAGGGCAAAACATATATTTATTTGTGAAGAATGAATGCAATTCGCTGTGCTTGAATATAATGAATGTCTTCAGCCTTCAATCTAGGTATATATGATTTAAAGTAGTATGTGAAGTATGTTAAATGCATGCACCACTGATTCTGTGTGCATCCCTTGCTGAGTCAAGTACTGGGTAGGTTTTCCCATGATTGAATATAACCACTGTAATGCAGGCAGGCGAATGAAAGGGTTTCATCTGTATCAGGACCATTGTTCATAGAATGGGCATATCCATAGTCCAGTGACTATCTCACTTTTGCAAAATAATTTTACCTGTGAGATTATACAACTACAAGAATCCAGGAGAACAAGAATGTTTATAATCACTAGGAATTAGGATGCAAATCCTGACGAGGACAAACACAACAGCTGGAAACTCATCCTAGAATGAGACATTAATCACGGAGTTTTCATTTAGGGAAGTATGCAGTAAAGCCACAGGGCAAAGATTTTATTCTTGCCACAGGCCCCAAAACAGGAATCTACACACCCATCCCTTGAATATGTGTTCATTGTGAGCTCTAAATGACTCGTCTTAGCAGATAACTTTGGTAACAGCAAACTCAGCACTATGGACTCGTCCATAAAATAAATTAGAAGGATTCTTCCTCCGAGTGTTATTGGCTTTCTTGATCCGAAGTATTACTTCTTTTACGCGCACATCCATTGAAAGCACACGCTAGTCTTTGTTTTCTGTATGCTCACAACTGAGTCATTAAATTTTGCTTTGTTAACTCAGGAAAACTCTACTCTTTGGGAAAATCAGTGATTTGTGTTTCTACCGTTTGTGTGTCTTTGTGCGAGCCTTCTTTCTAATTCCCATACATATGTCTGTTTATTGGATGGAACATAGTATGAAAAAAGGAAGTGTGGGGAGAAATAGGTTACAGTAAAATTAACAATACTAATTAATTATTCTTATTCTTCCTAAAAATGGTCACTGCACACATAGTTTCCTATTTTTAATTATTAGATCAAATAAAATAGTATTGAAAGACCCTTTTAAGCACTGAATGTACAAAGAGATGAATTCAAATGAGAAATAATACTATTATTTTTCGAATTAACAGAGATGTAGCAGTCAACAGCCATGTATATAACAGTGGTAGTTTGATTAGGAATCATTATGTACTTGTTTTCCAGACACATGCATAATAGTGTGGCAATTTTCATCTTGAGACTTGATTGGACCTTAATTACTAGAAAATAAAAGAAATATAACTTTGACACATGTTAATGTATTTATAGGAATTTCTAGATCTTAAACTCAGTTACTCAAAAAACAGAAAGAGAGGATCTACTGTCAAAGAAGAACCTTCTAGAAACATCTATTTATGTTGTGGATTTTGTGTTCTATATCTTGGATGTATATTTTCAGTAGTATAGTAACTTAATCTCAATGCTGTGGGTGACTACTTACATTTGGGTCAGTAGGGCATACAATCGTTCCACCTTTCCACCTGCTAGGAAGTAAATACAGACCAGGAAACCCCTATAGGTAGTACAGTGATGAACTCCAGTGAATGTCAAAAGAATCCAGATTTAGTGATTCATGACCAGGTAATAAAAAATGGAAAGATAGAAAGAACAGTGAAGAACAGTGTGTGTGTGTGTGTGTGTGTGTGTGTGTGTGTGTGTGTGTGTGTATGTGTGTGTGTGTATATGTGTGTGTGTGTATATGTATGTGTGTGTTAAACAATAATGATTTAAAAGAAGTTATAAACTTGAGGGGGCATAGGAGTCACACACTGGAGGCATGGGAGGGGAATTTATTTGTAGGGTAGAGATTATCTAAATATGGTACTAATGTATGAGATTTTCAAGAAAATGAAAATAATAAAATTAAAACTGTATAGGTCTTCCATTTTTACATATGTATAAAATTCTCCAATTGAAAGTTAAAAATTCAAATTTTTTTCTTAGTTCAATTCAGAGAAATATTTTGAACCTTAAGATGTTGGCTATTTTACGTTTCTTAGAGACGGTTGCCTTGGAATCCAATCCAACTAAATTGACAATATTAATTTAGATGTGTTTTTATTAACATACATTTGTTATGTATGGATTGTGTTTTCCTTTTTTGTTGTTGTTTGAAGGTGTTTGTGTGCTGTTCTAGCTTTCATGAAATACTTTGTCTTTTTAATCAATAGAAAAGTTCAGAAATTAGGTAATTAGATAACTTCCTCTTTTTTTGTTAGATCCAATATCAAATTGGGAGATCCAAAATGAACTGGATAACTGTTTGAAGGCAGATAGCAAACATGGAAGTCTGAAAGTTTTGGGTGCTAAGGATACTACAAGGGTATTCTGTTCCTGTGGAAATAATTGTTGGCTTAGAAGAACGGCTTCATGTCCAGATATATTAACTATTGATGGAAACCAGCAACATAGAAGTCTCAGGCACAACCCACACTGTTTAATTACGTCTGCTTTATGTCAGAAATCTCAGGCTCTAGTGAAA
This sequence comes from Apodemus agrarius, assembly GCA_964023405.1. Taxonomy (NCBI): domain Eukaryota; kingdom Metazoa; phylum Chordata; class Mammalia; order Rodentia; family Muridae; genus Apodemus; species Apodemus agrarius. The sequence continues at coordinate 12,234,122 of OZ030006.1, read as the reverse complement.
ATGACAGATTTGGGGATTTGTTTTAGGACATTTTATTCAAAACTTTCCTGAGCCCACAAAACACTAGACAAACACACCCCTCTTTTCTGCTATGGAAATCTAGGCCTTAAGAGAAAGAATAAAGGAACACAAGTATGGAAATGGAACACAGACCACATCAGCTCTGCACAGCACTCTGCCATATCATTCTAAGTAGAGTCTTCTTGCTGTGAAACCTAATACTGTATAACCCTTAAATGGTAACTTTGGATACATAGCCTGACTCTTAGAGATAAATTATAGCTATTTATGTTAAACTTCTTTGTTTAGAGCTGCAAGGCTATGGTTCTTTTTCAAGGTTTGCAAGTAGGAAAATATTTAGTTGCCTGCGTGTTCATTTTCCTACATCAAGGCTATGTGTGGTAGCCATACCTAATTTGTTGTGATTGTTTTTATGCCCCTTTCCAAACACAGTGCAACTTTCAGACTGCAAGAAGTGATACACACATGAAGAATTCTTATTCTTGAATAATTAAAAAAAACTACAAACAACCTTGAAAAGCTCATGGATGTAGATGTGTGAGAATAATGATATCCTCCTTCAATAGGAAGACATAACCATCAAATAAAGGCCTGGAAGAAGTTCAAATAATTTTGATTATCTAAAAATAGAATTCCTTTATAAAATAAAATTCAATAAATGACATCCTAAAATGAGATGTTTTCCTTTATACTCTATTTATCAAAGCATTATGTAAATATATTTACATATATTCAATTTACCTAAATATACATATTTGTTTTTATATATTTATATATACATACACACATTGGTTTTGTACATACACATGTACACCCTTCACATGTATGCATACCACCCACCCACAATCAAAAAAGTATAATTTTAAAAGCTTTCAACTAATACAAAGAATTATCTGTTGTAAATGGAAAAGTAAAATAAAATATACGTTGTCTAATGCTGGTACTATTTTATTTTATTTCAGGTATTACTGAGTATCAAACATACTATTGTTATATAGTCTATAACTCATTCAAGCCATATAGGCTGTGTGCGCTCATGCGTGCGTGCATGTGTATGTGTGTGTGTGTGTGTGTGTTTGTGTGTGTGTGGTATGCATTACAAACAAAATTATTAGGATAAGATAGAATAGCGCTTGCATAGCTAGCAGTTTATTTACATATTTAGGAGAACTAAATTTTATTTTACCCCATAATTGCTATGTCTTCAAAATTCTTACTCTTTTTGAAGGACAATTAAAAGACTAATCTTCAAAACATTTCATTTAGTAAATGTTATTTTTAGGTCGATGCTATTGACTTTAAGAAGCATAATATATGAGTCATAAGAATATTTCCATGAACAATAAGGCTTTTCAAAGTAATCACCATTAGACCTAAAACTAGTTATGCTATTTGGTCCAAATTCTGCTCATGACTGTTGAACTGTTCTGGAGAATTTTGCAGTTTCTCCCCCATATTTTCCAAATGCATAGGAACATTTAAGGTTTTAACTGAATAATGAAGATTAACTCTCATTTTTCCACTTGAGTGATATATAGTCATCAGGAGTTTCATGCAATAGCATGGGGCCAATTTTACCTCCCCAGTCCTCTATTGAGAACTTAACCTAGTGGTTGAACTTTTGGGCATGAAATCACTACAGCTCTTATTTCTCTCTATAGTCAGGTTGATATTTATTCATTACCACTAAGGTGTCCCAAGGTCAAATCTCATCCATTCCTAACATTTGTGACTTCTTGATCTTCTGGCCCTGCAGGTAGAATTAAGGGAGAATATACAACAGAGAAATACTTCCCAAGAGTACATCTTGGTTATGGCACACATTGTAGCTAAGAATGAGCAATATGGCTAAAATTAACTGCAGGGGATTATAGGAATGCCATTGTCTTAGTTAGGGTTTCACTGTTGTGAACAGACACCATGACCAATGCAAGTTTTATAAAAGACAACATTTAGTTGGGGCAGAAACATGGCAGCATCCAGGCAGGCATGGTGCAGGAGGAGCTGAGAATTCTGCATCTTTATCTGAAGGCTGCTAGTGGAAGACTGACTTCCAGGCAACTAGGGTGAGGCTCTTAAGCCCACACCCACAGTGACACACCTACTCCAACAAGGCCACACCTCCTAATAGGGTCACTCCCTGGGTCAATCATATAGGAACCATCACAGCCATGTATTTGTGCTCCCAGAAAGGGGGTTTTGGGTGAAAGCTTTCACTCTCTTAGTTTGCTTATGAGTGTATATTCTTTTCACTCTATAGAAACCCCAGACTCATATAACAAAGGAAGGAAAGAAGGAAGAAAGGGAGGGAGGGAGAGGAGGGGAGGGGAGGGGATGGGAAGGGAGGGGAGAGGAAAAGAGAAGAAAAAAGGAAAAGAGAGGGCAGGGCAGGGAGCAGAGGGAGAGCAAGAGAGGAGAGGAGAATTGAAATTCACTGATGCTTTTCTGCACAGGAGCAAAGTATACCCTCAACTTTTGTCTATTTGTAGGCAATCTTTCGTACATTCACTTATACTGCATTCTCCTCACATTGAGTAGCCTGTCTATCTACCCAGAGTAAATGAAACTTATAAAGCATACATAGTCTAATTTCGGACAGTTGCTACTCATAACAGATTTCATTAAAGTTTGCTCTGTGTATCTAAACTATCTTAGTTAAGGTTCCTGTCGCTGGAGTAAAACAACATGACCAAAAAGAAAATTGAGAAAGAAAGGGTTTATTCTCCTTACACCATTAGATCATAGTCAATCATTGGAAGAAGTCAGGACAGGAACACAAGCAGGTCTGTAACCTGAAGGAGAGAGGTAATACAGAAGCTGAGGAGGAGACCTGCTTCCTGGCTTGCTTCCCTGGTTTACTCAGCCTGCTTTGTTGTAGAACTCAGGATGACCACCCTAGGGATGGTACCACCCTTATTGGGCTGGTCCTCCTCCACTGATCACTGATTGAGAAAATGCCTTACAGCTGGATTTCATAGCGGCATTTTCTCAACTGAGGCTCCTTACTATTATTATTATTATTATTATTATTATTATTATTATTATCTTGTATTGTTATGTAGGTTTTTATTTAAAAGTTAATTTCCTTTATCTGAGAATAGTTCTCTTAACTACCTAACTTTTGAATTTATTGTTGGCAATGATGCCTTTTACTAAATGACCTATCTGCCCTTTTCATGAATTTTGAGCAGATTATTATAACCTCACCAATTTCTTTCAGTGGAATTTTTTTTCAGTAAAATACATTCAACCTTACTAAGCAGTTTTTTCAATACATCCATCCCACAGTTTTGTCTCCCTCCAGTCCTCTCATTCACCCCTACACACCCACCCCTCTCCTCCAGGTCTACTACTCCTCAGTTTCCTTTCAGAAAAAAAAGGCAGGCCTCCCAGTTTTATCCACCAAACAGCAAAACTAGATTTACTGAGACTAGACGCAAACTCTTATATCAAGGCTAAATAACCAAGTAGGCAAAGAGTCTAAAGAGAACAGGAAAGAGAGTTCCAACTCCCACTGTTAGGAGTCCAATAAAAACACCAAGCTAAGAACTATAACATATGCAGAAGAGTAGCAAAGAACGAATACAGGCTTCATGATTGCCCCTTTAATCTCAGTGAGCCCCTATGAGCTCTACTCAATTGAAGTCTGTAGACTGTGTTCTGATAATCTTGACATCACTTGATTCTACGTTTCTTCCTCCCCCTCTTCCACAGGTTTTCCCAAGTTCCAAGGAATGGGCTCCAATGGAGGTACCCAATACTGGCTCTCTTTGACTACTGTTTGGCTGTGGGTCTTTACATCTCTCTTATCAGCTACCTCTTAGATGATGATTAGCCATGTAATAATCTAAAAGTATATAAGGATAACATTAGAAATCATTCTATTAATTTTTTTGTCACAGGTCTCTGGGATACCCAGCGTCTGGTTCTTGATCATCCAGGCAGTATCAGGCATGGGATTTTTATGGTGTGGACTTCAAATTAGTCCTGTAATTTGTTGGCCATTCCCATATAATCTAGACTTCTCTTGCCCCAGTATATCTTGTACACAGGATAGATTATAGGTCAAAGATTTTGTGGCTGCCTTTGTGTCCCAGCCCATCATCCTGAAGGCTTGACTGGTTACAGAAGTCACTATTTGGTTAAGGCTCCAAATCCTCCCTTACTAGGAATCCTGACCGTTTCTACTGATCTAGATTTTCACATCACTCCCAGAAGCACACGCCAGTTTGAGTTGTCTCTCCCAGGACTCTCTGCCTGCATCACCTCAACCTGATTCCCCGTGTTCCGGTCCAGTCTGGATTGTAGCATGATGCTTTACAGCTAATATCACTTATGAGCACATAACATGATTGTCTTTCTGGGTCTGGGTTACTTCACTCAGTTTGATTTTTTGATAGTTCCATCATTTTGCCTAAAATTTTCATTTATATCTTTTTGTTTGTTTGTTCGTTTGTTTTTTAAAATAGAGTTTCTCTGTGTAGCTTTGGCTGTTCTGGAACACACTCTGTAGATCAGGATGGCATTGAACTCAGAAATTCGCTTGCTTCTGCCTCCCAAGTGCTGGGATTAAAGGCACGTGGCACCACTGCCCAGCTCACTATATCATTTTTAAACAACTGAGTAATGTTATATTGTGTAAATGAACCTCATCCTAGTTGATTAAGTGCTAACTTACTCAACTCTGAGCGGAGTTCAGTAAGGAAAGATGGAGCATCGTTCGTGTATATGCCCAGAACTGGTATAGCTGAGTTTTGAGATAGGTAGATTCCCAATTTTTTGAGGAGCTATCATTTATTTCCATACTGGTTTACACATTTGCCCTCTCAACAGTAATGAAGGAGTGTTCCTCTTGCTCTACACCCTTTCCAGAATGAGCTGTCACATGTTACTGATCTTATGTTAGAACCCAGATGAGGTAAAATAATCCTGAACAATAAAAGAGCTTCCGGAGGTTGATCACCATCCCTTATTTCAAGCTGTACTATAGAGCTATAGTAATAACGACTGCATAATATTGGCATAAAAACAATTTGATCAATGTAATCAAGACAAAGATGCAAGCATAAATCTATTCCACTAGACTGCTTTTTGTTAAAGAAGCCAGAAATACACAATTCAGGGAGAAAAGTATCTTTACCAATGGTGCTGTTCTAACTGGATATCTGAAAGTATAAGAATGCAACTAGATTAATATTTATCACCCTGCCCCAAACTCCAGTCCACGTGTATCAAAGACCTCAACATAACACTGAAAAACACACTGATCCTGATAGAAGAAAAAGTAGGGAAGACCCTTAAACACATTTGCACTGGAGACAACTTGCTGATAGCACAGACACTAAAATCAACAATTAATTAATGGGACCCAAATAAACTGAAAGGCTTCTGTAAGGCAAATGACTCTGTCAATAAGACAAAATGATAACCTACAGAATCAGAAAAAGTATTTTTTTTATCAACTCCACATCAGGTAGAGATCTCATATCCAAAATATATCTTAAAAAATCCTCAAGAAGCTGGATATCAAGAAAACAAAAATTCCAAGTGAAAATAGGGTACAGATCTAAACAGGGAATTCCAATAGAAGAAACCAGAATGCCGGAGAAACACTTAAGGAATATCTGACTTCCATAGCCATCAGGAAAAAGTAATTGCATCTCTGCCTCATGGTCCCCATACTTTTGAAAATACTATAACATCACATGTTGTCAGAAGGCTGATAAAGAAAAAGGCATAAATTCCTCACAGCATCTTTATGTCTTAAATAGGTTATTAATTAGCATTTTCAGTTATTAAAATTTTCCTGTTTTTATTTTTATTTGGAAATCATTAATTTTCTTCTATTCTTTAAAGATTAAAAACCAATTAGAGGGATGAAAAGGATTTGATTGAGAAGTGTATAGTGCCCAAGCGGTGGTAATGTGTGCCTTTAATTCTACCACTGGGAGGCAGAGACAGACAAATCTCCATGTCAGAGGACAGACTGGTCTACACGGTGAGTTCTAGGACAGCCAAGGAACCCTGTCTCAAAAATCCAAAAAGAAAACAAAAAAAGTATAATGTTGCTTTCTATCATCAAAAGCAAATATGGTTATTTCAGTCCATTCCTTTTAAAATGAACAATAAAATTAGTTTTGATAGAATAAAGAAAGAAGGCATGGGTAGCCTCAAGAAGGGGCTTGAAAATAGGGATGACCTGTTTGACACACTCTAGTAAAATAAGAAATAGTTTGAATGTTTCCATATATTTTATAATTGTATGTACTTGTGGAACTGTGACTCATCTTCACACTACTACAATCACTTATCCTGGGACAAGATTTCTTTGTAGTGTACAATCCATGTTATACTATCTGAACTAACAAAATTTTACGATTGCACAAACACCTCACTAAAGTCTAATAGTCAAGAAACAGGGATAAATTGAAGTCAGCATCTTCAGAAAAACCTATGAGCAAGGACTGCCTACCCTTTTTTCCTTTGTTTCATATAGAAAAACATCAACACTCACATATCCCAGTCCATGGGGACAACTCAGTCAAATAGTGTGTACATCATGTAAGATCTATTCAGAGGCGCTCAAACATTTGGGGCACATACCCAGCAGTACCCACTAGAATTTCATATGTATCCAGTCTAACTACAAGGAAGGACTCTATGTAAAACTTGGTTACACTTGCCACATTCTGGGCTTCTAAATTATGGAAGAAGCAAGACGTTCAAAAGTTTAAGAAGGAATTTTACTATAACATGCTGTCTGGTCATACAGACATTGATAAGAATCAGGAAGCTGGTATTTTTTTTGTAATTTATGTAAGCAAAACTTAGAAAAAGATCTCATTTGAAAGTCACCCCCTCAGCCTTCCCCCTAGAGATTCTACAGGTTCCTAGACCTGCCTCTGTTCTACTTGAGCTTTGAAGAAGGCAGTGTCTAAAATGTCAGAGTCATCTTATAAAAATCATCACCACCTGTGTGCTTTGTAACCCAAGCAATGCAATGTGATCAAGAAAATAATTTTAGTCAGCTTACAAGTTGACAGAAATGGAGAAATTAAAGTTGAATTAAGGGAAAGAGTAAAATGCCCGAGCTGCATGAACAATGTATCACTGGTATCCATTGAACCAATGAACATGATAAAATCACAGTATTTGTGAGGTGTAGGCTATCCTTGGCTATAGAAGGACTTCAAGGACAACCTGGATGCCTGAGAATGTATCTATGAATGAAGGAAGGAATGAATGGGTCATTAAGTTCTCAGTTAATTATTTACTCTCTGAAACAAATATGTCTCCCAATAAAGGGTAGTGAAGATTCACTACACATTAGTATAACGAAATCAGTGCCTAAAGTACATAGTTGATAGACTCGATTTATGTGGTTCTTTTCTTGTTATATTTTAAATTTCACATTGCTTTATTTGAATCTTCTCTTTCTTTACTAATTCATTGTGGTTAAATCAATGAGTAACAAAGAAATCTTAGAATTCTGAGTTTTCTGAGAATTAGGAATTATGTTTTACCAAAGCAAGCACTCCATAAACATGAGAGAAAGACATAAAGCTAATTTTAATTGTTTAAATCAGAAACACTTTTTTTTTAGCTTTGTGAGTGGTATGCTTCTTTTTTTTTTATTTTCTATATTCTATGTTTACATTCCAAAGGCTTTCCCCTTTCCCAGTTCCCACCCACCATAGTTCACATAGTTCCTCTCCCCCTTTTTCCTTTAAACCTCAGGTTCTATGTTTGGCAATTACCATAATACAGACTGCCTGACAAAACTATTATACAGTATGCCTGAATTAACCAATACACAGCATGTCTGACATAACCTATATACAGAATGCCTGAGGTAATCATTATCTTGCCTGGCTGAAGTAAAGTTCTTCCATTGTTGTTACAGAACCTATTGTTATAGGATTCTTCCATTTAAATAGTTATAAACAATGAGCAAAATGGGAAAGTATACCTTTGCTGCCACTTAACGAATCCAATTTAAAATACTGCCACACTCTACAATAATGTAAAGATTAAGATCAAATTTTCTAGCCAAGTAGATACTTTCAAGAGGTACTAACAGGGATATGCATCTGAAAAATTGCTTTGTAAAAAGAAAAGGTCTCTCCAAGTTTGTGTTATGTTCAGGGTTGTAAATTTGTGAGGATAGAAAATAACACAATATCATGGAATCCTATCAAGTGTGTGTGTATGTGTGTTTATGTGTGTGTGTGTGCACACTTGCACATGTGTGTATGTGTAATTTGTATATATGTGTGTATGTGTATGTGTGTGTATGTATGTGTGTTAAGTGTGTGTGCGTGTGCGCGCATGTACGTGTGTGTATGTGTGTATTATTGACCAGTCAAAAATCAACTTGAAACAGGCTTCCTACAGTCCTACATGCTGGACACTGTAGATAGGTTTTTGTATAACTTAATTAACATGAGAACACAAGCTGCTACACCAAAGTTCTCTGTAAGTAAAATCAACAATAGCTATGGCCAGAAGGTGATCATTAATGTACCTCAATCTGTAGCTGCATTGCTTGTGCTGACTTGTAAGCTTTCCTGCAATAGTTACCAAATTTAAGATTCTGTGAACTTAGTCTGTCCATTCTGGGCAGTGAATCCCCACATAAATGATGTGTGGGGATTGGGTAGTCAAGATCATCACAAATTGTGTAGCAAAAGTGTTCTCTCAGATCCAAGGAGGAGAGGTGAGACTCTCTGAGCTTTACATGTCTGAAAACGTGCTGTACCTTTTCATCTTTGAATGACAGAAAATCATGGCTAGGGCCCTTACTTTGGGTATTTAAAGGTGGTGATTGCACTAAATGATGTTCTGGGATGCTTTCATTTGACAATTGCCATGTACCATAGCAGAAAGGAAATTTTACTACCTCCTATTAAAGTTCCCCATTCTACATTTAACAATCTTTTCTAGATGCTCCACTTCTTCATCTCATATACAGGGTGAAGTTTCTAGTTCATAACTTGTAGATGCAGTTCATAACTAATAAATGAAATAGGATTTCTTTAATCACCTAACTTTCTAATGTTTTATTCAGCAAAGACAAGCATTCTTCCCTCAAATGTTTCTATACCTTTACCTTCCAAATTCTAACTTTGAGAAGTCTGAACTTGAATTAAGTCACACAGGTGATTTTATCTTTAAGGGAAGGAACATTGGCCAAAGGTCGAGCCCAAGCTTGAAACCCCAACACTTGTGAAGCATGAGGGGCAGTAAAAACCCCAGGGCATCCCTGAAGGTTAGAGTACAGTCTGATGTACAAATACCCAGTTTCAAAATAAACTAAAACTAAGGAAAGGAATAACTGTAACTGAAGTTCTTGTTCTGCTCAGTAACTCTATCCATCGAGGAAAGGTGTCCTGAGTTTTAATTTTGTTAAATCACAAAAGGTGTCATGTCCCCTTAGATATCTAAAAGGCAATCTTGTCAGCCAATGTGATTGGAAGCCATTTGGGAATTTCCTCTTTTACTACTATATATTTTTGTTCATTGAACATCCGAATAATAAAATTAATTCTTATTTTTAGTGTTTTTCTGGTCTGTTGGATAAGGAATTTGTATTTAATTCATTAAATATCATACTTAGTGAGGTAACTCATTAACAAAAGAACACACATGGAATTCAGTCACTGATAAGTGGATATTAGCCCAGAAGCTCTGAATACTCAAGACACAATTAACATATCAAATGATTCCCAAGAAGAATGAAGGAGAGGACCCTGGTCCTGGAAAGGTTTGATGCAGCATTGTAGGAGAATGCCAGGACAGAGGAGTGGGAGGGGTTTGGCTGGGGAACTGGCTGAGGGAAGAGGACTTATGGGACTTTGGGGGAGGGGGGAACCAGGAAAGGGAAAATCATTTGGAATGTAAACAAAGACTATAGAAAAAAAAGATGCTCTTATTGACTACAAGTAAAATGAATATCTGAGAGCTGGTTATTAAAATGGATACTCCATGCTGATATTGTCCACAATAATATCCTGAATGTTCAGGGAAGCTCTGGTCACAATTATCACAAATACATTTGTGATGTAAGTAGTCTCTTTTTAGCACACAAATATTCTCCTCTCTAGGAACTTTCGCCAGTTGCCTAGGGTTTCACAAGACCTGAAGTCCCATGACTTGGACACTGGGAAAAGGGGAAAGCTCTGGATATGTAAAATCCAACCTGTCACCAGAGAGCATAGTCCTTTCAACAGCAGATAAGACTTACCCAAGACATCACCTTCATTAAATAAATGAAGATAACTTTCACTCATAGAATTCATTGCTATTTTTGTTTTTTTTTATTAGATATTTTCTTTATTTACATTTCAAATGTTACCTTTCCTGGTTTCCCCTTTGAAAACCTCCTAACCCATTCCCCTCCCCCTTCTCACCAATCCACCCACTCCCACTTCCCTGTCCTGGCATTCCCCTATACTAGGACATGGAGCCTTCTCAGGACCAAGGGCCTCTGCTACCTTTGATGTCCAATAAGGCCATCCTCTGCTACATATGCAGTTGGGGCCATGGGTCCCTCCATGTGTACTCTTTGGTTGGTGGTTTAGTCCCTGGGAGTTCTTGGGGTACTGGTTGTTTCATATTGTTGTTCCTACTGTGGGGATGCAAACCCCTTCAGCTCCTTGGGTCCTTTCTCTAGCTCCTCTATTGGGGACCCCGTGCTCAGTTCAGTGGTTGACTGTGTCATTGCGATTTTTTAATTGAACAGAGTGACTTAATTCTAGGTAAACTAGAAATACATTTTCTTAATATCTGGGAGAAATTTATAATTATTTCCAAGATAATTAGGAAGTAAAGAATTTAAAATACAGATTTTTAAAAACTGATGAATTCTAACTTCAGGGGGTAATTTATTAACAATGATAGTAATATATAATTTTCTAGTATACAGTTATTAGATTCAAATATAGTAGAAATAATTAAAATGCAATATAATGAGACCTCAATAGCATGATCATAAGCTAATGTTTTTCTTCTTTAGGTAAATTTTATATGTATTTGACATAAAATGTTTTTATTTTATTATTGCATATTTTATTTATTTATATCGCAAATGTTATCCCCCTTCCCTGTTTTTCCTCTGGAAAGCCCCATACGATCCCCCTCACCAACCCTCCCACCCATTCCCACCTTTCTTCCCTCCAGTGTAGGGAAGTCTTTACAGGACTGAGGCCTTCTCCTCCTGTTGATGCCAGACAATGCCATCCTCTGTTACATTTACATCTGGAGCCATGGGTCACTCCATGTGTACTCTTTGGTTGGTGCTTTAGTCCTTGGGAGTTCTGGGATTTCTGGCTGGTTGATAATGTTGTTCTTCCTATGGGGTTACAATCCCCTTTAGCTCCTCCAGTCCTTCCCTTAACTCCTCCATTGGGGTCTCCATGCAGTTTGATGGTTGGCTGCAGTCACCATCATCTGTATTTTTCAGGCTCTGGCAGAGCGTCTCAGGAGAAAGATATATGAGGCACCTGTCAGCAAGCATTTCCTGGCATCGACAAAAGTGTCTGGTTTTGGTGGCTGCATGTGGGATAGATTCCCAAGGTGGTGCAGTCTCTGAATGGCCTTTCATTCTGTCTCTCATCCATTCTTTGTCCCTGTATTTCCTTCTTTTTGACAGGAACAATTCTGGGATAAAAATTTTGAGATGGGTAGGTGGCCCCATCCTACAAAAGGGGCCATGCATAAGCCATTCCACTCCTGGGCATATACCCAGAAGATGCTCCAATATATAACAAGAAAACATGTTCCACTATGTTCACAACAGCCTTATTTATAATAGCCATAAGCTGAAAATAATCCATATATCTCAATGAAGGAATGGATACAGAAAATGTAGTACATTTTCTGGATATGGTATCTACGGGTTCTCTCTCCCCTTTCTTGGGTATTTCAGCTAATGTCATCTCTGTTGGGTCCTGGGATACTCTTGCTTTCCTGTCATCTGGGACTTTCTAATGCCTACCCCGACATCCCCATCCCCCACTGCTACACATCTCTCTTCAATTTCCTGACTTACATCTCCCTGTCTCCTCCCTCACCTGATCCTACCCCCCTTTTTCCTCTCTCCCGCTTCTCTTCCACCTAAGTCCTTCCCTCCTCTACCTCCTGTGATAATTTTGTCCCCATTCTAATTTGGACTGAAGCATCCACACTTTGGTCTTCCTTCTTCTTGAGCTTCATATGATCTGTGAGTCGTATCTTGGGTATTCTGATCTTTTACCTAATATCCACTTATCAGTGAGTGCATACCATGTGTGTTCTTTTGTGACTGGGTTACCTCACTCAGGATGATGTTTTCTAGCTCCATCCAATTGCCTCCGAATTTCATGAAGCCATTGTTTTTAATAGCTGAGTATTAGTCCATTGAGTAAATGTACTACATTTTCTGTATCCATTCCTTCATTGAGATATATGGATTATTTCCAGCTTATGGCTATTATAAATAAGGCTGTTGTGAACATAGTGGAACATGTTTTCTTGTTATATATTGGAGCATCTTCTGGGTATATGCCCAGGAGTGGAATGGCTGTTTCTTCAGGTAGTGCTATATCCAATTTTCTGAGGAACTACCAGACTAATTTCCAGAGTGGTTGTACTAGCTTGCAGTTCACCAGCAATGGAAGAATATTTCTTTTTCTTCACATCTTCTCCAGCATCTGCTGTTACTTGAATTTTGATCTTAGCCATTCCGACTAGTATGAGGTGTTGAATTTTTATTATATTTTATAATTTTTATAGTCCAGTTATTACCCTCCTCCAGGTCTGCCCTCCCACAGTACCTCATCCCATTCCTTCCCCCCCCCCATGTCTCCAAGAGGTAATTTAGAATCTTGCAACTATGGCTGCTCAGTGGCGCAATTGGTTAGCGCACAGTACTTATAGAATCTTGCAACTAAGCTTTTCCATAAGGAATTTAGAGGCATATTACCACATTTGAATGGCACCCTTATTATAGCTTAATAAACAGCACAGATGATTACTCTGCATGTTATTTCCTGGACTAAACACAGAGAATATTATAATTATCTGATTAATGGTATGTATGGATAGGAGATGGTCATTTCACTTATCACATTAGGTTCACAAATCCATTCTTCATTTGCTATTGAGTCTTAATTTAAAATTTTAAGTAGAAACAAAATATCTTTAGTTCTTCATTAAAAACTATTGAGTATACCCACAGAAGTTCTCAAGTTTCTGAGCTTTGAAGAAGCATAGCATAAACTGTTCAAGATGTGGGTGTTGAAACCATATTGAATTATTGGAAGATTATGCTGTATTTTGTTACTGCTATTGCTAAAACTCATTACTTTATAATTTATATCACTTATATCCAAAAATGTAAGTGAAATGTTAAATTGTCTTGGTATGTGTCATTTATAAGGTTGAATGTGATTTGATTTCAAGACATTTGCTAGAAATTTTCTTTTTCATTACAATTGTAAGTTTGATTTTTTAACTAATGTTTTTTATGAAAGTAGAATGTATATTGTGGATGTGTGTGGTCTCTTAGCCTGTGAAACCATTTGTCTTTCTGGAAAATTAATTATTGATTAAATGCTTAAGGCAAACCCTCTCTACATTTTCTTACCATAAAATAAAAATCACCATCTTCATTGCATTTCTGTTTTAGGTTACCATGATCCATGATTTTAAATTATCTTTGTTTGAAAATTACTTTCCAGTGACCATGAAATCCTTGGCTGGTTTTCCAATGGATGAGGAATAATTTTCCTTGGATCCAGTTAAAGTTTTCTGTAGTAAAGATGCTATCTATACTACCTGGCAACCAGAGTGCCATTCCAAGAGCATACCTTATGAGAAGAGAAAAACAAATACTGAAAATTGTCTCTGACTTCCAATGATATTATACGCTCCCATATATGTGTATGTGCACACTTGCAAACATACATACACACACACACACACACACACACACATACACACACACACACACACACAAATAAACAAATACATGTAAAAATAAGGAATGGCCTTCTTGGTAGAATCCATGTTGAGATGATTTTCTGAAAATTATCACATACTATAGTCTTTATGTTTTGACAGATAATGTGTAACTGGTACATGTGTTACTATGGCTCCATATGTGTAGAAAGTTATCAAAGTGAATGTTTTCTAATAAAAAGAATAAATTATGATTTAACCAAAGGAATGGCTGTAGATATAATTGAATCTAGAAATAAAACTAGGAAGATTCTATTCTCCCATGTAACTTAATTTCATATTGCACTTTCCACAAGTGCATCCCAGAGCAGATGAGAAGACGAACCTTTCACGGTAGAAGACCATCACAATTACTAGTGGCTAGGAGCAACATGGGTGCATTGTTTTCAGATTAAATTATGTTGCATCAGAAATCATTCATGTAAAAGTGTGTTGAACATTTTAATTGTTTTTCTGAAATTTAAGCATGTTAATAAATGGTATCGATTCTGTCCCCTGTGTCCCCCTCCAACATCCTTTGTGTCCTCAATTCCAAAAGTTGCCAGGCCTTTTGCTTTTTTTCTAATTTTGATACCACTAAGCTCAATTCTCCATATATATATATATATATATATATATATATATATATATATATATATATTTTCCATTGTCTGTTAGAGCATGGGAAATCTGCTTGTGGTCACATACAGAAGAGAAGGATTCTCCCTCCCTCAGTTATTGCCAATAACTTCTCAATAGGTTGTGTGTATGTGTGTGTGTCAACATGTGTCTGTAAATATGTGTGTGTGTATGTGCATATGTGCATGTGTGTATAGGTAAGGTACTGTGTGTACCAAGCAGTGTACATGGGGATAAGAGAGTAGCCTTTAGGAGTAATTTTCTTCTGCTATGTAGGATCTGGTTTTGTTTCCTGCAAAACTGCAGATATATTTTCTCATCATATTGCGGGGTATAAAAATGAATAGACAGGAAAGAAGTAGAAAATCTTTGATAATATCATAGTAATTTTGGTGCCATATGATACTTTATTAAGTAATTCTGAGGGAAAAAACTTAAATTTTAATTTAAATGATTTAAAAAAACAGGCAGTTAAATTTAGCACATGATAACTACAATAATACAATACAAAAAAAAGAACTGATTAAAGAATTAGGACGTATGAAGCAGGATTTGAGAAGGAGAAGAGGAGACCTTACTGTTTCAGAAGGAGTTGTTTCATTGGAGGGCAAGAACTTGTGCAGAAACCGTGGGAAGAGATGCCACATGGGGGAGAGTAGAGCTCTTTCAAGGTTAGATACAGTGAAATAACTTCTGTCATGAAACAGGTTGGGGAAGGATAAACAGAGGTGGCCCTTAGGTGAAGCAGGTGTGGAGGGTATGACAAATAACCCAGAGAAAGCTGAATAATTCTGGCCAGCCCGTAGCAAATTACAACCTACTTACCTATGTGAAGCCAAAGATAGTTCCAGGTATAAGACATCAGGAGGCTCTAGGCAGCTCAGAAGCAGAATTAAAAAGCAAGAGTCCTTTAGTCTCCTAGGTTAATACTAACACAATTAAAGCTGGAATAAACATTTATGTCTGATTTCTGGCCATGTGACTACATATGGACCAATGACACATCTGGACTTTTTACTAAGTATTCACATATGTATGTACACATCTGTATGCATGTAAAACACACACACACACACACACACACACATATGCTAAAACTACCACATTTTAAATTTATACATGAATAATGTATATGACGAATACTCCTCCATTTGTGCTGCCACTTTGAAAATCAATTTGGTGGTTTCTCAGAAAATTGGGAAAGATCCCACTATACCACTCCTGGGCATATTCTGAACAGAAGCCCCTGATGGTCCTGTTTGTTTGCTTGTTTGTTTGTTTGTTTGGAGACGGGATCTCACCCAGCTCTGGCAGTCTTCACACTCACTGTGATTCCAAGTTTGGTCTAGAGCTTTGCTCCTCCTGCTCCACCTTTGTCCTGGGGGCCAGGATTTCAGGTGTGCTTCAACACACGCCATTTATATTGTGCTAAGAATCAAATCCAGGGCTTCCTGCAGACCAGGCAAGTATTCCAGAGCCTGAGGCCCCTTGCACCCTGGCCCTCCAAACACATACTTTAATGTTACCAGAGTGAGGATTCGGCTTCTGAGTGAATTTGAAAAAGACCCATTGCTACCATAGCAGTCAGTTTGTCCCTCACAGTGTTCCATAAACCTAATTATATAAGGAAATTCATGAAACCATCTAAAGGATAAATATGTTCCCTGAGCATTTAAAATGCTTATTCTTCAATGTTTAATTTATTTTTTATTTAGTCGTAAATATCACTATAAAAGAATAATATAACTATTGTGTTTATTTTGACTTTTGCTACTTGGTCTTTACTGTTAATCAGGACCCAGAGCTTCCATCCCTCATTCAAGTACCCCTGGAATGTTTTATTAGACTGATAAAACACATTTAACTTAAAAAACTTGCATTCAAAGTTTTTCAGCCTGGATGTCAGTTCATTTTATAAAGCTACATTCACGTAGTGAATAATATTCCTTTAATTGTTGTCTACGATTATAGGAGTGAATAGAAAATACTTAGGTCTGATTTGCTAAATATATCTCTACATGACAATTGCTATGCTATAGGTTTTAACTGAATGCATGGCTTTTCTAAAGTTTCATGACTTTTTGGGGTTTTTGTGCCTTTGCCTTAAGTTGTATTAATGGAGTCATTATGGTATTTGAGAATCCAAAATTGGGAAGAAAAGAGTTAATATTTGTTTTCTTGCTTTGAAAACAGCTCTCTCTCTCTCTCTCTCTCTCTCTCTCTCTCTCTCTCTCTCTCTCTCTCTCTCATTTTAAAGACTTTAGTAAATAAACATCAGCTAATCACACTCATCCTCTCCGAGAGCAGGGCATCTTTTCTTGAATGATGATAAAGTACATTTACAAGCTCAAAAATGAGCAAGAAGAATATGGGTTTTTTTTAATTATAAATGTGTGAGAGGACAGGACTATTTTTATCCTTAAACAATAAAGAGGTTATTATGTACAGTAAAATATGGTTTCTGTTTTCATTAATTTTTATGTAAATGTGTAGAGGAAAAATATTTTTAAAGTCTCACACTAGGTGAAACTTAAAGTCACTTTGTCTCAAACCTTTGTTGTTTTCTTCTTTCCTTCCTTCCTTTCTTCCTTCCTTTCTTCCTTCCTTTCTTCCTTCCTTCCTTCCTTCCTTCCTTCCTTCCTTCCTTCCTTCCTTCCTTTTTTCTCTCTTTCTTTCTTCCCACTCTGATTCCATTCCTGGTCCTGCAGACATGTTATCCAAATTCAGCAATGTTGTGAAGGAGCACTCCGGGTTCAGTAGCTGGCCCGTTTTTTATTTTTTATTTTTATTGCAACCTCCTCCTCCCCCTTTTTGCAAGCTTGCACATTATAGCATCAGCAGAGACTAGTTCACGGCAGCATGGCGTTCACTGCAGTGTGTGAACGACCTCCTTCTCCACTGGTGCAAACTTAGTTTTATGGCTCCTTTAAACTTGTTCCTGAGTACAATGCTTTAAAGAACACCAAGATGCCGCAGTTCTGACTGGGACACTCATTTTCCTATGTGCTTCAACGGGTGATTTATGCACATATAACACAAGACAGGCTGATTGTCTGCTACTTAAATACAACCATACCTTTAATACGGTAGATAGACTCTCAAAGGCTGATGGAAAATTGCTGGTAAAATAATTCACTGTTTAGATATTCCTGGCAAGACTAAATTTCTGTCTATATAAGAATGTTCAGTATATTTTCCCAACATTGGAATTCCCAGAAGAAATATGAAAAAGATGTTTTCTCTGTGCATCAAAAAAAGGATGCAATACTCTTAAATTCCCTTTATTAAAACTCAAGAGAAATGTTGTGTTTGCTGTTCTACTGAATCATTGTTTACAAACACAATGCAGTATAGATTTAGGGAATACAACTTCATAGGTTTCTAAGTAAGTAGATGCTCATGAAGTTGTTACTGAAAACAGCCGGATAGATAGCTATAAAAATTAGTGAACATTTTATTCCCAATACTATGAAACATTGCTGAATTCTAATTGTTTAAGCTACTTTTAAATGTATGATTGATTTGTTGAAAGAAAATTGATAAGAGAATTAGTGCCATAGCAAATAAGCCAACAAAATTATTATTTGGCTTAACATTGTTTTGTACCACTTGTATAAAAGTATTTGTCTCTTGTCCACATATATCATTTAATCAAATAGATCTTAATGTAGATTTATAGCTAATTTCTTTTAACCTTTTTTTCTGGACAATATATGATAGTTTGTTAAAACTGTTCTGATAGTTTAATAGTTCATTAATTCTTTAAGAATGTCATACAGCATATCTTAGTCTTTGTCACCCCTCATTCTTCCCTCAAACTTCTTCCAGATCCGGCCCCTCCATCCTGACCCCTGACACTTGTTCTTCTTCTTTATATTTTTAATGAAAACGTATTTACAGTACCAATCAGAGTCAAATGATTTTTTTTTGAGTAAGAGTCTGAGTTCCAGAGAGGATTGTTGATTTATTCAGTTCCACGGTAGGAATTAGAAGTCGTCCAGAAGCAGATGGGTCCAGACTGTACAGTAAAGCTTAAGAAGCAAAGCAGATCTAGAGTGTGGTGACAGTAGGCCTTTCCCCAGAGCTCTCTGATTCAGATTCTGCTCCAGGATCCAGCTATGAGTTCCTGCCTTAGCCATCCTCCATGATGGATTGTAATCGGATGGATAAAATGAACTCTCTCCTTTTACTACCCTTCCCCCCACAAAATTAATAATAATAATAATAATAATAATAATAATAATAAAGTGTTGGTGGAGAAGAGGCTATCTCACAGGAAATGCTCTGGTCGTCCCTCACCATCCTTATGCCCGGGTGCTGCAATATCCCCTTGGCTTCAAGTTCAGAGATTGTGTTGTTGATAAATTAACAGGTGTGGAGGTTACCTCTTGGCAATTGTTGGATATGCTTCATTTATGGGAATTTACAGTGCTGTCTTTTCCTTTTCTGAGTCTGCTTTCTATTGTTGTATATTTGGTGACAATTCAGTGTTAAAAATATTTCCCATTTATCATTATATTTGTAATAGTCAGAGGACCAGGAAGTCTCTTCAAAGATTGTATCTTGTAAATATGACAGAGAAATTCCATTCATGTAATCTTAACAATATGGTCACCTAAACAAGACCTGAATGATGCCAACATTAATTAATGCCTGCCCGGCCAGGCTCCTTTAGGCAGTTAAAAACTGAGAGAGGAAAACTTAGTTTTCCCAAGAATTCACAAACTTAAGCGGTTATCCAATGCCAAGTGGCCATCTCTAAAGAAACTATGTAACAGTAACATGAAGCAGACTCCGCAGTTGAAATTATATATTTATTCATATATCTGTATGTGCATGTTTTGGTAATAATTAAAGAATAGAAGACCATGGATTTAAAATTTGAGTAGGTGAATATTGTAGATGTTAGTGAAGAGAGAAAAAAATCTAATTATATTTTAATTAACTTTAAAGATAAATTCAAGTCTAACTCTTCCTTAGGTTCCAGAAGCTGTTAAATTTTCATAAACAATGGACTGAAAAAATAGTGCTTTTCTCTCTAATCACCTGGTAGTGTCAGGATCACACCAGTGTCACAATGACAGAATGCTCCTGCTGTATCCTTACAGTAGAATGACAGAAGGCCAGTAAATAGTATGCAATTTTTATCTCAATTTGGGAGCAAAATTTTAAGTATGCTTTGTTACAACTAATTGCAATAGCACACTTGCATTATAATCAAATATACACAATGGAAATAATCAAACCCAAATATGAAGACTATATTTGTGCAGTAACAATCCTGTGTCGACCATTTAGTAGGTTACATTTTCCCTTTGTTGTCTCCTCCTGCCTATATTACTAACCCCACTGTGCAAGGTTTAGGAAGTTTCAATATTATGCTCTGAACTCAGACATCCGTTTTTCCTAATCACAATTCTGCTGCATAACAAGTTTCCACTGCATTATTAGTTATTTACTAATGTCTGTCATGTAGCTTGCTTTAAAGAAAAGAAAATCAATAAAATTTTTTCACCTAAATAAAATGTTGTATAAAGGAAACTCTAAGTTGCACCATATCTTCCTGCAGATATAGGTACATTTTAATTCTTGGAGGACATAATAAATTACACAGAAATTGTAAATATCTCAAACTGAATTAGAGTATGCATAATCTCACTATGAAAAATGTTTCATTGTAGGACAAAGTCTATAACACGTGTAGTGGAATCCATAATTTATTTAAAATGTTGAATATATTATAAATTCCCTCTGAGAAGATCAAGAATTGTGCACAAAGGGGAGAGAGGGAAAAGGAGAGGAAGAGGGACAGAGAAAGGGAGGGAGAGAGGCAAGAGGGAGAGGGAGAGAGGGAAAGGGAGAGAGGGAGAAGGAGAGGGAGAGGGAGAGACAGACAGATACAGAGACAGAGAGAATAATCAAAATCATAAGAAAGACCATGAGAAAATGGTGGAAAGACAAGGTGCAGGGTTATATTAAGCACCCTCTGACCATCAGCACAGACCTGGTTATTTGAATCTATAATTCTTGAGTCCTTCCACTTGGAAAATAGGACCAAATTATAACTTAAGATCATTGATCATCTTAACAGAAATCCATTGCTAACTAAAATTTAACCAATGATATCTCCAAATTTTATGCAAGGAATAATACTTTATTTTTTCCAAACATATGCCTTTTAATATTGTTTTCAACATTTACCATCATGATTTGAAATGAATATCTGTTAATGGTTTGGAAATTGTTACATTTTAACGACCTAAAGGCAGTTCATTTTTTTAAAGTCAAAATCTGTTCTCCTTTCTTATAGATTCTTAATTCTCCTTCTCTTGTATACCTTTGCCAAAGTGATTTTTCATTTAGAAACAAGGAAGACAATACAGATGCAATAGCATTCTGATAGGTACTAAATGGTACTAAAGAAGAAACGGTCAGTAAGAGTTCTGTTGCTGTCATATAGCCGTGACCAGCAGCGCCTTGTAAAAGAATGCTTAGGTTTGGGCTCATAGTTCCACATGGATACTATAGTATCTGATCACAATATTGAGGAAGGCATGAGAGCGGGAAACTGGAGCAGGTATCTGAGAGATTACAGTCCCACCCACCAGTACAAATGAGAGGGTGAACTGAAAGTGGGGTGATGCAATAAGTCCACCAGCGATCGTTTCCTACAGCAAGGCCCCACCTACAAAAATTCCTGCCCACTAAACAGTGTCACCAGCTGGAGAGTAAGTATTCAAATATCTGAACCCATGAGGAGTACTCACTCAAACCATCACACAGCAATAAATAAAAGTAAGGGAAAAATAGTTCCAAACATGATGAAGACTTGTTTAGGGTTTTAAAATCTGGAGGGGTAATCAGAAATTCCTTGAGGAAGAAGAAGGAAAAGTTGTAGGAGTGAATACTCTACAATCACAGAGCAGTGTGGTGCTCTGGGGACAAGGCCCCCTGCCGTTCGGCAGCCTTAGTGCACCACACTAATTTGTTACCACACAGAACATCACAGCCTTTTGGAACATGGCGTCAGACAACTTCATGGAGTCCATGCAGATGCCACACTGTATTCCTCAGACCTAAATGTATTCCCATTATGATGTTTTCTATCCTACAAAATTCCTCATGATGGCTTACACACACGGCTCTCATAGAGCGAAACAACTGATTTCCAATCAAGGTCATCACTCATTCTCATAGCTGAAGATAGAGACTTTGCATTACTCTTTTTCTCCACTTTATACGTAGTTTAAATGTATTCAAGGTGCTTAATAGCGATATCTTGACAAAGCTTGTTAACTGTATTAACAGTATGTGTTGTGATCTCCCACATAAATAGCTTGACATTTCCATAGTTTGAAAGTTATGGGAACTTAATAGAGGATAAGTAGAAATAGAAATACCACTTATTATTATCTTGACAGCTCTTCATGCCACTGTTGGTAGAATGCAATTTGCCCTAGTTTATTAGCTTCCAATATCTCAGAAAATGTGTTTAGATTCACTACATAGAAGTTTTGAGATGTTTAAAAGGGTTGATATTTGGAAAGATTTAGACTATTGCCTGTTCTATTGTGTTATATAAGCCCTTGCTGTGACCAAAACTTAAATTAACTTCTAAATGTCCTTTTCCTTTATGAGATAATGGCATCAAACTATTTACTCTACATATCTGTTCCAATTTGAACATAATCCAGCAAATCAGATACCTTTTCCATATGTACATCACACCTGCCTAAGATTAAAAATCATGCAGAGGCTTGACCTCCCCACATTTGCGAGAAACTGGAAGACATAGCATCTGTCTTCTCCATCTGTTGAACCAGGACTTGATGATTACCTGGAAAAACACCTCTAGTCTGAATCACTCACTTTCAACTAACAGTGTTTCCAGGACATACCTCAGAACATCTGGATTCACATTCATTACATGGTGGTGGTGTTTTCCATGGGGTACAGAAAGGGAAAAGCAACCTCCACCTGACCCTCCTACATTATGACTTTGATGAAGATGACTAAGGATGCTGTTCCTGTGACTTTCTGCTGGGGCATTGGCTCCTGTTTTTGTTATGAGCATTCATTTTCTGCAATCAAGTCACTGTCACTAATTGTTCCCTCTGGTGACGCCTGTCTGCTGCTGATGTTCTGAAGCAGTGTGTGCTGATGTTATGTTGGTTCCAATTATACTTTCATTTGCCCTTGAAGCCTTTTGGCTGTCCATCTTGTACTAGATTGCATTCCTCCCCTTGTCATAGAACAGCTGTCCTGGCATCCATTTTTCTATTTTTCATTTGTTTCAACTGCTGAAATAAAGGAGCCCTACTTCATTGCCAGTTCCTTAATAGCATTCAGAATCATCACTATTGATTTTGATATTGATGTCGTCTGATAATGGGTGGCAATGAATCTTGTCATGCAGCTGCAAATGTCTCCAAAATCAGGAGATTTTGAGCTCCTTGGGAGGACATCATTTCATAAGCCTGTCATGTAGTGTGAATCTGTAAGCTTGTTGTGGGACAATATTCGGGCTTCCAATTATGGAATGAAGTTGTGCCCAATTGATATGTCTGAGATAGTTAAATAACATCATGGACTCTTTATAATTTTTCTTGGGGCATAAAAGAACCTCTTTTTTCAAAAAAAACAGTCCAAACATCTGAATTTTGAATGTGATCATTAAGACATTACGGCTTTTTATGAGCATAAAAATGAAACACAAATCATTTACACCTTAACTTTATATTTTAAAATGTGTTCTTTCTAACATACTATAATACATTGCTTTATTTTTGTTCACCTTTGTTGCTGTTTTATTTGCTTGACACAGTTCTTTCTGTGTAGCTCAGTCAGGAAGAATAAAACCACTCCGCAGACTTTGACAGTTCAGAGTTTTCATCAGTCCCCCTGGCCTGCATCCCATGAGCAGGAAATACAGAGTTCTATACAGGTGTGGTAGGCTTGATTTAACACTGCTTCCAGGCAATGGTCCTGTAGTTGGAAATGTGATTAAAGTGATTTGATACAAGCAGTGTGGAACAGCCATATTAGTGTGTGTCTGTATCTTCCAAAACTGATTTTCTCTTGCAGGTTAGCATGTTACTAGTTAAGCATTATAAGAATAGCTCCTTCTTTATCTTTACATTTCTCAAAGGACATACTCAGAAAACGGGAGATGGGTAGTGATAAGTACTTACTGTTCCTTATATTGAATACACACATCCAGGCACATACACATGCATATGCACATACATGCACACATACACACACATACAGAGAGAAAGAGAGTTGGTACTTTTATATATCATGTGTGAAATATTAGAAAACTATTCTAAAAGAATGCTTTGAACTAACAAGGAAATAAGCTTTTCTCAGTGAAGCATCCCTCAGAGAAGATCACAGTGACCACTCCAATTATGGCTACCTATCTCTCTATAATCATTTAAAAATGTCTTCAACACCATTGCTTGGAAGCAGTCTTAGATCAACATGAAAAAGAAAAGAGGAACTAGGAAATATTTTGACTATTTTGGAACCTTGAGGTAAGTTCTCCACCATTCAGACTATCTTCCCTCCAGGTACCGTACCGCTTCTCACCTGCCTGCTCGCCGCCTTCTCCGCTCATCAGCGTTCTGTTGTCCTCCGTGTGATGTTCAGTCTCATCTGAATTACCAGTCAGACGTGCGATAATTAGAAACCTGGCTTACCTACTTCACAACTCCTTCCTGAAGAGCGAACGGGACGAATGTGTAAAATTACACAGACAGGGATGAAGCGCGACTGATGTCTAAGATCCATTATTAAAGCACAGAGGTATAAATTAAGCATTGTAGGTAATTCAGCTCAGTGAGAAATTAATTCTAATTATCTCCTTCTGGTCTTGTTTAGATTTTCTAATTATATACTGTGGTAGTTAGAATAGGAACGGCTGTCATAGATTCATACGTTTGAAAGCTTGGCCCGTGGGGAAGGGCATTATAGCACATGTGACCTTGTTTTGAGGAGATGTGGGCTTGTTGGAGGAAGGGTATCCCTGTGGGGGTGAGCTTTGAGATTTTCTATGTTCAAGCTATAACCACTCTTTTTTTCTTCCTAAACGTCAATATATAGAACTTTCCTTCTCCAGCACCATATATGCCTAAACACTACAATGATCATAAACTAGACACAATTAAATATATTCCTTTATAAGAGTTGCATGGTCATGGTCTCTTCACAGCAACAGAAACCCTAACTAGGACACATACATAGTAAAGTGCTGTAGACTCTGTGCTCAGAAGCATATTTCCCACATCTGTGAAAAGGGAGTGTTGCCTATAACCTCTCTCAATCTGTGTTTCTCCTGATGGATCATAAGAACTAGAAAAAACTTTCTTTTGTTTTAATTTAAGAAAAATAAACTTTTAAAATATAATTTATTCCTATCACACTTTCTAATTCCCAAGTTTCTCTCAGATGCCCCATCCTCCCACTCACCCAACTTTGTGGCCTTTCTTTTTATCTCTCTTTTCTCATAGGCAAACAAACAAAAATAAAAATAATAATAATTTTAAAAATAAGAGAATCACTCATACACATATACATACCAAAAACACATATACACAAACACATACTCACACACACACACACACACAATCACACAAACACACATACACCACAATCCATAAAAACACAAAATTGGAAACTATTATATACATTCAAAAGGCCAGCAAGACCAAATAAATAAATACATATATACATACATATATACATATACATATATATATACGTATATATATATATATACTCGTGTTAAGCTATATGAGTCCAAAGGTCCAAAAAATTCATAGATATCTTAGCCATCTACTACTAGGGAGTGGGGAAGGACTTATACTTAAAAAAGACTAGTGTAATATACCCAGAGACACCAGTAGAGAAAACTGACTTTTCCCGTGCAAGTAATTGTCAACTGGAGATAGCTTCTTGGTTAGGGATGAGAGCTTCTGCCTACTTTTCCCTTTCAGAGTCCTTTCAACTCATGTCTGGCTTGAGCCTGTATAAGTTGCCACAGTCTCTGTAAATTCATGTGTGTGTCTCTCCTGTTGCATTTTGAAGACATTGGTTTCTCTGCGTGATCCATCTCCTCTGACTCTTACGATCTTTCCACCAAGCCTTTCACTTGGCTCCTTTAGCCCCACAGAGATGGCGTGATGAAGACATCCATTAACGTGTGAGTGTCCAAGGTCTCTCATGCTCTACACATTGTCCACTTATCTGTCTCTATGTTAGTTCCTATAGGCTGCCGGAAGGATAGCCTTTGATAATGACTGACTGAGGCCCTGACCTATGGGTATAGCAGAATATCATTAGGGAGTCGTTTTGTTGCTAGGTTGCATTATTTGAGTTCTGACTGTTATGATCATTCTCCACGATGACACCGTGAGAAAGCAATGGCATGAAGATGCCAGCAAATCCTTCGACGTTCAAGGAAAACAGGGTTGTGGATTTTATCAGCATTTTCTATCATGGACATAAATTAAAGAAATACAACACAACACTCCAAAACGAACAACTTAATGTGTTTTTTTTTTCTGAAATATAGAAATGGCCCCATTTTTCCAGCTCTGCCAAGATAATTTTATGTATTAGTTGATCCTATTCCTTTTTAATGATAATTGATTGAAAAATTATAATAGTTATTGATTTAAGTTCAATGATTCAAAATGAATAAGACATGTTTCTTTTATTATTAAGTATAAAACACACTAAAAAGAATCAGCTACTTTCCAAAGTAGCTTGCCAGGCTTTCAAATTCCCATGATTCAACTCAATGAATGTAATTTTTTTAATTTTTGAGAAATGTTCTAAGATTACCTAATATGTTAGATATCCACTGATTATACAAATATGTTTATATACACAAACCCTCATAGCAAAAAAGTAAACTCTTATAGCCAAAAAGTAATATCAAAGAAGATAAATTTTTTTAGATATTTCTCAATCTGTAAATATCAGTGTATAGTAAACAGATTTTAAGGATGCTTTTCAAAAGCTAATGTCACACAAAAGGTCAACAAAAACTGAAAAGTCATTGCAAATAATTCACCTTGGTGGTTTTGATGTTGTTGTGGTTGTGATTGTTGTTTTCTTTGGTTTTGTTTGTTCTTTTTGATAAACCAGGTCATAATTACTGCTGAAAGGAGAATTACATATATTAATATATGCCTTTACTTCAGAAAACAAAATCTCAAGGACGGCCACTGGGATTAGCACATATGATAAAGAAATATAAAACACACATTTTTATATATAGGTATAACCTTGTACGTTCCATATTTCATTTGCCTTTTGTTGCAGAAAAGATGGTGGGATTGACAATGAAAAAGCTCCTTGAATTTTCCTATGTCCTTTTATTATGCTTCTTAAAACCATGAACTTACCATCCACTGTTTGTGCTGTATGACAGCAATGCTTGTATATTTTTCCTCACTTTGCAAATAGCTCATAGTAATAAGCACACATGACTATGGTAGGCATGTTCATCAGTCATTTCACATGTAACGCTGAAAATACTCCTCAAATATCTTTTATTTCACCTCAAAAAAATTTTCAGTTTTATATTTCACTTGGACTTGTATAAAGGCAGGAAACACATCTGAGAGCAGGTTTCAAACGCAGGCTTTTGCCCTCCACCACCCCCCCATTGCTCTTAATTTATCTGATTAGCATCTCAGCAGCCACCCCTGGTCCTCTAGCTGAGGCTTTTGGTTGACTGCAGTCAGCCCTCCTGGCTATGTGGAGAGCGTGTGGGGAGAAAGGGAGATGCTTTTGCCTTTCTGCACACCAAGAATCGTGTACCTTCCCTGATGGGAGACTTCATAGCAAGCTGAGTTGTTTCATCAGAGATAATACTAGAACAGAACAAGAAAAGACCGCTGGCGGAGCACCGTGGAAACGGAATGAAACCGGGAGGGTTACATTCATGCAGACGAATTGCCAAACACTTTAAGAAGCACCGCTCTCATCTGTACTCATGGGGATTTCACAAGAGCTTGTCTTCCAGGTTTGAGGTATTTATCTAAAGCCTGGTATAAAGCCCTTCTTCTGAAGTGGAGGAGCTGTGCGCAGTCAGGAGTGATGCTTAGAAGTGGTTCCCAGTTCCTCCCAAAACAGACCTAAAGTTATGCCTAGCTTAGAGGTGCTGGGTGTTCTATATTCAGGTCACAGATATGCTGGATGTTTTATATTCAGGTCACATATGAATGCTTTTCTCTTATATTTTGACCAATAATATTAGTACAAATCTTCAGCCTTTAGAAATAGACTCATATGGTGGGGTCGTGGACACGAGGTGAGATGGTAGAGAAGTGCCTACTACTTTAGGTCACAGGTGAGTAATGGACTTTTAAGTAAGCATTTTTAAAGTCAGCGTTCTTTAAATTCAGGGATGAATGGAATTTTTTTTTAATTCCCTGTCATCTGAAATAATTTAGTTCCAAAAACCGTCCTAAAAATGACATTCACTTGAATCGTGCAGGGCTCCATCTATCTGCAGGGAATCCGCAGCATGGGGCAGAGTAGTATTGTCCCAGTCTTCCTGGGTGAGCAGAACTCAGAGCTCTGGAGTAGCTGTGAGGAAAGGTGACCAGGTCAGGCATGGGGCACTAGCCCCGGAAACTCTTCTAAGCAAGGAAACCTAAATAAACTAAGAAATGCAAGCAAGAGATGAAGAAGTGATATGCAAAGAAGAAATGGGCAGAATGATGTGAAAATGTAAGCATCATGTATGACACATTATTAAAGCGATAATATATATATGAAAATAATAAAATAAGCAACAACAGCATAATGTACATACGCACTAAATAAAAAGATGGAACCAAGTAACAATTGATTATGTGAAACTAGAGAAGATATGGGTTCAATGGCAGAGGAGCACCTCCTATTTTATGCCTTAGGTGACTACGTTACACTAAGTACTAAAGGGAGACTACATCAAATACTGTGAAGGGAAGATACTAGTGTGAAAAATAAAACACTTAGTCTGGGTATAGAAACAAACCAGCATTCTAGGAACAGAGGCTAGACAGGTTTACATGGGGAGCTCTAATACAGCCAGGGGTACACAGTAAGGTACACACTCTAACCTAAATAATAAATAAAAGCAACACAGTCTGTTTAAGATGTAAATAATAAAGGGGAGTTTATTTTCTTTTCCCCAATACTCATTGACTGTAAGAATCCATCATCTTAGGAAAAGGTCATCATGAAGAAAATCTAAAACTGCTAATGTTAATAGGTAAATTAAGTTAGTTTTACTCGTTGATAGAACTATTCAGTTTTACATTATATTGTTTTGCATGTGTGCTTCTTTGCACACTCAGGAAGCAAAAGAGAGTGGCAGATCCTCTAGAGCTGGACAGGATTATCAGCCTCCTCATGAGAGGTGGGAATTGAGCCCAAGATCTCTGGAAGAACAGAAAGCACTTTTAACTGCCTAGCCATCTCTTTAGCCCTTTTATATATAAGGAAAATCCAATCAGTTTAAATCTGTCACACATTACAGCACTGAACAACCATACATAAAGGTGAGATAACTTCATACTAAGCACCATATATTATCAAAATGAAACAGATAAACAAAGATAGCCATGAAAGAAAAAGTACAGGAGCAAATTAACCCCAGCCAAGTATAATAGCCACATCCCCATCATGGTAGTCCCGGAATGTCTCAGACTAGAGAATAACTACGAGGGCAAGGTCAGACCAGACTGTACCAAGATTTGTAGGCCAACCTGATCTACAATACCAAGATCAAAAGAAAGCATGTTCAGGAGAGAACAAAATAATTATGGAATAAAATGTGTCAATATTAAATCCCTGTGGGCAAGAATGGTGGGGAAAAAATGTTTCAAATGTCTATGTGATTGGATTGGTCTTTAAAGCTAAGAAAATGCTTCTATAGCTAGTATGTTTCCCAGGCAACAAACTGTTCCCATGGCCTTACTTGAGAGTGTGCAAAGGAGTCAGGCATGCCTGTTATTTGTTATCCAGGAGTCTTTTGTATCTCGGCTGGGTGCCAGGTTTTCTGAGGCCTGACTGTTTTCACACTTCACTCCACTTAGGTCCCCATGTGGGAAGTTTCCCCCAGTGAGACTTTAGGCCACACCAGGTCAGGTAATGCCTTCCTAGTTAAAGTCAAAGAGAATGCACAGACTCATGCTGGTTTCCCTTTCTCATTGTTGCCACCAACCTAAATTCCCTTTCGTGCCTCTTTTCTCCCACAGTCCTGCTTAAATGAGGAGGACATCTCAGGCTCCAGTGTCTGGATGCTTTTCCCCACTCTGTAGGCTTTTGGATGGGCTTTAGGAGGTGTGGACTTGCTAGAGGAAGTACATCTCTGTGGGAGAGATCTAGGAATTCAAGGACCTCTTGTTTCTGTCATTGTGCCTGCCTGATAGAGCAGTTCTCCATAGAGATGCTGTGGAACTCATCCCTCTAAAAACCATAAGCCTAAATAAACCATTCGTTCTATAAACTGCTTAGTCACGGTACTTTATTACAGCAATAGAAAAGTAACCAGGACCCCACCCCACCCCAACCCTTCCCTCTTAATTCCCCTCTCTCTTCCCCTTTCCCAAATATCATCAGCATATCCCTTGCCCTGTATACATAACACTGTCAACACTCTTAGAAATGAAAATTACACTTTTAGAACCATGTTAACACAGGCAGTGACAAATTCAGCTTTCCACCTTACAGTCCATAATTTTAAAACACACACACACACACACACACACACACACACACACATAACATAAAGGTTTATTCTGTAGAGATAAGGTGGGCTTATCACAGCACAGCTTGCTTTAGGGTGTTCCAAAAGTGAGATTTTATTTTTTTATTGGATATATACTATATTTACATTTCATTTCCCTTTTTCTGGTTCCCTGCCCCCCAAAGGTCCCATATGCCCTTTTCCCTCCCCATGTTCCCCCATGCAAAAGTGAGATTTTAAAAAGTAAATACCTAGAATCTTGGGACACCAAAGACACAATCCACATACATGCATACACATATGCTCACATACATGCATACACATATGCACGCACACACACACACACACACACACACACACACACTCACATACTGTAAAGGTTTATTCTGTAGAGATAAGGTGGGTTTATCACAGCACAGCTGCATCTTGCTTAGAGAACGATGTTCCAAAAGTGAGATTTCCCAGTCACTTCTGAGTGTGTCTCTAGGATATGCTCAACTTTGTTGATTGTTTTCCTCGCTGTACATCTTATTTCTTCATTATTGGATTACAGTGTCCATTGACTCTCATACTATATTTTGAAAAAAAAGATCTGTCTCAGTTATTACATTTACTTTAGTCACCTCCTAAGAGCTAGTTTTATCTGTACATTCCTTAGCCATTCTTAATTAGTGAAGTTTTGGGAATAGTTTTGATTTGTTGCTGGGTTCCCAACAAGTGCACCATGACAGATGCACTGAGTCAAGGTGTGACTATGGCTTTAAAGATTCTGGGATCCGAATCACTATAGCTATGGTTGAAGAAAAAGATCTAAGTTAAGCATGGTAATTAGAAATTAATGACTAAGAAAACACACCCTCCAAATTTGCCTTGGGTCACATGAACTTGGATACCATTTACAAATACTTATTCATTAACAAACTCTATAAAACCCTAAAAAACCTCAAATCACCAAAACTAAGTTTTTGAGGATGTGGCATATATTAAGCATGTATATAGACTCAATTTTAGCCCTGTAAATACATTTCCCTTCATATACAAGAATGCATTCTTCCTGCCATTTCTCTTTGGTTTGTTTCTTTGTTTGTTTTGGGGGCTGGGTTGGGGTTTTGGGAGGTTTTATACTTTTTTATTTTTGTTTTTTTTTGTTTATTTATTTTTCAGATAAGATTTATCATCCTGTCCATCTTCAGACTCCTAGTCCCCCTGCCTCACCCTTCTAAAGGCCAGCACCACAAGTATGAGCCACCATACCTAGCTTGTAGCCTTCTTGAATTATCTGGAGGATACTTACTTTAGGCCATCCTATGGTTGTAGTTAAAATAAAAGGTTCATCTCTTTCTGCAGTGTGAGGATTCCTTTCCTCCTGCTAACTCTGAACCACTCCCAGGAGTAATTTCTATAACTACCCAGGAATATTTAAATTGCATGTTTACTGTCACCACCACTATGGGTACACTCACCCAGGAGACTTGAATATCCATATTTGAGCTCTAAGTTTGATTATACATTTACTGCAAATCACAATGCTCTCTATGAAGAAACTATATGTCATCAATAACTTCACAGAAAAGGACATTCATAGTGAATTTTCAAGTTAGTATGACTTACACTTGAAATTATTAAGTATACACTCACATGCATTTTAAGAATATGTAGAAACATTGTATACTTTAAGCAGTTTTTCTCAACTTGAATATAATTTAGTGTAATACCACAAACCATAGTATAATTGAGGCAATCCAACAATATCCAGCTTCCCAGTTACACTTTGCTTCATTTCTCGGTGTATTGAGGTCAACACTATTTGATTACTTCAGCGGGTCTCCATATCTGCTACCATGATGCAAAACCCTCACATCTCACCCTTGTTAGGGCCCACCTCATGCCTGATCTCTCTAACTCCTACTTTAACCTGCCAGGCTAACAACTGACTTGTTCTCTGTATCTTAAACTTTGACAGTACAAAAATGGTACATAAAAGGAGTCATATAGTCCACATCATTCTGGAATTGGCTTTCACCCCCACTCATTTAAAATCCCCAGTAACTCATGAAATCTGTTGTATGCATGTTCTTAGTTCACTGAATCATTTCCCTGAAATATGGATTCATCCACGAGAGCACAGCATTTGTCTACAGTAAGCAAGGCTGTGTGGTATCATTGAAGAGACAAGCACAAAGATCAGTAATGCTGAGTAAGCCAGAATTAGATGCATGAATGTTTCAAGCAGGCTTTATTATAAGGGTGTGGATATAAATTATTATCCTTCAGGAAAAAATGTCTAAGGATGTAGGTGCCAAGTTGTCTGGTGAACTCATGTTTTGGTTTAACAAACTGCCAAGCTACTCAAGTCTCGTGAACAGTTTGATCATTTAAAATTGATCCTGTTCCTCCACAGGCTTGCTATTATCTGGTATCCTCATCATTTTTAACGTCAGCCATTCTGATAGTTATTGGTATCCCATAATAGGCTGGGTTTTCATCTCCTTGTTCTCTATTGATGTTAACATATTTTATGTGCTTATTGTAATCCACATATTATTTTGGTGAAAACTTAATTACTTTTGTGCATTTTATTACAATGTTTCCCCCACTGATTTGGACTGAGACTCCTTTGCTAATCCTCTGTGAGGTACATGGTTGGAAAATAGTTTCTCTGGTTTCTGGCTCTTCTTTCTCATCTCATATGGGTTTACACAGAGTGAAACTTCTGCTTTATTTATTGAGACAGGATCTCATGTATTCTGCACAGATTTTGAATTCATAATGTAGCAGAAAATGGCGTGAAGTTCTGGTCCACTACTTACAGAGTGCTGGGATTACATATCTGTGGCATAATCCCTGGTTTGTGCCATGAGGTAGATGGAATCCAATGCGTCCTGCAGTTTAGGGAAGTGCATAAGTAAGAACTGCAGCCTCAGCCCCAAGGTTTTCCATTTTGATGGCAAGATCCATTGTGACTTCGTGTTTTATAAGATGACCTTTAAAGCAGAAATTGCCTAGTGAAGTGCGGTTGTTTCTACGTCATCTGTTGACAGTTGTCCCTCTAAGTTGTGTGTATAGCATTGTCACAAGTGAGATGAATATATTTGTGAAGGTCTAGTTTGTTGTTCTCTATTCTGCTAATATGTGTGTCTCTGTCTCCAAGGATAGTAAGCAGAGTTACAGCCTGAGTTACTCTTGTAATTTAATGTACTATTGTGACCAACACACACACACACACACACACACACACACACACACACAGTCACACACACACGTGAAGGAACACACTCAGTCACACTCATACAGGCATTCAAATACACAGGTATGCATAGACACATACACAGCAACACAGAAAACACATATTTAAAGGTACACATAGTCATGTAAACACACAGAAGCACACAAACACGGGCATTTACACAAACACATTGATACAAATATATATATGAAGACATACATGCATCCAAAAGGAATACATGATTCACATATATACTGCTAGTTGAATGAACATTTTATTTGTGAATGTATCTATCCATCTCTGTTTGAAATTCCATCAGCTTTTATTAATACATTTTGACTCCTGACTGATGAAACAGGATATTTGTTTCCTCTGGATAGAATGATCCTATTGTTGCTTCACAATCACCCTCATTGTCTGACAATAATCATTTTCTTTTTGCCAAAGCCTAATGTTGTAGAATAGTAGTAAGTAACTTTGGCTGTTCAAAACTAAAGTTTTCAAGATCCATCTCCTCTGATCTATTTTCCTTCACCTACTATGCACCTTAATTTGAAATGAGTGCCTCATAAGTGACATAAGGTTATATATGTGTCTCCAATGTACCATTCCTGGCTGGCATCTGGATTTTTGTATTTAAAATGACATATCTATTGATAAACTTACAGTATTTGCTGTGTGTTCAGTTTTTATTTATTTGTTTTCTTTTAAGATATTCATTCCTCTGATTCTTCTTTCATGCCCTACTTTGATATTTGATTGATTTTAAGAATTTTCATTTAATTTCTTTATAGTGTTATTAATCAGATTCTATGTTTTGTCTTTATTACAATTACTCATATAGTTACCTATATTATAACATGCATCTGTAAGATTTTACTATTTTCAGTGTTGTGAAATATTACTTTCAAAATTCTCTTTACTCTTATTACCTTAAAGTAGCTAATCTCTTCAGTCTCATGATGTAATTTCATTTCATTACAATACTTAAAAAATCCTTAAATTCATGAGGAAAAGATGAGGCATAATAAATCTGCTCCTTGAGGATGAATTGTTGGACATCAAAGGAAGGAGAGGCCCCTGGTCCTGGAAATGCTCAATGCTGTAGTGTAGGGGAATACCAGGACAGGGAAGCAGGAGGGGGTTGATTGGGGAACAAGGGGAGGGGAGAGGGATTATGGGACTTTCAGGGAGATGACAAAGAAAGGTGAAATCATTTGAAATGTAAGTAAAGAATATATTTAATTATATATATATATATATATATATATATATATATATATATAGAGAGAGAGAGAGAGAGAGAGAGAGAGAGAGAGATGAGATGAGATAGGTAGGTAGATAGAGAGATAGATAGGTAGATAGATGGATAGATAGATAGATAGATAGATAGATAGATAGATAGATAGATGGATGGAGAGATAGTGAGATAGAGATCTATAGATGAGATAGGTAGGTAGATGGATGGATAGATAGATAGATAGATAGATAGATAGATAGATAGATAGATCTGCTCCCCTTCTTTGTTAGTGTTAGGTTTCTTCATCATTTTCTTCTTAAAGAAAGCATTTTAGCTGATTTTTAAGGGTAATCCATTTAGTGATAAACTCTTTTGTTTTCACTTAGTATGATGTTCTCCAGCTCCATCCATT
The DNA here is from genome assembly GCA_964023405.1 of Apodemus agrarius. Classification (NCBI taxonomy): domain Eukaryota; kingdom Metazoa; phylum Chordata; class Mammalia; order Rodentia; family Muridae; genus Apodemus; species Apodemus agrarius. Next base: position 12,198,856 of record OZ030006.1, on the reverse strand, counting down.
TCTCTAAGAATTTCGTGAATTTATTGTTTCTAATGGCTGAATAGTACTCCATTGTGTATATATACCACATTTTTTGTATCCATTCTTCTGTTGAGGGACATCTGGGTTCTTTCCAGCTTCTGGCTATTATATATAAGGCTGCTATGAACATAGTGGAGCATGTATCCTTATTGCATGCTGGTGAATCTTCTGGGTATATTCCCAGGAGTGGTATGGCTGGGTCCTCTGGAAGTAGCACGTCCAGTTTTCTGAGGAACCGCCATACTGTTATCCAGAGTAGTTGTACCAGCTTGCATTCCCCTAAGTGAGGTGACCCAGTCTCAAGACCCAGACTCAGACTGTATACCCATGTTATACAGTCACTGATAAGTGGATATTAGACTAGAAGCTTGGAACACCAAAGACATAAATCACATATCAAGTGATGTCTCACAAGAAGAAAGGAGTGGACACTGGTGCTAGAATGGACCAAAACATCATTGTGGGAGAGTACAAGAACAGTAAGGTGGGAGGGGGTGGATGAGAGAGCAGGGGGAGGGAAAAAGACATGTGGGACCTTTGGGGGTGGGGAACCAGAAAAAGGGAAATGAATTATAAATATAGAATATATCCAATAAAAAAATTCTTTTGGTTTCCTTTACTCTGGAAATGTTTATATTTTTTCAACATTCATAAAAGATGAGTTATTTGGGTGCAATATTAATGATTGGTAAGTATTTTTTCTTTTGTATTTGAAAAATTACAGTAATTATCTTTCCTAAGTAACTGATGTAATTATAGTTTAAAGGTGCATATGATCCCAATTTGGGCCTGTCACTGGACCTCCGTTCTCTCATGCTCTTCTCCATTTTTGTCCCTGTAGTTCCTTCAGACATGAGCAATTCTGGGCCAGGGCTTTTGACTATGGGAAGGCAACCCATTCCTCCACTTGAAGCCCTGTCTCTCCACTGGAGATGGGCTCTACAATTTCCCTCTCAACACTATAGAGCACTTTATCCAAAGGTCCCTTTCTTTGAGTCCTGTGAATCTCTCACCTCCCAGGTCTCCAGTATATTCTAGAGGGTCCCCCCACCTTCTACCTCCCGAGATTGCATGTTTCTATTCTTTCTGCTGGCCCTCAGGGCTTTAGTCCAGTTTCCCCACCACAATACCTGCTCATGTTTCCCCTGTCCCCTTCCTGTCCCCTCTTCCACCCAGGTCCCTCCTTCCCTTTGCACCCCCCAAGACTGCTTTTTCTCCCTCCCAAGTGGGACTGAGGAAGCCTCACTTGGATTCTTTGGCTTGTTAGCCTTCTTGAGTCCTGTGGGTTGCATCCTGTGTATTCCATATGTTTTTGGCTAATATCTATTTATTAGTGAGTACATACTAACCATATCCTTTTGGGTGTGGGTTACCTCACTCAGGATGATATTTTCTAGTTCCATCCATTTGCCTGCAAAACTCATGATGTCCTCATTCTTAACAGCTGAATAGTATTCCATTGTGTAAATGAACCATACTTTTCTGTATCCATTTATCTTTGTATGATCCAGAATCAACTAAGAGATAGGCATAGGATATACCTATGGGGTGTGAGTGAAATGCTTTTGCTTTTTGCCTGCTTGTCTTCATATCTCTCTGGTGAGTTCACCTATCCTGTCCCTGAGTTCGTTTAACTCACTGCTACTGTCGTTGCTACTGATAGAACCAAACTTCTTCAGCCTTCCAATGTAGACTGAAGTCCACTGACTCATCTGGAATCCTCCATCCAGTTGGAATAAGGTGCTACAGTCTTCAGCTTCTCCAGTGAATACAGCCAGTTTTGGACTACCCAGACTGTATAATGCAAGCCAATCTATTAAATATACTTTTAATACAAAAAAAACAGAAAAAAAAGAAAAATTACAATATCACTTGCATTTTGTTTCTACATGTTAAGGGAATGAACACCATCATTTAAATTAACTTATACACAGCTGTTAGTTTTTCCTGAGGTATCTGAGGTGTGTGTATGTGTCTCTGTGTGTGTGTGGTCTATGTGTATGTATGTGTGTCTGTGGGTATACATACACAGGTTTGTGGTTTGTGCTATGCATTTGTGTATGAGTATGTCAGATTAATGTGTGTGTGTGTGTGTATGCGTGTGTGTTTGTTTGAACATTAGTGTTAGCTAAGATGAAAAGGAAAGCAGCATTACTGAGATAAAAGAGGACAATTAGAGTTGTTACTATTAACTGCGGGTTTTAGTAGAATTATTTCATGAAGTATTTGAGTGGATCAAATTAATCATTTTACAAGATAGAGTATCTGCTTACTTCAGACACATTTCAAAGACTGGCCCTTTGTCACATAAACTGTTATCACATAAATCATGATCTTGAGCACAAAAACTCATACTACAGAAATAAATAAAAGATCTAGCTTAACATCTAGTTTGATTGGCATTATGTGGTTTATAAACATTTTTACACACAGAATCATATGTGAAATACCAAAATTTTGTAGGAGAGAAAAAAGTTACAATAAATTTATATTACTGATTATTTAAAAAAATGGAAGACTTTAGCAGGGTGTCAAATATTTCTAAGCCATTATATGGCAGTAGCCCAGGTATGTTCTTAGACTTCAACTAAGACTTGTGGCTTGTGGAAACTAGTAGGATCATATTTCCTAGAGATAAGTGTTCTGTGTCAGAAGAAAGTAACAGATATGCCTTAGTAACTGCTATACATTCTTTTATACATCCAGGTATCCTAACAATCCACCAAACATCTGAGAATTTCTTGACCATATTAAGATCAAAAGTCAACAGAGTAAGAACAGGGGCAGCAATCAGATAGAACCTTGAAGTGATAAAATTTGTTTTTTATTGCTTTTTTTATGATATGAGTTCTTTCCTTGATAAAAACTCCTTTATAAAAATGAATGTGATTGTAGTTAGTACCGAGATGCTCATTCTGAGCTGTCAGCCCTCTGCTGTAGGCAATGTATAAGAGGCCTGGTGTTTCCCAGCATGCACTGACAGGGAGACTAATGAGAAGGTCCTGAGCTTTCCTTTAGATATGCCTTGGCTTCAGAACCCTTTGTGTAATGTTTTACTAATCTGAAGAAATCAGAGCTTCTGTACTATCAGAGTTGCTAAACCAGGTTTCCAATACCCAGGCAATATAAAAGGGAGTAAAGTCACCCTACATTTATTTTCAGAATTTGCATAATTATCCTAAGATACTAAAACCAATTATAGTGTTACACACTTATGCATGGAGATACCTTCCTTTGATTTAAAGATGATTTTAATGTGTTTTCTTCAATATATTGACCCAGTGTAATTCACTCATTTCAAGACTAAAAGTCTAATTGTCTAATTTTCATTTTCTTCTCAGTTCCAATAGTGGAGTAGTATCCCTTGGTTTCAGAAAATTTACAGGGATATTTGTTTAACATGCGTAGTGTTTGTTTTATTTTTTTCTCAAAGGTACATACAACATGAAAGGCTCTGAGAGTTGAGGAGTTCATAGATCAATCCTCCTATTGAAAATTAAACATTGCTCTGAATAGGAGACCTGTTGGATGTTGTGTATTCACTTAATTTCAAATTGATTTACTTTTTTTCTTAATGTTACCTTGGGCTGACTGAAACTGCAGAACTACTAGGCTACTGGAGAGAAAAGCTTCTCCTCTTATCTCGATCTTGGTTGCTGATGTAGATTATTGTGGAGACTAAGTTTGCAACACAGCAGGCTATTCATTAGAAATGGCAGAATACAAATCAAATTCAACAGTGGATCATTCTAATATAAAAATATTATTAAGCTCTAACTGAATCGATAATGAATATACTATTCTAAGTTTCTAGTATGTTACCTTATGAATTAAAACCATGCTTAACAAATCCAGTTTTCATACACTGATTGTACAAATCCTTTGAACATTCACATTCAAATAAGAATACAATACTGCATCTTTTAAACAAGAAAGCTGCTCCAAATGTATACGGGAACTTATTTATCTCTGGACTTTTGTGGATACATTTGGCAATGTTACCTTCTATAAACAAGTTACTCTTCACTGAGCAGATATTTGCATATTACTAAATAGACATGACCCAATTTAGAAACTCAACATTTTATGTAGAGGACTAAGAAAATGGTAATTTATGTGCAAATATATCTTTTCCAATATCTATTAAAGCATAACTTATGATGTTTGTACATGTCATTTAATTTTATCGGTATAATTAATTCACTCACTAAGATCAAGAATAATTAATACATTTCAAAAATGCTTATCATTTATAACATATTATATACATGTACACACTCATACACACATGTGTGTATATGTGTGTATGTGAAGATAGATAGATAGATAGAGATAATAGACAGACAGATCTATCTGCATAATTAGACAATAGACAAGTAGATGGGCAGATTCATACATACATACCTGATATTTAGACAGACAGACAGACAGAAGAATAGATAGATGCCTAGTCTGGTAAACACCAAGTGTCATGGACATGTCATATTCTCTGTGAGACTACATAGCTCTCCAAATTGCCTTTCATTAAAGAATTGCCTCAGCCTCTTTAAAGCAGTGATTTTGCTTCTGCTTTATTTGGAATTCTAACACTTTCCTGATAAGAAACAGTAAATTTATTCTTTAAATGAAAGATTAGCATAAAATATGTACCTCAAGCATCATTTGAAAGTAAAACAAAACAATAATGGTGGATTAATGTTCACATGAATCAGCAAAGAACATTCAAACATCATTATATTCCAGCTTCCTTTCTTGTGATTTTTACAGTCCCTATATTTGGATGTGTGTGTGTGTGTGTGTGTGTGTGTGTGTGTGTGTGTGTGTTTATATAAACATATACAACCTAAATATGAGTACATATGTAACACATATATATACATATATACATTTATATCTCATTATGTTTGCATGTCTTTCTTGTGGAGCAGAGCCTTCTGTAATTTCTTCAAATTAATTGGAATGTCTACTAATGTCATTTAGCAGGTCTTGTTTTGGCAGCCATGATGTCACAGCTTTTGTGGGTACACCTTTCCTGTCCTGTTCTGAGGACATCACCCTGCAGCAGATGTCTGGCTTCCCTGGCTCCTAGTCTTCTTGCTCCTCCTTTGTGGTGCTCCCTGTGCCTTTAGAATAGGGGTTGTATTGTAAACGTGTCAGCTGGGACAGGATGTCCCATGGACAGTTTTGTTCTTTGCATATTGATCAATTGTGTCCTTCAGGGTGAACTCCATATAGATTCTTTAAGCATCAATTATTTTATTTTATTCTTCATACCTATATTTTTTATTTTCTATATTCTTTGTTTACATTTCAAATGATGTTCCCTTTCTTGGTTCCACCCTCCCCATAAGTCTCATAAACCCTCTTCCCTCCACCCATTCCCAAATCAACCCCCTCCCACTTCTGTGACCTGGTAATCCCCTATAGTGTTGCATCAAGCCTTTCAAGGACCAGGGCCCTCTCCCTCCAACTTCTTGGGAATGAATGATTTGATATGTGAGTTGTGTCTTGAGTATTCAAAATTTCTGGGCTAATGTCTACTTATCAGTGACTGCATTCCATGTGTGTTCTTTTGTGAGTGAAGTTACCTCACTTAGGTGATATTTCCCAGTTCCAACCATTTACCTAAGAATTTCATGAATTCATTGTTTTTAATTGCTGAGTAGTATCCCATTGTGTAAATATACCACATTTTCTGCATCCATTCCTCCATTGAGGGACAGAGCAATAATGTTAAAAACTGCATGGTATTGGTACAATGACAGGTAGGCAGATCAATGGAATAGAATTGAGAACCAAGAAATGAACCCACTTCATGGTCACTTGATCTTCGACAAAGCAGCTAAAACCATCCAGTGGAAAAAAAGATAGCCTTTTCAATAAATGGTGCTGGTTCAACTGGAGGTCAGCATGTAGAAGAATGCAAATTGATCCATTCTTATCTCCTTGTACTAAGCTAAACTCCAAATGGATCAAGCACCTCCACATAAAACCAGACACACTAAAACTAATAGAAAAGAAACTTAGAAAGAGCATTGAGTACATGGGCACAGGGGAAATTTTCCTGAGCAGAACACCAATAGCTTATGCTCTAAGATCAAGAATTGAAAAATGGGACCTCATAAAATTACAAAGTTTCTATAAGGCAAAGGACACTGTTAAAAGGACAAAATGGCAAGCAACAAATTGGGAAAAGATCTTCACCAACCCTACGTCCGACAGAGGGCGAATATCCAATATATACAAAGAACTCAAGATGTTAGACCCCAGAAAACCAAATAACCCTATTAAAAATGGGGTACAAAGCTAAACAAAGACTTTTCACCTGAAGAACTTCAAAACCTTGGAGATAGAAAACCTTGGGAAGAAAACAGGGGTCGTAGATTCAAACATAAACAACAGAATACAAGAGATAGAAATAAGAATCTCCGATGCTGAAGATAACATAGTAACCATTGACTCCACAGTCAAAGAAAATGCAAAATCCAAAAGGCTTGTAACCCAAAACATCCAGGAAATCCAGGACACAATGAGAAGACCAAACCTAAGGATTATAGGCATAGATGAGAGTGAAGATCTACAACTTAAAGGGCCAGCAAATATCTTTAACAAAATTATGGAAGAAAACTTTCCTAACTTAAAGAGAGAGATGCCCATGAATGTACAAGAAGCCTACAGAACTCCAAACAGACTGGACCAGAACAGAAACACCTCCCGTCACATAATAATCAAAACCCCAAATGTACTAAACAAAGAAAGAATATTAAAGGCTGAAAAGCAACTTAAGAAATGTTCAACATCATTAGTCATTAGGGAAATGCATACCAAAACAACACTGAGATTTCACCTCACACCAGTCAGAATGGCTAAGATTAAAAACTCAGGAGACAGCGGGTGTTGGCAAGGGCGTGGAGAAAGAGGAACACTCCTCCACTGCTGGTGGGAATGCAAGCTGGTACAACCATTCTGGAAATCAGTCTGGAGGTTCCTTAGAAAACTGGGCATGACACTTCCGGAGGACCCTGCTATACCACTCCTGGGCATATACTCAGAGGATTCCCCTGCATACAATAAAGACACATGCTCCACTATGTTCATAGCAGCCTTATTTATAATAGCCAGAAGCTGGAAAGAATTAAGTAGCAAATTTTAACATAAACATTTCATTAGCTCTCGTCATCACCATCTGCCACATATGGAGTTTGTAGATATAAGATTAATGTTTTCTAATAGTTCTTCTGAGTAATGTTTCTTCAAATCCTATCATACATTATTTTGTACCAAGTTTAGTTCCATAGAACTTTTAGGATACCTGTATAAACATGGCTATGCATAAAGAGAGTCTGGATATCTCCTATTGTCTCTTTTCCACTGTCAGGATTCTGGCATGGATGACCCCTGAGAGACCTTCCTACTAGCCTTTGGCATGAACACAATGAATGTTATAATGATGTTTTGGGAAGTCCACCTTGCTGGTGGGAATGCAAGCTGGTACAACCACTCTGGAAATCAGTATGGCGGTTCCTCAGAAAACTGGGCGTGATACTTCCGGAGGACCCAGCCATACCACTCCTGGGAATATACCCAGAAGATTCACCAGCATGCAATAAGGATACATGCTCCACTATGTTCATAGCAGCCTTATATATAATAGCCAGAAGCTGGAAAGAACCCAGATGTCCCTCAACAGAGGAATGGATACAAAAAATGTGGTATATATACACAATGGAGTACTATTCAGCCATTAGAAACAATGAATTCATGAAATTCTTAGAGAAATGGATGGAGCTGGAGAATGTCATACTAAGTGAGGTGACCCAGTCTCAAAAGAATACCCATGGTATACAGTCACTGATAAGTGGATATTAGCCTAGAAGCTTGGAACACCAAAGACACAAATCACATATCAAGTGTTGTCTCACAAGAAGAAAGGAGTGGACACTGGTGCTAGAATGGACCAAAACATCATTGTGGGAGAGTACAAGAACAGTAAAGTGGGAGGGGGTGGATGCGGGAGCAGGGGGAGGGAAAAGGACATGTGGGACCTTTGGGGGTGGGGAACCAGAAAAAGGGAAATGAATTGTAAATATAGAATATATACAATAAAAAAATCAAAAAAAAAAAAAGAAAAAAAAAGAACAGTTTCAGTGATTTCTGCTTAGCTGACTGTTATCTAAAATTGTCACTCAATTAGGATTTCCCCAAATGAGGCAATACTGTTTGGGTATGCTTCAAGTCACCTGTGCTTAACTTTGCTTAACTGGCATTCTGGGGACTGGGCAGAGTTTATGAAAATCCAAAGATTTATTTTTAGTAGCCCTACAGTCATGAAAATTTGCTAAATGTGTTTTCCACAAGGACAATAGTAATGCTTCATGTCAGCACTAGGTACATTCTTCCCATCTTTAATTTATATATTTATTTACCCTATAGCCTTGAGTACTACAGCAAAAGTAGGCGATGTTCTTGCCCAAAGGGTTGTATTTCAAGATAAACAAAACAGCTAATTACTGTGGTGTTTGATTTACATATAGATTAGTATGAGCTCTGTGCCCTGTGACCATGCAAGTTTGAATCACTGAGTCCAGTAAAAGAGTTTTCATTTTTAATCACTCACCCCAGTGCCTGGTACTTTAAAAATATTGGATCAATGGAGAAGAGATTTAAAGCACATGTCAATCCCTAAGTGGTTGGGCTCATGTGACTTCTTCACAGCACAGTTGGTCTGTGTTCCTTAGAAAGTGTCCATCTTTCACACAGAAGTGCTTTTAAAGATTGGACATATTCCATGAATTATAAAAATTTTGTACATTTTCACAATGCTAAAGCTTAAATTGATGTGTTAATCATTTTAATTAAAAAAAAAACTATTTTGACCTCAACTGATAGATTAAACATAGTATCCCATCTATAATGATTATGGAACTGTGCTTTAGAAAGTATGTTCATATTTTCCTTTTAATTTCATGGATAAAATATTAAGCAAAACACATTAATTTTTCCTAAAAGCTTAACTTTCATTAAGGAAGTCTCTTCATATAATGGCAAAATCTTAATCATGGTGATTATCCAATCCTATACTACATTCTGATGATCAAATTGTAAGAAATTACTATTTCCAAATTCCTTTATACTTCAGGTAAACTTAATAGAAAGAATTATCAGGACTTCTTTAATATAAATACTTTATTGTCAATTCTGAAAACTTCTAATATATTAAAATAAGGATATGTATATATACAGGGATAATTAGTAATACTACCCATACATTCCAACAATTTAATTTCTTTTATTTTACATTGGAATATATATTTTTCGTACTATGTAACATTTCATGATTTTAGAGTAAAATCTATATTTTACTATTTATTTTCATATTTATAAGTTTCAAATTTATACATTAACTATGAATGTTTTGTTACTTTAGATATATATTATTTTAGGCATATTCTTTTGTAAAATACATATGTTTCATTAAATAAAATCAACTAATATTCTATACATTTTAATGAATAGTTTAAAGTTTATTTGTATGCTATTCTGTCCAGTTATCTAGGCCAAGGGTCACATGCTTCCCATATTTCCAATAATTTTTTGAGGTATATATTTTAAACAAAGGAATTTATAGTAGTAATCTCTCTGCAAAACAAAGTATTCCAAATTCAAGAAAAATGACTCTTTGATCTCTCTCCTGGAGTCTCCCTCTAATATAATCTTACTGTCAATCCAATTGAGGGCCTATCTTCACAAATATTTGCTTTTGTTCTTCAGAACACAAAGGCTTATATATTCCAATAGTTCCTTTTTTCTCAATTTTACATCTATAATTAAAATAAACCTGTAAGGTGGGTGAGTGATGCATGATCATTGCTCGGGCAAGGACACAATCGCTGTCTTCTTTCAGAAAGTTTGTTCTTTTATAGTAGGGATGTATTAAATCTTATGTTCACAAAATATATTAGAAATACAAATAAATTCACTGTTCACTTTGGGATTTATGTAACAAAGAGGGAGCACGAGCACGTTTACCAAAGCCTGGCACTTGACCAGGCTGAACTTTCAATACTAGATATTTGGCTTGTTTCACATCCTGAGGTCTGTTTACATCCTAAAATGAGTATTCTCCCAGAATCTACCAATTCCAAAGCTCTGCAGTTCTATAGAATACAAGGCACAGTTTGCATTCTTCAAATTTCCTTCCTTTTGTGGCTCTTCACACATATTTTACGTCCGAATTCAGCATATTATTATTATTATTATTATCATTATCATTATCATTATTATTATTGTTATTATTACTATTAAAGTTTTTCACATTACAGTCTTTGTCCTCCTCTTGGTCCCCTGTCCCACAGTTCCTTATCCCATTTCTCCTCCTTCTTGCCTATGAGAGGCTATCCCTTACCCCAACCAGGCCTACTCCTTCCCTGGGAACTCAAGTCTCTCTAGGATTAAGTGCTTCTTTCCCTACTGAGGTCAGACCTCTGCTATATATGTGCCAGGGACCTTGGACAAGCCTGCGTATGTTCTTGGTTGGTGCCTCAGTCTCTAGGAGCTCCCTGGGGTTGGGTTACTGCTGGTCTTCTTGAGGAATATGAATCTGAAGTTCTTACTATGTAGTTTTCATTTTGGTTTATCAACAGCATGATGATTCTGCAATTTAGCATGCTTGAAGAATAGAACTCCTTTAAATGCCTGTTGCATGCCAGGAACTGTGCTATAGTTGGCATCTTTATTCTATGCCTCCTCTGAGACTCCTGAGTGGTCTATTTTTACAGATGAGGAAACAGATTATGAGAGCAAGCAACTACCAAGAGTAGTGGGTGAATAATAAACTTAAAAAGTGAAGATTATTGGTTTTAATTCTCATGATATTTCATTTCCCTTATGTAGATAAAGAATATATCCAATAAAAAAGAGAAAAAAAGCAATTCTCATGAGATTATCTAAATAACAATGAAGAAAATAAAATTGTCAATATTTTAATCAGGGACATATTGTGTTGCATATGCAAATGGTTAAGAGAATGTGGTAGAATGAGCGTAGAAGACAGACCATGATTTCCAGATTCAGTTCTTTGAACTGTCTCCTTTAAGCTACACAGCATTCTCCAACTTCTTCAACCACACTGAGCTGATTCATTGAATGCAAAATAAGGATAGTAACAACAGCTTTGCCATAGCATGATGAGTATTAAATAATTCCTTATTTTATAGAACAAATATTTATCATGTCAAGGTTTAATGACAAAGATCCTAAGAAATGATATGGTTTACCCAAAATTCAAAAATTAAGACCAAAATGTTATATGCTTATCACTACTGCCCAACTAAGGTTACAGTTTTAAGCAGACATAACATTTAGAAGATAATTTATGCTGATGCTATATTAGGAATTTCTTTGTATAATTTAAGAATTCTCCAAAATATCTCTAAAACCTGCCTGTTCTTTTTGATGATGAGTATCACATAATTATAACCTTATATGGCTATTTGTTATAAAAATGGATAAAAAATATGAACACACTGTTATAATTTACATGTCTATAGAAGTTAATGATAGCACATTTAATGTACAAATAAATTATTATGCAGAAAGCAATGACTGAGAAGTGGTGCTCAGAATATTTTCAGTCAGATGCATTGAATTTCTTTCCTAAGCCTTTAAGGAATTAAGACTTCTTGAATATTTGTCAAAATTAATGATGTGGAACTGAGTTACTATCTCCTGTTGTCTCAATCATGTTGGCTTCCTCTGCATTCCACATCGTTTCTTAGATGAGGATGGCCTGATTAATGCTCATATATTTCTGTTATTAAAGTTTCTAAAATTGCAAAACTTTTTTCAGCAGATTGAAATAATTATTTCTGAGAAAAGTAATGAGCTAAATGAATATAAATGTTAAAAGAAACTGTATATGCTGAGTTCTTTAGGTTCTGTTTATTTCTCTGATGGCAACAAAAATAGAAAAAGAAAACTAGTCCTTTGACTGTATAAACTTAGAATAAAGTAAGTCTCCAGACTCACTTTCAAACTAGCATTCAATATGCAAATCATGTAGCACTTATTGTATGGGAGGTCATAGATTGGGGCTACAGACACTGAAATAGGTCAGAGATTGCCTTGATTGCCAAGGACATTATAACTATTTATATTACTTGACTATCAAATCACTTAGATATCAATGCAAAGTTATTAACATATTTAAAAAGTTTAATTAATAAGTACAATAGGGTAGAAACAATGTCAGAGGACATACATTCATTAAATATTCCCCCACTATTGCATGCAATGATTATAAGAAATGGCATTAGAGATATATTTATATTTAGTTTCAAAAGCTGTAGCAGTTTTCTTTATTTATAGAAAATATAGAAAATTATAATTATATATATAGTTAAAACTGAAGGGTTTCAACACATCAAAACATAGCTTGTAAAAAATTGCTTAAATGACAAAATTTTTCATTATGGTAAACAAATAAAATATTTCCAGAAAATGGATATAATCACCTAATGTCATTTACATTATGAAAAGGCTTATGTCATCAATACAACTGTTTCTAATTTTCTTATTTATTTTTATCAAGTATACTATCATAATATCTTTGAATGGATATTTTATAAAAAAATAACAGACTTACCAATTCTCATGGTTTTAAATCAGAATTTACAGTTCAATTTCCCCCTGAAATATAATATGTAGGAATAATTTATTGGCATCAGAAGATGATGTATAAATGATGGTAAGTGGTATCTACTTATTCTCCCAAATAACAGAACACTAATTTTTTTATATTTTTATTTACAAAGACATAATATTGAGTCAGTTATAAAAATATTTGCATATATATCCATATTTAAATAGTTCTAAGTGAAAAGTATATTTATAATTTTTCATGCTTCCACTTTTTGTATTTCTTAGACTTTTCAACTGAAGACAGTATGTTAAACCAAATAATAGATCCTAATAATAGATCCTAATAGATCTCTCAGCCCTCTATATTATAACATGTAATATAAAATATATAGTATATAAGTTAAGGAACCATCTCTTTGCATTGTGTCACTTGTCCTGGTGGAAATGCAATAATGGAACTTGAAGATGAATTGCAAGCTAGAAGTGGTGGCATAATAGACACAATGAATAGAGTTCTACTGGCTGCACTGTCCATGTGACATGCAACAAGAATAGGTCAGTCTGCATCAGACAATGTAGACACAAGAAATTCCTTAAGATGAGGATAACCTGCTGGGCAGCAGCAGAGGAGACAAAGAAAATATAACGCAGAGACGTTACTGGATTAAGGGAGGAGTAAGCAAAAATGTTTACTGCTGATTTCATTTTCAAATAATTTAATTGAGTTGTTTGGAAAGAATTATCTGTAGTATAGTGAACAATGGCACAAAATCATGCCATTGATTCTTCTAGAAGATGTAATAGATGGGAAGGCATTCAAAACAGACAGTCACTATGCAAAACAGCAAATAGTTTTAGAGCAGCTCCTTTATAAAATAATATTGCTTAAATCATACTACATCAAAGTAAAAATAGAAAAATTTGAAGGACTTTTGCAATTAATACAAGAATATGGAGAGTGTTGCAGTCAAGTATTGATGAAAAATATTAATCATGGGTGATGTGTGTGTGTGTGTGTGTGTGTGTGTGTGTGTATGAAGTTTCACAGACAGAAACCTGAAAAGAAAAATTCAATATAGAGTCTCGTTTTATTGTCTGGATCAAGTCTAGGAATTGAGGCAGGAGAATATTAATAGTTAATTAATTAGAATGATTAATTGATTAATAGAAAAATAATAACTAGGTTATTATAGCATGCTACCAATTCCATTCCAAAGATATATCACTAACTTGCAATGACTCTATCCTAGAATGCTTATGAAGTTTATGTGGAAAACAAAATTAATTAATGGGAACAAAAACACAGAAATATGAATGTCACTATTTGCAGAAAATATGAACAGCCTTTACCAGGATGCTAAGGAGATATGGAACCTTGTGGTCTTAAAGCATATAGCAGCATCCTCATACCACAGGTGTGGATTTGGTGAGCAACTGATAAATGTTGAAATGACTTTTATACTGAAGGAAATATGTACGCTTATGCAACGTTCTTGTTAGCCAGTATGAATCTGTATGAACTTAATCGTTCAACTGCTACAAAATGAGATGTCAAAATTGCCCAAGAAGACCAGCTGTAATCTGAAATTCTGGTCCTGGCAATGAGAAGTTTAAAACAGCAATAACATGTCAGAGGCGCAAAAGTAGAGATAGTTCATGGATAAGCAAACCACATGTTGACTCTATTGCCAGAAGCACACCTGGGTTCATATTGTTGATTAGATTTTAGATGTTCTGCATGTTGTAGAAGATGTAAGTGCATATTTATATTCTATAGGAGGAAGCCAATTTCTATAATGAGAAAATGGCAGAATTATGAGTATGGAAAAGTAAGGTGAACTATTATTCAGGGAGATGTGCCTTATTAACTAGGCTGAACTAGAAAAAGAAAAACTGCTAATTAACATGTTTTCTTCTTACATTTTATGTTCTGAATACACACTTTGGTGTCAACTGGTACTTTTTTAATTAGATATTTTCTTTATTTACATTGAAATGTTATCCCCTTTCCTCCCAAAACCTTGTATTCCAGCCCCCATGCTCCTGCTCACCAACCCACCATTCCTGCTTCCCTGTCCTGGCATTCCCCTACACTGGGGCATTGTGTCTTTACAGGACCAAGGGCCTCTCCTCTAACTGATGTCCCACAAGGACATCCTCTGCTACATATGCAGCTGGAGCCATGGGTCCCTCCATGTGTTCTCTTTGGTTGGTGGTTTTAGTCCCTGGGAGCTCTGTGGTACTGTTTGGTGCATATTGTTGTTCCTCCTATGGGGCTGCAAACCTCTTCAGCTCCTTGGTTCCTTTCGCTAGCTCCTCCATTGGGAACCCTGTGCTCAGTTCAATGGTTGGGTGAGAGCATCCACCTCTGTATGTATCAGGAATGTATATCAACTAGTATTTCTTTTTTAATTAATTTCTATATTCTTTGTTTACATTCCAAATGATTTTCCCTTTCCTGGTCAACTAGTATTTCTAATAGGTAAATATTCATTAGATATTGTATGAGGACAATATTGCAAAGATAATAGGAAGAAAAAAGCTACTTCTACTAATAAATCACCCACTAATATAATTAGTAATGTAAATGGCAGACATTATGAGGAAAGAACATTTTAAACAAAACAAATATATATATATATATATTAAAGTAGAGGAGAAGAGTCACCCTGGAAAATCCCCAGCGGTGGGAGTCCCTGCTCCAACAAGGGCAATGGGCACATCTGGTCTTTCCAGCCAGAGGCAACATTTCCTTCCTTTGAGTGTAACAAATTAAATGTGAGAATAGTTTTAAGTAGATAAAATTAGAAAAAGTTATTCGCGAACATTCTAAAAATGAAAACCATTGACAAGTAATTTAGTAATGTTTCTAGTTTTCAACAACTCTTCAAGTTTGGCAATTTCCTCTACAAGTGTGAATTGCTATGCAGGAGGATATTCTGTTGCCGAAGAGCTAACCAGTGCAAATCTAAATCTTTTTTCTTTTCTTACTTTTTTTTTCTTGCTGTGGATCCAGACAGCAGTGTGGGTAAAATTTTTACTCTTCTCAAGAGTACTAATTATGAATCACCGGCTCACAGTCGTGCGTGGTATTTGTGTTTCTGTGAGAGTTGCAGCACACCTGTAAAGCAGTGACACGGGACCCTCTGTTGGCTGCACTCATCCTCACTAGTGTGTCTGGTCACTTCGCATCATTTCTTTTTTTTAAAGAAGTGACAGGTACTTTAATAATGGTGAGTACTAAAACTGTTCACAATTTATAGATGAGGACAGTGAATTCCAGAGAAGTTAAATCACTCACATAAAATGGCACAAACAATACAATGCTATGCTCCATAATCATTTCAGATTCTCATGACTCTAACGTTAATGTTATTTCTCCTAAATAATTAAAGGAAGAATCTACTCTACATTAATTTTATTGGATATTTTCTTTATTTACATTTCAAATGCTATCTCCTTTCCCACTCCCCTCCAAACCCACTATTCCCTCCCCTATGCGCCTGCTTATATGAGGGTGTTCCCCCACCCACCCACCCACTACTGCCTCCATGCTCGCTCCTTCCCTTACACTGGGGCATCGAGCCTACAAAGGACTAAGGGCCTCTTCTCCCATTGATGCCCAACAAGGCCATCCTCTGCTCTACATGTGGCTGACTCCGTGGGTCCCTCCATGTGTATACTTTCGTTGGTGGTTTAGTCCATGGAAGTTCTGGGGGGTGGGGTCTGGTTGGTTCATAATGTTGTTCTTCCTATGAGGTTGCAAACTCCTTCAGCTCCTTAGATCCTTTCTCTAACTTCTCCATTGGAGACCCCATGCTTTGTCCAAAGGTTGGCCTATGAGCATCCACCTCTATATTTGTTAGGCTCTGGCAGAGCCTCTCAGGAGACAGCTGTATCAGGCTCCTGTCAACATGTACTTCTTGGCATCCACAATAGTGCCTGCATTTGGTGGCAGTATATGGGATGGATCCCCAGGTGGCGTCATTACTGGATGGCCTTTCCTTCAGTCTCTGCTCCATACTTTGTCTCCATATTTGCTCCTGTGAGTATTTTGATCCCCCTTCTAAGAAGGACCAAAGCACCCACACTTTCGTCTTCTTTATTCAGCATAATGTGGTCTGTGAATTGTATCTTGGGTATTCTGAGCTTGGAGACTAATAACCACTTCTCAGTGAGTGCATACCATTTGTGTTCTTTTGTGATTGGGTTACCTCACTCAGGATGATATCTTTAGGTTCAAATGAATGATAATCAATAGTTAATTTTAACTAGAACTATTGATCTTTTTGTGATTCTTGAGAATTTTTAAAAACCTATCAAAGACCCTACACTGGGAGAATTCTCAGTTCTGTGATGCAGACAGTTAATGCCACAACATTCGTGTTACAGTGTGTCCTAACAGAATATTAAAATTTGAACTAAAAGATCAGGTATCTTTTTAAAGTCCATCACCATTGATTTATTGGTTTTCTTTTTCTTTTACTTTTTTTGTATTTTTATTAGATATATTCTTTATTTACAATTCAAATTTTGTCCCCTTTCCTTGTTCCACCTCACAATAAATCTCCTAACCCATTCCTCCTCCCCTGTTCACCACTCAAGGCACTCCCACCTCCCTGTTTTGGTATTCCCTTACACTGCAGCATCCAGCCTTCTAAGGACCAAGGGCCTCTCCTCCCTTTGATGTCCAGCAAGGCCATCCTCTGCTGCACGTGCATCTGGAGCCATGGGTCCCTCCATGTGTACTCTTTGATTGATGGTGTTGCCCCTGGAAGCTCTGGGATTGCTGAGTGGTTCATATTATTGCTCTTCCTATGGTGCTGCAAACCCCTTCATCTTCTAGGGTCCATTCTCTCCTCCACTGGGACCCTGTGCTCAGTTCAGTTGCTGGCTATGAGTGTCCCCCTCTATATTTGTCATGCACTGACAGACCCTTCCAGGTGACAGCTATATCAGGCTCTGGTCAGCAAGCACTTGTAGACATCCACAGTAGTGTCTGAATTTTATAAATATATATGGGATGAATTCCTAGGTGGAGCAGTCTCTGGATGGTCTTTTCCTCAGATTCTGTGCCACATTTTATCTCTGTATCTCCTCCCATGGGTATTTTGTTCACCCTTCTAAGAAGGACCAGAGTATCCATACATTATTCTTCCTACTTCTTGAGCTTCATTTGATATGTGAATTGTGTCTTAGGTATTCCAAGCTTCTCACTTAATATGCACTTACCAGTGAGTGCATATCATGTGTGTTGTTTGTGATTGGGTTATCTCACTCAGAATGATATTTAACAGTTCCACCCATCTTCCTAAGAATTTTATGAATTCGTTCTTTTTAATAGCTGAGTAGTATTCCATTTACTGTATTATACCACATTTTCTGTATCCATTCCTCTGTTGAGGGACATCTGGGTTCGTTCCAGCTTCTGGCTATTATAAATAAGATGGCTATGAACATAGTAGAGCATGTGTCCTTATTACATGCTGGAGAATCCTCTGGATGTATGCTCAGTAGTGGTATGTAGTATTATGCCCGATTTTCTGAGGAACTGCCAAATTGATTTCCAGAGTGGTTGTACCAGCTTGCAATCCCACCATCACTAGAGAAGTATTCCTCTTTCTCTACATCCTTGCCAGCACCTGCTGTCTCCCGAGTTTTTGATCTTAGTCATTCTAACTGGTTTGAGGTGAAATCTCAGGGTTGTTTTGATTTGTGTTTCCCTGATGACTAAGGATGTTGAACATTTCTTTAGGTGCTTCTCCATCATTCAATATTCCTCAGTTGAAAATTCTTTGTTTACCTCTGTACCCCATTTTTAATAGGGTTATTTGGTTCTCTGGAGTCTAACTTCTTGAGTTTTTTGCATTTATTGGATGTAAGCCCTATGTCAGATGTAGAGTTGGTAAAAATCTCTTCCCAATTTGTTAGTTGCCATTTAATCCTATTGACAGTATCCTTTGCTTACAGAAACTTTGTTACTTTATGAGATCCCATTTGTAAATTCTTGATCTTTGAGCATAAGCTATTGGTATTCTGGTCAGGAAAATTTCTCCTGTGCCCCTGAGTTGGAGGCTCTTCCCCAGTTTCTTTTCTGTTAGTTTCAGAGTGTCTGGCTTTATGTGGAGACACTGAATCCATTTGGACTTGATCTTTGTTCAAGGAGATAAGAATGGATCGATTTGCATTCTTCTGCATGCTAACCTCCAGTTGAACCAGCACCATTTGTTTAAAAGGCTATCTCTTTTTCCCACTGGGTGGTTTTAGCACCTTTGTGAAAGATCAAGTGACCATAGGGGTGTGGGTTCATTTTTGGGTCTTGAATTCTATTCCATTGATCTACCCTGCGTGTCACTGCACCAATACATTGTAGTTTTTAGCACCATTGTTATGTAGAACTTCTTGAGGTCCAGGATACTGATTCCCCCAGAAGTTATTTTATTGTTGAGAATAGTTTTAGTTAGCTCAGGGTTTTTGTTTTTCCAAATGAATTTGAGAATTGCTCTTTCTAACTCTGTGAAGAATTGAGTTGCAATTTATCAAAAATTCTAGAGGTTGCAAAACTAGGACCATGCATAGTGTTTACAGTGTTGGTTTCTGAAACATGTTAGGAATGATTGGCACCACCCCTCTTCCTGTGTTTTCCTGTGTGATTTTGCCACACTGTCTCTTCTACATCACTGCATTTTTAAAATTGAGAGTCCACTTTCTTCACCTTCTACTTATTGTTAATAGTCTCATGTTTTTAATGATTCATAACATAATGATGATAAATATTTCAATCCCCTCTTTCTTGAAAGTTGTTTATAAGTTGGTTTGATAAATAAAAGGATTCTGTAAATCTGCTGTTGTAGAGAATTTAGTCAGATTATTTGCCAATACTGTCATTATTTTATTCATCATTAAAATAAAGATTCAGTAATTTTTTTTACAATCTTCTCTTTAGAAGCAGCATTAAATTCAGGTTCATTTAATACCAAGTATATTTCATTGTTGTAAGAATGCCTTCCAATGGGGAAGTTAAAACACTTTTTTTTTCTCTATGTTTCAGGTAACTCTTGAACAGTACTATTTACAACAAATATACTGCAAATCAAATTTCACTTTTTATTATAATTCTGTATAAGAGAATCTTGTAGACAGGCTTACAAAGTTATAGCATTTAATTCCTAAGAGTTTGGAGTTCTTGATAACAGAATGTGACTTACTCAGGGGTTTTGTTTCTCTGAAGGTGAGAAATGTAAAAAAAAAATTCAGAATGGCTGAGGATCTCCTTGGGAGTCTAAGCTGGGAAGAAAATTTTATAATAGACAGAAATAAATTACCATTTTATATATGAAATATTAGATCTGTATAAGGTAAATGATTGTATCTGTTGAGTTCTAAAGCTTATAAACCACTTCTCAAATTTGATATGTATATACATTCAGAATACACACATCCTCTCCAACTTTATTCACAAACCTATGCACACATGTTCACACAGACACACACACAGAGTCACACACAAATATGTGTGCACACACAGTCAGACACAAATACACACAAGAAATTTATACATAGTACTTTGTCTAGTGAGAAATGAAGTATTTCAGGAGACAAATAATCCAAGGGAACTGGCAGGCAATTGCTGTAAAAATACCACTAGAAAAAATAACATAAAAGAGCAGTAAATCTGTCAAGAGATAAGCACTTACAAGAAAAATGTTGTTAACAACAGTTATGAAGTTTGCCTAAACTTTACTATGTGTTTAAAATGTTAATAAAGCTCTTATTTCTATGAAGGAAGACTGCAAGTCATAAATTGGAGATATCAAAGAAGTGCTAATGAGACAGTGTGAGGAAGCAGACCATCAATTTTCAGAACCATGAAGTAGACAAGCAAAGTCTAAACCATCACACAATTAGAAGAAGCAGCACAAATATAGGCACCTAAGAAAACACCAACATGGACAGAGCATATAAGTGAGATGATGCCAAAAAAGAGTACAATAAAAGTGGATGGTAATGGAATCCAGAACAAGTGATATTTACAAAAGAGAGAGAGAGAGAGAGAGAGAGAGAGAGAGAGAGAGAACAGCAAGGTTGCAAATGCATAACTGAGATCCTTTAAAAATCAGGAAAATGAAATAGTACAGATATTGGAAAAATAATGAATACATATAGTCTTTCAATTTGTTGAAAGAATATATCATATCCTAATAAAATCCGTCCAATGAATACTGAAACTCTTTTTCTCTGGTACATGCTTGACATATAAGTGGTTAGAATCCATCCATCTGGTTATCTCTGGTGTTAGCTGGTGTTGCTGTCTCTTACAGTGGCTTCTCTGACACACAAGTCTCTGTATCTGTGCTCCTAGAAGACCAGTTCTATCTGTATATGTAGGTACTCCTTTGAGACCTGCTCTCTTGTGGTTGTTTTTGGGTATGTAGCTCTGTGGCCCTGATCAGTTCCGGGTGCGGACAGAAAACAGAGGACTCCTGTCCCAGGCTGATCTTAGGTTCTTGTGTCCTCAGGGTTTCAGGTGACTTACTCTGAGCAGCAGGGAAGGTCTCACCTGTGATGACTGTCCTCTCTGTGCTGCTGGGTGGATAGCTATCTTCCTGTACTAGGAAAGTAGCAGAGGATGGTCCCAAGCCCGAGACAGAAATGGGTGGGGCGGGGGCTTCTGCCAGAGGTTGAAGGGCAGGATCCTCGGAGCCGCAGGCAGGTCTCACCTGTGCTGACTGTCCTCTCTGCACCACTGGATGGTTAGATACCTTCCTGTATCACTTGGATATCTCTATTAATCAATAAAAATTAAAAATCATGTTTTGAAACTGTCAAAATGGATTTTATTATTCATACATGTTAAAAATATGTTGCTTAGAGAGTTGCTTAGATTTTCTGTTTGAGAAATGTAACGCTAGAATTAGTGGAAAAAGTCTCTGTTGTCCGCAAGGAAAAATGCAATCCATGGATTTTATGCCAAGTCAAGTTCTTTGAGTAAAATTATATGATATTAAATATAATGCCAAAAGTCAAGAAATACTGCTCATTGACCAAAGTTCACCTTTAGCCAATCAGGAGAGGGTAAGAAAATTTAACAAAATGTACTGTGGTCAATATTTAATATATTTAAAAAGAATAAGACAAAGACAAATGTGTAGAGTAGACTGAAAGCAACACAATGTATTTTCATTTATTCATTTCTCAGACAAAATATCCTGAGTGAAGCCTTCCCTCCTTCAACTCCTGCAGATCCACTGCCCCTCTGTTTCCCTTCAGAAAGGAGCAGGTCTCCCCGGGATATCAAGCAAACACAGTATAACAAGATGCCCTAAGACAAGCACAACTTCTCATTTAAAGATTGGACAAGACAACCCAACAGCAGGAAAGGGGTACCTAGGCAGGAAAAGACACCCCAGCTCCTTCTGATTCCCATACAATCCCAAGCTAAACAACCATAATACACACACACACACACACACACACACACACACACACGACCTTGCACAGACCCACACAGGATCCCTAACTGTTCCTTCACTCTCTGTGAACTGCCATGAACCCTGTTCAGTTGATTCTGTGTGGAATGTTCTTCTGGTGATCTTGACACATCTGACTCCTACAAGCCGTCCTCCCCATCTTCCTCTGGGTTCCCCAAGCTCTGGCTAATGTCTGGGTATGGGTTTCTGTATCTGCTCCCATCAGCTGCAGAGGAAGCCTCTTGGAAGATGATTGGGCTATGTACCTATTTATGAGTATAGCGGAATACCATTAGGCATCATTTCATTCACTTATTTTTGCCAGTCAAGTTTAGTTCTACCCTAGGTTTCTGGAAGATCCATCTTCAGGTTCCAATGAAGTGTGTGTGTTTGAACTTGGAGGTAGAATTGAATGGGGCTCTGGGTGAATTGGAAGGAAAAGGAAGAAGAAGAAGTAAATATAACCAATATACTGTGTGTGTGTGTGTGTGTGTGTGTGTGTGTGTGTGTTTGTGTGTGTGTGTTTGTGTGTGTGGGGGTGTGTGTCTGTATATGGGTGTGTGTCTGTGTCTGTGTGTATCTGTGTGTGTGTCTATGTTACTGTGTCTGTATATATGTCTGTGTTTGTCTCTGTGTGTGTTTCTATGTGCATGTGTCTATGTGTGCATGTCTCTGTGTGTATGAACTTTTTATACAACTCAAAAATTTGCAGTTTCAGAGACTAGCCCTGGATCATTTATCCATCAGAAATATCTAGCAAATACCAAATTTGATATTTTGTATGCATTCCTGTATTTCTCAAAGTTTCCACTTTCCAGGAATATAAGGGAATTTTACAAAGAGAAAGAGCAGCAGCCTAAGTCAGCAGTGCAGAATAGATACCTAGACATAAAGTAATCAGAAGAGTTGTTTTAAATTTGAGATCAAGAGTCCATCAGTCTTTTGTACAGTTAAAGGTGAGGCCTTAGATTTGTGAATGTTAATGTTCAGATATCTTATATAATTAATGCATTCTGTCAAGAAGAAAAACAAGTTAGAGATAGAGGTCCATTTGTTCGTGAGCTATATACACTAAACTAGAAAAAGTCAGAAGTAATTGCAGCATCAGGCTTGGTCTCGCTTCTCTAAACTCAGTAGGATGGAAATAAATAAATTACCCCCCAAGCAACACTGCCTGATAAAAGAAATGTCCTGGGGCTTCAGCAATAAGTTACCAAGGGGAATAATTAATCATTATGAATCCAAAGTTTCTTCCCTTTTAAAATGACTAATATTTAGAGAACACTCACCACATGCCAAGCTTTCAGGTAGACATTGTGGAAAAGGGATCTATTATGTTTCTTGCACCTTGGTCTTGTCCTCAAAATAGTCAGGAAGATGGTCCTGGGTCATTGCCCCTGCTTCTGTAAGTAGTACCATGTGGCAGAAGTACCCAAACAAGAAGTCGTGAAACACACACACACACACACACACACACACACACACACACATGCACGCACACGCACACGCGCACACACATGCACACACACTGGCGTTCAATTTCCTGAGTATAGCAAGGTAGGCTGGAAGCTGAGTTCTGACAGCTGTAGATGCGATTGCTGTCCTGTGTAGACTGTGGTTCAACGCAAACCATTGTAAAGAGTAAAGAGAACGCTTGAGTTTGAAAGAGTCACCACTGTACTCTTTTGAGAGGCAGTCTCACAGATATCTGAAGGAAATAAATAATGAGACATACAGATTCAAGTCATCACCTCATCTTTAATCATATCAAGAATGATGGGCATAATCTTGATCTCAGACTTGATCTTTGATTTGGATTACTTTAGATTCTTTGGATTACTTCATATCGGGGCATCTCTTGGCACCCTGCTTACTGAGGCTTCAGCTCCATTTTTGCAATTGTCTTTACCTCCAAGTAAAATGAAACCCAAACCCTGTACATGCAGAGGAATGTGTACAAGATACTTAAATTGTTACACTGTTCCTTGCAGGGCTGGTCATCAGTTCCATGTGCTCCAGCTTGTTAATGAACTTGTACAAAATTCATAAGGAATTTCACAGAATTCGCCATGTAAGATTCCCTCATTGGTGCCTACTTTAAGATCAAAATATAGCTTTAAAATACCTTAAATTCATGTCTCAGAGAAATAAACACTCTTTTTATATTTCTCCTGAAAAGGACCCTTAATATTCAGAGGAAGAAATTTTCTTTGCCTTCAATTCCAGATTTAATTTTTTTAATAAAATGATTTATGTATATGGATGCTTTACACCATGCTGGTCAGACACATAGAGGCAGCAAAGAAGCTGCCATAGTAAATTGCATTTGACTATACAGTCATTTACATTTGTAGTATGCTGCAAGATTATTGACAAAACACCTTTGTTGAACACCAGATACCTATTCCTATACATTCTATATATCTGCTAATATATATATATATATATATATATATATATATATATATATTTAACCTACATCTTCCCTACTGTTCTCATTAACTCACATTCTCGACCCTGGCATGTATTTTTATAGTGTTTTTATCTCTATATTTTTATCATGCAGCAAAAAAGGGAGTTGTTGCCATTGCCGAAACATTGTTTGGCCTGAGGACATAATGCTAGTGGAAATAATCCAGACATGGAAAGAAGACCATCTATTATGTGACTTACAGAGAGGAGCTTTGCATTTTTATTTAGATTAATTTATTAAAAACACAGTGCATCCTGATAAATCAAGCATATTAGTTCTTTCATTACTATAGTTTTCTTCATTTGTCTGAGTTCATAAATGTAGATTATAATGCACATACTTGAGAGACCCCTTCTACTTTGTTTCTTTATCTTTGTATCGTTATTTCTAAGTTTTGTTTTGTGATAGGACACCCTTATGTTTTCCAGGGTAGTCTCACACTTTATTTTCAAGCAATGTTTCTACCCCAGCATCTTAAGTAGCTGGGGCTACATGTATATGCCATTAGGTTTGTACTTGATGAAATACAGCTCATTATCTACCTATTGATCATTATTTAAACAACTGAAATTACAATAGTATTTAACCAATAATGAAGTGTAACTTGATTTCTGTTTTTGTTTTCATCAACAACTCTGCCATAAATAATTCATAGCTATGCACAAAGCATTGTCCTTTAAAGAACCTAGACTCTGAGTTGACCACATTGCCATTCAAATCCTGGCAATGCCACCTAATTATTATTTTGCTTCTCCTAATATTATGTTCCTGATATGTCCTGAGAATTAAGTGGCCTGATCCATGCAAATAAGTATATAAAGTATTCAGTGTTTGTGAGTTATTAAGATATTATTTTTTCTACTTCTGAATTAATTTGAGTTCCTTTACTCCAAATGAGGATATTGGCTAGATTATATGGAGTTAAATTATTTATGATTTCTAATATATATATATAATTACATATAAAATTTATGTATATATATATGGCAGCACTATGATGGTGTTAAGGATATATTTTTCAATATAGTTACAATGTACAAATACAAATAGGTAGTTGAAATTAAGAAGAGAAAGAAGACATTATATTAATTATGACTTAGTATAATGCTGTCAAAGATGAAACACTGAAGAATAGGTTGTTGTCTAATTAGATTTCAAACTGTTGAACAGTTCATTATTATTATTATTATTATTATTATTATCATCATCATCATTATTATTATTATTTCTTGTTTTTTACGCTCCTGATTGTATTCCCTTCCCAGTCCACCCCCCTACTGTTCCACATCCCATACCTCCTCTGCCCTCCACCCCCACACCCCTGCCCAGTCTCCATGAGTATGTTCCTACCCATACCCACCCCACCAGATCTCTAAACTCCCTGGGCCTCCAGTCTCTAGAGGGTTAGGTGCATCTTCTCTGACTAAACCCAGACCCAGAAGTCCTCTGCTGTATATGTGTTAGGGACCTCATATCAACTGGTGTATGCTGCCTGGTTGGTAGTCCAGTGTCTGAGAGATCTCAGGGGTCCAGGTTAATTGAGACTGCTGGTCCTTCTACAGGGTCACCTTCCTACTCAGCTTCTTCCAGCTTTTCCTTAATTCAACCACAAGGGTCAGCAGCTTCTGTTCATTGGTTGGGTGGAAATATCTTCATCTGACTCTTTCCACTGCTTGTTGGGTCTTTTGGAGAGTAGTCATGATAAGTCCCGTTTTGTGAACTCCATAGCCTCAGTAATAGTGTTAGGCCTTGGGGCCTCCCCTTGAGCTAAATCCTACTCTGGGCCTGTCTCTGGACCTTCTTTTCCTCAAGCTCTTCTCCATTTCCATCCCTACAGTTCTTTCAGTCAGGAACAATTATGGGTCAGAGTTTTGACTGTGGGATGGCAACCCCATCCCTCACTCAATGTCCTGTCTTTCTGCTGGAGGTGGGCTCTACAAGTTCCCTCTCCCCAATGTAGAGTATTTCATCTTGTGTCTCTCCCTTTGAGTCCTGAGGGTCTCTCACTTCCCAGGTCTCTGGTACATTCTGGAGGGTCCCCCTAACCTCCTATCTCCATTCTTTCTGCTGGCCCTCAGGGATTCAGTCCTTTTCCCTGACCCAATACCAGATCATGTTCCCCTCTCCCCAAACCTTTCAAACTTACAAAAGGAGTTGCCTAAGTTCTGATATCCTTAGAGAAATAGTTATTTTTTTTTACTTCTAACTTAAGTGGTAAAAAAAAAATAGTTTCTTTTGGATTAGTATTTCATGTAATCCTTCACTTGAATGATTCTAGAATATAGATATCTGTCAAAAGGATTCACCAATCATTATCAACTAAAGATGTGGTTGTGTTCTGAACATTTTCATACATATACTGTGGATTTGATTCTCTTTTATCTGTTTCTTCTTTGCTTACTATTTCAGTCATCATATTTTTGTAGTTACTGAGTCAAAATTTAAAAAATTTCCATTATAGCATTTATCCTGGCTCTATTTTGTATTTTTTCCATTGCTTCAGTATTTGTGTTTTATATTTTCTAATGTTTTACTCTAGACCTTTAATTTCTCTAGTATATCCAAAGCTGACACTGATGTCAGAGCCAGCGAATTTTGTTTCCTCTTCTATACATAAACCATAGTTCCTGATGTTCACCCAAGCTCTGTGCAAAGGAATAAAATTCAGTTTGAAAACATAACCTAAAAATTCTGCTGTGATAAAAATAAAGGATGCTAAAGCCATTGTAGAGCTTTCTATTTTTGTTAAGGAAAAGTGATTCATGTTGTCCATTTTGTAAGGTCTTCAGAATATCTACACATTTCAAGGGAAACTCACCTCAAATAGAAAGCAGTCTTCACAAGGCACAGCTCTGGGGTTTGTTACTTTACAATGACGACTGGTTAAATTGTGGTTCAGTTACATAAACCAAGAAAAGATTCATACTGATACTTGAAATGCTTTACCAAACCTCTCTTAATATTTAAAATTCATTTCTTTGGGGCCAAGCTTGAGAACTCATAAAGCAGCTAATGATTATTTTTATAATTATGTGAGTCATGCACCTATAATTAAAATTTACTTTCCATGAACATCTAGTGAAGAAGAATGAAGTACTAGAATAAATCACTCTTAAAGACAGACTCCTTAGTTATTTTACCTTCACCTAGGTAGTTTGAAATTTCAGAAGCATAATAGCTACAGGCAGATATTACAACACATCAGTAATCTTTCCAACATATTATGATTCTTTAAAATAGAAATCACACTTCATGGCTACATAAGTGTGGGTTTTTGGAGAAAATTAACAAAAGAAATGTTAAAATTACTTAAGAACTGGTGAAAATGTATAGCCAATGCTTTCTGTAGTCCCAGATTTCTTTTATAGTGATTGGACTATGGAGAAATCTAGAGCAGGGCTTAAGGTGGCGAGGGTTTTATCTAGCATGCAACTAAGTCTGTATTATACAAATACTTTGGCCAGGTCCAGATACACAAGTGTGTTCATTTACTGTTGTCAGACCAGCAGTTAAGAATGAGCCACACAGACTGTAGGTGCTAGAATAAAATTAATGAAGAGCTCATAAGAAGAACCAACACTAGGCTGAGAACAGTCTCCAATTATTGAGATAATTATCTAACTCTAACATCTTACAGAGTGAAAATGGTAAAAGATTTGAGAACAGGAGTTAACAAACCCTTTATTGTGAACATAATGAAAATCCAAGACATGCCTTGCTGTGGGTCTGCTTCTTGTCAGACTTTGGTACATTTTCACTTCAGATAAACCCTGAGATTGTTCACAGTGTCGTTTGACAGAAAGTTCTTGATTGTTCTATAAGGTTGAGATTTACCTTGTCAAATGGAGGTAAAAGGGTGACCCCATTTGGAAGCATCTCGGAATCTAAACTAATTCACTCTGAATATCAATATTTGTGAAGCTCCTGTTTTGACAAGCTTCACTCTCCCTGATTGGGATAGTTAAAGGGTGATCAAAACTATCCCACATGTCAGGGAAGTGTTTCTAAAGTGTCTTTTCTTGTAGGAGTAAAGATCTGTTTATGCAATGGATGATAAAGTTAAAGAAATATCTCAAAGTACTTGGAAATAAGATTGAGAAGACAGTTGCCCTATAAACTTACCTAGCATTCCTATTTTATACTGTTCATTTTAATTATTCTTTTCTGTGTCCCTCTTTTACATCACATTACAATATCTGAGGGAGGTTTTTTAATGAATCTGTGTGTAGAGTTAAAAAGAAACAGGTTTCATTGAAGAAATGAACAGCTTTTGCTATTTTTAAACTCTAATGACTAACCCATTAAAATTATGTTCATATTAACCCATGTTGACTTTATATATTTTATGGCTTTTTTGTTATATCTATTGAGTTTCGTAGCATACCAAAGGTTAAATATATGAGGATATATAAAAGAAAATCACAATAATGTCTATGTAATGTATTAGTATATTGCTTGGGGTTTCATTTGCAAGAATTATGAAGCATTGTGTGACAACATGAAAAAAATCATTTATTAAACCAAATATTGGAAACATGAATTTTTTTTAGCTTGTAGCAAGCAGAAATAATTATTTCTTACTTTGTGATTTTTAACTGTGGCCACAGACATTATCAATGAATAAATATTGCACTAGACACTTGAACACCATTATACTCTGTAATATTCACACCCCAGTGAGGTTGGTAATATTAATTCTGTTTTATGGACAAGAAGATAGAACACTAAAGTTAAGTACAAAGTTAAATGCAGGAAGAGAATGAGAAACTCAAGTCTTTTAATTCTGTGTCCTTTCCTCTGTCCAATGACAACAATGTGTCTTGAAGGTGCTCACTAGATGCATGAGTGAAATGGATCAGTGAATGGAGAGAAAACTGAATAACAAGTCTATTCCATTATTCACTCCTAACATATTATCAACTTTAAATGACTGAAATTCTCTGAGACAATTATATTCTACCAAGTAGGAAATTTATCTCCAGAAGAAACTAGAGAGATACTTGAAGTTAACTACTATAAATTTTCCCTGAAGATATTTACGTATTACTTTTAAAGGTTAAAAAGCTATTTCCCCCATTGGAGACATTATTTTTCTAGTTGATATCTATGTATTTTGAATCTTCCTTTACAGTTTTAAATCAATTATAAATATTTTGAAGATGGGCCCAGTTAATAACTTCATTCAGCCTGCAGAAAATAACCTGTATGCCAACACCAGTAACTGAAGTGTACCCAAGCTTCCTTTTATGACTCTGGTTATAACTCAGGGAAATAGTTCACAGTATATAAGAATCTGTGAGTAAATTTTGTGACTCAAAAATAATCTTTCTTTCCCCTTAACAAGATTGTCAAATGGAATACATCAGACTTCCTAACTTCATCTTTCATCTGTTTTCAAACAAACGAAAAGACAGCTACATATATATTTCCATTTTCGTTTTCTTTTTGCTTGTTGGTTGGAGACAAAATCTTGTGCTGTAGCCTAGGGCACCCTCAGACCCACGATATGCCTGCCTTAGTCTCTAGAGTGCTGACTTTAAGGAACAAGCTACCATGCCTGCCTCAACAATCCCACTCATAAAAGTAAAGGATTTATTTTCACTTCTACAGGATTAGATGAAATTAAATTCTATAGATTCAGCTCAGCTTATGACATAAGGAAGAAGTATTAAGTCTTTATCAATACCCAATCCCCCCAAATTTTTTGGTATTTCACGCAGTTCCCACCACTTCTATTGTGTAAACCCTTCTATCCATGATGCAGAAGCCATGTTTAAAGTGGAAATAAGAGCTTCTTTTTAAAAAAGTACTAAAATTAGAATCATGACTAATTAGGAAATGTGAGGAAAGGTTTCCAAAGATTAAAAGTGCACTGGACATGAACATGAACACACAAAACAAAATAACTAGATTAAGTTGTTTTATAGATTTTGACTTCATAATATGAGGAAAGCTCTGATTATTATATAATCAAGAAGTATAATCCAATATTTATTCATGGTTTACATGTCAGACTCCAGAGAAAAGCCCTTTGGGTCTCAACAGAATGGATAAGAATACAATCTGTATCTAATAAAATGGACAGCGGAGCATACCTGCACATGAGTATGGTAAATGTTTACATGGATACTTAAGGGTTTGAGAGAATGAATACATACCATAGAGTATCATTTAACATAAAAAAAGAGGAATAGCATGTTATCTGGCCAAGTAGAAGGTGATAGCATACCTTGAGAGAGAAATCTCAGAAATTTCCAGCCAGAAAAGGATTGCCATTAACATTTAATTGGATATGCAATATTTTTCAGGAGATATGTTTTTTTCTGTATCCTCCGAGCAATGTTCAAGAACTCTAGTGCTGCCAAAAGCAAAGCTTCTCACATTGTCTGTCCCGACTTTTGCATTTCAGCCTACGTGAGAATTGAACGTCAATAGCTTTTTACATGTTCAGCACTACTTTAGAGTTCAAAGAATTCAATTAATTTTATAATGGAAATTTTCATTTTATAGATAAGGAAACTGAGGCAGTAGACTTTTGAGTTTGTTGGGTTAAGCTATCCTGCTTTTCTAAAATATGCACAATTGTAAATTTCCATTTCTGTATTTTGTTTGTCTTTCTTCCTTTTGGATGCATGCTAAAACTGGGCATACTTTCCTAGATATTCTTGAATCCTAGGCTCATCACTGTCAAGTGTACCCTTGGGGCTCAAAGTGGGAGGGGAAGAAAACAAAAGGTATCTTTTGTGAATCTACCCAGGAACAGACTCTAGTGGACTTTGTTTAGACATTTTACTATTCTACAGTGCACTTTTGAGAATCTTTAGAGACACTTAGTATATGAGAAAGCCCACTTCCATAACCCATGATTTAACAACCCAAGAAGGCTAGATTCAGTGATTTTCAACTAATGACAAGTTAGTTTCACATCATCAGATGGGCTGGGAAGTGACCATAAAAGTAGCAGGTCTGGGAATGTCGCTTGCTCCATGGTCAGGAATGCCAGAGGAGAGAATAACTATGCAATTTATGGGATAGTGGATTTTTCCTTTTTAGAATCCTCACCCTCCCCACAGTTGCTCATGGACCATCAGACATGAAAGTAGCTAATGCTTTTCTTTTCAGCTTTCTTTTCAGAATTGTTCAATAAATAGTGACACTGTTTCCTTTTCCTTTTTATCACTTTCCTCCTTTTGGGAACATGCCAAAACTTTGGCAGCCATTTTTAGATACTCCTTTATTATTAACCTTTCCCCAGAAAGTTAATATTCAAACACAACACAAATACACACATACACACACACACACACACACACACACACACACACACATATTGTAGTTTTCTTTCTTCCTCTTCTCCATTTTTTTGGGTACTTTCTAAGATTTACAGGTTGTCTTTGTGGTTTTTCTTTAGAAATGCTAATAAAATTGTCATTGGACTTCAAAAAACATAATTTAAAGTATTTGAATTTGCTAATCCTTACAACAACTCTTTGAAAACATATACTACGCATGTGGTCATTTATAAACAAGGAAAATAGACTTTGAGAAACTAAGTACCTGTTCAATGTTGAGACAGATATGAGAAGTTCAACCAGGATTCAATTAAGCATAAGTTCAAACTCAAAATCCATCCCATATGTAGAACTAAAATGCTACTACTTATATAAAAAATAAAGTCAAATGAAGGCAGTAGGTTAAAGCTTAAGTACAGACAAAAATTTGCATTTCCTTTTTATTTGGTAATATACAGTGATGCACCCAAATTAATAGAGGGTTTGATTCATTCATTGTTCAGAGGAATACTATGGGTATACTATTCATAAATTTTAGAATTTCAGTATTGATCGGGTTATAAATTATTTCATTACTGAAAAAATAGCTGGCAGAGTTTAAGGGACAACCGACTCATTTTGGCTTTTAGCTTAAAGGCATGAAGTCTCTTATAGCACAGAAGGCATAGCAGCAGGATCAGAGGGTAGCTCTTCCACTGCACACACAGTGTGGCAGCAGGATTAGAGGGTAGCTCTTCCATTGCACACACAATATGGCAGCAGGATCAGAGGGTAGCTCTTCGCATTGCACACACAGTGTGGCAGCAGGATCAGAGGGTAGCTCTTCCATTGCACACACAGTGTGGGAACAGGATCAGAGGGTAGCTCTTCCATTGCACACACAGTGTGGCAGCAGGATCAGAGGGTAGCTCTTCACATTGCACACACAGTGAGGGAGCAGGATCAGAGGGTCACTCTTCTCATTGCACACACAGTGCGGGAGTTGAGGATGAACAGGGTGTAAAAGCTCAAGGTCTGTCCCAAGTGATCTACCTTCTCCAGCAAGGCCTCACAACCTTCTCCAGCACCACCAGCAGATTGAAACCAACGCTCACAGATATATGCCTGTGAGCAACCTTTTACACTCAAACCACAGCACTAAGTATAAGACACACACCTCTAATCCCAGTCCATGAGAGGCTGAGGCAGGAGCACCATGAATTCAAGGCTTGCATGAACTATATGGTAAATTAAAGGTCAACTAGATAACTTAGTGAGAACCTATCTCTAAATGGTTGGGATAAATGTTTGTGGAGCACTGCTTATTTTGGGCTAAGCTCTAGGTTCAATCTCCAACAGGGACAATAAAATTTAAATGAAGGTCTGAGACTGTACGCGAAGTAATGAACTGAGCTAAGAGGGCAGTATGCTTTGTTGTATTACAGCTGTAGTAGCAGAACACAAATCTATTGAGCCTAGAACCACTTCATTTGTAATTTTCCTAGCAAAATATTACAATGGAGATATGTTTCACAAGTTGTCCTTGTTTGTGTGTATCAAACCATGAAGAATGTGTTTTACTTTCTAATACTTACTCTATAAAGTTAGGATTTCAAAGGATGAAGGATGAGTCAATTCTCATAAAAAAATATTGCTAAGTGATAAAAATGAACTGAAACAGGTTTTAGAAAGTAATCACTTTATAAATGTGATTGAATATCAGACTTATAAAGAGCTAGAATGTAAGATATTTGGAATTGAAATAATTACAAGTAGAGCACAAGTATGTAACTTATGTCCCCACTCCCAAGGGGTTGTATTGGTCTACCCAGTATGTTTGTTTGAAAGAAAGCAATATTTCTCATGTACTCAGTACCTGTTAAACACTCTCCAGGGCCCAGTGCTTCTCTTCACTCTACATTTAAAGGAAATCTGTTCTAAAAAGGACTGTGGGAATGGTAGTCAACTAATTTTGTACTGTGAAATTACTCGAGAAACAGAGATGTTTGCCCAGACAGGCAAGTAAATATGATCACTACCAAGTGCTTGAAGCATTAAGAGGAAGAAAATAGATAAACTATGTTATTAAAATTGTATACTGATTCTAATATGTCTGCCATTAAGTGTTACTTGGCCTTTTTCACTTGTGGATTTTAATATTCTTTCATTGTTCTGTACATTTCGTGTTTTGACTATTATGTGCCAGGAAAATTTTCTTTTCTGTTCCAATCTATTTAGTGTTCTGTAAGGCTTCATATATGTTTATAGATGGGAAGAAAGGACTAAGTGGAGAGGAGAGATGGGAAATTGAGGTTGAGATGTAAAGTAAATTAATTGATAAAAGACTATATTAGCAGCCTCCCCTCACCAAGTCTCAGGAAGCCATTCGAATAAATGGTGGAAAGAGGTGCTGAGGCAGAGAATGGGGAAGAGTTTCTGTAGAGAACTGGCTCATGACTATGACATACCTGGCCATTGCACCCATGAACCTGAGTACCTGGTGTTGTCTGCACAAGAAGTCAGCCAAAAATTCCAACATAGATGGAATAGCTGTGGGCTTTACCCCATCCAGGAGTTACTCTCAACATACCAGACTACTGCTGGGGAAAGGAGAATCACTGTGCTTTGAGGTTATGGCCACTGGAAGAATGCCCAAGCTACACAGGATAGCTCCATAGTCACACACATATAGGCATCACTCAATGGACTTTGTGGGTTATAGAAGGGGGTGGGTGGTACATGCATTTGGGAGAGGAACATGTTAAAAGAAATATGGTGAAACTAAAGAGGGGAATTTGAGGTACATATGGTCCTATTTTATTGAATGCATATATGAGGTTTGAAAGAAAAACTAAAGTTTAATTGCAATTCAAACAATGTGGTACAAGTAAGTGTATTATGAAGCTTTCTTAAAAATATTCACATTGTGATTAGAACTAACTTGAGGCAAATATGCAAATCCTTCTATTCTATAAATAATCCTTGAATATGCTCACTTTTATATAAAAGTAAATATGTGAGAATCAATCTAGGAAAATAATTTGGTACACCTAGCTCCGAAATGTCTATAATTTTAAGATGCCTATAAAGATATGTAAGTGTGATATTTATGTGAAGTTTCTGAATATTAGACATAAAAGAAATCGACAATTTTCTTGATATAGCATAGGAGTACTTAGTAATTGGTGTAAACTGTTTATAATGTGAAATCATATAGAATAGAATTATTAAACACAAACCTCAAGATATTTAAGTGACTGTAGTGAGACTGTAGTGAGACTATGAAGTCTTTAAATGCAGTCACACTTTTTTCATGCACAGAGTGTAAAAGGAAGGAGGGTGGCCTTACATAAGAGAAATTATCTTTCATGTTGAAATTCAAGGACACACAAACTGCATGCTCTCAATCTACTAACAACACTTTCCAGAATTTGTGAATGCTAGCCCTTGAAAGCCAAACAGAATTCCTCTGCTAATATAATTGATAACAAGTAATGAAGTACTGAGAGTTTCACTCCCCTAAAAATCAATTGATGTAAAGGAATGTCTAGATAATAATAATATCCAATAAGACAAAGCTGAAGTAAGTTTCAGGAGTTCATGTGAAGTAAAGGCATGTACTTATGTTGAGTCTATTTTAATAATAAATTGTTATTTCATAAATATTGAGTACCAGATGGCATGCTAAAATTATTTAACATATTCATATTTGTCTATATGTTATCATATATAGTATGTATAATTCAACACTCACAATAATCTTATGAAGCTGATGTAAGTCCAAATTTATTTATGAGAAAACTGATACTCATAGACATTTATAAAGTTATCTCATTACCATATAGAAAATAGAAGATTGAGGCCTAATATCTACCATAGACAACCTTTGACTGAAATCTGGAGGAATTAACATTGCAAAGAAAATATTCTTTAGTATAGGTGATTCTCACTTTTATTTATTATATTATTGAATTTCACAATATATTATTTCAATTTCTTTCTTTCAGTTCTTATCATATAAGTCTTTTACTTTCTTGGTCAGAATTTATCCCCAAGGGATTGTTTGAGGCTATGGTGAAGGATGTTTTTTTCCTTGACTTCTCAATCAGTCCCTTTGTCATTTGTATTATAGGAGAACTACTGTCTTTTGGGAGGGTTAAATATTGTATCCAGATACATTGCTAAATGTGTTCACCAGCTGTAGGACTTCCTTGGTGATATTTTAAGGTCATGTATATACTATTACATAATCTGTAAATACACTTTGACTTCTATTTTACCAAGTTTTATCCCCTTGATCTCCTTCATTTTTTATTGCTCTAGCTAAGATTTCTAGGACAATATTTAATAGGTGTGGAGATAGTGGACAAAGATGTCTTGTTCCTAATTTCTGTAAAATTTCTTTGAGTTTTTATTAGTTTAAGGTGATGTTGCCTATAGGCTTGCTGTAAGTTGCCTTTATGATTTTGAGGTATGTTACTTGAATCCCTAATGTCTCTAGGACTTTGATTATGAAGCAGTGTTGGATTTTGTTAAAGGCCTTTTCTGTATCTAATGAGATTAGATGTCCATGTTATAATATTACGTTTAGTTTGTTTATATAGTAGATTGCATTTAGTGATTTAATGTATGTTGAAATATTCCTGCATCTCTGAAATGAAGCTTCCTTGATTGTGTTGGATGAGATTTTGATGTGTTCATGGAGTCTGTTTGCAAGTATTTTATTGAGACTTTTGAATCAATGTTCATAAGGGAAAATGGGTCTGTAAGTCTACATTGTTGATTGGTCTTTATGTGGTTTGGGTTTCAGGGTAGCTTTGGCCTCATAAAGAATTGATCAATGTCTCTTCTCTTTCTACTTTGTGGAAGAATTTGAGGAATATTAACACTAATTCTTCTATCTGTCAATGTCAAGTAGAATTCTGAACTAAAACCATTTGGCCCTGTTTTAATTTGTGTTGATGGTGGTTGGTTTGTTGGTTGGTTGATTGGTTTGGGTTT
Organism: Apodemus agrarius; assembly: GCA_964023405.1. NCBI lineage: Eukaryota > Metazoa > Chordata > Mammalia > Rodentia > Muridae > Apodemus > Apodemus agrarius. The sequence continues at coordinate 12,161,981 of OZ030006.1, read as the reverse complement.
GTAGGCTTTTAATTGCTGCTCTGATTCACTAGTTGTGTTATGTCTGACTAAACTGATTATCTAATCATGATCTAACTATGTTACATAGTGTTATGGGGAAAATTATGCACTGGTTTTTGATTTTTCAATTTGGTGGAGTACAGGGTTTTAAAATATTCTTATCATTTTCTGGATTTCCTCAGTGTCTGTTATTATGCTTCCCCAATTTTATCTCTGATTTTGTTCATTTGTATTCTTTTCTTTGACTTTTATCCATTTTAGCTAAGGGTTTTCTAAATCTTATTATTTCAAAATCCAACTTGTTTCATTCATTATACATATTATATATTTGTTGTTTCTTTTTCATTGATTTCATTTGGGAGTTTAATTATTTTTTGCCACCTACTAATTTTGATTGTGATATCTTATTTTGTTCTACAGCTTTTAGGTATGCAGTTAAGATACTAGTATGAGATGTATTCAATTTCTTTATGTAGGCACTTGGTGCTGTGAGCTTGCTTCTTAGAACCACCTTCGTTGTAACTCATAAGTTTACTTATATTGTCTATTCTTTTTCTTAAAATACTAGAAAGACTTTTATTTTTTAATTTCTCTCTTAACCCGTTTTTTTTCACTCAGTAGTGAATTGTTCAATTTTCATGTGTTTGTTAGCTTTCTGGAGTTTCTGATATCCAGCTTCAATCCATGGTATGCAGGAAATGATTTGATTTTTTTGAATGTGTTGATACTGTTTTGTGTCTGGGTATGTGGCCCATTCTAGAGAAATACATGAGATGCTGAAAAGGATGCATACTCTTTTGAGTTTGCATGAAATGTTCCATAAATATTTTAGGATCACTTATGACACCACTTAGCACTAGCATTTCTTTGTTTAGTTTCTGTGTGGATGCCTTGTCTATTAATGAGGGTAAATCATTGAAGCCATGTACTATCATTATGCAGCAATATGTGGTAAAACAATAGTTGTGTTTTATAAATTTAAGTACCTTTGTATTTTGTACATATATGTAAGAATTGCACTGTAATCTTGGTTGACTTTTTCTTTGACGAGTATGCAGTGCCATTTCCAATTCCAGTAAGTTTTGAGGTGAAGTCTATTTTGTCAGGTATTAATATGGCTACACTCATTTACTTCTTAGGACCGTTTGCTTTGAATATCTTTTTTTTTTCATTCTTTTACCCTGGTGTGGTGTCTTTCCTTGATGTTCTGTGGTACAGCAGAAGGACTGATCCTGGTTTCACATCCATTCTCTTCATCGGTCATTTATATTGCAGATGGAGAGGACTGATTATGAATGAGAGTTATCACTGTTTATTGATACCTATTAGTTTCTTTTCAGGCTGTTTTTCATCTTTTGATTTGCTGGCCTGATATCATGACACTTTTATCTCATCTTTAAATTTTATTTTTATGAAACACTTAGTTTTCTTACTTGATTGCCTGTTTTTGTTTTTGTTTTTGTTTTGGTCTTGGTTTTGGATTTGGGTATGCTTTGGTTTGGAGATGGTCTTGTGTATCTCTGAATGACATCCATTTATTGAGAAGCAGGGCCTGACCTTGGACAGCTATTCCTACAGGCTCTATATCCCTGAATCAGGGATGATAGTTTTGCACCACTGGGTTCATTTTATGTTGTGCTGAAGTGGAGATCAAGGGTCCATACTAGCCATACTCTACCTACCAACTTATATCTCCAGCTCCTCATTCAAAGTTCTGTCAGTCAAACTTCTGACATTGCAGAAGGAAAAGATTCTCAAGCAGAGTGAAAATGCATTGGCCTAGTGCCTGGTACTAGCTTGGCAGTGAGTATAAATTCAGAGAGCTCAAGGCCATTGCTATTGCCAGGACTGAGGGCACAAGGGATTCACTACGCTCATTTTGAATTCTCAGCTGCTTTTTTTTTATTACTGGTTGTGTTCAAATATCAGGGGAGGTTTTGCTTTTAAAAGTATCCCTGTGGTTTTTAGTAATTAAAAAAATCAGGATATATAATTATAAATACCATTGACACTAAACTCAACTTTATGAACTCTGTAATATCTAGGATAAAGAAAAACTAAGGCATGTGTTTTTACTACATTTATGCATTAAGAGTATCACTTTCACAGGTAGTCTTTTTTTCTTATGAGGGAGCACTTGGGAATTGATAAAGATTTAAAATAATATGTGGTGTTTATCAAATTTTTTCATGTGACTTCCACTGTAGGAAAATGACGCTTAGTAAAGACAGTAATATGTGAGCATATTGTTGGATAAGTCAGCATTCTTCCTGGTCAGTCTGTGCATTCCAGTCTCAGCAGGCTAAGCCAAAGATGATAAGAACAGTGAGTAGTTATTTCAAATCTCTCTTTGTGCTTCATGCACAAGATGTAGAAAATTTATTGAGCTTCACACTTGTTCCTATTGGCGTATATATAATGTCAAGTTTAGAAAAGGACTTGGCTCCATTTCACAATGTCTGGTAAATATTCCAACATATAAGAAATTGATTTATAAATCCACCCCTCTCCCCCTCGTGTTCCTGTATGCTTAAACATTTGAACTTCATATTTTCAGAGACTTTGGGAGATGTAGTCATAATTTAAGGTGATTGATATTTGGGAAGATTGTCAGATATTCTGTTTGAGTTGGGGTTTGAAGGCCTGGCATTCAGTGTTACTGAGTTATCAGAATGCAAGAAACACATGCTTTAATGATATTTCCTCTGGTCGGGGTGTGGAAGAGGAAGGACTCAGTTCAATTTAATGGGCAGGCCACTGACAATTTGACCATGCTCCAGTGAGTATAAAGATAACATAAATTGGACTTATTTTTCTCTCTTTATTTTAATTTTAATTTTTATATTTGGGGGGAGATATCATGAGTGAGGGAGTGGTCATCGAAGTACTGGGAAGTGAGTGTGATCAGGGTACATGATGCTGTGACTTTCCCAAAGAATCGGTAAAACTATTACAGTATAAATAATGTTTTCTTACCAAGTCCTGTTTAGAGAGAATGCCCCAATTATACACACACACACACACACACACACACACACACACACACCACATAGGCACATAAGCCAAAAGAGATGGCTTTTTCAAAATTGTAGTTTTCATAAGCTTTTCTTATGAAGTTTTTATGGTTGTTTCCAACAACAATGGATGTCCTCTACTGCAGACCTCACATCTTACTAATTACAGCTGGTTTCTCTGTAGACTATGGGTATCTGGAAGGGAACAACAGCTTCTCATTTATATGTATCACCAGTACTTAACACAATAACTAACACATATTTTAGGATTAAAATTAGTATATGTTTTTTTTTAACCTGGACTTTCAAACAATACCAAAATTAGGACCAGTTTCTCAGGAATGATAGACATACTCACTTGGTATTTGCCTATTTCTTGCAGTCTTTCTGTAAACAACCTAAGAACAAACAAAATTTAAAAATCTGTACATGAAGTAACCCTTACAATCTTTGTTCTTTAAGTAACAACAAAACAATCACTTATTTTCACCGCAGTAAACAAATTAACTATGTTCCTATTATAGAATCACCATGGTATCAGCTCTTAACTGAATCCAAACTAATTTATTGGAGGAAAAAAATATACATCCCTTGCTTTCTTACTTTAGGTATTCTGTTATGAAAGCAGAGCCTTGTTTTCCTCTCCCATTCTATGAGAATGTTCTCTCTGTAAACATTAAATGTGCTTGGATCCACTTTGAAGGAACAGTCAAGCTTTATTAAATATTATACAACTCTATCTTCCTCATTTAAGGAATATAGATATCTGGCTTGCTCTTAAATCTAAATGGTGAATGATGTTGAACATATAATTTTATAATGAAGTGACCTGTCACATTTGTTTGTAGAGTTATTGTTTGTGACCAATCCCCTAGTGGTAAAGGACAAAATACATTTTTAAAATAAAAATTAAATAGAAGATAAGGGAATTCCATAAAAATGAAAGATAAATTACAAAAACATGAAAGATAATGGAAATAATACAATGACAATTTGACCATGCCCCAGTGAGCATAAAGATAACATAAATTGGACTTATTTTTCTCGCTTTATTTTAATTTTAATTTTTATATTTGGGGGAGAGATATCATGAGTGAGGGAGTGGTCATCGAAGTACTGGGAAGTGAGTGTGATCAGGGTACATGATGCTGTGTAATTTTACACATTAATTGGAAAAAGTATTTATATAAATGTTTAATATCTTTCGTAACTCAAATAAATGAACAAGTCCAGCAATGGAAGTATATGAAGAACCATGATTCTTCCAATCATTATCCTAATTATATGTATCTAATAAATAACAATTCAGTAATATCACTGAGAAAGCACACCCACAGCAGGTGGCAATCTTCCCACATTGTACAAGGGGTTGTGTTGAAATTCTTTTTTCAATATGTTTCAAGAAGTTTTTTTTTTAACTTAATTCACAAATGAAGTAAAACTATATGAATTTTAAACCATATGGAGCATAATTTGCTTGTTTTTAATCTTCAATTTTATTAGATATTTGCTTTATTTACATTTGAAATGGTATCTCCTTTCAGAGTTACCCCTCTGAAAACCCCCTATCCCATCCACCCCCTCACTCCTCCCCCAATTTCCTGTCTTGCGTTCCCCTATCCTGGGAAATCGAACCTTCACAGCACAAATGGCGTCTCCTCTCATTGATGTCTGAAATGGTCATCTTCTAGCTGGAGTCATGGGTCCCTCCATGTGTACTCTTTGGTTGGTGGTTTAGTCCTTGGGAGCTCTATAGATACTGGTTGGTAAATATTGTTCGTTCTGCAGGTCTGCAAACCTCTTTAGCTCCTTGGGTCCTTTCTCTAGCTGCTCCATTGGGGACCCTATGCTCAGTCTGTTGGTTGGCTGTGAGCCATGAGTATTTTGATCCACTTTCCAATACGGATCAAAGTATCCACACTCTGGTCTTCCTTCTTCTTGAGCTTCATGTGGTCTATGAGTTGTATCTTGCGGACTCCAAGTTTTTGGGCTAATATCCACTTATCAACAAGTGTATACCATGTGTGTACTTTTGTGATTGGGTTACCTCACTCAGGATGATCATTTCTAGCTCCATCCATTTGCCTAAGAATTTAATGAATTCATTGTTTTTAATAGCTGATTAGTACTCCATTGTGTAAATGTACCACATTTTCTGTATCCATTCCACTGTTGAGGGACTTGTAGGTTCTTTCCACTTCTGGCTTTTATAAATAAGGCTGCTGTGAACATCGTGGAGAGTGTATCCTTATATTTTTTTATTTTCTATATTTTTTGTTTACATTCCAAAGGCTTTCCCCTTTCCCAGTTCCCCCCTCACCATATGTCCCATAAAACCTCTTCCCTCCGCCCATTCCCCAATCAACACCCCCCCATTTCTCTGTTCTGATACTCTCCTACAAAACTGGATCCAGTCTCCTTAAAAATATTGGAACATCTTTTGGGTGGGTTTATGCCCAGGAGTGGTATATCTGGGTCCTTAGGTAGTGCTATGTCCAATTTACTGAGGAACTGCCAATAATTTGCAAGCAAAGAAAATATACCAAATTCAGGAGAATGGCTTATTCTTGGGGTTAACAGATGGGCTTTTGGCTAGACAACAAAAAGCAGTATCTCCCATGTCCTCGGATGCCTTTAGTAAAATGCATTAAAAATATGTTTAGATTTGTCATTCTATGTAATAAATACAGCAGCATTATGATATTTTTCTCTCTGTGAGTCTATAATCTTAAACTCCTTTGTCTTACAGATACACAGAAAAATATGAGAATCCCTCAAATTCAAGACTTTTGAAACCTAGTAAGAATTAGGGGTACCTGTTTCTAGGAGAGGTTGCATGATTATATCCCGACCTGAAGGATATTCACTAGACAGTTCAAGCAGCTCTCCATTTTTTTCCTGTTTTACAAGTGCTTTAAAAGCCACAGGAAGACACCTCAATGTGTCTTCTTTGATTTTGAAAAGACCTGGAAATCTGTGCTAACTTGATGCTTATATTTGGCCTAATGTATATCACCCCCACCCACCCATTTCATGGTGGCTAAGAAACTCCAGCATCTGACAGCATGAGGCTTGCACATAATGTTTGGATTGTAAGAATATAGAAAGCAAATGCATGAGTTCAGCCAGTCACCTTCCCAGATATTTTATAGGCATGATACTACCGTTTTAAAATAAAATATCTTGTATTATTAAGATAAATACCAGTGTTCATCTTTTGTGTACATATCACTGCAATATGAGTATCCTTTGTAACTGTAAGTCAATACACCCTATAGATTTATTAAGGCAATTATGGACTATGGGGGATAGCCATCTGATAATCATTCAAAAAACATAGGAATTTACACTATAATCTCCAAAATATACTTGTGCATTTCAACAGTAGCACACAAATGATAGATAGGTAGATAGATAGATAGATAGATAGATAGATAGATAGATAGATAGATAATCTGATCAATCTTTTTATTTAAGAATGTAATAAGCATTTTAGACTGACAAATCACAAATTATACCTGTTGAAATACTGATTGACTATCTTCCTGAGAAATATGGATCAAGAATATCTGTTCACATAAACTTTCCCCCACCTAGAATCAAGTGAACACTTGATCGTATGCATACCAACCAGACTTAGTTTTTATTGTTTCATGTTATTTCACTAACATAAAAATGATACGTAAATGACTTAGTTACAACAGTGATTCTTCGTTCCTATGGAAGGAAGGTGTCTGGAGGCTATTAGGGCTCCCATGGCAAATTCACCAAATTTCCAAAGCTCATGTTTGTTTGTCATTCATAGCTTAATGTTTCCAAATTCAAATTTATACAAGATAACTGGATTTCCACCTACTAGGCCAACATTTCAAACTGTGTTACTGACATCCTTTTAAGGAGACTTTTTTTTGTTTTTGTTTGTGTGTTTAATAAACATAAGGTGTTAGCTGTCTTTGCAACATTTTCAAACCAAGTTTTAAGCTTAACAGCACACCGCTCCTCATCCCCCTTCCCAGTGTTCATTGTCGCTCTCCTCCCTCACTTCTCAGCACTCTTCCATTTAACATGTGCCCTTTTGGCTTCGCATCCATCTTTCCTAGTATCTTCTTTTACTCTTTCTTTCTAGTTTATAAACTTTTAGAATATATGCTACACACACACACACACACACACACACACACACACATGCACACATACACACACATGCATGCACATACACACATACCAGGTTATAACTTGCATATAAGAAAGGATATTTGGTTTTCATATTTCTAAGTTTGGGTCACCTTCTGAAATATTAAACTATCCATGTCCCTTCATTTTCTTAAAAATTTCATTTTTTTACTGCTTAACATTTTATTAATCTGTACATATTTTATTATCATATTTTATTATATACAATCATATTTTTATTGTCCATTCACCTGCTAGAACACCTAGGATAGTTCCATTTCCTAGCTACTATGAGTAGAGAGGCTATGACATGCATATGCAGGTATGCCTACGGTAAGAAATGGAACCTTTGGTATTTGCCCAGGAGAGCTGCCGTTCAGTCAAATAATAATTTTATTTGTTTCTATGAGAAACTCCATTTTGCTTTCCATGATGACAAGTTTGTACTTACATATTAGTGAAAAGTTCATTTCCCATCCCCTTTCTAAATGTGTTGTTACATTTCTTGAAGACACATTTCTGACTGAAGTGAGGTGGTACCTTAAGATAGTTCAAATTTGCATGTACTTACTGACTAGCAATGTTAAAGACATTTTGAAATAGTTACTGGTTATTTACACTTGTTTTGAGAGCCATCAGATTATTTGTATTTTTGATTGAAAGGTTTATTTACTTTTTCTTTATTTGTATTTAATTATTGCTGTTCTGGAAAAATTCTGGATGTTAACTCTCTTATTGGAATTTAACTAGTAAAGATGTTCTCCAAATCTGTCTGGTTTTTTTTTTTCTGCTGATAGTTTTTTTGCAGTGGAGAAACTGTGATTTCGCATAGGTCCATGGTTTGATTGCTGGAGTTAGTTCCTGTACTATTGGTGTTAAGTTTAGATAGTCCTGTGTATGCCTGCTTCTTGAAATGAGTTCCTCTAGACATCTCAGTATTTCTGGCTTTAGACTAGTTCCTTGATTAACTTTGAGTTGACTTGGTTCAGGGTGAATGAAATGGACCTAACTTCATTTTTATGTAGATATATATATAAACAATGTTTGATAGCATGATAAGTGGTTATATACAGTTTTCATGCTAAACTTTTATCAAGACCATTACTACATCAGCATTTTAAAAAAAGGCATAAATTTATAGAGCTATCAATCAATCTGTCTATCATTTGTCTGTATATAACAAAGAAACAGTTCTCTAAATTCAAGTTTTTAAAGTGGGTGTATTCATTGTATATATTCAGATTATCAGTGATAGAAGTTTTTCTATCATTTTGAAATATGTTGACAATTATTCTCTGCTGATATTCTGGATTTCACAAAAGTCTGTTGTCACATTCATTTTTGTCTCTAGGGCCTTGTTCCTCTTTTGTTTTGTCTTTTATATAAGAGATGTTGATCTTGTTAACTCTTTCAAATTCCAACTCTGATTTATTTGTGTATGGTTCTTATAGTCGGGTATCATTAATATTCCCCTAATTGGTACTATTTCTAGTCATCTATTTGGTTTATTGGTTTTGTATAGTTGAGTCCCTGGGTGAATGATTCAGTTATTTGGGACCTTTCTAGCTTTTTGGCATAATATTTATGGCTGTAGTTCTCATCATAGTCCTGCCTGCCTTATTGTATCATAGTGGTTCTGGGGAGTTGTATTCTTATTTTTACTTGACTCTGGCAATTTTTAAATTTCTTCTCAGATTTCACTGATGATTTATTTAAACTTCATTCCAAAGTGTCTTATTCAGACTCTGAGTATTTTTATGCTTTCTTTTTCCTTTGATTTCTTACTTATTTTCCACTGTGATCAGAAAGCATACAAGGATTTATCTCAACTTTTATTTGTTAATCTTAATTTGTCATATATTTTCACATTAATTTCAGAGAAGATTCCACGTGCCTCTGAGAAAAATGTCTATTTCCTACTTATTGGGAAGAATATAATAACTATTATATCTTTATAATATATTATATTATCACTTAGCTGATCTATGGTTTAGTTTAGCATTGAATTTTCCTTTGCTTATTTTTAGTTTGGAAGTTCTACATCTTAATTTTTCCTTACATCCATCTGATTGTATTGTTATTTTGACAGTTTCTCTGTGTCTGAAATTCTTTTTCTGTGTAGTTATGTCTACAAACGATGCTTCCTGGATTTTATCTGTTGACCATTTATTTCCTTTCCAGTACTTCTGGCTAGCTGATTTCTGTCATTTCTGTTTCCTTGCTAATATTTTCCTCCACATTTTTTATTCTTTCTAACAACTTCCTAACTTCTATTTACTTTCATGGCTGTTTGATTAAGGTCCTTGGTTGATTTTCTTAGTTCATTCATTTGTTTGAATTTTCTTTGAATATGGTCATCCATTCTTTTAAAATATAAGACTCTGGATTCTTTCACAGACAGATCTTCTATGCAATTTTGGCTAGTAGTGTAAGAAAGTTGATAGGAAGTGGGTAGGGGGTAAGTGTGGCAAGGGTGATGGTACACGGTCTTGTCATAGACTTTCTGTTTCTTTGTCACGCATTGTACTTCCTTTGGAACTGATTTACCTTCCAATTGAATCCTCCAATGTTACCATTCTACTTAATTATTTTGTTTCCTGTTTGTCCTTCCAGAAGAACCTATGATTTCAGATTTTGTTTCCAGCTGTTATCTATGGGGGAGACACAGTGGGACTTCCACCTCCTTTCCATGAGATTGGATTTTGACTGATAGAGACAATTTTAAATTATGCTTGTGGTTCAGAGAGTGGGTGGTAAAGTACTGGTTGGAAAAGATATGCTTTGTAGAGTGCTTGAAAGCTGAATGCACTGATATTTATGCAGAAAAATTAAAAAGGAATAGAGGAAAGCAAGAGAATGGGGGTTCCGCTTCTTTGAGAACAGTATATAAGTCTGAGAATAAAGAGGGAACAGTTATTACAGTTGTAGAAATGTAGAGCACTTTGTATGTATAGGAAAGATGGGATGTTTATAAATGCCTATTTTAATGAAATAGTTGAAAAATTAAAGTATAAACTTGCCGTTAGTTATATTTAAAAAGGACAGAAATAATAAAATGTTAGTAAAAATGACAAAACCAAAGACATACATGAAAACAAACATTAAAAAGCCATGCACACACTGTCTTAGTTAGAGTTTTACTGCTGTGAACAGACACCATGACCAATGCAAGTTTTATAAAAGACAACATTTAATTGGGGTTGGCTTACAGGCTCAAAGGTTCAGTCTATTGTCATCAAGGCAGAAACATGGCAGCATCCAGGCAGGCATGGTGCAGGAGGAGCTGAGAGTTCTACATCTTCATCTGAAGGCTGCTAGTGGAAGACTGACTTCCAGGCAGCCAGGGTGAAGGTCTTAATCCCACACCCACAGTGACACACCTACTCCAACGAGGCCACACCTAATAGTGCCACTCCCTGGGAAAAGCATATACAAACCATCACACACACATACACAAATACACATGCACAGACACACCTATGCAAACATACACAAAAAACACATACACACATTACATACATAAACAAATAAAAACACATACCTATCTATGCATACATATGCACATAAGTATGCACAATCAACTATCAAAGTAAGGTACAATAGAAAACATAAAGATTCTAAAACTAAAACCAATGATCAAACAAAAAACAACAAATGAGCAGATGGACCAAACAAATGAACCAGAAACCCTGGTTCAAGAAGGAAAGAAGTTTTCCCTATTAATTTTTGTAAATATTCAAGTTCTTGCAGTTCCCAGTGTTGCACCAGTATGAAGTTCACCTAGGGAGACCACTGAAGCTGAATGGTGTTTATTCCTGGGTAGAGTGGCTGAAGTGACCCAATCTTGACTAAGTGCCTGCAGAACCTCTATTGGGGCCAATGTTTTAAACCATCACCAGTATGAATGAATGGATACAGACAAAGCCCTATTGCACACTGGAATCTGTGACTCCATCTAGGCTACCCTGATCCCCCTAAGTCCACTGGAGCCTGAGGGAGGAGAACCCAAATGCATGTCTACTTGCCTCAGTATTTTCTTCTTGGCTAGGTTAGATGTTAAAACCAACCGTGAATGTGACCACATAGTCCTAGATTCTTTTGATGATGAACAAAACATTAATATTGGAAGATAATGTGGAAAAGTACAGGTGTGCAAATAATGGCTCCCTGGGACCGATGTGAGCCATTGTGTTCACATGGGCATTCACATGTCTTAGTCTTCCCTTTCCAGGAAACACCCTGGAGCCATTGCGTAGGTGAAGAATTTAGGGTGGCATCCTTCCCAACAACAGTACCTGTGTATAAAGAAGGGAGAATGGTTAAAGAATGGTAGCATTCCTCAGAGTGGTCAAACTGACAGCCAGAAATTACAGAATGTGTGAGAAAGGTCATTGGTTGCTTCATTTTGAGAGAAACTATAATTCCACAAAAAGATCTTTGTGACATTTTCTTGTAGTAATTCTTTCAGCTAACTTGATTGGAAAAATAAAATATAACCTACTTGGACAGCTTCTGATCTTATTCATATTCTCATCAATCTACTCCTGGGTGTGTGTGTGTGTGTGTGTGTGTGTGTGTGTGTATGTGAGTAGTGTGTGTGTGTGTGTAGGGTATATGTATGGTGTGTGCATGTGTGGGGGGGCATGCATGCACATGTGTGTTCATGTGTATGTGTGTGCATGTGTGTGTGTACATGTGTGTGTGTGTGCATGTAGGGGGTACCCATGCACTTGTGTGTATGTGTGTATGCATGTGTATATGTGTGCATGTGAGGGGCACTTATGCACATGTGTGTGTATGCATGCATGTGTGTGTGTCCTGTCTTTGTTGATTCTTTAACAATAATATTTAATGTCAAAATGAACTCTGGCAGTAGACTATATCAGTCCATACTGTGACTTCACAGTGAAGTTCTGCAGGATGTGGTTTGTAGGTTTTCCAGTTGATAGACAACAGAAAAAAATTTATTAATTCTCCCCAAAGAAAACAAAAAACATCAAAAAGAAAGTGATACATTAATATATGACTTTAAAAAAATGATGGACCACAGAACAGAACTAAGTAGGACTGAATGTAACAAACTCCAGAAAAGTTTTGAGGCAAGGAAGAGTGACATTTTCTAGAGAAATTTAACAGAGATTAATCAAATCTAGAGAAATTATTTTCTTATCTTGTCTGAATTAGAAGTGTTTCCCCCTGAAAGCAGACTTCTTCCTGCATGAGTAAGTATGGAGGGCTAAGTCTCCATGCAGCCATTATGTGTTCAGGGAAGGAAAGAAGGAAGGAATAGGCCTACCAAGGCTAGAGTTATACTCATGATGCTCAGTAGAGCATCTGTTAAGCATCTGTTAGCCACACCCAGCTACTGAGCATTAGAAACATGGCTAGTATGGACTGACTCAATAAGCTGTGAATGCATTATCTATACTAGATTTCAAAGAATCAAAAAATTTTAAAAGGTGTAAAACCTTTGACCAGGTAATTTTATATTGATTACATTTTGAAATGATAATTTTGATATCAAGTGAAGCATCCTGTTAATATCAATTTCATCTGTTCCATTGTGCTGTTTTAGTCATGGTCACTGAAGCTTTTGTTACATGTATGTGTGGATCATTTCATTTTCTTCTCAGCACTAGGTGTTAAATTCTCCACTGACTTTCCATTTCCCAGGACAGTTTTAAAAAATAACTCTGAGAAGAACTCAGAAGCTATTCTAAAAACTACAACTTTTTTGTACATTAACTTAGTGACATAATTTGGTATATCACAAAGAACATGATTTCCTGGCTTTAACTAGCTATGTGGCCCAAGGCAATTTTTTTTAACTTCACTGAGCCTTGATTTTTCTCACCCATAAAATAAGAGCCATAATTCTCACCACACAGGGAAATTGTGAGGTGAACGGGAACAGAGAAGTCTTTGCAGAGTACCTGCTACATACTCTGCACTTCATAAATATTACTTACCTTCCTTCCTTCCTTCCTTCTTGTATGACTGTTAAAAGAAACAGAATTTATCTGTTCTCCTATAGCTTCAAACTCATGGAAAGTGAGAAAAAGAATCAAAGTCATTTCTGTGAAGATGAAAAAAGTCACCTATACTGTCAGGTTATTTTGCTGTTTCTTGTTGGAAGAACAACCAAAGAAAGTTTCTTAAATTATGTATGTGAATTTAGCATACTAGGAAAAGTCTAAGGGACTGGATATGTAGACTCCAGTCTACATATTCTTATATAATATATTCTATGGTGGAATACTTGAAACAATGTATTTAAAGTGTTTTATAAACGAGTTTGCAGTACTTCAAGTATGGTCTTTACTTTTCTAAAGAATTTCATTCATTTGAAAGAGACAAATAGAGAAAGATGTATCATAACCCAAAGGGGCATAAACGAGAGAAGTGGTCTTGAATGATGAGAAAGAAGAAAATCCACACAGAGAGACCTAGGGTAGTTTAGATGTAGTCTGTCTTCTCTGAATTACATGATGGAAATTAATTCTTTTTATTATAAGAATTTAAGAACTCAAGTCAAGTGAGCTCTTTAAAAGGCAAGTATGGCTCCACCTTTATGAATTCATTAAATCCCTTCATGCTATTCGGTCATCAACAATACTAGCTTCACTTAGTCTTCTGTAAATGCCAGTTGGATTAAATCTCTTCCCTTGATTTTATCATGTAAAGTTCTCTATATTCTTTTCATTCCTTCAGTAGAAAGGCCTTCAACCTTGGAATAGAACCATAAGAACAAAAAACCTCCCTTTATATCATTTATGCATCCTATAGTAGTTAACAATTCAAATTTACCTAAAATAGAAAGAAAGATTACTTTTTTAAGTCCAACTTGGACATACACGTCTACCTAGCATAAACTGCCTTTATTCTCATTTTGACATTTCTCTGAAGAATAGCGCAGTATATCTGTTCCTGTTTCCTCCTTTACTTTGTTACCCATGGTATTCATCTTCTGTTTATAGGAACAATCAAAGCTCCTCAATGTGCTTATCTCCCCACACTCTCAGCCACTCTTATCTCATTCGTGTACTTTTCCTATTCTATGCCAGAGCTGTGCTCAGAACTAGAAGACTCTATGCTCTCCTGACATAGATTATGTCATCCCTCCCTCTGCCAGCCTCAAAACCTCCACTGAGAAAATTTACTTTGGCTTAAATGGAGTTTAAAATAAATAATAAAATACATACAAGAGTTTCTAATACATCCTACATTATTTTTCCATCTGAATATGGGAACATGTATCCTAATACCAAATGATCTAACACTGAGTAACTTTTGATGGAAATTTCATATATTATTTTAACATGAAAATAAAGATTAAACTATTGTTATGTGAGAGAAAGTAAAGAAGGGAAGAAGGAGTAAAACTTAGAGAGCAATAGAGAAAGGAAAGGGAAATGAAGATAGAAAAAGGGAAAGGGAGGGAGACTCAAGCATTTACTGGGTCCCAGAAATGTATGGGTAAATTAGAGAAAATTATTGTTTCAGATAGGGGAGTTTCATCTTGTGGAGTTGCATCTTATTTTTTTTAGTCTCATTTTCATCAGTCACCTACACTTAACAAGAAATAATAATTTCAATGGTAGCATAAACCTTTGTGTGTGTCTGTGTAAGTGTGCATATATATACATATATATATATATATAATGTAATATAAAGTATGCCATATCTGTGTATGTTAAACACATAACATATTATATAACATAATATATGTTATATATGTGTGTGTATGTATATATGTATTAGTTAAAATAATCCTTGAGCTAAAAGGTCAGGGAAGGAGGAATTCAAAAATTTACCTTTCTTATACATGTTTATAGGCACATTCTAGAAAACATCCATGAAATGAAATTTTACTTCAACAAAATTATCTTAAGATATTTATAAAATGTTGCTTCTAAGGGCTTGGATAGTGATACATCAAAGGTTAAGGGTGGCAGATACCAGCTAGAGAGTATAGAACACTGGCGGAATAGTCCATCATTGGTACCAAGTATAACCAGAATTGATTAGTTAAAACTTTCATGAGATTTACAGACACTCAATATTTTAATAATATTGATACCATTCCTTATTCAAGAACAATTTTGCTGCACATTTGCTTGTGTCCAATGTTTTTTAAAGACAAATACGTGCATTTAAGAAACTCATTTTGATAAATGCAGTGGACTCTTATACAATGGACAGGATAAATAAATAAAATGTTATTGGACATTAATTTATTATCAAAATATGGGCAATGTATTCTATGGAATATTAGTAGAAGGAAAATATTTTTAATGGAGTTAGGCAAGGCTGACTGGAGAGTTGCCATTGTATTATATGGCAAAATAAATTTCTAAACTAGTTTGTTGTTTTTCTTGGCATTGTGACCCAATGAGGGCAACTTAAATATATGTTGGTCTTGGCGCACTGCAGTGAGGAAGCATCTATGAATCTGGAACTCAACTTACTTTCTCCTTCCCTACCTCCCCGCCTGCCGCTCCTCTCTTTCCTTAACCCAGTACCTCTGCCTAATTGGATGCTGCTGACCACATTCGTTATTGTTCTTCTGTCTCCAATAAAAATCTCTGGAAAGGCATCAAAAGCATTCTAAGATGTGTGTGTCCTAGGTAAATCTGAGTCAAATCAGGTTAATAAAGATTAATTATTATATGAGCAAGTAGTTTAAGGCTCTAGAGGAAGCACTTCATATCAAACAATAAGAAAAAATATGATTAAAAGTTCTGGCAAAGAAGGGAAGCCAGGGTGAATAGAAGCTCATGAGCTAAAAGAATGTAGCAGCATAGAAGGTAGAGCACATAACTAACATGTCGAAGGCTCTTATCATTAGTGCTACCGAAAGAAAATGAGAGAAAGAGACTACAAGAACTAGAAGCAAACTATCTGGGGAAATCACCCAGGGCACAAATAACATGTCTTGACTTGCCCTGACTTGGCTGGTGGCCAGTTGCCTCCATATGAGTTGATTAACATGATTGGCTTTAACTTGATGTAACATTAGAACAATTTATTTAATTTGCTGGTGAAAGTTATTCAAAATGCTTCTCTTTTTCTCTGAAGACAATGGGAAGGTTGCGGTTCTGAATAGAACAGTGATATGATCCAACTTTAATGTAAAAGAATCCCCCCATATGAAATAATATTTTGGTGTATTTTACAAGTGTGACTATGCACTAAAGTAAATGGAAAGCAAAAAAATAATCAAAATTTTTAGTTGAGCAACTTAAAGTCTAGAATTGCCACTTATTGAGTTACCAATGTATAGGCTATGATTTTTCAAAACCTACTTTAAAGAAGCATTTTTAACTGCTTGAACATCCCTTCTAGCCCACCACCTACCAGATGTAGTAGAAAGGAAAGGTTAATAGAACAAAGGAGGATGTGAACCTGATTAGAAATAGTTCTTTGGAGCAAATCCAATCTGCATTGTCAGGATATTACCAGTTCACAGGAATCAGCAGCTGGAGCTCAGTCCACTCACAAACACCATTCACTCATCAGCAAGAGCAGGTCTATACAGAATAAACTGCAACACTCTGCTAGTAGGCCTGAATCCACAGAAGTGGCAAGAAGCCACCAGAATACCACCAGAAGATTTTTGGTGTGTTTCTCTCTATGAAGTCATGACAAACAATGAGCAACAAAGAATGGTAAGGAGTACCAATACCACCCAGCCTCATTAGGGAAGACTAATGTCAGCAAACCCCAAAGATAACCAACAAAGAATAGCAAGGTGTACCAATACCATCCAGCATCATCTGTCTGTTGGGCTTTATTTATTTCCAATCATCTTGTGTTCTCTCAAGCGTTAGCCCTTTTCCAGGTTACCTCCAGAGAACCACTACATGTCTGTTCTTAGCAAAGCATCTTCCCACATGTCTGCTTCAGCAAAAAAAAACATCTTTTCATAAGACAATATCCAGAAAAACATCACACGATACAACTGAGTCTCCAAGGAAACCAGAAATCTCTACTTCAGGAATGACTATGGAATTGTTCATTAGAGGAGAAGAGGACAAATGATTACGTTAGTTCTGAAAATGTTAAATTTGAAGTGTCAATATGGCCGCCAAGAGTTTAATGAGGATGTAGTGGACAGGCATGGTGTTCTAAAACATCTGACAAGTGAGAAAGCATCAGGGACTTTGCGTAAGTGGAGTGACTAAGACTAAGAGTATATTTTCCTTGATATAGGGTATGTTAGTCCTTCTCCCTCAATGATGCAGAGATAGGCCAGGTTAGACCAGATTAAAGGCAGATAAAGGCTGTTAGGTACTGTTCCCTGGAGGGTGAACCAGTTCAATTAAACTGATACACTGGGATTCTCTTTTGAGCTTTGTAGTTACTTATTCCTTCCCATTTAAATGGAAACAAGTCGCCATTTCCTCCTCCTTTGTTCGCATGGCGTGCGATTCTTTGTTCTGTACCCCATAATTATTTGCTACTTCTTACACTACATAACAGAGCCCTGGGATGTTTAAATGCATCCAACTTGCTGGGAATCATTTGAATGTTGACTCTGATGCTCCTCCCTAAATGTAATCAAGTGTTTCTGTGGATGGAGGACTGGAATTTGATTTTTGGTGAACTCTCATCAGGATTTTGGTTCACTTAATCAGGAGCAATACACCCTTTGGGTACTTCAGGTGAAAAAGGCTTTTCTTCTTCCATTTGTTTGTGAGTTGTTGGCATCTTTACAACACTTTCATTGGTATTTGTATTTAAATGCATACCTGAAACACCTGAATATTTAACACCAACAATGGAAATTTCTCCAGCTGTTAGATTTCTTGAAAATATTCAAGGAGTGAAGAAAAAAATCCTTTTTAAACATCATGAACAAAAGTGTGTTCATTTTTTAAAATTAAAAAAAAAAAACCTAAAATCTGGCTAATAAATCAATGACATGTATACTAAGGTCCATTTTATGTCATATTTTAATCATACTGTCAACAGAGTTTGCATGGTCTCTATCAAACCATGTTCATGTTATTAAGAACTCAGTATTTGGAAACCCTCTGCCTCTATGACTGTACATAAAGTGTTCAAGTAAAGCTTCACAGTAGAAAGGGAAGTGAGTCAGTCATATATGCCAATTTAAAGCACACATTTAAATATGGTACATAACTTGTCAAAATATGACTAAAAAGTTAAGCAAACAAAATGAAATTTAAAAAACAACAACAACAAAAACATCCAACACTGGTTCCTTCTTGTAACACAAATCTTAAAAGTTTGTTCACATATATTACTTTTATATTGTTCTTTTATGTTTAGGTTATAAGATTTGGAATAATTAGTTTGTAAAGATATATTGTGATTGCTAGATGAATAAAAAAGATTTTCAGAAGAAAATTGTATGACTACAATGGGTTATACATGTGGGGTCATAGCCTTCAGGGCACTTAAGGATGGAGAACACAGAGGGGAAAACAAGATGGAACGAGGTGGATAAGTCACGGAGATGTCATTTTCACTGATGCTTTGCTTTCTTTGTCATAAAAACTGATTAAGTTTGAATTAATTCTGAGGTGATTAATATTTTGAAAAGCTCTGCTAGATATATGTACAGAACTTCTTCTTACACAGGGTGGTTACTATCATTTTGCCATTTTTAAGGTAAGCCGCATTTTCCTTCTGGAAAGAAATGATCATTACTTTATAGCTGTCTTGCCTCGCATCTGAGCAGAACACTGCATAAACTTAGTAAATGACCAAGAGAAACTATTCTAGGTGGTAATGATTCCGGTTTGTTCTGATTTACTCACTAATGTAAGTAATGTTCCCCTTTGTGCTATGATTTGTAATGCATGCTTCTAAGTTACTTCAGCAATTTGTGGCACGGTGATCAGCTGTCTCCATAGATGCCTCCCTGCTCTTTTATCTGTTTGGGATCGTGAGTACCTTTCTGATATCTGAAGTGGGATTTGAAATTATAGCACCAAAAGGCAGTTTCTTGGACAAATTAGTATTTGGGCTACTAAAGTGGGGGAGGGAAAAATGTTTATTCTAGTATGGAAGTAGTTCCTGTGTCTATGGCCAAAGATTTCACTGGAGGCCACTAAACTGGGAAGCCATCCAAGAGGTGCTGAACACCTTCTGTTCGGAGTGATGTACCCCTGTGCTGAGAACAAGTGTTGATGATCAGGGAGAGGGAGACGGAGAGAACAGAATCGACTCAGGAAGAGCAGTGGGAAATTTTAGCTACACGTGTTGACAACTTCAATATTTCCATGACAATGTCCATATCCATTTTTAATACCATTCAAGAATGCTGAACATTAATTTATCCATCCAAAAGCATAATAATTTTTCGGATCATAGGTTCTTTTGAAGTAGTAGGGTTTTGTTTTGTTTGGGTTTGTTTTGGTTTGATTCGTTTTGCTTTTTAATTTCCATTAATAACAAATACCCTATCACTATTTCCCCCAAACATACACAACTTTGTAACAGAGTTGATGTTTGACTATTTTGCATGTATAACAGTATAGCATCCCCTCTTGAATACCCCTTTCTCTCCTCTCCCCTCCTCTTCCTTACCATCTCCCTCCTCCCATGTTTATGTGTGACCTTTCAAACAAATTATTTAGCCGTATTTCTTATGGAAATTCAGAAATTTCTGATTGTTGAAGAGATATGGGCTTAATTGGTAATAAAAGAATTTGTATTCTTCTAACTGACTTTAAAATGGGACTATTCAAGAGTGATCTCAGGAAGGCAAAGTGTTTTTCTTTGTACTTAGTGATTAATGGTTGATTGTGTGTGTGTGTGTGTGTGTGTGTGTGTGTACTGCCCTCATACTTTCCTGAAATGTAAATTTCACTGGGTGGGATATTCTTTTTACTTACAGCTATGGCTTGGCAAGAATCTAAGATTCCAGAATGCCCATCGAAAAATCCAGATCCCCAGAGTTCTTACCAGATGCTCATTGCATCTTGAGCATAATGAGTACAATGAAAACCAATTTCAACTACTTTTTCCTTATGTAAAAATAGCTAGAGAAAATCCATTTCTCCACAGAAGATACATGTAGGTATGGAGTGAAGCTAAAGATATGACAGAAGATTCTTCATACTGTGAAAAACATTCCTTTGTAGACCTAGCCTCCTGCAAAGCCTCTTTGCCAAGCCTCGACTATTAAGTGTCAAATTCTAGAAACAGCTGTCAGCCTGGCTTACAATTTGGGAGTTCCTTTAGTCTGTGTCGGTGGCATAAACCTAAAGTATTGTCCATAGACATATGAGAATAGTTTTGATGATGTTTCAAAGCATGTGTAAACATTGCTGTGTGTAAAGCACCCTGTGGCACCATGATCTCCCTGGCATCTCAGCATATCTGGGTCTCACTTTAAGGCTTATATTCTCAGACTTAGTTCCTGCCATTCTCAAGACTCAGTATAAATCCTTACATTTATTTGAGGCAATGCACAGATGATTTTCCTGAGAAATTAATTCTGGCAGCTTCAAGATTTAAGCACAGTGCAGTGAACTCGAGATTTCCCTTCATAAATCAAACAAAAGTACTCACAGAGGTCCATGGAGCTTCAGTTCTCATGGCCGCCGCTCAGAGTACTTCATGGCATCTCGTGATAGATACATTAACGATCTGCTTTGGGTGTTCCTGCAATGCCACCGTTAATAGCTTATGTTCAACCTGGATACTGAAATTTTCTAATCCACTCTACTATATACAAATTTGTGTAAAAATGTGGAGGAAAGCTGGTTTATGAAAAAGTAACGTTCAGGAGAGACAAATAAAGGTGATATATTTACGGTCAAGTGCTAATTTATGCAACTACTAAAGAGCGTTTGAAAGTAAAAACTTAAATACACATGGTTCCTTGCCAAAGGAAAAAATGCAACATGATAAAATAGAAATATTTGGTACATTTTTAAAGCATTTATAACAAAAAACAATATAAAGGATTATGTTTTTAAATAATTTTAGTTATAAATATGGTTAAAAGTTAATGAGATAACAGTCACATGACCAAATACAAGTGTAATTAAAGGTTGTGGAGAATGAGGTAGAAATGTATTTTTCATGTCCTCTGAGAGTCTCCAGTGCTTGCATAGACACTTCGGGTGTCACGTCCATTATCTACACCACTCACATGTTTGGAATATGAAAGAATCTCAAGGCTAATAGGGGCTTTAATCGCCCACACTTTCAGGAAGAAATTACAACACAGATTTATTGAAACCATCAAGTCCACGCTTCAAAAGTGTATATCTGCATGAATGCACATTATTCCAAATACTTTCAGTATCATTAGTCTTTAAATCTATTGTATAAATTGCTACCAAGTGGAAATACTGACACATTCCTATAATGTCAGCACTTGTAAAATCGGATCCCAAATTTTTTTATTTTTATTAGATATATTCTTTATTTACATTTCAAATGTTGTCCCCTTTCATGGTTGCTCCCCTCCCCAGAAAATGCCCTAACCCATCCTCCCTCACCCTGTTTAATCTGCCCACTCCTGCTTCCCTGTCTTGGTATTTCCCCCATACTGGGGCATTCCAAATTATTTTCTAATTAACCAATATTCCCCCAAAGAAGATGTAGGTTAAAAACGTCCCTCAGTGAGAGACTCGTATCTGTAGCCTCTCTCCTTCTCTGGTCTGCGCCTGTGTTTCCTCTGTTCCTCTTTCCTTACCTGCATCCTCCTCAACAGTCTGCATCATCACTCCAAATGATAAGTGCTTTCCAAATGTTCTTTGGAGAAAAGGTTTGCCCCCTACATAATGCCTGGCCATGCTCTCCATTACTCAGACAAGTAAGCTTAAGTGCCAAGCCCCTGTAACATCCTTAGAAATTCTCTTAACACAAGTTAAGAGATGCAGAAATGCACATATTTCATAAATTAGTTATTACTCTTCAATATAGTGTGGGCCCTAGGATTTGCAAAGGAGGTGATGTTTCTCTTTGGCTTTTTGATGGTTTTATCCTGCTGAAGATGGTCTCAAGAAGCCAAGAAAGAGCAAGCTTCTTCCCACTTTGACAGTGAGTAGGATTCTTGCAATTCCTTCTTAGGCTTAGGGAGCCAGAAATGAGTAGCTGGGTTATGGAGGTTTTCAACCATACGTAATATCCTCATGTATAGTTAGAGCATTAAAATGAAAGGTAACAGGTGTGTTAGCAGCCACAGGAGGACAGGCAGAGGGTCCAAGGATAACCAAATAAACTACCTCCCAGTCCCAGATCTAAAACTTTGAGTCTGCCCCAATATCTACTCCATTCTAGAGCTGCTGGTGCATGTTTACATGCTCGAGTCAGTCCTACAGGACCAGAGTCACAGTATCACCATGACTCCGGGCAACAGCAGGATATATGAGAGGAGCCTCAGCCGTTGTTTGATAATCTTAGTGTCTTAGAAACAAGAAACCTTGAACCAGACCCATGCCTCATTGCAATGAACATCACATGGAAAGCTGCCAGGCAAAAATACATACTGTATGATACAGGGCACCTGTCAATGTCACTGTGCTGGATGAATATGTAATGGAGAGGTGGGAAAAATGAGGAGACAGAGAAATCCAAATGTGGTAGAGAGAGGAGAAACTAGGGATGCGACAACTGTGAAAGGCATGAGAGAAGGGAGGAAAAGGTCTTTGTTCAGTGCGGTTGGCAGAATGAGATGCAGCAGTCTACAGATTGTCCAAACTCAGCCCTGGAAGAAGGGCCTCGGCACCATGATCGCACTGGCTCTGAGAAAATGAAAGGATGTCTGAGACGAAGAATGGTCCATTGACCAGATTGGACCTTTTCGAAAAACTGCCATGATCCATACTTCCCCCTAAGTATGGTAGGGTGGAGACCATGTGGATGGTCATGGTCCCTGCTATTGCTAGGAGCCATGTAGAAGCCCAGGGACCATGCTCCTGCTAACTGAAAAGGGCAAGGAATCTACTCTTGCAGTGGTACCAGTGACTGCAGATGCAGTTGTGGAAAGAAGGATAGAAAGTAAAAACCACTGAGGAATCTGGAGAAACTATTTTGCCCAATGACTCAACAAGACGTAACTCATTAGATATGTAAAGGTATCTAGTTAGGTCACTGTCTCCTCTGGTTTCTGTTGACTCCATTTGGATGGTTTTTTTTTTTTGTATATGTGTATATTTTAAGAAGCTTCTATCATAGTAGAATTTCATGGACCTCTCAGAGGGTCCTTAGTGTTAGTCATCCCTCCCAGATTCCTCGCTTTAGTTCACCTTCACTTCCCCTCCCCACTTGATCCTCCTGCTCCAGCCTCCCCCTGTCTCTCCATAACTGCATACCATTTCCTCCTCCTTGGGAATCACCCATCCCACCTTGGAGTACCGGACTTGGTCTAATCAGAAAGTGGATTGTTAAACCCATAACATTCATACCAGGGTTATAACAGTGAGTGTATACTTACGCCAGTCCATGCTTTACCAGTCGGGGTTCATAACTGGACTGGTCAAGGTGTTGATAACTTCTTCTGCCCAGCAGCCCATTTAACCCTTTTTCCAGCACTATAAAGTCCAACCAATAGACAGGAAACTTCCAGATCAATACCAGCTTTATTTCCCCCCATGTCATTTGACAGAAGCGAGTACTGTCTTCAACAATAAGGTCATAACATCAAGTTCCCCTCAGTAACCAGGGTCAAGGAAAATAGCATATATTGTTTTTAGGTTCTATGTGATCTCCATTGACCAAATCTATTAGGAAAATATCCCACTCCTGACAGTTGGAATTTTTGTTTAATAACCTACAGCTTTTGGGAACATATAAAGCATATAAAGCATCTCAATTCAAATTCTTAATATGTTTGCAAAATACTAAGCTGTCAAATGGCTTTTCAAACATCAGGACTATTCTTTAGCTTATCCAGCTCTAATGGCATTTGCTTTTACCTAAGGAATATTTATTCTCATTCTGATGACTTTGCACGCAAAATCCCTATCCATTGTTAAGATCCACATCAGATATTCTACAAAGCCTCTGACCAGCATTTTAGAGACTGTGTCCCCTCTGGCACGGCTATCTACTTACACTTTGAACTTATATCTATTATGAGGTTTTTTTTTTTATTCTGATGGTTTGCTTACATTTGACAGGAGAAGCCCCACAGCCTGAAGATGGTGTTAGTTTTGTCGGTGCTTTATCCATATGCCACAGGGTGTCATCTGCCCGGCAGAAATTTATTCTTTCCCAGTTCTGACCCTGGATCCTGGGATTGAGAGGTTTGTTTCTTTGGAGGCATGATTTTTATGTTCATGGTTGTTGGTCTTCTTTGGTCTTTGCAATCAAGCCTCTGTGTATGGCTGCACACAGATCACATGTCCTTATAACAACAGTAAGCATGGAAGAACAGAGGGCCCCTAATGTTAACATAGAAACTGACTAGCTCTTAATAGTCCCCACCTACAAATACAGGCACAGTCTGGGCTACTGCATGTCAGTACATCAACATACAAATTTAGAAGACACAACTGCACTTGTAACAGACAGCACATTTAGTTTCTCCTTTTTAACCCAGCCTCTCTGGTTGTGAGAGAAGCAAGAAATGTTTGTGAACAAACGCTGTATTATTACAAATACAATCTTCTTATTTATACTATCTTAAATTATGTTCCTCCAATTTGTATTTATAAACCAAAGCTAAACAAAACAAAACAGAAGCACTAGTATGTGTTTGTATGTTATAAAGCAACCAGTAGGGGTTTTTTTGTTGTTTTTTGTTTGTTTGTTTGTTTGTTTGTTTGTTTTGTCAGGGAATTGACTACCGAGAGAAGAATTAGGCTCTCCCAGGAATGAGCACCCTTATTGATTGTCCACTGCCAATGGGTCAGCCCTACAACCATTTACACCCAAATAAAAAGAAACAGATACAGCAATGTGTGTGCGTGTGTGTGTGTGTGTGTGTGTGTGTGTGTGTGTTGTAGTAGTAACAAAAGAGGGGTTAAGCATAAAATAGCTGGAAATAGATGGTGGAAAGACAAAGAAGGAGGAAAGTTATGTAATTGTATTTCGATTAAAATACATTTAAACAAAATAACAAAAAACAATTATACCATCATTTCCCACTAGTGTGTTCCTTCAGGAGGTTAATTCTCTGGCTGGAACTTTCATCCAACTTTGTTATGCTGCCATCTAGTGGCACTGATGTGAAACTTTCACCACAGGTTCCACAGGCTTTAGGTATTGCCAAGAATGTAAACCTTATTTTTTCTTTGTTTTGAGAGATAGAGAGAGGTGTAGTTGGATGGTAGAGAACTGGGGAGAGTTGGGGAATGGAAAATGGTGTGTAAAGGTATAAAATAAAACTATAAATTAGAAAGGAAAGGCAGTGTTTCCAGATTTTAACACTTAATTGCCCTGATGAAATTAAAGATTTAAGTAAATCTTGAATAAATTATGGAAGGCAATAAAGATCATATTTTGAATTAATAGGACCATATTATGGTTTTCTATAAAAATGCTGACCTGCCAGACATGAAAAGTGTGCCCTGAATTATATTTGGTTTTACTAATAGTAGAAAAGTCTACCATTTCTGTTGTGTGGATATTGTTTTCACTTATTTATCTTAGAATTGAAAAAAAAAACATATGACCACACAGAAACCCACACAGAGGTATTCATAATGACTAAAGAGAGAAGTAACCCAAATGTTGTTCAGTGAATGGGTGCATAAAAAATAAATGCGCAGAAAACAGAAGAGAATTTATCAATATCAAGAAGGGATTTCTTCATAGAACAGCATGAAAACCCATTAAATAAAAAAAAAAGAAAAAACCAACTCACTGTACTCTGTATGATTTCCTAAGGTTATATGAAACATCTAGTCAAGACACATTGGTGGAAACAATGAATACCAGCCCTTGCCAGGATCTGGGTGGGGACAATTGGAGACTGGTGGGCACAGGCTTGCTGTTGGAGATGATGAGTGTACTTTTATAGTAGCTCATTCTGATGGATTTCACACCCTGGGCTTAACCAGCTGTTAAATTGTATCCTTCAAAGGTTTAGCTTCATGGTAAATATATCTTAAAATACATATCTTAGAAAGTTATTCATTAAAAAGCAAAATAGTATTTGAAAGATACTTTCCAAAGACCTATAATATTTGTTGTCATTTGTAAGCTTTAAGTTGTCTGAATGTTACTGTTTCATCTACTTTATTCAGCAATGACAGTATTCAACAATAATGTCAGCAGTATTGAGAAATGGATATTTAAAGTAATGAGTAAGCTAAGAGATGTGGATAGTGACATCAGGGAATAAACCAGAAAAAAATAATGAAAGAATCAAGTTTGGAGTGAACCCCAAAAAAAATTCCAATGTGAGAAAACTGAGCTCAGTAATCATGTTCAAACTTATAATCCAACTATCCAAATCAACTATATGCTGAAAATGAAGGTACGCTTTCCCATAGCTGAATAAATGATATCAAGATAACAATAATGGTTAAAGCTACGACGTGCAAGGAAGGTGCCGAGCTGAGCTTACAATATTCTTGTTTGTAAATGCTTACAGGATAGTGGAGTATGACGGCCAAAAGGGCCTGCAAACATTTTGCTGATGTCAACCTTAATTTCCTGTAAACGTGGCTAAGGGACTTTTGAATTAATGAAATCATTTTCAAGCATACAGTTGCTTCATGCTGTGTTATTCTGACATGTCAGAGATGGGTTGGGGCTCTACACCGCAGACATAAAAAGTAACTGTGTGGCTGGTAAGATGAGTAAACGAGTAAAATCCTGTGCTGCCAACATGATGGCCTGTGATTGATCTTTGGAATCCAGATGGCAAAAAGAGAAGATCAATTTCTGCAAGTTTTCCTCTGACCTCCACACCTCTGTACCATGAGATATGCCTCCCACCTCTCCCCAACACAGGATAAACAAACCATAAAAATAAGTATTAGTAACAAAATCCTTGAAGAACACTAGGGAAGTTTAAGAAAATAAAAGGCAAGACTGGAAACTAGCCCAGTGGTCGAAATGTGTCTGTGTAAAGAGTCAGCGCTGGAGGGATCTGCGTGTTCTTCCTTTCCTTATACGACTAAAGATGCTCTCTCAAATTTTTGGTTGTGAGCCGAGCCTTTAATGACTGAGCCATAATAAAAAATTTTTCCAATAAAAAAGAAAGAAAGAAACAAACAAACAAACAAACACTCAAAATAAAAATAAAATGAGGTAATGAACAAAAAGACACTCTCTTTGCATCTGGGTTCAATGATGCTAACTAATCTATATTCAGGGATAACTATTGCTGCGGACATTGCTAGCTACCAACAGCAGTCTACCAGAGGATTATATGAGTATGTGAACTATTACTTAATTGATTTTAATCTCTCTGGAATATGGAGTACACATTAAATTTAAGGCTCTTTGCCCCCAAAATGTTAGCAATGCTAAACACCCATTCCACTGAGATATGATCTTCCAATACAGCAAATTTCACACCTCTGCAAGTGATCAGGAATGTGGCGATCACTGCGCCTTCATGTGGAGTGATTATTTTCAGTGGAGATATGATTTAACATTTAGTAGTTATGAGAAAGAAGTGGAGAGTGAAACAAGCTTAATGAGAAATGCATACCAATTCTAGGCTGAGCCACGCTTGGAAATCAGAGGAGGCGCCCAGACGCTGAGGGTCTCCACTGAACGGAACTGCAGACAGATAGATGCAGAGCTCTGATCAGCAGCGTAGCAGGAGGCTGGATGAACATCAGCTCAGGTGGCTTAGAAACACTGCACTGAGCCCAGAAAGTCGCACGCTCACGGAATCTGACTAGCCAGGCAGGGGTCTGTAATTTTGATTCCAGCTTCATCTGGCTCCGGGAGCTACGGCTTTGCTGTGCAAGGAAGATCTTCGTGCCAACGCTAATTCAAGCCTAGCAGCTCATCTGGTATTAGAGCTGCACCAAATTTAAAACTAATAATATGGTGTTTCAGAATCATGCACTGTGTGCGGGTGTCCATGCCTGGTTAGATCATGGAAGCACCGTCCTTTCCCACTGTACAGGCTGGAGTATGACCATCATCTTAAAGCAAGAAACTACTGGACAATGTTTCATTGCTGTTTTTTTTCTCTTTGAAAACCTTCGTCTAAATCATTAATGTTCATAAGTTCTCCAGCGGATTTTATACCCCAATCTGTACATCAAATCTTATAGATACCTCAAAATATGCTAAATTTTCTACTATAAATATCTACTTGTGGCCAAAAGGATCATTGAAAAATGTTTAGAAATCAGTAAACAAGGAAACATTTACTATGGCAGAAAAAGGAATAAATATATATATTTATATATTTAAATAATTATACAAATATATAATTAAATGTTTTTCAAAGATGTGCAAATTGTAATCAAGACAATGTAATAGTAGAAAAGTGTTTTCAAAACTGTGCATGTTTTATGGCTTAATAGATAGTCCTAATAAGACCTAATCATCAAAACAGAGCTTTGTTGGACTTATTTAGTATGTAGCATTTTTGTTGTTTCTGGTTAGCTGTTTATTTGATTGGCTGGTTTCATTTCCTGAGAGTGAGCCTCACTTGCTAGCCCAGGCTAACTTAGGTCTTACTATGTAAACAAGGCTATCCTCAGACTCGTGGCCAGCACCTGCTTGGCTTTCCTCGAGCTAGCATTTCAGATTTGAGCCACACCTAGTTGTTCTGTTCTGGGAGGGTGCCAAGCTTTGACCACACACATTTCTTCTGTAATGTCTAGGCTTCCCTAAACATGACACATTCCCTAAAAAATGACACATTCTTTCAAATATATTTGAAATTAGTTTGTGCAGTACTGGTGGTCACTCTCTCAGTCTCTGCTCCATCTTTGTCCCTGCACTTCTTGTAGGAAGGACAAATTTGGCATTAAAGGTTTTGTTGATGGGTTTGTGTCCTTATCTCACTATTGAAAGTCCTTCCTGGCTACAGGAGGTGGCGACTTCAGGATCCATATTCCCCACTGCTACAAGGCTCAGTTAGAATCACCATCATGGACTTTCTGGAAGCTCCCTCATCTCAGGTCTCTAGCGTGTCCTAGAGATACACACACACACACACACACACACACACACACACACACAATTTCTGTTCGTTCTTGCCCTCTCTCCCCGGCTCTCCCTACATCTGAACACTCCCCTCTATTCCCCTTCCTATCCCCTCTTCCACCTTGTCCCCTCCCTCCCTCTGCCACTGATGACTATTATATTTCCCTTTCTGAGTGAGATTCAAGCATCCTACCTTGAGCCCTCCTTGTCCTTTAGCATCTTTGATGTGGGAAAACTCAAGTAATTGAGGTGGAAGTCTACAATTGAGCAGTTAACCTTCTGAGACTTGGCACCTAATGAGGGACTCCCTTCATTAGTAGGACTTCTCCCTCTCTGACCTTGTCTGGGGTATTCTAAGCCCACACATATGCTTTTACCCGAGGAATGTCACATAGCCTCAATTAGATTACAGGATCAATGTCCTCCCCAACCCTATAAGAACTTTTTCAGCTAGCATTTGAGATTCCCGAAATGCTTCCCATGCTAAAGGGGTTCGCAGTCAATGACGACGTTTGCTCATCCTGGATTTTCCTACCCTCAGTCTCCCAAAACATTATAGACCTTGAATCACTCTAAGTAAAGTTGATCTCCTTACTGATAAAAAAATAAATAAATGCATACATACGATCACAGATCCATCTAGGATGACCTCTAAAATACTAACAGTTCTTTGATTTGAGTAGTTGAATTGTTGGTTTTTATTTTTAGCTTTGCATATTTTTTAATTTTGGGTTTTTTTTGAGGTTATAATATATATTTATTGCTCCCGGTTCTCGCAAACTCCTGCTGTACACCCCCTTCTTCTCTTTTGTGCTCATGACTCCTTTTTACATTGATTGTTATTTCATGCATGTGTATATATACAAACATATATATTTATGCATATAAATATATATGCATAACTATGCCTAAATATAACCTATCCAATCTACACATTGTTAGTTGTAAGTATGTTCTCAGGTCCCACCTTTGCTATTGGACATGCAGCTGGCGTTGCTGTCCATGGGGAAGCCTGTTCCACCTGCTCTCAGTGTTTCTTAGCTGCTGAAGGATGGAGGATGGAGGATGCTGCAGGATGGAGGTTGGAGGATGCTGTAGGATGGAGGATGGAGGATGGAGGATGCTGAAGGATGGAGGATGGAGGATGCTGCAGGATGGAGGTTGGAGGATGCTGTAGGATGGAGAATGGAGGATGCTGTAGGATGGAGAATGGAGGATGCTGTAGGATGGAGGATGGAGGATGCTGTAGGATGGAGGATGGAGGGTGCTGTAGGATGATGGAGGATGCTGTAGGATGGAGGATGAAGGATGCTGTAGGATGGAGAATGGAGGATGCTGTAGGATGATGGAGGATGCTGTAGGATGATGGAGGATGCTGTAGGATGAAGGATGGAGGATGCTGTAGGATGGAGGATGGAGGATGCTGTAGGATGGAGAATGGAGGATGCTGTAGGATGATGGAGGATGCTGTAGGATGGAGGTTGGAGGATGCTGTAGGATGATGGAGGATGCTGTAGGATGGAGGATGGAGGATGCTGTAGGATGATGGAGGATGCTGTAGGATGGAGGTTGGAGGATGCTGTAGGATGGAGAATGGAGGATGCTGTAGGATGGAGAATGGAGGATGCTGTAGGATGGAGGTTGGAGGATGCTGTAGGATGAAGGATGGAGGATGCTGGAGGATGGAGGCCTCCTCTGATTTCCCCATGCTCATTAGCATGTCTTTTGGTCCTTGTTCATCTCAAGTGTGGGGAATCTGATCGGTGAGCCTTTATGCATGTAGCCTCTGACATTACTAGGAGAAAAGCTCTACAGCAAACTCCCTGTACCAAAGACCCTTTGGCTCTTATTCTTTCTACCCCTTCTTCTGCAATGTCCCCTGAGCTTTGGATGTGGGATGCTTTGTCGATTTAACCATTAGAACTGGGCTCCAAAACACTGCCTGTTGATTGCTTGTGATTTTCTGGAAGTAATCTTTAAAATGTTTGAAATATTCTATAATTGGTATGCATTTTAAAAATCATTAAAAATGAATAAAATATCGGCTTATTTTTATTTGTATTTCAATCTTAATATGAGGAAGTCTCAGAAGGTTAACCATGTAAATACATTTCTGCTCATCTATTAGCTCTTTTGCATAATAGATTCCTGGAATGCTCTAATGTTTACCCTCTTTTTGCTAACAAAACCATTAACTGAGGCCTATTTGTGCTATGGGCTTTGATGTGCATACAATTGTTGCAAAGCAGATGTGATCATATTAGCTTAAAAAGTTTGAATTAAACCTTAAAGGTCAGAGAGGTCATATATCATGGCAAAGACCACGCAACGAGGCAAAACGAAAAGTAATCTTTAAACTCAACTTTATTCAGACAGAAATATCACTAAATGTTTCAATGTTTCTTCATACAAAATATCTTCAAACAAGATCCTTCAGTTGAATTGCCCTAAAATTTGTTTGATCTCTTGTCTCATCCTACAAAACACATATGGCTGTTGGGCATGCAGTCTTCTAAATGTGAAACATATTTGAATAACACTATTTTCTTCCCCTCTACATGAGTCTAGATGAATATTGACATGGAAATTTAATAATAATATCATCCATCTGAGTTTATAGGACCTTTGCAGTAGTTAATACATTATATTAGAGAAGCATTACTTCTGTAAACTTATATACCTCAACCTTAGAAGAGTCAGCAGTATTAAAAAAAAAAAAAAACAGAAGATATCACACAAGTACCAGAGATCTCCACCTAGGCAAAACTAGGTTCATGGCTTAGAGTTTCAGTGTTAGATAAATTTGAATCAAACTTGAGCAGAGTCTACTCATTCTCTCATCCTTCTCTCCCCATGCCACTGTGATACCTTTTCTTCCAAACTGCCGAGGTGATTAATAATTATGTGCATGACTTGTCATAAAACTGTGTATGCTGATTCGGTGGGCCTGTTGTAAAATCTGAGTCTATCTTTTGATGCCCTCCCAAGTACTCATTCTCAGAAGAGAAGTCAGGCTCTAAAGTCAGCCAACAGCTGCCAAGCATGCTTTGAAGTTTCCCAACTATGGTTGTATCACGACAAATACTAATATGGGCTACACAGTATGTTTCGTTTGAGAATTAGTCTGTGGAGTGAGTGGAGAAATTAGATAAGGAATCCTTTGATTGCTTATTGTAATTAAAATATGGCTGATGGTATAGGGGAAAGATATGCCTACTACTGTTTTAAAACTTCAGCAAAGGCTGGGTTGTGCAGCAGTATGCTCTGAGATCAATCATCTTGCTAACATGTGGAGAGATCATAAGACCCAGGAAGTAATTAATCAAAGACTCATGAAGCTAATGGAGGACCCCTAATCTGACCACTAATATCATCAACATTATTTCAGGAAGCTGACTGAAACTTAACCTCAGAAACGTTGCGAGAATTATAAGGTCAACCCCTAGGTTATAAAAAACAGTAAGCAATCACTAGGGACAGGAAGTTCATGTTAGCCCACCTGTATGTAAGTCGCACAGGTACCTCCAGGGATGTGACTTTTCAGGGGGTGGCAATGGTATTGGTTTGATAACTGCTTTTGAGTCACTTGTGTTCTGGTAAGTAATTCCTCACCATGCTTTGTAGAGACCCATTTTCTCTTATCAGTGCTATATCTGGTGTAAATATTCCTACTATATCCATGTCTTCCCAAGGAAAAGTTACCCAGTCAACAGCTTACACAACACCCTTGCATTACTGCAAGTAAACCATTAAATAAAAGAAATATTAACTAAATAATAAGCCAAAGAAAATAATTATGGTTGTTTACTATAAGGCACAAGTTCCTAACTATGACCTATATGATACAATGTCACTATAAAATGAATGTAAAATTTCCTCCAGTGACAGAAGTGTCACTCTAGTGAGAACCTACACAGCTGATTCATTGTTGTTGGATGTTATCCACCCTTCTTCTATGCTTCTTTCATTCATTCTTGGAATAGCAAAACTAGCACTTGTTAGAGAGAACAAAGTCTGTGGGGTATGCCTATTTGAGTTAAACCGTCATTTTTTTTTTTTGCTTTCCAACTGCAGTCTTATCTTCTGATGAGTATAAAGATATACTTTGTCTGGTTTCATAATGGTTAATTGTAAAAATTCATCTGAACTGACTGTGGTAAAATCCTGGCACATACAAGTACAATAATCTTCTAGGTTTTTTGTTGTTGTTATTTAACTGTATCTTTTTTTCTAAAAACAATCTTTTTTTTTTCAATTAAAATTTGCATATACCTTCTTACATTGTTTCTTCTGGGATCTGAGATATTGGTGACCCTTGTGCATGTCTTATATTATTATTCATGTCACCTTTCCCAACACTAATGCTCAAATCACTGTGCAGTGTTGTCCGAGTTGACTGCCTTTCCTACTACATCTCCTTAGGTCATAATCCTACCTGCCCTAGGCATTTGTTTAATTTCTATTTTTAATTTAATTACTTAAACTATAGCAAATGTTCAGTAAGTATTTCTGAATTGGTCAAACCTACGCATTAGCTCATTAACATAGCTCTTTCCTGTGGCCCTTGACTTAACACTCAAAAGGTCGGTGTCTGTGCAGGTATGGTGGCACAGAGCTGTCATACCATAGGCTGAGCAGTGAGGGACACCCTCATCTACATGTAGCCAGCCTGGGCTACATGAGGACTTTTCTCAACATAAATACAGATATCATCTCTATTTGCATGGTAGTGGCCTTCAGAAATTCATTTCATTCTTTCTTGGTACGTTCTGCTTTTCCTTGTGGAAGAAAAGCCCCAGAAGTCATTGTGTGGGGATAAGCTTTGAGATCGGTAAAGAATAGTGTTCACCACATGAAGCCATGGACCCAAGAATGTAGAACTAGCTGTCCGAATACCCAAGGAAAAAGGAGGACACACTTGATAGCAAGCACCCTGTGTGGCATTGTCAGAACTTTGTTGCCTAAAGCTATACACTGGCAAGGTGTTTGAAGACTGTTTAAATCCGAGATACACACCATACTGTGAACACAGAATATTTTTCCCAGAAACTCTGGAATCTTAAAAGAAAACTTTGAAAGTATACTTTTTAAATATATAATCCTAACAGCATAAACTACCAATATGAGTGTTCATGTTGAAAAGCAGCTTTCAAAACTCCAGAGTACAAAGATTGCTTTTAAAAAGTCTTTGGTTGCTGTAATTTAAAAGTCAGGCAAAAATTGAAAATGCTTACCCACCTGATCGTGAACATGTAAAATGGAGATTCCCCTGCCTCTATTTATTTAGCAATAAAACTGCAAATGAAAGTGATTGCACAGATGGTTGTTTTTAATATGATGTGGTTTGTCACATGGATAACCTTCCGCTCATTAGGACTTACTTTTCTCCTGCCTCCATTTGCCTTATTGAATGTTGTTCTTTGGATGAACAAGAAAGGAATCTTTTAAAATAATGTTAAGAGTATGCCTGGGTAAAAGACCAGACCTAATGTCTGGTAAGTGGGGGACGACTTTCGTTTGGTGCTAGTATAGCCAGGCCTCTGGGATGACACTCAAGGTTGCAATAACTTGGTGTGCTGCTTTCAGTCCTATCTGTGGCTTTTCTGCGGAGAACTCTCCATTGTATGTTCACTGGCTCAGCCTGGACGTTTTTTCTTCATTAAGTGGAAACTGACAAAATAATATCTCATCTTAGGCATCCGTCTAACAGCTGAGCTACATGTCCAGCCCAGGAGTGAAGTGTTCAATGTTCTGATCATGATTTAAAAAGCCCCCACTTTCTGTAGCCAGTGTCTCCTATAACTGCTCAAAGGTGCTCCTGAGAGATAGCAGAGGATCTGACCAGGTTATGACTGGACATCTAGCTTTCCTACGTCATTCTATTTCCTGGCTAAGTATTTTATTATACTAAATATAGACATAAAAATAAATTAAAACTCATATAAACTCAGCACAAACAGTTGTATATTAAAAATCCAAGAACATTTATGTCCCATATATTTGTATAGTATATCATACACGTATACACACACATATATATATGCATATATATGTAAATATATGTGAACAATATTCCTCCTTCTGTCCATGAATTTGCAATACCCTTTACTTTCCAGGACACTAACTATACTAATAACACAAAACAAGGTTCATGCTGGAAGAACCAACTCACTTCTGCATATATCCAAATATTTCAGGCGTGCAATACAGATGGCTGTCCGGAAATGCCATGAAAGCAATTGAACCCTGAAACAGTCTGAAATCACAGCTAAATTCCAGAAGGTAGCCTACTGAAATTACATAATTTAAAGTAGTTTAGTGAGAATAATATTGTAATTAGGATATAATCCTCTCTGTGATGAACCAACATTTCTTTTTTTTATGAAAGCAAAAAATCAACAGACGGATTGAGACAGAAAGACAGATAGAAAGCCTAGTGCGAGAAAGGGAACTGGAAAGAATAATGCCAGGTGCTTAGGAGGATCTGGGTGAGGACCCAGAGTCATGCCAGACCATGTGGGGGTCCATATTGGTGAGCACGTGGAGTGTCACACATGCTTATCTGTTTGTTAATGCTTAGCAAGATCCTATAGCTCTTCAGGGTCTACTTGTCATACAGGAGGCTGATAAGGATTAACAGAGAATCCATCAATCTATTAAATTTCCTCTAAACTGACACTAGCCTTAAACACATGAAAACTCAGGGACAAATTCTATCACTGTGTCTCAGTCAGTGTTCTATTGCCATGAAGAGGCACAATGATCAGGGCAACTCTCGTAAAAGAAAACATAATGGGGCTGGCTTACTGTTTCAGAGCTTTAGTTCAGTATCGCCATGGCAGTAAGCACGGAAGCACGCGGGCAGACGTGTTGCTGGAGAAGTAGCTGATAATTCTACATCCAGATGGGTAGGCAGCAAGGAGAAGAGAGACATGGGGCTGGCTTGAGTTTTTCAAGCATCAAAGTCCATCCCCAGTGACATATTTCCTCTAACAAGGCCACACCTACTCTGACAAGTCCACATTTCCTAATCCTCCTCAACTATATTTGACCATGCGTTCAAATATGTGAGCCTATGGAGACCATTCTTATTCAAACAACCACACACTGTGATGGTTAATCTGAATTGGCAACGGTATGATAAAATCTGGAATCCTGTCTCTGGGCCTGTTTATGAGGGATTGTCTAGATTAGATTAACTGAGGTGGGAAAAACTCACCCTAATTGCCACACAAAATAAAACAGAAAGCTGAAGCCTGCTGTGTATTGCTCTCAGCCTTCTGGCTGCAGGTGCAAAGCCTCCAGCTCCTGCTGCCAGGGATTTATCATCAGAATGGGAGTCTGTGCACCTCAGTCTCTCCTCCAAGTCAAACACTTCTTGTCTTAAGTTGCTTTTATCACGTACTCTGTCACAGTAACAAGACAAGTCATCAATACAATCTCTTACCTCGATTTTGGCCACAGTTAACCAAAAAGTGAATCAGACATGTTCTAAACATAGAACGTATTATTTATTTATTTATTTATTTATTTATTTACTAGTTTTTTTTTTTTTTTTTGAGACAGAGTTTCTCTGTGCAGCCCTGGCTGTCCTGGAACTCACTCTGTAGACCAGGCTAGCCTCGAACACAGAAATCTGCCTTTCTCTGCCTCCCAAGTGCTGGCATCAAAGGCACACACCACCACTGCCCGACTCATATTTATTAACATATGCCATGAGTTTAAGAAGGAGCCAGTCCAATTAAGAACTCAAATCCTTTCTCTCCATGCAGGAGGCTGCCCCACTGAGGTCAGCCCACAGTCAACCAAGCACAGTCTCAGAATACTAAATGGAAAATGCCAGCAATCTGATGTTCATGTTTTAAAATGCATGGCTTCCTGAGTAATCTGACAAACTGCCTCAATTATCTGTGCTAAGCATTTTGCTTTTCACATAGATTATCTGTATTATAAACTAGCTGTCCTTTTGCCTTCTCAGATCAACTTTAACAACAGCACAAAACTACTTAACAGTAGACCTCAAGCAGAGGTTATGAGGCAGAGAACACATGAGGGCACAGAACTAGACAGGACAGCCAACTTCGGTATATATAGTGTGCAGGGCACAGAGAAGTACACGGTGTCAGAGGGGTGGAGTCCTGTTTCTGCTTTGAGGACACACTGACAGAGGTCTTGTAATGCATACTGGTCAGGTAGCAGGAGCTTCCAGCACATTTCTAGAAGCAGAAACTTTCCCTGAGTCTATTAGACTTCCTTCTCCATATTACTGGCCATGTTTACCATTTATTACTGTTGGATCAGGACCAATTGAAGCATCTACGCCAGATGATTGGAGTCAACCAGTAACAACGGGGGCCTCACTCCCCTGAAAGTTGGTCAGAGGATAGTTCCTACTAGCAATAAATACAATGAGCCTGGGCTATTCCTGAGAGTAAACCATGAGAAATAGAGTGTAAATATAAACGAGTAACTGGAAAGCATGGGTATTGGAACCATGAAAGGTCCAACTCTTGTATGGGGGGAAAAAAACAA
The DNA here is from genome assembly GCA_964023405.1 of Apodemus agrarius. Lineage (NCBI taxonomy): Eukaryota > Metazoa > Chordata > Mammalia > Rodentia > Muridae > Apodemus > Apodemus agrarius. Next base: position 12,124,206 of record OZ030006.1, on the reverse strand, counting down.
GATTTTCATTCATAATTTAAATATTTCAGATGCTCCAAGAATGCTTCCTACTTCCTATTGCTCGAGAAGGAGAAACTTGAGGATTTATCATAAAAATAACTTGAGGGTTTGGTGCATTTATATGTTCTCCTTGACATTTACAACTCCTAATGACTTTTTAAAACTGTGGATCAGAAAGTAAAACCCTATCCTACCCAACTATTAAAATTTCTGAACCCTGTAGGAATTCATAATCCCACCTATTTCTGGGCTTCAAGATTCAGCAGCAAAAGCAGACACGGTCGTACTTAAGACGCTGCATTTCAGGAGGATTACACAAATCAGAAGCGTTTTTAAGCTTCATGTTACAGAAAATAGAACATGTTGAGGCTTTTGGTCACATGTGGAGTTCTGTCAAGCATGTGTTTAAGATCACAGGAAATGATTCTATTTTGTGCTTCCTAACTTTGATCCCAAAGCTGTAGACTGAGGTTATAAATAATGGTGATGATGATGATGATCATGATGATGATGATGATGATAAGAATAATAATTTACCCTGAGTTCTTAGGAATTCAATTGTGTCAGGTCACCTGAAGTATCTCTGCTTTTTAAAGGCATTTGAAATAAAAACCTTTATCAAAGGAAACCATTTTTTTGAAGACTCCAGTCTTTCACAAACCTTGCCTAAAGATTATATCACATCAACAGTTCTTTCGGGTGAGAACATTATGAGCAGGTTATATGCTTTTTTCTGTATTTATCTCCTATGCATTGTCTTCTTTCATTATTTTTCTTGATCTTGACTATGTCTTAGCCCAAGAAATGCAGCAGATTCATTTGAGAGGGACTTTCCAAATCACATACAAAGTAATACTAGAGTAACTTTTTTTTCTTTTTTTTAAATAGGATATTTTCTTTATTTACATTTCAAATGTTTTCCCCTTTCCTGATCTCTCCTTCAGAAACCCCCCAATCCCCTCCAACTATCCCGGCCTCTATGAGAGTGCTCCTCCACCTACCCTCCCACCCACCAGTTCCTATCTTCATGCCCTGGCATTTCCCTACATTATGGTATCAAACACCCTCAGGCCCAATGTCCTCTCCTCCCACTGATAGCCAACAAAGCCATCTACTGCAACATATTCAGCCAGAGACATGGGTCACTCCATGTGTACTCTTTGGTTGGTGGTCCAGTGCCCGGGAGCTCTGGGGGTGTGTCTGACCAGTTGACACTGTTGCTCACTCCATGAGGCTGCAAACCCCCTTAGCTCCTTCAGTCCTTTCTCCAACTCCTCCATCAGGGACCCAGTGCTCCATCAAATGGTTGGCTGCTTGCATCAACCTCTTTGTCAGGCTCTGTCAGAGCCTCTCAGGAGACAGCCATATCAGGCTCCTGTCAGCAAGCACTTCCCTACATCCATGATAGCATCCCAGTTTGGTGACTGTATATGGGATGGCTAATATCCACTTATCAGTGAGTGTATAGTGTGTGTGTTCTTTGTGACTGGGTTACCTCACTCGGGATGATATTTTCAAGTTCTATCCATTTGCCTGTGAATTTCATGAAGTCCTGGTTTTTAATAGCCAAGTAGTATTCCATTGTGTAAATGTACCACATTTTCTCTATCCATTCCTCTGTTGAGGGACATATGCATTGTTTCCATCTTCTGGCTATTATAAATATGGCTGCTATGAACATAGGGAAGCATGTGTCCTTATTACATGTTGGTGCATCTTCTCAGTTTATGCCCAGGAGTGGTATAGCTGGGTACTCAGGTAGTACTTTGTCCAATTTTCTGAGGAGCCACCAGACTGATTTCCAGAGTGATTATACCAGCTTGCAATCCTGCCAGCAGTTGAGGAGTGTTCCTCTTTCTCCACATCCTCTCCAGCATCTGCTGTAAGCTGAGTTTTTTATCTTAGCCATTCTGACTGATGTAAGGTAGAATCTCAGGGTTGATTTGATTTTTATTTCCCTGATGAGTAAGGATGATGAACATTTCTTTAGGTGCTTCTTGGCCATTTGAGTTTCCTCAGTTGAGAATTCTCTTTAGCTCTGTTCTCCATTTTTAATAGGGTTATTTGGTTCTCTTGACTATAAATTCTTGATTTCTTTATATATATGGGATATTAACCCTCTATCAGATGTCCGGTTGGTAAAGATCTTTTCCAAATTTGTAGGTTACCATTTTGTCCTACTAACAGTGTCCTTTGCCTCACAGAAGCTTTGCAATTTTATGAGGTCCCATTTGTCGATTTAACATTTTAACTTTTTTTAGAAAATTTTTATTGGATATATTCTATATTTACATTTCATTTCCCTTTTTCTGGTTCCCCGCCCCCAAAGGTCCCACATGCCCTTAGAACATAATCCACTGGTGTTCTGTTCAGGAACTTTTCCCCTATGCCCATGTGTTCAAGGATTTTCCCCCACTTTCTCTTCTATTAGATTCAGTGTATCTGGTTTTATGTGGAGGTCCTTGATCCACTTGGACTTAAGCTTTGTACAAAGAGATAAGAATTGATCAATTTGCATTCTTTTACATGTTGACTGCCAGTTGAACCAGCACCATATGTTGAGAATGCTGTCTTTTTTCTACTGGATGGTTTTAGCTCCATTGTCAAAGATCAAGTGACCATAGGTGTGTGGTTTCATTTCTGGGTCAATTCTATTTCATTGATCTACCTGCCTGTCACTGTACCAGTACCAATGCATTTTTAACACTATTACGCTGTAGTATAGCTTGAGGTCAAGGATGGTGATTGCCCCAGAAATTCTTTTATTGTTGAGAATAATTTTCACTATCCTAGGTTTTTTTTGTTATTCCCCATGAAGTTGAGAATTGCTCTTTCTAACTCTAAGAAGAATAGAGTTGGAATTTTGATGGGGATTGCATTGAATCTGTAGATTGCTTTCACCAAGATGGCCACTTTTACTATTTTAATCCTGCCAATCCATGAGCGTGGGGGATCTTTCCATCTTCTGAGGTCTTTTTCGATTTCTTTCTTCAGATACTTAAAATTATTGTCATCTAGACCTTTCACTTGTTTGGTTAGAGTCACACCTAGATATCTTATATTGTTTGTGACTATGGTGAAGTGCATCATTTCCCTAATTTCTTTCTCAGCCTGTTTATCCTTATAGTATGGGAAGGCTGCTGATTTATTTGAGTTAATTTTCTATGAAGCCACCTTGCTGAAGCTGTTTATCATCGGTAGGAATACTCTGGTGGAATTTTTGGGGATCACTTAAGTATACTATCGTATCATCTGCAAAGAGTGATACTTTGACTTCTTCCTTTCCAATTTGTATACCTTTGATGTTCTTTTGTCTAATTGATCTAGCTAGAGCTTTAAGCACTGTATTGAATAGATAGGGAGAGAGTTGGCAGCCTTTTCTAGTTACAGATTTTAATGGGATTGCCTCAAGTTTCTCTCCATTTAGTTTGATGTTGGCTACTGGTTTGCTGTATATAGCTTACATTTTGTTTAGGTATGGGCCTTGAATTCCTGATCTATACAAGACTTTTAACATGAAGGGATGCTGAATTTTTTCAAATGTTTTCTCAGCATCTAATGAAATGTGGTTTCTTCTTTTAGTTTGTTTATGTAGTGGATTATGTTGATGGATTTCCATATATTGAACCATCCCTGCAACTCTGGGATGACTCCTACTGGATCCTGGTGAATGATCGTTTTGATATGTTCTTGGGTTCGGTTTGTGAGAATTTGATTCAGTATTTTTGCAACAATATTCATAAGGGAAATTGGTCTGAAGTACTCTTTCTTTGTTTTTGTTGGGTCTTTGTGTGGTTTTGTATCAGCTTAACTGTGGATTCATAGAACAAATTGGATAGTGTTCCTTCTGTTTCTATGTTGTGGAATAGTTCAAGAGTATTGGTATGAAGTATTGTTTGAAGTTCTGATTGAATTCTGCACTAAATCCATCTGGTTCTGTGCTTTTTTTGGTTGGGAGAATTTTAATGAATGCTTCTATTTCTTTTTTTTTTAAATTTTTATTTTCTATATTCTATGTTTACATTCCAAAGGCTTTCCCCTTTCCCAGTTCCCACCCACCATAGTTCCCATAGTTCCTATCCCCCCAACTATTCCCCAATCATTCCCCCTCCCCCCTCGGTTTCTTTACTAAACTGGATGCAATCTTTCCAGGCCCAGGGTCCTCTCCTTTCTTCTTCTTGGGAATCATTTGACTTGCTATTTGTGTCTTGAGTATTTAGGGCTTCTGGGCTCATTAATATCCACTTATCAGTGATTGCATTTCATGTGCATTCTTTTGTGATTGGGTTAATTCACTCAGGATGATATTTTCCAGGTCTAACCATTTACCTACAAATTGCATGAATTCATTATTTTTAATTGCTGAGTAGTATTCCATTGTATAAATATACCACATTTTCTGTATCCATTCCTCCTTTGAGGGATATTTGGGCTCCTTCCAATTTCTGGCTATTATAAACAAGGCTGCTATAAACATAGTGGAGCATGTGTCCTTATTGCATGCAGGGGAATCCTCTGGGTATATGCCCAGGAGTGGTATGACAGGGTCCTCTGGAAGTGATATGCCCAATTTTCTGAGGAACCGACACACTGATTTCCAGAGCGGTTTTACCATTTTGCAATCCCACCAACAGTGGAGGAGTGTTCCTCTTTCTCCACATCCTCGCCAGCACTTGTTGTCTCTTGAGTTTTTAATCTTAGCCATTCTGACTGGTGTGAGGTGGAATCTCAGGGTTGTTTTGATTTGCATTTCCCTGATGACTAATGATGTTGAACATCTTTTAAGGTGTTTCTCGGCCATCTGAATTTCTTCTGGTGAAAATTCTTTGTTTAGTTCTGTGCCCCATTTTTGATAGGGTTATTTGGTTCTTTGGGGTCTAACTTCTTGAGTTCTTTGTATATATTGGATATTAGCCCTCTGTCGGATGTGGAGTTGGTGAAGATCTTTTCCCACTTTGTTGGTTGCCGTTTTGTCCTTCTGACAGTGTCCTTTGCTTTGCAGAAACTTTGTAATTTTATGAGGTCCCATTTGTCGATTCTTGATCTTAGAGCATAAGCTATTGGTGTTCTGTTCAGGAACTTTTCCCCTGTGCCCAAGTCCTCCAGGGTCTTCCCAAGTTTCTTTTCTAATAGTTTCAGTGTGTCTGGTTTTATGTGGAGGTCCTTGATCCACTTGGAGTTGATCTTAGTACAAAGAGATAAGAGTGGGTCAATTCGCATTCTTCTGCATGTTGACCTCCAGTTGAACCAGCACCATTTGTTGAAAAGGCTATCTTTATTCCACCGGATGGTTGTGGCTCCTTTATCAAAGATCAAGTGACCATAAGTCTGTGGGTTAATTTCTGGGTCTTCAATTCTGTTTCATTGATCTGCTTGCCTGTTGCTATACCAATACCATGCAGTTTTTAACACAATTGCTCTGTAGTACTGCTTGAGGTCAGGGATATTGATTCCCCCAGAAGTCCTTTTATTGTTGAGAATAGTTTTAGCTATCCTGGGTTTTTTGTTGCTCCAGATGAATTTGAGAATTGCTCTTTCTAGATCTATGAAGAATTGAGTTGGGATTTTGATGGGGATCGCATTGAATCTGTATATTGCTTTTGGCAAGATGGCCATTTTTACTATATTGATCCTGCCAATCCAGGAGCAAGAAATATTTTTCCATCTTCTGAGGTCTTCTTCGATTTCTTTCTTCAAGGACTTGAAGTTCCTGTTGTACAGATCTTTCGCTTGTTTGGTTAGAGTTACGCCAAGATACTTTATGTTGTTTGTGGCTATTGTGAAGGGTGTTATTTCCCTAATTTCTTTCTCAGCCTGCTTGTCCTTTGAGTACCAGAAGGCCACTGACTTGCTTGAGTTAATTTTATAACCTGCCACTTTGCTGAAGTTGTTTATCAGCTGTAGAAGTTCTCTGGTGGAGTTTTTTGGGTCGCTTAGGTAAACTATCATATCGTCTGCAAATAATGATAGTTTCACTTCTTCCTTTCCAATTTGTATCCCTTTGACTTCCTTATGTTGTCTAATTGCTCTTGCTAGAACTTCAAGTACTATATTGAAAAGATATGGAGAGAGAGGGCAGCCTTGTCTAGTCCCTGATTTTAGTGGGAATGCTTCAAGTTTCTCTCCATTTATTTTGATGTTGGCTACTGGTTTGCTGTAGATTGCTTTTACTATGTTTAGGTATGGGCCTTGAATTCCTGCTCTTTCCAAGACTTTTAGCATGAAAGGATGCTGAATTTTGTCGAATGCTTTTTCAGCATCTAATGAGATGACCATGTGGTTTTTTTCTTTCAGTTTGTTTATGTAGTGGTTATGTAGACTGTTTAGATGGTTTATCTGATCCTGATTTAACTTCGGTGCTTGTTATCTGTCTACAAAATTGTTCATTGTATTCATATTTTCCAATTTTGTTGGGTATAGGCTTTTGTAGTAAGATATGATTATTTTTTTATTTAGTCGGTTTGTGTTGTTATGTTTCCCTTTACATTTCTGTTTCTGTTAAGACCAAACCTAAGGATAATAGGTATAGAAGAGAGCAAAGATTCTCAAATTAAAGGACCAGTAAATATCTTCAACAAAATTAAAGAAGAAAACTTCCCTCACCCAAAAAAAGAGATGCCCATAAACATACAAGAAGCCAAATATATTGGACCAGAAAAGAAATTCCTCCCATCACATAATAGTCAAAATACCAAAGGCACAAAACAAAGAAAGAATATTAAATATAGTAAGGGGAAAAGGTCAAGTAACATATAAAGGCAGACCTATCAGAATTACACCAGACTTCTCATAAGAAACTATAGCTAGTATATTCTGGGCCAATGTCATAGAGACCTGAAGAGATCACAAATGCCAGCCTAGGCATTGCCAGCCCAGCAAAACCGTCAATTGCCATATATGGAAACCAAGATATTCCATGATAAATCTAAATTTATGTAATATGTTTCCACAAATCCAGTCCTACAAAGAATAATAGATGGAAAATACCAACACAAGGAGGGAAACTACACCCTAGAAAAAGCAAGAAAGTAATTTTCTTTCAACAAACCCAAAAGAAGATAGACAGACAAACATAAAAATAATAGGAAATAGTAATCACTATTCCTTAATGTCTCTTAACATCAATGGACTCAATTCCCCAATAAAAAGACATAGACTAACAGACTGAATACTTAAACAGGACACAGCATTTTGTTGCATACAGGAAATACACCTCAGTGTCAAAGACATACACTCCCTCAGGATAAAGGGCAGGAAAACAATTTCTAAGCACATGATCACAAGACACAAGCTGGAGTAGCCATTCTAATATTGAATAAAATCAATTTTCAAACAAAAGTTATCAAGAAGGATAAGGAAGTATACTTCTTACTCATCATCAAAGGAAAAATCTACTAAGAAGAACTCTCAATTCTGAACATCTATGCTCCAAATGCAAGAACACTCACATTCATAAATGAAACTTTACTAAATCTCAAAGCACATATTTCACCTCACACAATAGTTGTGGGAGACTTCCACACCCAACTCTCATCAATGGACAGGTCATGGAAACACAAACTAAGCAGAGACACACTGAAGCTAACAGAAGTTATGGTCCACATGGATTTAACAGATATCTATAGGACATTTCATCCTAAAACAAAACAATACACCTTCTTTTCATGATACCTTCTCCAAAACTGACCTTATAATTGGTCACAAAACAGGCCTCAATGGATACAAGAAAATTAACATAATCCCTTTCATCCTATCAGATTACCATGGACTAAGTTAGGCTGGTCTTTAATACCAACAAAAACAAGAGAAAGCCCACATACACATGGAAGCTGAACAATGTCCTACTCAATGAAATATAGGTCAAGGAAGAAATAGAGAATTTAAAGACTTTTTAGAATTTAATGAAAATGAAGATGCATCATGCCCAAACTTATGAGACCCAATGGAAGCAGTGGTAAGAGGAAAACTCATAGCTCTGAGTGCCTACAAAAAGAAGCTGGAGAGAGCATATACTAGCAGCTTAACAGTACACCTGAAAACTCTAGAACAGAAAGCAGCAAATACACCCAGGAGGAGTAGATGGCAGGAAATAATCAAACTCAGGGCTGAAATCAATCAAGTAGAAACAAAAAGAACTATACAAAGAATCAACAAAACCAGGAGCTGGTTCTCTGAAAAAAAATCAACAAGATAGATAAACCCTTAGCCAGACTAACCAAAGGGCACAGAGACAGTATCCAATAACAATTAATAAAAGCAGAAATGGAAGGGAGATATAATAATAGACTAACTTTTAAATGTGGTTTTACATAGAAACAAAAGTGACATTTGCAATCAACTCTTTCTTCTCCATCCTCAGCTGTATTTGTCCCAATGGTGAGGGTGATAAGCTTTCTACAAACGCTTTACAATCAATAAGAATAAACCCTTTGTAATCTCCTAGAGGTATCAGCCAGTCAGCCCACAACTCTCCAAGTGCTGCAGACAAAATAATTCACTTTGAAGGTTCTGCCACCAGGGGGAACTGGAGTTATAACATTTACAATCCCTCACAGGTACTATATATTCCTCATAAAATCGGGCATGCTTAATGAGACTAATGCTATTAAAATTGGAAATTTTCACATAAAAATTTCTGAGAAATTAATTGTTTTAAACCTATCTAGGGCCACTGTGAATCATTTTATTATGAAAGATGTGATCTTTTTAGTGGTCCCCCTTTTCACATAGTGTCTGAAATTTCTGCAATGATAAAAATTCATCCATCAAAAGGTTTATAGTGGAAAATAACTGTACAGAATTGTAAAAAAACCAAGATCTCAGAGGAGTGATAAAAATTATATACATGTACCATATAATCTTCAATTGAAAGTGGGGTAGTAAATGGCTAACTCTCTAACTCTGTTTCATATTATGGCACTGAGAACTTATTCTCTTCAAACTCTCCTGGCAATGTGACTAGAGTAGCTAGTACTACCATGGAGTGTATCAGAGTCACACCAAATATCCAGATATAGCACAGTAATAAAGACAAGCCTCCTTTGTAAAAACATTTCTTATACTCAACAATGAAGGGTACTGAAAAACAATTTCCCTCTTAATCTGTGGTGACAATTCTGCAGTTTTACAGCACAATTTTTTATCTTAGTAGTCCTGTTTTGATATTGAAAACTCTTGCCATCCTTCTTATTTATTCTAGTCCTCTTGCTTCATAATATGAGAGGGCATGCTCAAAGAGGGGTGACATGGAAGGAGAAATAAGGCAGCAACTGCTCATGTTTCAGAACAAATTTCGTACAGGTGAGGACCTGTTTTTCCTTATAATACAACTGTTGAAGCTCTTGGGATTATTTACAGCAACATTATCAGGCGGTCAATACCTAAATGTGTAAATTGTGGATCTATTTGTTACCTATATTGCATAAGAGGTGCCCAGCGGTAGCAGATTAACAGGCATGGCTTCTTGTACTGACACCTGCCCCTAGACCTCTGCTATCACCTTTTCCAAAGACTGTTCTCATGGGCTTGTTTGGAGCCCTGTATGTTTCTGTCCACCTTGTGAGTTTCATATGGCTTCCAAGTGTGCATTTCTACATTGCAGGTAACCTATCTGAAATATCATTTAGAAATGCCTTATGCTATTAAACCTTATTATTCTTTGTTTTTCTTCTTAAGTCATTATATCAGTTCAAGTGACTTAAAAGCAAATCACAATGCCTTAATATCAATGAAATTGCGGTATCTGCTTTCAGAGTGCTTCTCCTGTCTCACTTATTTGCTCCAATTTATCTATATGTAAAATCATCCTTGAAAATGCTTTCCTGAAATTAAATCCCTTATAGTGAGTTTTGAGACCTCTCATAACCTAAATACCATGAGCCATAAATGTAACTTTATATTTTCCCATAGTCCTCCCAAAGCTTGATCTTAACCAAATGCCCTGGATTTGAATTTACTTTTTTATGTTTTTTTAATTTTATTTATTCCTGATTCATATAATACATCCTAGCTACAGCTTCCCCCTCCTCCATCCTCTCAGTTCCCTACCAGCACCCCTCTCCTTCAGGTCCACTCCACTACCACCCTCCCATCTCTCCCCCAAAAAGAACCACAGGCCTCCTGAGACATCAACCTAACATGGCACAACAACACACAATAAGGCCAGGCACAAACGCTCACATCAAGTTAGGGCAAGGCAACTCTATAAAAGGAAAAGGGTCTCAAGGGCAGGCAAAAGGTCTGAGAGACTACCAGTCCTATTGTTAAGAGGTCCCAAATAAATACCAAATTAAAGAGCCAGAATGTATATGCAAAGGATTGATGTCAGGCCCAAACAGGCTCCCAGATTTCGACCCCAATCTCCATGGGCCCCTAAAAGCTTTTTTAGTTGACTTCACTGGCCTTGCTCTTCTCATGTGTTTGACCCCTCCAGTAACCACAATTTCTCCTCCTAGTCTTCTGCATGGTTCCCTGAGATGAAGAGCAGGGACTAGATGGAGACTTCCAAATGGGTTCCTTCTTTCTCCTTTTCTCTCTGCATTATACTTGGCTGTGGGTCTCTGAATCTACAACCATCAGACGATAGAACAAACTCTGATGTCAACTGGACTAAGCACCTATCTATCAGAACAATGTTAGGGAACATTTCATTGTTTTGTTGTTACTGTTTTGTTGTTGTTGTTGTTTGGACACTTGTGTTTGGTTCTACCCTAGGTCTTTGGGCTTTCCCGCTTATAGTTTCTGGTCATCCAGGCATTGCTGTGACAGACCTGACTAGGTTTTAGGGTAAAAATTGTACAAGGACTTTGGAACTTTGGGCTATAAGAACTATTGAGTATTGAGAGCTCAGTAGACTGTATTGTTGGAGCTTTGAAGAGAAAAATGTTGAGAACCATGCAGACAATGGAGGCCTGACTTATGAAGTCAGAAGAAATAAAAGGTACAGAGCCATTTGTGGAAAGAATCCGTGGCATCTGGTCAAGTGGAGCTGTGAGTAATAAGAGAAAATAAGCAATAAAGTGGATTTGTTTTGCTAGAGCAATTGAAGTTGGTCGGCTGGGACTAAGAAATTAGCATTGATTAAGAAGAAGCCAGCATCATTGAGATGAAATATTCTGAGAAATGTTTTCTGAATATCAACACATAAAAGGTATGTTCTAGAGACAAGCAAGACTGTTTTTCATGCTGGAAGCTGAACTTGGTTATGTAGTCGCCCAGGTAGTACTGATTTCTAAGGCATAATGGGATCATGGAGAACAGCTAAAAAGGCATTTTGAGAGTACAGAAAAGATCGTTGGTGAAGTTGTAGCCTCAGTAGCAGTTGAACACCCAAGAGTGAAGGGTCATGAAAAAAAAAAGTTGAGGTTAGGCACTATGGAGAGCCCAGGAAAGGGTATTGGTGAAAGTACTGCCAATTGCAGCAGAAGACCCCAGCATTTTGGAGATGCTAGTACCATGGGATGAAAAGCAAGAACAGTGGCAGCCAAGCGGACCTGCACAAGTTTAGGAGAAGAGCTCTGTGTGCTGCAAAAAAGTTGAGCTGGTGAAGTGACTCAAAAGGTACCTGGATGGTGACTAGTGCCCAGACGTTAAAAATTATCTTACTTATATTGTTAGGAGTTTGGCTTTACTTTGATCTGGTTGTGGCTGGGCTCTGGTTCTTTCCTCTTGAAGTAGCAAAGTATTTAGTGATTTTTTTATTTTATCGGAGCCCACAGTCAGACTTTGAAATTTTTAAAGAGATTTTGGATTTTAAAGAGACTTGATCATTTTTTACCGAAACTGAATTTGATTTTTTGTTTGTTTGTTTGTTTGTTTTGGTTTTTTGTTTTGTTTTGTTTTCGGTTTTTTTGAGACAGGGTTTCTCTGTGTAGCCCTGGCTGTCCTGGAACATACTCTGTAGACCAGGCTGGCCTCTAACTCAAAATCCACCTGCCTCTGCCTCACAAGTGCTGGGATTAAAGGCATGCTCCGCCGTCACCACCCAGCCGAGACTGAATTTGAAGGTGTTTGACCTTAAAAAGAGTATGAGACCTTTAAATATCTTTATGTTATCAATATGATATATTGTTCATGAATGAGATAGAAAATCCTGTGGCTTAAAGGTGATGTGTTTGTGTATCAAATGGAAAATTTTCAAATGTGCTATATAGGTCCCTGTCAACTTGACATAGGCTAAACTATCTGAGAGGCGGGAATGTCAAGAAAATGCCTCCACAAGATCAGGCTGTAGGCGAAGAAAGGTGTAGGATGTTTTCTTAATTATTAATTTATGGTAGAGGGTCCAACCCATTATGGGTGTTGCCACCCCTGGGCTGGTGCTCCTAGGTTCCATAAGGAAACAGGCTAACCATATCATGGGGAGTAAGTCAGTAGGCAACACTCTGAATCATTTCTTGGCACCATGTTCCTGCCCTACATGAGGTGCTGTACTCAATACTTTTGATAATGAACTCTTTTATGTGGTACTGTGAGTGAAATAGACTTTTACTCTCCATCTCCCCCATTGCATTCAGTAATGGTGTTTAATAGAATAACAACAGAAAGCCTAACTAAGAGAAAATTTAAAAAGAAAAGAAAAACCTCCAGTTCTCAGAAGTGATCCTCACACTCTTCTGCCTCAAGATAGTATTAAATGTTCATAATTGTGATTTTGAACTATTGCCTGGTTTCATTTATATTGCCTATCACATGTAAAAATATACTTGCTTATTGCCAGAACACCAACGGCATTTTCATACCATTTGCATATGTCTATGAATTTTGAAAAGCTTAAAGAATTTTCTTAGATTTCATCATTCAAATTCAGTATTTTAGACTAAAATGTTTTAGGTATGCCCCAGCGATTGCATATTCTAAGGTATAATAAATGTGAATGTCATATAATTGCAAGTGAAGACATCAAGTCAAATATGCTATGATTTGACAGAGCTTTTGTTTAACTGTTCTAGGATAAAAAGATGCCATAGTAGAGCAAAAATTTCCAAAATAATTTCATACTTTTCATAATTCTATTTTTTCAAGGAAAGAGTAGTTTAATTTGGTAATATCATTACAGATTCCTTCTGGGGGAATCTGTCCTGGTTACATATATGTTCCTCTTTCTCATTTTTGACTAGATGGACAAAGTTTGCCATTTTTTTGTTGTTGTTTTTTGTTTTGTTTGTTTGCTTTTTTTTCGAGACAGGGTTTCTCTGTGTAGCCCTGGCTGTCCTAGAACTCACTCTGTAGACCAGGCTGGCCTCAAACTCAGAAATCCGCCTGCCTCTGCCTCCCAAGTGCTGGGATTACAGGCGTGTGCCACCATGTCCAGCAAGTTTGCCATTTTAACCCATAGATAGAAGTTAAGATGAAAGTTTTCCAATTTATCTAGAAAGAATCAACTTGGGCTCTGTGAGATATCCTAGTGGCTAAAAGCCTTGCCATACAATATTGACAATCTGAATTAAACCTCAAAATCCACATTGAAAAGAACCATATCCCAAAAGTTGTTCTCTAATGGTAACCTTCAAACCTTACTGCACATATACCGTGGCACATTCATGTGTGTTCTGTATCTCTCTCTCTGTTCTGTTTCACTCTCTTACCACTACTATTACTACTACTACTACTACTATTACTACTACTACTACTACTACTACTACTACTACTTTTAAATGCAAAACTTAAAAAAGAAATAGTCATGGGATGCTTGGCAGAGTGAGATAATTAAACAGACCTAAACAGTCTAATATGAGGGGGATACCTAAAGCAGTATAATGATTGTGGGCTAACATTCAGAAATAATTCAAATAACCCACAAGAAGCCAAATAAGAACAATAGCAACAGAGTGCATCTTCAGGAAATCCAGAACATTAGGGTACAAAGTGGGTAAAGATCAGAAGGAAAGTTAAGAATTCACTAAGAGGTCTTGTGAGGCCTTCAGTAGCTTCCAGTCCTCAGCTTTGACTAGACTCTTCTCCAAGTACAGTCTACATTATTTATTCATTTTCAAACAACTAATTCCCTCCTGTTCATCTTCTTCCTACTCAGAGTATATCTAAAATGTAGGTTCCTATTATCCTTATTATATAGATGAGAGGGAGAGGGGGAAGGCATTCTATGTAACAGAACATTTTCCCAGGGCCACCCACGTTAAGTAGAAGATAGGACTGAGACCATGTCTTTTATGTCTGGCTCCAGAAGCCTGCTCTTTCCTTCCATTCCCACTGGCTAGAAACACGGGTGATGTTCAGAATATTTAAAATATGTCATCACATTTAACTCCATTTGTTGTTCATCAAAGTCAGAAATTTTGTGTTAAACAAGACAAGATTAATAGAGGGTAATATGAGGTTAAGAATAATCCATACCGATTCAGTTATCTTGATTATTACAAGCAATATCACTATTACAAAGGAGCAACATGACTACAACTCTTCCAAAGAGTGAGGTCAGAGAGTTGAAAAAGCTATGTTGAAATAGTAGAAAAGCATCAGGAGCACAGTAAATGACACAACACATCTCCCTTATGGAGCAAACACCAAATGCACAACAAAGGGGGGAAAAAGAAAGAGAGGAAGACCATGAGGGAGAACAGGCGAATCCCCACCATTTACATTTTTTTATTATTATCCAGAAAGGAGATTTTACAACTATCTCTAACACCAAAGCAGCAAGAAGAGGCTGACAGTGGAAAAGCATATAACTCTCACTCTTTCTACTACTGTTCTGAATCCTTGTTGAGATCCATTGCATTAAATCCACAAGAGAGTGTATGCATCTGGATTGTACTCCTTCTTGAACTTTTGGGAGAAAACAGATCTACCTCTAGTTTAGGAAAATTATTTTCCAGAATAAAGGCAAACTCATATTAAGAAAATGAGGCTTTATCCACAATCAGAGTGAGGATTCAGGAGTAATTTTCTGGGCCAATTTGTTAACTGTTTCCCAAAGCAGCACTTCAGGATTCAAACTTCCTTTTGGCCTCTTAATTCACAGCACATCTAAAGACAGAGCAGTAGTAGGCAGGCAAGAAGTACCACTTATGTATGTCCCTGTTACTTCCATAGAACTTTGTTTTTCTAAGCAATAATGTATTTCTTGATCTAAACTTGACCTAAAGCGTATATGCTGTATTTGTTTGCCTGAGACATTGCTAGGTATTATTCTACTGTTGTAGTTGAGACAGGGTTTTACTATATAGCCTTGGCTGGCCTGGAACCCACTGTAGCTAAGACAACTTCACACTCAATGAGATCAGCCAGCCATTACATCCAGAGTGCTAGGATTACAGACATAAGCCACTATACCTAGATATCTGACCATTACATAATTTCTTATGTATAATGAGAATTCCAGAAATGTGAGCGCTAAGAAGATGGTTCAGAAAAGCCTTTGCCTCACAACCATGAGGACCTGAATTTTATCTCTAGTATCCACGTAAAAGGCTGGGTGTGGTGAGACCTGTTTGTACTCTTAGTACTAAAGCAGCGGAGACAGGCAGATCTGATGCTCTCTGGCAAGCAGGCCTAGTAAAAGACATTTATCAGAACACAAGTTCTAGAGCTCCTGTGAAATGAACCTGGAGTTGAGCTCTGGCTTCCTCCTCCAATATACACATGCACACACAGTTCTCTATAAAAATCTGGAACATTTTGGAACTAGGCTGGTCCAGATTAATGCAGTTTGGTTTTGATTGCTGTTTGCTGAAAGCAAATCATATGATGGATATCTGCTCATATGTGATGCTAACATTGCTGCATTTCAATGGTGGTCTTAAGAGTAACCTAAGGAGACTGCAGTGAGTAGTCTCCTAATCATGCATTTCAACAAAACTCTGTGTTATTTAATTATATTTAGATTAGGTGAGGTTTGGGTATAACTAGTATCAATTAACGCATCTTTTTACCTAACATACTAGGAGTCCTAAAATTATTGACCATAGGATTAATTTCAATTTAATATTAAACTACTCATATATTAGTTGGGTATTATGGTGCATGGTTTTAATAACAGAACTGGAGAGGCAGATCTACCTCTTTGACATTGAATCCAGCCTGTTCTACTATGGGTTCTAGGAGAGCCAAAGTTATACACTGAGGCCTGGGCTCAGAAAGAGAAAGACAGAGTGGGAGAGGGGGACAGGAAGAAAGACAAAAAAGAAAGGAAAAAATTCCCAAACATTAATTTGATTTTGTTGTGTAGAAAACTCAATATATCACATTGTTTCTGCCTTAGAAACAATATTATCATTAATAAACTCCTATCTGCTGGTATTTAGTGGATGCCCATTCAGTGAGCTACTTGAGAATCAAAGCAGAAAATCATTATTGAGGCATTAAATCAATCCATAGCTTCAGAATTCATTATGCTAAGCATTTTTGTAATTAAAGAGCACTTAAAGGAAACACATGTGGAGAAATTAAAACTTAATTTCAAAAGCTGCAGCGTTTAATGGTATCTTAATGGAGATATATATAAAATACATTCTGTGGAAAGCCACGCAGTTTGGGTACCATATATTTTGATACAAAAATTACTAGTGCCACCTATGGATCAAAAACTAGAATCTCAAAAGTTATTTAACAATGGTCCTAATCAGAAATTTCAGTGGAAATAATGAGTTTGCTTCATTAAAAGCAATCTCCCATAAGTGTTGTTTCTAGATAGTTTAACTTATACAGTGTTAGTTTTTATACAATGACAATACTGAAGTATCCTTTCTTTAAAGGCTATAAATGATAATTAAAATAACAATTTCTTAGTATTTTAATGTAAAATGTCATTCAGTAAACTACATATTTTAAACAATGTGTTCTCATTAAAACACTCTGCAGAGCCTTCTTTTTTTTAAAGAGCAGGTCAATTAATATGCTTTAATTATAATAAACTGAGATATACCCATTCTACCCTTATAAATTTCAACTCTCACAACCCCTTTGTAACATTCTTTAAACCTTCTACTTTTGTCTCCATCTGTTCCTTTTAGCAATCTTTTGTAAAATTAAAACTTATTTTTATTTGTTAATAAGCAGTATGTAATCTGTCTCTGGGAGACCCCACACTCCCTTTGCTTTATGATCATCTCCTTTAAAGTGTGGTTAGAGCTTTCCACAATTGCTTGATCTGTAGGATTATACCTGCAACATGTTTTATGTTATAATATTTTTAAATTGTTGCATATTACTTGATACCTATGCAGAAGCATTATCAGTATTAATCTGTAAAGTTACTCCTAAGATGGCCATCATTTATAATAATCGTGTAATTATAGAATCAGCCTTTTTGGACCCCACTGAAATACTGAATACATATGAATTTTATTTCCCAAACTCTCTGAATAGCCTTCTAAGGATATATTCTAATGTCATAACCCCCACTGACCAAATATATCACAGACTGGCAGGGTAGTGTCATGCTGTGGATCGATGGCTATATCTTTTGCAATTACTCTGTATTAATAACAATCAGTCAAGTTTGTGAGTCTCTTTTTGAAACTAGCAAGTTAGTCAGAAGTGTGGTTGGTCATCAGTAGAAATCAAAAATGGGAGATGGAAAAACTATCAGTGTCTTTGGCCTTGATCACTCAAGAGTCCTCAACAAAGAATCACTCACAAAGTGCATCTACCCTACAAAAGTATTGTACTTATAGTCTCTCATATAGAAAAATACGTCACACATTTAAAAATACCTTAAGTGAGGAAAACATACTGAATGTTTTTGTAAGGTAATTATAATGTCATCTGCCTAGTTGAAGCCTGGAGTATGTTGATGAGAATTTGCAGCCAAGGCTATATGAATATAGAGGACAATTGTTCAGTGTATATCAGAGATGCCTGATTTATTGCTCAGGGACTTTAGTCCATTTCCCACGGAATGACTTACTAATGAAGTTCCGTGGTCCCACGGTCACATGAAATGCTGATCGAGCATACGGACTCCAGACTGGAGAGGATTACCATCCACAAGGAGCTGAACTTGGCACTATACCATGGCAGTGGTTGCTGTATAACTGAATTTCCCTGTGGTGAGATGTATCCAGAACTCTGGGGAGGTGTGATTATTGTGGGCATAGATCACCAGGGACATGAGCACAGAGATTTTAGAGGAGTTGGCTTTGATTTTACAGTGTTCCGTATAGGCTTCTCTGGAAGTCAGGAAAGGTCTGAGAGAGTGGAATATTGTACTGCTAAAGCAAGGGTAGCAGTTTCAGAGAGATGCAGTATGGGTACGGTATCAACTGTAGTTGAATGGTAAGGGTGGATGGTAAAAGAATCACAGGAGAAAGAAATGGCATAAGGTATAGAATATTAATGAATATTAGTGAATATGCAGGAGGAAGCGAATCTTTTGGGAGAATAAATCTCTGATACCTCCAGATACATAAATATGACAAAATTACAGTGTATGAATGGTAGACATCCCAGAGGGTGCTACAAGCAATGGCATGTAAGTAAATGCATGATGCACCTGTCATATGGATAGCATTCGTTACGGTACTTGTCAAAGCCTCATCCATACAACCTTCACTCTTCTGACCTGCGGCTCCGTGAAGGAAAGCTAGCAGTCAATATGTACTGAAAGTGACTAAGAAGTCATGTCCTGAATAATGCTCAGAGATCATGCGATTTTCTGCCAACATCACCCTTCTCCAGCATGATGCCTCCTCCTAGCATTCAGGAAAACAGTCAGCTAAACAACCATTATCACTGTGACAATTGGTATTTTCACACTAATCAATAGACAAATATCAAATGCTTCTTATGAATATACCTTGGAAATTATTAGCTTTGAACCTTATCCCAATTTATTCTCATATGTGACTGTGTATTTTGGTGTCTATGATCAGTGAGATCACAGACAAAAGCCAACCAGGGAACCTGCCTCTAAGGAATTTTTTTGACCAGTAGCAAAAATAGACTTGCTGTCTTGTAATCTGAAATTCAAAGTGGTCTGTGTTTCATCAAAATGTAAGAAATCCACAGCTTGGTAAGAATGTGTTTTTTTTTTTTTTTGTTATCTACCCATAATAATTCTCTGCTATTGCTCTTTTATTTAAAAAGTTAGTTCCACTAGGGCTTGAGTCGTTCCATTAAATGCCTTTAAAATGTGGTTTGTGAAATGATGGCTTCTATCTTGGTGGGACTTCAATTAAGCTATTGTGAGAAGGAAAGGGAGCTCTCACAGTGCTTCACATTGGGATATTTACCCTCTGTTTCTTGCATTGTAAATTCAGCTCCCAGCTGGAGAGCCAGCTTCAATAAAATGTTATTGAAATTTCCTTTTCCTCCCCCCTCTGGTAGACTCCAACATTTCTCTTGATTGCAGGAATATTGCGGGTAGAGCATTTTGAAAACAATGTGAACTATCTAAGTGCCTTCTAAACCAGGCATTATTTCTCCTATGGTTGAAACCCTGTGAGAGCTGACAGGGAACAAAGACTTTTTACCATCATCTAACTTGTGCCCCATGTCACAAAGTGAAGGCTGAGGCCACCAGCACAGTGACCCCCTGAGTAGTTTGCTGGTAGCTTATTTCTTCTCTGTTAATGTACAAAAGCCTCCTGCCTGCACGAAACACAGGTAGACGCTATATGGAAAATCACAGACCTGAAAAGGCTACAGAGATTGAGCTAATCCACTATGAATAAAGAAAAAAAAAAGATAGTAGGAAAGAACACCAAAGGATACCATTATACTGCAGGTTTGTACTAAAGACCATTTCAATGCTGAATGTGGGGCTGACTAGTGCCTGTAATCCCATTTCTTAAGAGCCTGAGACAGGAGGATTGCCATAAAAGTGAGGACAGCCTAGGCTATCTAATGAGTTACAATATTGAGTAAACCCTCATTTAGAACAAAACAAAAGTCCAGGAAGATTGAGGAGATAGCACAGTAGGTAACGTATGCTGGCATAAAGACATGAATTCACAGCTCCAACTTCAGAGTAAAGACTGGGTATGTCCAGTAGGGACAGTAGTGTCTAGAGGTGAGGCCAATCTTCAAGTCCCAGCTTAATGAGAGACATTGTCAAGCCTGGCGGTGGTGGCGCATGCCTGTAATCACAGCACTCAGGAGGCAGAGGCAGGTAGATTTCTGAGTTTGAGGCCAGCCTGGTCTACAGAGTGAGTTCCAGGACAGCCAGGGCTACACAGAGAAACCCTGTCTCAAAAAAAAAAAAAAAAAAAAAAAAAGAAAGAAAGAAAGAAAAAAAGAGAGAGAGAAACATTGTCTCATGAAACAAAGTGGGGAAAGAGAAAGGTGAAGACTCCAGATAAGTCAACTCTTGACTCCTGCCATGCACACAAGGATAAATGCAAAAAGTCACTTCAGAATCATGTTGACTATCAGACAGTTCTCATGCACGATCTGGCTTTGACAAGAGGCTTAAAAGATAGCAAAGGTTAACACATGTTTTACTGAATATATTCTTTATTTACATTTCAAATGTTATCCCCCTTCCCAGTTTCCCACTCTCCCGGAAAGACCCCCATCCTCCCTCGCCCTGCTTCTATGAGGGTGTTCCTCCACCCAACCCACTCCTACCTCCCTACACTGGAGCATCTATTGAACCTTCATAGGACCAAGAGCCTCTCCTTCCATTGATATACCTGACAAGGCAATCCTCTGCTACATATGCAGCTGGAGCCATGTGTACCCCTTGATTGATGTCTTAGTCCCTGGGAGCTCTGGGGGGTCTGCTTGGTTGATATTGTTGTTCTTCCTATGTGATTGCAAACCCCTTCAGCTCCGTTAGTCCTTTTTCTAACTCCTTCATTCAGTATCCCCTATTCAGTCCAATGGTTAGCTGTGAGCATCTGGCTCTGTATTTGTAAGGCTCTGTCAGGGCCTCTCAGGAGACAGCCATATCAGGCTTCTTTCAGCAAACAGTTCTTGGCATCCACAATAGTTTGGTGACTGTATATGGGATGAATTCCCAGGTGGCGCAGTCTCGGGATGGCCTTTCCTGTGTCTGCTCTACACTATCTACATATTTGCTCCTGTGAGTATTTTGTTCCCCTTCTCAGAAGAACCGAAGCATCCATACTTTGTCTTCCTTCTTCCTGAGCTTCATGTGGTCTGTGAATTGTATCTTGTGTACTCAGAGCTTTTGTGCTAATATCCACTTATCAGTGAGTGCATACCATGTATGTTCTTTTGTGATTGGGTTACCTCAGTCAGAGTGATATTTTCTAGTTCTATCCATTTGCCTAAGAATTTCATGAATTCATTGTTTTTAATAGCTGACTAGTACTCCATTGTGTAAATATAGCACATTTTCTATATCCATCCCTCCGTTGAGGGACATCTGGGTTCTTTCCATCTTCTGGCTATTATAAATAAGGCTGCTGTGAACATAGTGGAAAATGTACATTTGTTACATGTTGGAGCACCTTCTAGGTATATATGCCCAGGAGAGGTATAGCTGGGTCCTCAGGTAGTACTATGTCTAATTTTAAGGAACAGCCAAACTGATTTCCAGAGTGGTTGTACTAACTTGAAATCCCACCAGCCATGGAGAAGAGTTCCTCTTTCTCTACATCCCCACCAGCATCTTACAGGGTACCTATGAAATGGTTTGAAGATTCTTAATTATATTGCCAATGATCCTTCTATTTAAAATTAAAACAGCAATTATGTTGGTGCTGTGCATTATATTGACAACACTGGTTAAAATTCATACCTGAATAGTTACTGTTTTTTCAAAAAGATTTATTTATTTGTTTCTTTTGTTTGTTTATGTGAGTACATCATTGTCTTCGGACACACCAGAAGAGGGCATCAGATCTCATTACAGATGGTTGTGAGCCACCATGTGGTTGCTGCGAATTGAACTCAAGACATCTGGAAGAGCAGTCAGTGCTCTTAACCACTGAGCCATCATCTCTTCAGCCTGAATTGTTACTTTTTATTGCTTTATTAATTTTTATTATCCTATAACACATTTTCATATACAAACAAATTTATTCTCCTATATAGATAAACGGGTATTTCCTCAGCTTAGGGGACCTAGTTCTCTGGCATCACAGAAAAACACTATGATGAACTTTCTTGACATGGGCCCTCTTCTCCCTTCCTATTGGTGACCCTTCATCAGCCCACCTGCTATTCTATCTATGGTAAGCAGAGATTGAACTTCCAGAAAGGAAAAAGGCAGTGTCTCAGGCATACTTCCATATGCAGTGGGGCTGAGAATACGAGTCTATATTGTGTGTGAAAGCCACCAGGGATTCAAACAGTTCTCATCATTATCACCATGGCTAAGAATTTAGAGACTCTTCAATCAAGGGATAGAGTTATTTTGGACATGCATAGGAAACTTTAAAGACTATAAAGAAATGCTCTTCGATAAGCATTTTCTAATGATATGGTGCAATGTGATAAGCCAGAAAAGCCTTCCATTATTATCAAGTTCCCTAACAGGGCAGCTGCCTATTTTAGCCATCCAAATTTAATCACCACCCCTCCCTTCTCCAATAGAGGTAATCAGTGTGGAGAAGTACTCATTTAACTGCTGGGTAATCAGAAAATCTTATCTGAGTAATCAGAAGTTGGCTGTAAGGTAATTTGGCAACAAATGACTGATTCCTTTGGGGATTCAGGGATCTAGATCATGATAAATTTAGCTCTCACAGCATCTTATAGGAGCAAAAAGTCTCACCTGGGCATGCACAGATATATTCTTGAAAAATGGGGTCAGAGGTTGCTTTGACTACAAGTGCTAAGATGTTACTAAGCTCATGTTCTATGAGGTGTTCCCTAGAATTGACAGCTGTATTAATCGGGGGCATAGCATATGACTCTGTCTTCCAAACTCCTCAGACGGGTGTTGTTATTTAGATGTTTGGGTGGGGGGGGATTTATAGCTCTTTGTGGCAGCAAGATAATTAAAATGCAAGTAAATGATCAATATCATTATCTATAATTTCCAGTTAAATTTTCATTAAGGTTATGAATAAGTAAAATTACCACAAAGTATTTGAAGTGGCATAAAATAGAGCATACTAAAGAATAACTACAAATTAAAGTAGCCTGTATTAAAAAATTAAGAAAAGCACAACTATAACTGTAAGTGGATCCCAAGTTACCTTCTCTTGGAGTTTAGATGAAGTAAGTTTTCAGTGCTCAGAAATGTCCACTTTAGTATCTATGATATCGAGCCACAATGATAATAGCCCCCAAGGCAATAAAACCCTCAGATTTTAAAAAAATCAGTGTAAAATTTAACTGTAGTATAAAATAGTTATTCTTAAAGTAGGTGATTAATATTACTATATTGCTCTAAGTTTATACTCATACTAACATGGTAATATTCACCTGTGCAGACATAGACCACACAATGTAGAAGCAGAAATGAATGTGTGTGTGTGTGTGTGTGTGTGTGTGTGTGTGTAAATCATCACATGCACAAGAATTTCAAGTGTACAGTAAGTAAATCTGGTGTATGACATCAGTGGTAACTGAAATTGGGTAACAGTGAATGAGATTTATATCTTTTCCCTCTTCTACTTCCTACAGTGATTACATGCTTAGTAGCGGCAATAAGGTATTACAGTATAAAACAGTGTTCTTAAAGCTTATGTGCATTAAAAATACCAACAGTAAAATAATGTTTTTTAGGTTCAAAGTCCTCCCTTAGAGTTCTGCTTGAGTAAGGAGGGAAAAGTTAGAATTCCTAGTTTTATTGTTTACTAGTTCTTATATGAACTGATGCTGCAGTTCTTGAAATAAAAATCTTGAGAACCTTGAGTTGACAGGGCATATTTTGTCTTCCTGTTTGTCACTAACTTCTCAAAGCTCTTGAATCTCTTTATACATAAGTGAGATAGTAAAATATTTTCTCCAGAGAGATGTTGAGAGATTAATCAAAATTCAGCATTATATAGTAGATACATGGTAGATTTTGCATATTTGATAATACAATTTCTTATATTTCTTGTAATAATCACCATATTAAATATTATTATTTAAATATCAAAAACAATTGGAAACAAATTTTCCACCCATCCTTTCAAAAACCTAATATTTGATTGTTGGAAAATAATAAAATGCTAGGATGATATCAAGTAATAGCCTTTAAAATGCAAAAGAATACTTTGTTCCTTAAAGTATTAGAATATACAGAATGCAGACCAGTGCTCTCCACATCTGTGAAGTCACTAATTCCACTGAGAGGGTGATTATGGATATTTTGCACATGTTAGAATACTCTTGAATTCAAATAGTAAGTAAAAATTTTAAATTATCATCTCAATATCATTTATGATTATATATACATACATATATATATATATATGGGTGGTGTTTAGTTTGTTAGAATTATAGCTTCTGGAAATGTTCAAATGGCACATCTGGTTTCATTATATTTTCTCATCATACTATAAGGAAGAAATTAGAGATCACATGGCAGTTTTAAAAATACCCTTCTAGAGATTTTTGTTAATATTGTCCTGATATATTTGAATAAAATCAGCAAATATTTAATTGCAGTATTGCTTCATGTTTTAAATTCCTACTCTACAATTTTCCTTACTCATCATCCAGATGTAAATAGATCTTAATGTAGATTCATAGTTTCAATAAAAGGAAATAAGAATGTATTTTTAAATTTATATGGCCTTTGCATTCATAGTAACATGTATTATTATGGTCAGTTTTGTTGATTTGGTATTGAAACATGTGATTTCCTTTGGCCAGTTTTATCTACTTAGAGATGTTGTTGTATTTTCTTCTGCTATATTAAGACAATGTTAGGAAAAGGACTTTACTAACCGTGAAAAGATAAAACGCAAGAGCAGAGGCTGGGGTGTGCACCTCTGGGGAGCTGAACAATATTTGGGAGCAGTAAATCACGATCAGTATGAATGACAAATGGAGAAGTGTTTAAGAAAGTAGGAGTCTAGTAGCTATTGAGAGTTGCCTCTTCCCTCTCAGCTTCCTTCTTGGCCACCTGTGATTGGCTGTTAATCTCCATGATATTCATAGTGTTCCAGTGAACTATGAGCACATTTTGAGCTCCGATTCATAAACATTTATTATAGTTTAACTCTTGAATTCTTTTTTTCTCACTGTTTCCAGTTGTACCCCCTTTTTGTGCTAGATTATAAAACAAACACCTAAGGACAAGGAGTAAAACTTGCCCTTGTTTAAATCTTGAATGAGAACTGATATAGAAAATACTGAGCATTCAGTTAGGCTTATTGAGTTAAAGAATTCATTAGGGGTATGAATATTAATTTCTTTGATAAAAGGCAGCTCATATTTTTATCATTGTAATACAGTTTGTTATCACAATACAGTTCTTAGAACTAACATCTTTTTATTTAACTTTTATTTTTAAATACCATTTTACTGTCAACACACTACTTGTCTAAAGAGCTTTATCTATGGTTAAACATACTTAATTCCATCTAATATAATCCATTTATTGATGAAATCCATTTTCCGAAGTGTCCTGTAATCCCAAAATATATTCATCATAAAAACAAAATTAAAAGGTTGTCTTTGTATCATTTTTATGACAATTATCAAGGAAAAACTGATCTTTTAAAAATATTTTTTTAATTATTATATAATCAAATTTTTTGTGTCTTTCCTTTTCTCTGTCCACATCCTCTTTTGTACCATCCTTGGTCTCATGCAACTTATGACCTCTTTGTTCATTATTTGTCATTACTTGCAGATATGTCTTGCATATATACAAATATGTATGACCAGCTCAGTGTGTGTAATGTCACCCATTGTAAGTTTTCAGGGCTGACTACATGGCACTGGATGACCAACTGGTATGCTCTTTTCTAGGGAAGACTATTTCTCCCTCTCTCAGCATGCCTTAGTTGTCTTTAGTTCTTTGTGTAAGTTGAGGCCTCTTGGGCTTTCCTCCATCCACTGTGGCATCTCTATTGGTGTTGCCTTTGCTCAGCTTGTGTTTAGGCAGTCATGTTGTCAGGTTGGTGGGGCTGTATGGATGTAGTCTCAGGTGCTGCAGTGTTTTGTAGAGTATTCTTTGAAACTAGACCAGGCTCCACAACTCTGTGTTTTTTTTTGGGGGGGGTATGGTTTTCTGTAGTGGTATCTATCCATTGCAAAGAGAAGTTTTCTTGATTAGTGATGAGGACAACACTTAACTGTGTCCATAAGGGCAAATATTTATGTTGTTATCATGGATTATACTAGTTAAGTAAAGTGTAGTTGTAGATTCCCCTACATATCCATGACTTCACTAGCCCCAAGTAGTGAAACAGTTTTCAGCAGTATTTTGAATATTGTCTACAAACTTGATAAAATTAAAACTTGTGGCACTGTTTTTTCCTTATTTGTTTCCATTAGGCTTTTGTGTTAACATATAAACTTATCAGTTTCATTTCATTGTGTTCATCTATGCTCTGTTCTTTCTACTACCTCCTCACATGAGATCCTTACATTTTCAGG
Source organism: Apodemus agrarius (assembly GCA_964023405.1). Taxonomy (NCBI): domain Eukaryota; kingdom Metazoa; phylum Chordata; class Mammalia; order Rodentia; family Muridae; genus Apodemus; species Apodemus agrarius. Next base: position 12,097,794 of record OZ030006.1, on the reverse strand, counting down.
AAAATGTATGGAACTGAAAATCACTGTGTTGAGTTAAATAAGCTAGACTCAGAAAGATAAATGTCACATGTTCTCTCATATGTGTGTTCTGGTAATCAATTTTAACATATGTATACAGATACTCATGGATCTGTGTGTGAGTATAAGTCATTAAACCAGAAAGGAAACTATGAGATGGAATGAAGTTATATTAATGGTGACAGAAGACTAATTGAAAATAAGTGACTTCAAACAAAAATGGGGGAGAGAATAACCAGTTGCTAGAAACTGTATAATGAAAAACGTAATAGCAGAGTCTTAGATTCCTCCCCTGGCTGATGAGCTGCACATATAGATTATCATAATTACTTAGCTCTAAACTCCATCTACTTAATGAAAGTGCTACTGATTATGGAATATATAAATCAAATACACAAACATATATGATCATGCTTCTCATCAACTCTGTATAAGATTAAAAGTGAACTTGAATTATTGCCACAAAAATATCTTTCCTTTATATTTGTTAGAATGAATATTTTATCCAGGCCAAAAACCTCTGTTCAAAAGTTCCTATATCTCATATTTGGTCCAGAATTAAACTAGCTTCTCCCAGTCATATTGGAAGACTGATCCAGTGAGGTAGATAGAATAAGTGGAGTCTTTCCTTAAATGTGTAGAATAATTACTTCTTAAAAGCTGACTTCAATAAAAAAAAACCTCTGTAATATTACTGTACCTAGCTAAAGTAGCATATCCATATGGTAGGTAGGAAATTTCAGTACTAAATAGCCACAGTCTTGGTGTAAGAAATGAAAAAGAACTGTGTGGCGTCTGTAAGTTGTGGCTGATTGCTCCTGAGATAAGTGGTTGCTAATATGCTTTAAAATTATTGAGCAATGAAATAAAGATGGTATGAAATCTGTTCTCTCCATTTTGCATAAACTGTATCCAAAATTCATTCTCTACTTTATTCTCAGTGGCAAAAAAGATAACCACAACTATGATAAAGTCACATATCTTTTAACATTAAATGACTGTTGTTTGATTTATTGATGCTGAAAGACATTGGTCCAGAATCTCCACAGTGAGCATTGTAGAGGTGTAAGGCATGTGGTTTTAAGTGTATACAAGTCTGAGACAGGAGATATACAACTGTGAGCATTTCTTGGCAGCCATTGTTAATGCACTTGCCCTGCAAGGATGCATATGAGTGTGTCCATATAGCATAGTAATGAGAGGTTAGGCAAATGGGCGAGTCTATTTCAATTCTGCGGTCAGCTAAAGATCAGCTATTTAAGATCTTTACATCCAAATCTCCTCATCTGTCAAGTAAATGCTTAGTATCTTACTTTTCAGAGTTACTTTAAGAAGGAAATGAGATGCTGTATATTAATTTCTTTTAAAATTGCTTAAACTAGTAATCTCTCAGGAATTTAACCAGATTGAAGTGGAAAGGACCCCTCCAGAAAAGTTGGGAGATGAGTGTGGTGTGCTAGCTGACATTGTGGAAAAACATCCCATTGGATTATTTCAAGAACAGATTAGCTCTCTTTGAGATACTGGGAGAAACCGACACACAATTAACCCTCCAATGGTATGTTTCTTCTGTGATTGAATAGTGAAATGAGTACTGATTATCTCAGAAAAGCAAACCTTCCTATTTTATGCTGGAGTTTAGAAATGATTCATAGACAAAAGACTCTGCAATATTTTGTTTGTGTTTCTATTGCAAGTACCACACAAGTGAGAAGTGTCAAGTACTCTCTCCCCTGCCAGATGTGTAGTTCTTTGAGATCAAGAACACCTACCTTATCACCTGTCTCTTCATCTTCTCGTATGTGACTTCTGTGTATTTTGTCTAGTGTGAGAGTGCCCATGCACAAAGCCAACTTGATATTATCTTTTGATGTCTAAAGGCTACTTAAATGAGGTTTATGTTATACATGTGAAGACTTGTTTCCCTTTGTTATTGAGAATTTCATATATATGTATATAATAAATATGTACTCCCATTTCTTCCATCAACTCCCCACACATTCCCCTGTCATACCTGCCCCACTTCATGTCTCTCTTTTTATAATCCCTTAGGTCCAGTTAGTCCTCCCCATATACATATGATTGTGGGACAATCTACTGGTGCATGGGAAAACTGCTAATTGCCCTACCTTCAATAAAGAGTAATTGTTCCTCCCCTACTGAATCCATGGTTATCCACTGCCAGTCATCTTTTCAGCTGTGAATAGGCCTACAGGTCATTTGCTCTGTTTCGGAAGGATTTCATCTGGCTTGATTTTATTTTGTTCTCCTGCAACTGACAAAGGACACTCTGAGTTCATGGTTGTAATAGCCATGCCACGGGCAGAAGATAGCTCTCACATTACTCTCCACATCCTCTGGCTCTTACATTGTTCACTTCATTTTCGGTAATGTTCCCTGAGTGGTGGACGTGCTAAATTCAATACAGAAGCCCACTTTAGGGATGAGCCCTCAACCCTCTAGTCTCAGAACGCTGTTCACCTCTCTATTCACTGCTGTCTACTGCAAATAGAGGCTTCTTTGGTAAGAAGTTGAGAGCCTCTCAGTTCTATGAGTATAATACATACTTAGAAGGCAGTCTGATACTCTGTATCCTTTTATTGGGATTGAAATTGTTAATGTTGACTATTATCACGGAAAGACCTGTATTAAGTCCTGTTGTTTTGCTGACTTTGTACTGTTGTATCTCTTTTTGAACAGCTCTTGCAGCACTATTTATTTACTCCCTATGATTCTTGGCTGCGTTCATCCTCCCTTCAGACTGAATGATTCCTCCCCATGTAGTCCGTGAAATCAATTTAGAAGTCACAAATTATTATATAATCTGTTTTATTTTGGAATTTTTAGATATTTATATATCTAAAATATATAAATTATATATATAAATTATATAAATAAAATATATAATTTATATACATTTTTATATAATATATAATTTAATATTTATATATTATATAATATTTAATAGAATCTCTCTTTCTATTATAATAGATGGTTTCACTGGGAGTAATAATCTGGGTTCACAGTTTCACTCAGAACTTGGAATACATCATTCTAGGCTTTTGTTCCTTTGACTTTCTGATGCATAGTTAAGTGTTATTATGATGGACCTGATTTAATAAGTAATTTAATGATTCTGTTTTGAAATTTTTAATGTCCTTTTTCCTATTTTTTTCTTAAAAATATTTATTTATTTTTGTTTTGTTCTGTGTTTTGTTTGTTTTATGGAGTGTTTTGTCTGCATGTGTGTGTACCACATCCATGTTTGGTATCTAATCTATATTTCAGTGCTCTGATATTGTGCTAAGTTATGACTTCCAGATGAGAATAGGAATTGTATTTGGCTGGTTCTAATCTCACACTGGCAATATAGAGATATTTCAAATTTGTGTAAATTGTTTCCTTTTATCCACTGTCACCATGTGGATAATTTCACTCAACTGAAAATGTTTGGATCCTTCTTTATAACAGCATGTAAGCAAATATAACATGGAGCTAAAGATGTCTAGGCAATCGTATAGTTGTCTCTTGTAATTTATAAGAGTTAACATAAGAATATAATATAACAGATGCCTAGTTCCTTAAAAGGTTAGATTCTTTGTATCAAAAGCAAGAATCTTCCTCTCTCCTTACCCTCCCTCCCTTCTTCCCTCCCTTCTTCTCTCCCTTTCTTTTTCCCAAATCTTGGATTTTTTTCAGGTCTTATACATGTTTGCTATGTGCTGTGGTCATATACTTAAGTATATGGTACTTAAGATATCTTACAGGCAATACCAACTGCCAATTACTGGCATGCTGGTGATGCACTCAACAGACTGTTTTGTTAGAGGAAATGTTACTGTTTGTCAATTGTTTTGTGAATACTTTTGAATATTAGAACAATCTCACTCAGGGTTCTGATGAATAGAATAGACAATGGATGAGGATTTTGGGCATCAGACGTAGGTTTATATCTACTATTTTTTGTGGTATACAAGATTGCATGGAGATAAACAGCAATAATAGTATTGGTACTATTAACAACAGAACTACATATATACATAATAAATGAAGTCATAGTTTGCAGAATATTGATGATTCTAGGATTTTAATTCCACTTCATTTGAGAATTTTTTTTCTTTTAGATTTTTCAGAGGTAAGCTCCAATGTAACCCATGCTGGCTTCTAACTTTGTAGGGAGACAAGATGGTCATGAACTTACTATCTTTCTATCTCTTAAGAATGTATACCACCATGACTGGCTACTTAATATCATTTCGTATTTCCATCATATTTTCATGTTACCAGGAAGTGATAAACATTAACAATTTTACAATGAATTAGGATCTAACAGTGAATGAAAGCACATACCACACCCTAAACGTGATTTGTGGAAAGGATGTTTGAAAACTCAAGTTAATTTTCTATCCTAAGTTGAAGACAGTTTTGTTAAAAAATATAGATATGCGTATGAACTTTTAGAAAGAATAACAGCTCATATAACAAAATGACAGCTTGTGCAATTTGTACAAATAGCATGTTTTACGTACCTCTCTAGTCCCCGAAAGGATTCTTCCATACAGGGGAGATGAGATTGATATCCTGAATCCTACCGTGAAAAACTCAGTGCCTTTTCTTTTATGAATTTCTTCCAGCCCAAAGTGCTTTTAGATATGTTGGCTATTTAACAGTGGCATGACAAACAGTGTCATTTACACAAACCCAGAGCTATGCAGGGAATAGATTTCCTATTAATATATGCTTTGCCAGCCTGGTGTAGCAACTGCCAAAGCACTCACAGCTATATTTCTGGCTTCATAGTTACTTAATGATTGGAACTTTCTGATTTATAGGGCTCTTAAAAGTAATAATACGTCTCTTAATACCAAGTAGTCAACTGATAAGTTTTTATAATGATTTTTTAAATGGAGGGAACCTTTTTCTAGACTCACAGAGACCACACAAGCAGAAGCAACACCGAGTAGCCAAAATAGCCATTGGCTTTTTCCTCTGTTCCTTGTACCCAAGGCTGGCTAGGGGCTTCCTACATGTGAACTTACAGCCTCGGGCCAAACATACAGCATACAGAGAGTTGTGCTGTCACTATTAAGTAGGCTTTAAGGACATGTAACTCCACATATGCGGCCAACATAATGAGTCCCTCCAATGTGCATTCTTTGCTCGGTGACTCAGTCTCCGGGAGCTCTGCGGGGAGTCTGGCCTATTGACACTGCTGCTCCCTCCATGAGGCTGCAAACCCCCTCAGATCCTCCTGTACCTTCTGTCAACTCCTCCATCTGGGAACCCTGCGCTCAGTCCAATGGTTGGTTGCAAGCTTCTGCTTCTGTCTTTGTCAGGCTCTGGCAGAGCCTCCCAGGAGAGAGCCATATCAGGCTTTCATCAGCAAGCACTTCCAGGCACCCACAATAACATCCAGGTTTGGTGTCTGTATATGGGATGGATTCCCTGGTGGGGCAGTCTCTGGATGGCCTTTCCTTCTGCCTCTGCTCCACACTTTGTTTCCATATTTCCTCCTGTGAGTGGCCTTGTTGGTCACCAGTGAAAGGAGAGGCCCTTAGGCCTCAGGGTGTTCGATGCTTCAATGAAGGGGAATGCCAATGTCCTGTCCAGCGGGACTCAGTTATTCGTGGGGTCTAGGGGGATTCAGCCTGAAAAGTAGAATGGGCGAGATAGGAGAGCGAGACCAAGCAAAATCGTTGTCAAGGTCTGTTTATTGTAACGAGGACAGCGAGTTTTAAGCAGTAAGGAGGGGGAATGGGAGAAGGTGATAAATCTGAAACAATCAGGTGAAATATCCTCAGAATGTGAGGGTGAGGAAGGTTGGGTAAAGGTCAGTTTATTGAGTATCTAGTTCCTGTATAAGGTTCTGGTGACTAAATATTTCGTCAGTTAATTGTTTAGCTAGTTCCTGGAACAGCGGGTGAGGAATGGTACTGAGTCAGTTGCATACGTGACTGTGACTTAGGAAACCTGTAAGATGGTTGCACTCCAGCCCCTTAATTTGAGCGTTTGTCTCCAACATGCCAGGGCAGGAGGACAGGAGTGAGTGGTTGTGGGAGCACCCTCATAGAAGAAGGGGAAGGAGAGATGGGATAGGGGATTTCCAAAGGAGAGACCTGAAAAGGGGAAAACATTTGAAAAGTAAATAAAGAAAATACCCAATCAAAAACAATTAAATAAAAAAGGAAAAATATAAAATGTAAGGTTCAAAGAGAAAAGGCTCACCAGGAAGTTGAACAAAGCTAAATTTTGTGATCAAGGATACTAAATGGTTTTAAAGGAATAGTGACATTAGAGCAAAATTCCATCCAGCTAAACTTATACGTGCAGCTGTATGAAGGTGAACTATATCATGTTAGGTATTATTTTTACCTGGTTATTGTATTCATGTGGACATAAGGCATTACAATTGTGTGCCAAATTGACAAGTGATGGATTGTGATTACTATTCTGGGTTTTCAATTTATGATCTAAAAATACTTAGGTCGAAAGAAAGAAAGAAAGAAAGAAAGAAAGAAAGAAAGAAAGGAAGGAAGGAAGGAAGGAAGGAAGGAAGAAAGAAAGAAAGAAAGGGGAAAGAAAAAAGAAAAGAAAAGAAAATGAAAAAAGAAGAAAAAGAAAAAAGAATGTATAACTCTTGATTTATTATTTCCAATTACCATATATAGAATTTATTTCCATATCTTTTGGAGAAAATTCATTATTTTTTGTAAGAATGCATGTTCAGGAAACTATAAAAAATAGATGAGGTTTTAAGCTGTGAATTATAAAGTTATATAAAAAACATGAAAGTAAAAATCTTCAAAACTCTCACCCAGAAGGAACAGCTTACCTACTACCCAGAAGTGGCCTCGGGTTAGGTAAACTGAAGTTCATTCTTTTAGGTTCAAAATTAGTTTTGTCACATCTTCAAAGCTTGATTCCATCTTCCCCAGAGACTGTAATTTTAACCCAGTAACTCCTGAGCAACTTTCCATAATTTGCCAACCCACAGCCTGCTCATGTTAAGTTTGTTTCTTTACACTTGGCCATCATTACCAAACATGCTACCTCCTCCTTCCCAGGCCTCCAGCATGGTCTTATTTTTTGAAATATACATTTATGCTGAATTAAAAATTAGCTATAAGCAACCTAGGTTTTAAAAATACCTTTAAATTTTTTGAGTAATATTAAAGTATCATAGTTGTGTTGTTTCCAGAGTTAAATTGTCTTGTGTGTGTGTGTGTGTGTGTGTGTGTGTGTGTGTTTGTATGTGTATGTGTTGATCATAGGTGGTTATTATTCAAAGAACATTATTATTACTGTGTGACATTTTTGATAAGCACAGAGTCTTTTGCTAATCATAGTTGTAGTTTAAGATAACAGGTTTGAGAACAAGTATCAGTCCCAAATATTTGATATTTAGTGCCAAATATACTTCCAAATTTTTAAAAACTTTTCATTGATTCTTTGTGAATTTCACATTATACACCCCAATCCAACTCATCTCCCCTTTACAACCATCCTTTGCTCTCACACCCTCCCCATAATAAAAGAATAAAGTAAGAAGATAGAAAACAAACAAAAATAGAAAATATCTCATTGCAGATGCTGTAGTATGCTATGCTGTGTCCAAGAATCTTCACTTACAAAGGTTCATTGCAATGAGTCATTGTTCTGGTTTGAGGCCTTGATCTTCTGCTTGTACTATCAAAACACTGTCTTCACTGGAACACCACATGGATGTCCTGTTGTTGCCCTGTGTCGTGGAGATCCTGCAGGTTTTGTTCTACAAAACCAATGCTTTCACAAGCTCCATCAGTTCATAGATAGGGTAGATGTTCGGGTCCTGGCCAGGCCAGGGTGGCAGCTGAGCTGGTTAGTTGGCCAGCCCTCTGTACTCACACTCTCTAGAGAGAGCCCCAACACTGCCTTGTCTAGATCACACAGTGCAACAACCAACATGGAGAAGAGCCAACCCTCCTGATCTCATACCCTCTGGGTCAGCTCACCCCACTCCCATTCTGCACCCCCTACCCTCCCACACCTACCACCATCGTCAACTTTAGAGGGCCAGGACCAGCTCTCCTGCCTGTTGTGGGTGCTGAGGAATGGGAGTAGGGTCAATCACTCCCTCACCCATGCCACCACAAAGCCGACAAGTGTCAGGGGCAGCCTTGAGTGCTCTCCCTCTCAGGCTGCTTCACCTTTGCTCCCCCAAGCACCAGGGCTCAGCTTCCCTGGCTGTTGCAGACAGCAAGGGGTGCGGCCCTCTCTGCACAATCTTCAGACATCAACATGGCCCCAGGTGTCAGCCCAGACCAGATGTCCATAGGATATTTGATAGTAACAGATATTTGATGGTAACTGCTGCAGAGCCATGGACCAGACATGACCTTCAGTGCTAGCACTGGCCCGGACCCCACCATGGCTTCAGGTGGCATTGGTGGCTACTCACATGAGGCTGGTCCTCACTACCCTCTGTTCTCCCGATCTGTCTCTCTTCACTGTGCACACACCATTCTGCTTCTCTTTCTCCATCATTTCCTTGTTCATTTTAGTGGTCCAGGGCCTCTGGGTATTTGAGTTATCTCATGAATGCTCTGTCTGGTCAGGCTGCATGATATCAGGCAGAGTTCTACTCACCTGTTTCCTGCCATTGTTTGTTTGTTTTTCTTTCTTTACTTTCTTCTTCCTCCTCCTCCTCCTCCTCCTCCTCCTCCTCCTCCTCCTCCTCCTCCTCTTCTTCTTCTTCTTCTTCTTCTTCTTCTTCTTCTCTCTCTCTCTTTCTCTCTCTCTCTCTCTCTCTCTCTCTCTCTCTCTCTCTCTCTCAACAGGGTCTCTCTATGACTAGTCTCAGAAACATCTCCTATCTCTCTTCTTGTGAATATGGGGTTAAAGTGTATACCACCATATCCACCCATACTCTATTTTCCTCAGTGTTAAGACATATGGGGAAATAAATGTACTTAAAAAATGAAGATGATTGGAACTTAATGCTAGTTGCAGTAGTATAACTTAATTGCCAAAGTAAAGACAAAGTAGACATATTGACCACAAAGTAAAGACAATTTAACAAAACTAAAATCATTAACTTTCATGTCAATTAAATATATCATAAACTGGTATCAAAATTATTGTTCAACAAGTAAAATTAATTATTCATAGACAATTCATATTAGTAGTAGAAACAATATTTAAGATTTATTAATTTAAATAATTATAATATTTACTCAGTTAAAATAGGGTGATGCTTCAATAAATAATGAAGCATGACAATAGTTTTCACATGATTGTCATCTGTGACTCAATGAATTGAACATTTTTATGTTGTATTTTAATTGGTAAATAAAAATGTGTCTAGTACTAATATCCAAACTTGTTTTAATATATAAGTACACTGTAAAAGGATTATCTCAAGCTGACATACTTTTGTCATGTTAAATAGGAGTCGTGTGTGTGTGTGTGTGTGTGTGTGTGTGTGTGTGTTTGTGTGATTAGATGCTCACAAGATCTTATTGGTTTTCAAGTATGCAATGTTTTGTTAATAGCATACCCTCTTGTTGTCCTTGACCTTTGAACTTGTCCCCAAACTAGCCATAATAGTTTTCTTTCACAAACACAAAACAATTTTTGTGAACATAGTTAATATGATTTCCTATAAAGCATACAATTTCCAAGAAGGAAAGGTGGGTTAATTCTGATTCTATTTGGTACTTTATTTTGTGGTATTTTATTTGGCTTTTGAACGGTAATACTCTTAGATGCTTTTAGAACAATAAATTTCTGTTACTGTTTGCTCTATTCCTGCATTCAAATAACTTTGATTTAAAGATAATAAAGGACAAGTAACAAAGCCTTCAAAACCAAACATAATTCTACCAAATAAAAACAAACAAATAATTTCAAGCTATAAAAATTAAAGCTCATTTGCTCACTGTAATTTATTTAAAATTGAAAATATAAAAAATGAAAATTCAATGTGTAAATGTTTACTTAGGCAAACTATTTAGTCTTCTTTTTAGGGAAGAGCAATCAATTAAAACAGATAAAATATAGCAAGCCTGTGCCTTCTTTCTAATCTATGGCTGTGGACCCCCCATACTAGCAGAAAGTCCAAGAGGTCTAAAGGTGACAGACATGAATAAAGATTGGAAAATGGAAGTTGCAAAGAAAATGTCAAAGAAAACGCAATTGCAGAAGACAAAGCACAAGGAAAATGTAATAAAACCTTCAGTTATATCAGAAGCTCTTTGCTAGAGCAGATAGGCAGCTGTTCCCGATCCTCCTTGAAGTCATAAGTTGGATAGGGTCAAAGTTGTAACTTAACAGGTTTCAACTAAAGAAGCAACAGGGACAGAAGAGGCAGAACAAAGATACAAGCAGCAGATTCCAGAAGAGCTCACAGAGTGCACGCTAAGGCAATCTTTTATGTGGTTTATAAAGTGAGCAAACCTGCATAAACAAATTTTTATTCAATGTTTGTCCTAAAGGGTTTTAAAATAAAGTAAAAATTTACAAGATGATTATGAACATCTCTACTGCATAGGTAAGCTCAAATCCATAGGGAAAAATATATGGTAATTAAAATCATGCCTTATGGAATCAAATGTTCCCAAAGTCTCAGATCCACCACTTTACATTGATAATTCTCCGGTCTCATTTCCACAATCTTTAGATATCTTATATGCAAAACAGAAGTATTACTATTGCAAGGTCCATGTCACAGTATAAGCCTAGTGGATTGCTGAGTATAAAGACAGTAAATAGTGCATAGGAGGAGTAAGAATTAATCTATATTTGATTGTCCCACATAATGTCACAAAAACTTGCATGTCAAACACTGGAAACCTTTAAATAAAAGAGAAAAGTTATGTATAATAGTCACTTTGTCCAACATTTTCAGACATTTATACTCATTCTCTTTATCAAAATCTCTGCATAATTAAGATATGTATATAAGGTTTCTCAAACGCACTTAGTACCCAAGGTCTGTGTATAATACGTTAAGTAGAAGTGGAATAAAGGATACTTGAGATCATGGACAACATCAGGGCCACAACACTGAGAAGAAGCCAAAACTCCCAAAACCCAGAAAAGGAAGTCACCAAGGTCATGCACATCTGGACTACTGGAAGAAGAAAGGAGAACAGTCAAATATATTAGACAGACCACAGTCCTAAGATTTAAAGGTCATACCACAGAAAAGTCCAGAAACAGGGTGTCTTAGAACAAATTGTGGGACAAGGAGAATGTGTTGGCCCATCTCAGAAGCTTCTGACTGCTCTCCCTCTTTGGCAGTAAGTGTAAGTGCTGTAGGGTTGGATAGCTGCCACGTGTCAGATTAAAGCCTGTTGCTTAGATGGCATATGGGAAAGAGGACAGTTGTCTGGCAAAAGGTTCTTCTCACATAAAGTAGTAATGAATTTCTCAGTCCTTTGGGATCAGAGGCTTGTGGGTTTGATACACTAGCTGTTGGTGTGGTGTTTTAATTCATTATTAATGCCTGGATTTAACTTGTGGTTTGTTAATAGTGCCTTGCAATGACCACTTACAGCATGAAACATCTTCATGAATAATTTAATACAGAAATGATAGGTGATCAATCTGACATATGTAAGTTCTTTATCTGTCAATTTACAAAATTGCATGTGTTGTTTAATTATTATGAAGGTGTTAACATTACAAGACTTTCTTTTTCTAAAAGATACAGAAAACACATGCCGTGTTTCTATTTACAATGCAGCTTATCTCAAAAATCAAATAAACTTTGTACTTTGTCATTGATAAAGCAGTCCCAAAGTGACATCATGTCAAAGATACTCATCTGAATGTGTCATAGTCACTAAGACAGCACTTGTTTTATGGTTGAAACTGAAGAGGAAATATTTTATTCAAAGTGACTTATATGTTTTACAATATTTATATTTTAATTAGCATCCATTTCTGAAATTTCTCATATTATTAAAATTGATAATCTTTGAATTAATATGCCAATATTTATTGACACCATGCATATTTGTACATTTCTATACTGTTTTGGTATACACAGAAGTTTGCTTCATATAAATATTGAAATAAGTTTATTATTTGAAATTACCTGGATACTGTATCTTTCAAATATTACCTCTTAAAGACATAGCTGCAGAACAGGAGAAATTCTAGGGCTATACAGTTAAAACCTTGCAGAGTACATAGCTATCTGTTGTAACAGGCTCTCCAAATATGCCTGATGCATTCCAAAGTTGGTGGATCAATTAATTTTTATCATGTCTATTATATGATTAGTTCACTTAATATGATCTAAGTGATATATATCCACTGTGAAAAATGCACATTAGTTAAGTTCTCTCCTTCAAGAAGTATAAAATATGAGCCACTAACTCACAGATGCAAAATTGAATAATTACCAGACCTTAACATATGCTACAGTATAATATATGATGAATCATCAAGTTATAAATAAGGTATAAGGATGTCATTATACTATAACAAGTCAAGCTCGAAAAGTCAGACTGATTTTATTCCTATCCGAGCTCTGCCAGTAACTAGTGCCTTTCTTAGGAGATCATCATGAGCCCACAGAGACAGCACAATATCTGATACATACCAAATGGTGAACAAGCACCAGTTGCTATTATTTCAGTGTCATGGGCATTACGTTCCAGGAAAATTCAAGTTTTATGTTTTGCTTGTTTTCAGCAGAAAAAAAAATTACCTAAAAGAGATTGTTGTACCTGGACCTTTAAGCATGCATATATATATTGATAGAGAGCAAAAGGAAGTAATGTTTTTACCTGGTTGGTTTCCAAACTAGCTATGGACATCACAGAATGTGGAAACAACACACATTATCTCGTTAAAAGTAATACGCAGTCTCAGGAATACATTCTTGCCTTTCACATCTCTATACCAAGTCGACATCGATGATGAGCTTCAAACCATTTTGAATATCATCACCTGACTATGTCTGTCTACATAGTATAAATGTTCATCAATTTTTGTTGTCACAATGAAAGCCATCAAATTTCTATACCTCCGAATACCGTCTCTTTATATTTTATATCATAGCACATTTCACTGCTTCTACTCACTTGTGGTTTTGTGCCAGTGCATGGCATCCTTTTGGATTCTGTCCATTTGCTTTCATTGTTAGTAAAATAGACTCTATTAAATCCTTCACCGTGCCTCCTGTCTGAGAGTCCCAATCGTCACCAAAGAGGAAGTAGTGTAAGGGCAGAGGAAGACAATGCTCCCCAACCACGCCCCACCTGGATTGTTCCTGTCACTGAATAGCTTGGGTTTACTAGTGTTGTGACAAAGGATGACAGTATCTGTAGGAATCCAGGGCTCTGTTCAGGGAGAGAATGTGAAACACATAGGAGAGTAGGGCTTCAGAGTACTGAAAAAGCAGAGTGTTCTCGTAACTAGACAGTGTCAGGAACATTCCTAAGATAAGCAGTGTTCTCTTAACTAGAGCAGGAACATTTCTAAGATTGATCAAGCCCCAGCCATCCTCCTATCTCTGACATCAAAAGGCTGGGATTAATTAAGATTGCTTGCTTGCATGCCAAGTTTTGTTTGTTTGTTTGTTTTTAAACTCATATTCTAGGAATTGAACTTCAGTCTTCATTCCTGAAAAGAAAGGACTTTGTGGATTAAGCTATCTACCCAGCCTCTCAAGTGTTGTTTTAAGATATGATTTATTTGTTGTAATTATTAACATTAGTGAAATCCATAATTTTATCTACATTGTCATGTTACTTAAAGGTCTAAATCAAAATCTATCTACTCAAGTGCATTTTATATTGTTAGTTATAATAAAACTGTCATTGTTTGCTTTTAGCTTGAGAGCAATGAAATGTGTTTATTTTCTTCTTAATCAGTTAAAAACCTATAATATTAAAGTGTTTAATGGCAACATAAGACAAAAGATTGTAAAATTGTACTGCCAGAAAAGACCTACTTTCAGTCCAGCTGGTTCAATACACACATACAGCATGATTTTCAAAAATATTAAATAACCACTCTAGTTTATGTGGTTCTTTTGTAGAAAGACAATTGCCCTGTATTACATCATTACATTCCATTATTCTATTCCTTTCTGGATTTGGCTTATACTGTAATATATACACACACACATATATATATATACATATATGTGTGTGTGTATATATATATATATATATATATACATATATATGGATTATCTTTATTATAATATCACCTAAAACATAAATTATCATGTATCTAAGAGTAGTTTTCAGTTCTGGCCCCTTATATTAGCCAGTAGCTGTTGGATTATAACTTTCTGTTATGAGTTTAACATACCTTGGTGATAACTATTCTATTGCCCCCTTCCCAAAATATGTTTTTCTAACTTGGGAATTGGATTATGTGTAAGGAATAAATCACTAGCCACGATATAAGCCTGATAAGATGTGAATTGTCTCAATGTGCTGCCTTGATACAGCTAGGTTATTACGGAGATTGTTCACAGCATCAAAAGTATCAGATAAAGTCAAAGGGGAAAAATTTAATTTTCATCATTTTACTAATCCTAACTGACTTCTTACCTTTAAAGGATTTATTAGTTCTCTGAGAATGACATATAATGTGTTTTATCATGTTATAGTTCTCTGAGAACTTCATTTATTGTGTTTTATCATGTTTACCCCTACACCAATTCTTCTTAGATTTACTCACTCTTTCTTACCTACCCACACAAGTTGTTTCTTTATCTTAAATAAATACCCACTAAGGCCAATTTGGGCTGCCTATATATTCTTAGACGTTTGGCTTTCTACTGGAGTATAGTCAGTTTACTAGATAGAGGCTATGTCCTTAAAGAAAACTGACTCTTCTTTTAATCAGCAGTTAACTGCCAGTAGCCCCTTCCCAGGCCATGCTGGGATCTGTGCTAGACTGAGATTATCCAGGTCCTGTTCCTGCTGTCATAGTCACTGTGGTATGTGCAGCTCCCCATCTATGACCAGAAGACACTGTCTCCTTGTAGTCATCCTCCACTGTTTCTGTCCCTTATACTCTTTCTAACCCCTCTTCCACAATAATCCCTAAGCCTTGACAAAAAGGGAATAGTATAGATGTCAACAATCCTGTATTCTCCCCATACTGACCAGTTGTGTGTCTCTGTTTTAATTGCCAATTACTATAAAAGCATAAGGTATCCTTGTAAAGGTTAAGAGATGCATCTATCTAGGGAGATAACAATAGATCATTAGGATGATTTTGTTGTTGTTGTTGTTGTAATATTTGTCTATTTAGAAGAAAAATATTAGGTTCTCTCCTAGAGCCTACAATTTACCTGTGCTCTACAGGGCCAAGAACCTGTGTCTAGACCTCCTACTTATAAACTGAGCCTTTTGCTAATATAAGTACTATACTCTACAGGCCAAAAAACAGAGTTTTCTGGATAGAAACTGAAGAGGAGCTGAACTGCATCTCAGATAGTTAGTAAAAATTGATGCTTGTGTTTGTTTGTATGTGTTAGTTTGTTTTTGGCTAGGTATAACTTTTTGAGACAAGAATTTCTAGGAATCTTGTGTTGGCCTAAAACTTAATAGCTTTCTGCCTTGACCTCCTAAGAACCTGGAAATGGATATGAATCACAGTATCTGGCTACTTTTATTCTTTTAGCAGCTAATTATTGAGTATGCACCATCTGAAATTATAAGCTTAAAATGAGCAAAATGGGTGAAAATGACCAAAGGGTTTTAAGAATTATGATTATGGCTTAGAGTGGTTTGTATATAAATTGTAGTGAGTAGAACAGAATACAGACTAAGACAGGAGGAAAATTGTGAGAGCCTGTGTGGGTTGCCGTTAGCTCTTTGCAAGTTCTTCACAGCTCAATATTCATTATCGATCAGTTCCATTCAGGTGATGCCTATCTCTTGCTCTCTTGAAAATAAATAATCTGTAATCGTAAGGGTGAGTCTCAACTCTTTTTCCTTGATATGCAACATTGTGACAATAACTATTGTCAAATGTTGTACCTTTCATGTATATCTGGAGCTGAAGGCAATCTGAATATGTGCTTGGCTCATTTTTCACCTTTTATGTAAAACCTCAGAAGGTAAGAGGAAGCTAGTGGATCGAGATGCTGTGCTCTTGTTTTTACTATGTCCTATCATCTCCTTTTATTGTTCAAGAATATATTGACTGGAGAATGGAATAATACTAAAACATTACATGCTTGAAGACACGTGAGACCATACTAGAAATAGTCCTAGCATCATTCCCATGGAGCAGTGTGCAGCCTGAGTGAGTCATGCTGTGAGTGACTTTCACCCCTCCACTTCCTACTTTACAACCACGTTTGGAATCAACTTTTGTATTGGACCCAAAATAAGTCCCAGCCTTACACTCACTACAAAGACTTATCACTACAAAGACTTATATCAGACCTGGAAATAAATTCACATAAGTTGATATAATCTGTATTCTTTTTCTTTATATGGAAGTTTAACAAGGTTGGAATGCTTTGAGCACCACCAATCTGTCAGAAAGGCACTGGTAAAGGTAACTGTTCCTCCTTGTTTTTTTTTCCTCTAGTCTAACCTTAACCACTAATGTGAGGTCCTCTGAAAACCTGAGGCTCTCTGTTCTGCTTAGATCTAGAAGCACCTGAGAAAGGTAGGATTGGTTCCTCTCAGGCCTTGAAAGGCCACTAACACTGTTGGATCCACCAGAAGCCAAGAAGTCAAGACAGTTCATAATTTGTCTTTCAAACAAGCCCAACCACAGACAACCACAATGAACTGGCTTGTGCTTAGGAGTCAGTCCATTTCCATTGAGATTTTTCCTGGGTCATTGTTGGAAAAATTTGCTGGTCACTTATTGCTCATATTACCCTCATCCTAGGGAAGAATCAAATTTGTCTTTAGCTATTATCTGTCTTAACATAGTCAGATGACTACATTTGCTTGGAGTCTGATTGTAATGGTTATTGATGAATAATTTGTGTCTCCCAGACAGTACCAAGTATATACTCACACTGAGTATGGATTTTACTCCTCATTACCGAGAGAAGATAACCTCACCTTATTGATATCTTTACAAAAGGCATCAATGTGTGTAACTTCATCCTGGCCGCATTAACTATAGGTTTCTGTTCATTTCAGAAGCACCAATAACTTTCAATATGGTATAGTCATGTTGGAGAGACTGAAATAGGTCTTTTTCCATGGGACCAGGAAAGTAAGAAGAATTTGAAACCTGCTACAGCAGGGCAAGGTCTGAGGAGCACAGAGGAAAGTTGCTCCCTCTCACCTAAGTGCTAACTAACCCTTTCCCTGCTTGGCTTCCAAGACCAGGCAGTTTACACAGCTTTAATGGAGTGTAGCCATAAATGCAAAATTATCTTCTTTACAATGGAGCATTAGCTTAAAAAACAGTTGACAATTCAATTTTGTCTTCTATTAAAGATTAAAGAGCACCTCTTCCCTAATTTACTTGTAACCTGGAAGGTAGTACTTGGAAAAAAAATGAAATTCAGATTCACTCTGTGATTAAGGATTTCATTAAAAATGTAAGTGGAAATCTTCATCAGAGAAATAAATAGATTTATATGTTCTTCCTTATCAGGGCAACAAGAGTCTTGTGTGTTAAAGAATGGTCTCCTAAGGATTAAAGGAAGTAAGGAGTGTAATGAGATTGCGGATGCTGCGAAGTACATAGCTTGCCTAGGTTTGCTTCCCGTGTGGTGTGATTTACTGTCATTGACCGTTTGGCAGGAAGAATTAACTGTTTGCATTTTTATTGCACCATTAAGTGCCTCTGCCATGAAATAAATTGAGAGCGAGACAGGAGGCTGCGTGAAGAACAATCTTACTGCACGGGGCTCGTTATCACTCATCCTCAAAGGAGCCGTGTAGCACTGACCGCTTCACATGCATCCATTTTTCTTACGTTTTTGACAGCATCACCTCCTTCTATGGTTTGTCCACAAGGGGCCAGTGGTGCGAGATGACAATGTACAACTAGGGGAAAGAAATCTATACTATTTCCTGCTGACTGCTGTTGACAACAGCCAGCTTCCTTTTGAAGCCTAAAATTGGGTACTTAACCTACTGATTAAATATTGACCATTTAAGTGCAAAATTAAGTGCTTCATGAAATGTGTGCTCTCCTTCAGTCAAAGTGTATTGTAGCAAAGTGATATTAAAGACTTCACATTATTCCTTTCATTGGTTAATGAACTAAAAAAGAAAATGAAGACTGTATGAGAATAGGTCAGCATTCACATGTTTATTAAATATCAACTACTATTTTAATGATATTAAAATAAATAGTTATTTATGTTGCAGATATGGCATGTTCATTCTATTAATATGATTTAAAATATATGTGCTATTATATATTTTTGAAAGCTAAAGTGGAATTTCCTTCTAGTACTGTTACCCAGGAGTAGAGTTTGGGTGAAACCAATTTAGTCTGTGGCTACATATCTTCAACCTTTGCTTGTTTAAATCAAAAGAAGGGAAGGAAGAGAGGAAGAGGGGGAAAGGGGGAGATGGGGAAGAAAGAATGGAGAGAGGGAAAAAGTTAAACAAGAAAGGAAGAGAGGAAATCCAGAGATGAGATAGCATAATCTGCCCTTGAGGGGCTATTTTAATTGTATTTATAAGTTCATTTTTACTGAGAAAGTTTAAAGGTTTTCAAAAATATTCATATTAAGAGATGGATTTTATACAACTTGCTATAGGTTTTCTAGATTACTAGTAATAAGTATAGTTAATATATTATACATTCTGGAAAAGGTTTATAACTGACACAGTTGCATACCAGGATGGGGATAAGGCTCCTAGGCATCCTGTTTCATGCTTCAGAAGTTCTATTCCCTGCACCCCATCACTCTTCAGCAGAAGGGCTGATAGTGTTTTGAAGCAGATACCACTGTGGTAAAATACCTGCAGAACTGCCCCCCCCCTTGTAACAGGCTTGTTCAGTAAATCCTGCAAAAATGTAGATGAGGTGAGATTCCTGAATTCTGACCTTTACATGAGGGCAAACATAAATTTTAGCTGCTAAGCTCATAGTCCAACATGAATTTTTAACTTACATCTTAATTTTTTTAGTGGATTTGCATGATTTTATTGTCCTAGGTCCAGAACACAGATCAGACTTCGAATATGAATAGCCACACGGTAGAAGTAATGCTGTCTGTGGGTCTCAGCCCTGTACAAAGGGCAGCCAAGTGTCACGCTCTCTGTTGGGATGTACCTATTGTGTAATACCTGTTTTCCACACAGCACCACACCACTATCAGGTCATAAAGTCTTCTTTTTGTGTCTCGGGAAAGAAGACAGGGTAAGTAATTTGGAATGTTATAAAAACAGGCTCAGTTGAGCAGTTTAATTTGCATGGAGTATCTTTATCCTCTAAATGACTCATTGGCCGAGGAAGCAGCCTGGTTGCCTCAGTCCAGAGTGCTTTATAATTTTGCATGCATGCATTTACATCAATTGAGATAAAAGAGTTGCTCAAAATATAAAAGCAGCAGAAGAGCTGTTAAAATGATAACTGCTGTTATCAATTTTTAATTTTTAAAATGTTTTAGCCTTTTGCATTTTACATATACATCACAAGCATTGTCCCAGCAAAATACATGTCGGGTAACTCAGAGTAGAGTCACCCAATAATATTGTTGGTGCAATTGTTTGAATTCAGATATGTTATATCTAGCCTATGCGTTAAAAGTAATTTTACTGTATTTATGTTAAAGTAAACCTTAAGTTTGAGATAAGTCAAGGGCATTCTATCATTTTATACATAGGTTAAAAGTAAAGATGAACAAGACTTTATGCTTCCCCTTAGGTGCTTATGAGATAGCACCAGACAGTGCTGCTGTATTGTGTCTACTGTTTCCTGAGAGGCAGATCACAGGGAAGAGAAACCCAGCCTTGATGACCCACTGGCCTGGTGTGGGGATGGAGAGATGTTAGTTAAGCAGATTAATGTTAAAGATTGAGGTCTAAAAGGTGAGCAGGCATACTCCAAAGCTGAGGAAGATAAAGAAGTGACAAGAACATACTACAAAAGTGAAAGAAGATATGGAACTTTCTAATGTTCGTTGAATTATAATTTATAAAGAGTAAAATCCTCTCATCATACATATTAATTCTTTAAATTTAGGCAAAGGCATTGATTTATGCAGTTAGCACTACAGTGAAAGAATAAAACATTTTCATTGTTCCTTAATTTTCCTGTGTAGTCAGTCCCCTATCCTATCCCCCAAACTTGATCCCTGCTAGCCTATGAATCTGCCCTTCTCTCTCTAATGGAATGAGAGCACAGGGAGCGTCTCACTGCATGACACACTAGCATATGCATCAGAAGCTGGTCCGTGCTGCTGCAGTTCCGGTTCATTTGTCCATACTGTTCTCCTGTATGCATATGATACTTTTTTTATTTCCTGGTTGGTGGATATTTGGAGTACTTCCAGTTATCATCACAGGGTTATCATTACTAGAATACACAACAGAGGAGGGTGAGGGAAAGCGGACAGCCAGGAGATGGGCAAGGCTGTTTAGGACTTTTTACTTCAGCTGAAGACACTGAGATATTGTATTCATGAGTGAGCAGTGTTGATGGATCCCATTTCATCAGACACTTCACCTTAGAGACCGATCATCTTAGAGCCTGACTAGCTGGAGTAAGGAACAGGGTGGGTACCAGGGTGGGGTGAGCAGTCATATTTAGAGTTGCTTTTATAATC
Source organism: Apodemus agrarius (assembly GCA_964023405.1). Lineage (NCBI taxonomy): Eukaryota > Metazoa > Chordata > Mammalia > Rodentia > Muridae > Apodemus > Apodemus agrarius. The sequence continues at coordinate 12,077,057 of OZ030006.1, read as the reverse complement.
TGGAACTCTACAGAAATAGCATTTCTCATAAGACAAAAATTTTCATGACTTCAGTGCCACAATGAATACTGTGCACTTAAGAAACCTCTCTCTCTCTCTCTCTCTCTCTCTCTCTCTCTCTCTCTCTCTCTCTCTCTCTCTGTGTGTGTGTGTGTGTGTGTGTGTGTGTGTGTATGTGTGTGTGTTCAGAGGAGCTAAGCAGCCTACCCCACTGGGATCCTTGTCTAGGCTGAGAAAGTGTCATTGGGGAGACTTGGCTCTCTGGGATAAAGCAGGTGCTTTGTAAGGCTGCCAGGCTGCCGGGTACTTGGGTTGGAAGAACACAACTCATAGAATCTCACCAACAACCCAGGAGGTAACTGCATTATCATCTCTGTTTGCTATAAAAGGAAAAATGGAGATGTATTAAAGCCAGTCAATGGTGTTTATCCGAACTTCTATTCACTGCAACAATCCTCTATTTAGTCACAGGATCACCAAATTTCTATGAACATATAGGCTGAGTTGCTTAAAGTACTTTTCTTTCTTTCTTCTTTTTTAAACTTACCTTCCCCAGATGAAGCTCAGGTAGGTGAAATGAAGCAAAATAGGAGCTGTGTAGGTAAGCACTGAGTGATTTCCTCCCTAGACTTTCCTTACATTTCCCTAAATAAACCATGCTGCTAAATGCTAATTGAATTCAGATAATTAGAAATCAAAGACAAGGTATTCAAACAAATTACAAAGAGTGGCAGTGCAGTTATAGCAATGTGTTTAAAAATCAATTTAAAAGAATATAAATGGGAACTGTTCTAATGATACTCTCTTTTCTAATAGGATTAAGAGAGATAATGCATGAGAGCCATAGAATACAGATGAGTGTCCCTTTCCAGAAATTCTTGTCTCAAGATTTGAAATGTTGAAAAAAATATATATATATACATACAAATCTGTATATATATACATACATATATATGTGTATATAGATATAGATATAGATATAGATTAGATATAGATATAGATATAGATATAGATATAGATATAGATATAGATATAGATATAGATATAGATATAGATATAGATATAGATGTATATATATTTGGTTTTTCGAGACAGGGTTTCTCTGTATAGTCCTGGCTGTCCTGGAACTCACTCTGTAGACCAGGCTGACCTCAAACTCAGAAATCCTCCTGCCTCTGCCTCCCAAGTGCTGGAATTAAAGGTGTGCGCCGCCACCACCCGGCGAAAAATATGTTAACTCACAATGGCAATGGGATGTTTTTCTTTTCTTTTCTTTTCTTTTCTTTTCTTTTCTTTTCTTTTCTTTTCTTTTCTTTTCTTTTCCTTTATTTTGTTCTTCTCTCATATATTATATCCTGACCACAGTGTCCCCTCGCCTCCATTCCCTGCCTCTCTCCTCCCCTCTCCTCAGTCTCTCCTCCACACCTCTCCCCTATCCTTGCCCTACCTCTGTGATACCTCAGAGAAGATCAGGTTTCATGGGGACATCAAACAAACACAGTATCCCAAGCTAAATTAAACAAGGCACACACCATCACATCAACGCTAAATGAGGCAATCCATTGGGAGGGAAAAAAAAGTCCCACAAGGAAAAGGATCCCACAAGTAGGCAAAAAGAGTCAGAGACGTCCCTTGTTCCCACTGTGAGAGAACCCAAAAGACCAGCAAGCTGCTTAGTCATTGCATATATGCAGAGAAACTAGGTCAGAGCCCTAAAGGATGCCTGAGCTCTGCGAGCACCTATGAGACCCAGTCAGTTGATTCTGTGGGCCATGTTCTACTAGTGTTCCTGACCCCTCTGGTTCCTCTCAGCAATGCCCCACCCTCACTCCTGCCCTTCTCATGATTCACAATGCTCTGCTGTTTGGTTGTGGGACTCTGCAGTTGCCTCTCCAGTCTTTCTGATAATGATTCTGCTTGGCGCCTGTCCTACCACACGCTCTGCAGGCATGACAACGTGTCTGTGTGTGAGGCAAATGGCCTATGCCACCAAACTGACGAAATGGTAAGGTTGAGTGAGCCCAAAACCCATGAAAGAATTGAGTATGGTGTATGTGGGGCCAGCTCCCTGTCAAACTCTGTCTATGCCGGAACAGGTATCATGGTACCCCACTCAGAAGATCCTGGCATTAAATCTGGATTTCTCCATGGTAGTGAAGTATATAGGTATGTTCAGAGTATTCAGCCAATGAACTTACCTTGGTGGGCATTCCTTCCCACAAACGGTATTGAATCCCTGATTTACCCTGAGTGAGGTGTTAATACATTCACATTAACCATCAAATAAAACAGTTTGGAAAGGAAAGGATCATCTCTTTATCACGCTTGGCCACAGGATGTGGCCGGGGGAGTGGGGAGCAGTTCAAGAGAGAGGACTTCATCCTGAAGAGCTGTGCCTAGAGCTCCTGGAGAATAACCGCGCACACACACACACACACACACACACACACACACACACACACACACAAACAGTCCAGCACTCACTCCAAAGCAAATCTGGTTCCTCCACCATCTTAGTCTCTGTCTTCCCCTTACTGCTTGGTGTGTGGGTGTCCTGAGGGGAAGCATGGGCAGGGACCCCTATACCCAGAAGCACACCAACAGTTCCTGGGTACACACGAGCCTGGGCGCGACAGCAATCTTCCCAGACTGCTGTTTTGAACTGGAGAAGTGCGAACCTTGTTCTGCCTCCCCTGAGCAGCTTACTGACAGTGCTCCAGGCACTCTGGCAAAGAGGCAGATGTGCTGGGCTGGTGACCCATTTCTTCTGCTTAAATCCTTGCCTAGTTACAGAAGATAGCCTGTTGATGCTGCATGTCCCCATTACTTAGTCTTTTCTAGGGTTACTCTCATAGATTCCATGGAGCGTCTATTGCACTAGGTTTCCAACCTGCCCTGGAAATGTCCCCCAATTATATCTGTTTCTCCCAGTTTTTCCCTCCCACTACCTGACCCCCTGCAAAATCTATACTATTTCCTCTTCCCAGGGAGATCCTTGTGCCCCTTCCCCAAGGCCTCCTTGTTTTACTCAGCTTCTTAGGGTCTGTTGATCATAGCATGATTATTTTTACTTGTAAAGTAAAAATATTTACAAATGAGTACATATCATGTTGTCTTCCTGGGTCTGGACTACCTCACTCTGAATTGTTTATTCTAGTTCTATCCATTTGCCTGAAAATGTCATAATGTCATTCTTTGTAATAGCTGACTAATACTCCTTTGTGTAAATGTACTACATTTTTGCTGTCCATTCTTTGGTTAAAGGACATCTAGGTTATTTCCAGTTCCTGGCTTTTATGAATAAAGCTTCTATGAATGTAGCTGGGTAAGCATCCTTGTAACAGGATGAAGCATCCTTTGTGTGTGTAGCTGGGTCTTGGGGAAGAAGGATTCCTGGTTTTCAGAGAGACCACCACATTGACTTCCAAAGTGGTTGTATGTTTACACTCCCAACAGCAGTGGAGGTGTGTTCTTGTTCCACATCCTCTCATGCATGAACTATCCCTTGCCATTTTTCATCTTAGACATTCTGACAGGCAGAAGATGGAATATTAAATCTCTTTTTATTTGCAGTTCTCTAATGCCTAAGGATATTGAAAATCTCTTCAAGGGTTTCCTGGCCATTTGAGATTCTTTTGGAGAAAATTCTCTGTTTAGAGCTTTACTCCATCTTTAGTTGGAGTATTTGGTTTATTGAACCTTGTGAAACTGAAAAGCTTCAGTAAGGGCTTTTCAGTTCCTTTGACTGATGAGGCCTACATCTGCTCTTCTCACTGGTGTGGCTGTACCTGAACAGTGGAAGTCTTTTAGAGTTGGGGGAAGGGACAGCCAGATAATCTTTGAGGAGAGATATGAACATTGAAATGGGTCTTTGGGGATCAAATATAGGAATGGGGGAGTTCACCTCCAAGTAAGTAGCTCTTTTTTCTTCTGACTAGTATGCCAGTACCTGAATAGAGGAAGAGGAGATGTTTTTCTTGGTAAATAAAATATTCAATAAAAATAAAGTTGAATGTTTCTGAAGAACTGATAACTCTTAGGAAGGGCGATCTTATTTTAGGCTCTTAGCAAGACTAGTGTGAGATAAGCTGATTTTGAGGAAGACCATTTAGGAAAAATGGTTGGGTTTGACCATATCATTGGTGCTTTTCAGTGGACAGGACTGGTAATCATTGTGTAGAATCTCTATGACCATCTGTAGAAAGGATCTAGAATATACTACATTGCATGAAGACAGTAAAACATCTTACTATTGAAATCTACTGCAACATGATGTAGTATCCTTGGTTCCTTGAATTCCATGACTCAGAGTCTGTAAGTTCCCTTCTTCATGTCTAATGTAATATTGCTAAACTTAAAAAAGTTACCTTTAAAATACATGATTACTTTTATATTTCTTGCTAAATTTGATTGCAAATAATACTGATACCCCAATTACCAAAATATTCTCTTTTTTTTCAAAAAAATTTATTAGATATATTCTATATTTACATTTCATTTCCCCTTTTTTGGTTCCCCACACCCCAAAGGTCCCACATGCCCTTTTCCCTCCCCCTGCTCCCTCATCCACCCCTTCCCACTTCCCTGTTCTTATATTCCCCTACACTGATGCTTTGATCCTTTCCAGCACTAGTGTTCATTCCTTTCTTCTTGTCAGACATCATTTGGTATGTGAATTGTGTCTTTGGTGTCCCAGGATTCTAGGCTAGTATCCACTTATCAGTGACTGCATACCATGGGTATTCTTTTCAGACTGGGTTACCTCACTTAGTATGATGTTCTCCAGCTCCATCCATTTCTCTAAGAATTTCATGAATTCATTGTTTCTAATGGCTGAATAGTACTCCATTGTGTATATATACCACATTTTTTGTATCCATTCCTCCGTTGAGGGACATCTGGGTTCTTTCCAGCTTCTGGCTATTACAAATAAGGCTGCTATGAACATAGTGGAGCATGTACCCTTATTGCATGCTGGAGAATCTTCTGGGTATATTCTAGATATAACTGCATAGTTCAATGAGCTCCCATTCATCTTTAAAGTTATATTTTACATCGTCTCCTTCTGTATCTTACCATTCTATATTGTTTTACAAAGGACTATTTTCATGTTATATTTTCCTTTTCTTTCAAAGAAACTTGAGTAGAGGAGCCGATGAAGGACCGTGCATTTAACAGCGCCAGCCAGATGGGGGAAGCCAGATGGGGGCAGCCAGATGGGGGCAGCCAGATGGGGGCAGCCAGATGGGGGCAGCCAGATGGGGGCAGCCAGATGGGGGCAGCCAGATGGGGGCAGCCAGATGAGGGCAGCCAGATGAGGGCAGCCAGATGAGGGCAGCCAGATGAGGGCAGCCAGATGGGGGCAGCCAGATGGGGGCAGCCAGATGAGGGCAGCCAGATGAGGGCAGCCAGATGAGGGCAGCCAGATGAGGGCAGCCAGATGAGGGCAGCCAGATGAGGGCAGCCAGATGGGGGCAGCCAGATGGGGGCAGCCAGATGGGGGCAGCCAGATGGGGGCAGCCAGATGGGGGCAGCCAGATGAGGGCAGCCAGATGAGGGCAGCCAGATGGGGGCAGCCAGATGGGGGCAGCCAGATGAGGGCAGCCAGATGAGGGCAGCCAGATGAGGGCAGCCAGATGAGGGCAGCCAGATGAGGGCAGCCAGATGGGGGCAGCCAGATGGGGGCAGCCAGATGAGGGCAGCCAGATGGGGGCAGCCAGATGAGGGCAGCCAGATGAGGGCAGCCAGATGAGGGCAGCCAGATGGGGGCAGCCAGATGAGGGCAGCCAGATGAGGGCAGCCAGATGAGGGCAGCCAGATGAGGGCAGCCAGATGAGGGCAGCCAGATGAGGGCAGCCAGATGGGGCAGCCAGATGAGGGCAGCCAGATGAGGGCAGCCAGATGAGGGCAGCCAGATGAGGGCAGCCAGATGAGGGCAGCCAGATGAGGGCAGCCAGATGAGGGCAGCCAGATGAGGGCAGCCAGATGGGGGCAGCCAGATGAGGGCAGCCAGATGAGGGCAGCCAGATGAGGGCAGCCAGATGGGGGCAGCCAGATGGGGGCAGCCAGATGGGGGCAGCCAGATGGGGGCAGCCAGATGAGGGCAGCCAGATGGGGGCAGCCAGATGGGGGCAGCCAGATGGGGGCAGCCAGATGGGGGCAGCCAGATGAGGGCAGCCAGATGAGGGCAGCCAGATGGGGGCAGCCAGATGGGGGCAGCCAGATGGGGGCAGCCAGATGGGGGCAGCCAGATGAGGGCAGCCAGATGAGGGCAGCCAGATGGGGGCAGCCAGATGGGGGCAGCCAGATGGGGGCAGCCAGATGAGGGCAGCCAGATGAGGGCAGCCAGATGGGGGCAGCCAGATGAGGGCAGCCAGATGGGGGCAGCCAGATGGGGGCAGCCAGATGGGGGCAGCCAGATGAGGGCAGCCAGATGAGGGCAGCCAGATGAGGGCAGCCAGATGGGGGCAGCCAGATGGGGGCAGCCAGATGAGGGCAGCCAGATGAGGGCAGCCAGATGAGGGCAGCCAGATGAGGGCAGCCAGATGGGGGCAGCCAGATGAGGGCAGCCAGATGGGGGCAGCCAGATGAGGGCAGCCAGATGGGGCAGCCAGATGGGGGCAGCCAGATGAGGGCAGCCAGATGAGGGCAGCCAGATGAGGGCAGCCAGATGAGGGCAGCCAGATGAGGGCAGCCAGATGAGGGCAGCCAGATGAGGGCAGCCAGATGAGGGCAGCCAGATGAGGGCAGCCAGATGGGGGCAGCCAGATGGGGGCAGCCAGATGAGGGCAGCCAGATGGGGGCAGCCAGATGGGGGCAGCCAGATGGGGGCAGCCAGATGGGGGCAGCCAGATGAGGGCAGCCAGATGAGGGCAGCCAGATGGGGGCAGCCAGATGGGGGCAGCCAGATGGGGGCAGCCAGATGAGGGCAGCCAGATGGGGGCAGCCAGATGAGGGCAGCCAGATGAGGGCAGCCAGATGAGGGCAGCCAGATGAGGGCAGCCAGATGAGGGCAGCCAGATGGGGGCAGCCAGATGAGGGCAGCCAGATGAGGGCAGCCAGATGAGGGCAGCCAGATGAGGGCAGCCAGATGGGGGCAGCCAGATGAGGGCAGCCAGATGGGGGCAGCCAGATGGGGGCAGCCAGATGAGGGCAGCCAGATGGGGGCAGCCAGATGAGGGCAGCCAGATGAGGGCAGCCAGATGGGGGCAGCCAGATGAGGGCAGCCAGATGGGGGCAGCCAGATGAGGGCAGCCAGATGAGGGCAGCCAGATGAGGGCAGCCAGATGAGGGCAGCCAGATGGGGGCAGCCAGATGAGGGCAGCCAGATGAGGGCAGCCAGATGAGGGCAGCCAGATGAGGGCAGCCAGATGAGGGCAGCCAGATGGGGGCAGCCAGATGAGGGCAGCCAGATGAGGGCAGCCAGATGGGGGCAGCCAGATGAGGGCAGCCAGATGAGGGCAGCCAGATGGGGGCAGCCAGATGAGGGCAGCCAGATGGGGGCAAAACCTAAGTTTTCATTTGAAATTCCTCTACCAAGAATTTTAGACATTCTTATGTACATTTATTGAACTTTAGAGAACTTTTTTATTCCACCATTTCTTAATTTGATTTTATTTGGTGTTTTATTTGTTCCATTCTTTATAGATGATAGATATTAATAACCTTTTTTTTTTTTTTGCCTAAAGGCACTGCTTTGTAATAAGAAACACTGCATCTTATATTGTATTTACTAAAAGAGGTTTGGGTCTCAGTGTAAAAGATAAGACATAAGTATGATAGTATTGCTTGGTTATATTTCTGTATGGCCTTCATCATCAAAGTACATCACTGTGAACAACCATCAGCTTCCTTCCGGAGACTGCAACATTGTTACTAAGTCATTCATTTCCTGCCCTAGGCCAGTCCTGGTATAACATGGCAGCAGTGGCACAGGAGACAAGTCTGTCCACTGTTCCTCCATTGCTCCTCTTCCCCAATTTCATGTCACATGGCTGCCCCAGGCTCTGCTGAAAAGATGAAGTGAAATAAGATCTCAGTGCCTCAGAAAGTTAACAGGTGCTTTATACATGCAAACTCTTCGTGGGCATTTCCGTAGAATATTGGTTAATAATGCACACTGTTTACAGGACAGAGTGCAAAGAATATTTTGGTGTAAATTATGAAGCCACACTGTGTCTGTCTAAATTGTCAATGCATAGGTGAGTCTAGACAGGGGAAAAATTACTTTTCTCTCATTTTGTTCCTCCCTTCAGAAAGAATAATAACCATAATCCATGAAAGCCAAGGTAAAATTTTTCCATTTCATTTTGCTTTATAATTTGATGCCTGAGTCCGAAAAGATAGTAATTTAAAAATGCTATATTTTTTTTTATTTGAAAGTAACAGAAAGCTTGGTTAAAACCCTAAAATTTATTGTTTTGTTTTGTTTTTATCTTGTGGTACACACTTCCTTTACAATTTTGATATTATATCAAACATGTCAACAAAATCAGAACTTCATTAAAAATAGAACCCTAATTGTATGGCATTAAGTACTACAACACATTTAATTTTCTCATAATAGTTTCCAGGAAAAAAAAAGAAAAAAGAGAAACAGAGGCAGAAAGGAAGACATTAAAAGAGAGGCAAAGGCAGAAAGATAGAGATAAGACAGAGTCAAGGATAAGGGGAGAGGAAAAACAACTGAAGCAGGAAAGCATCTGATGGAGGAGAAGGAAGAAGGAGGAAGGAAGGGAAGGAAAAGGGAGGGAGGGAAGGAAGGAAGGAAGGAAGGAAGGAAGGAAGGAAGGGAGGGAGGGGAATATGAAGGAAGGAAGGAAGAGGAAGAATGAAGGAAGGAAGGGTGGGAGGGAGGGAAGGAGAGATGGATGAAGAGAAAGAAGGAGGGAAGAAGGGGAGGAAGAGAGAGGGAAGAAGGAAGGGAGAGAGAGAAGGGAAGGAAAGAGGGAGGGAGGAAGGAAGGAAGGGAGGGAGGGAGGGAGGGAGGGAGGGAGGGAGGGAGGGAGGGAGGGAGAAAGTCTATCTTTTCTCAAGAGTCTTTTAGGCTATGAGGATGCGAATGGTTCCCTTTCTGCCTCTCCAGTCCCTCAAACCTCCCAGCACTCAGGACAGTGTTCCTGTCCACGGTGAGCCCTGAGCTACAGCAGAACCCCATACTCTTCTGCTGCACATAGGCAGAATCCGGAGACTTATAGGTGCAGGTGTCTCTCCTTCTTTGTTGGGCTCTCAGTAGGAATGCATTACAGTTGTGACTTTTATGTGTATGCAAGTTTTATTTTCCCGCTGTGACAAGAACTTTTATATACATCCATGAGGGGTGATTGGGTGATTGTCATTATGGGAATTTCAACTTGATAAAATTACAACTTAATAGAGTCAAGTAACTGCTTTTGACTGCTTACTATAAACTGGAGTCAAGATATATACAGCCCCTCACCTTGTTGCACACATACACACACACAAACACACACAAACACACACACACTATATATATATGTATATATGTATATATATATATATATATATTTTTTAAATTTTGAAAATAAAAATTTATGAAATGATTTTTGTTTGGATGGCTTTAATTCAAGATTTCTAGAATGTGTACTGCCATGCAGATGGCAGTATTGAGATTCTCAAGCAAAAACAACACTGATAAAATGTATAAAATTTTTAAATAAAGAAAAAAATAACATAAATTGGTTTGCATATGTGAAAGCCCTGAAATACAAAATGTTCTAAAAATAAGCACATACAGATTCAGTCTGTGTCACCTTCCTTTGTCATTGCTTTCTCCCTGAGGCAACTTGAAAGGTAAACACATGTCTTTACATTTCATTACCAAATTCAAAAATTTCCACAAAGAACGAAAAGTGACAAAACACAGAAGGCAATCAGCTAAGGACACACACAGCACTCGGTAACAACACGCCGCCATTGTTAATTGAAAGGAGGAATTTCGTTGTCTATTTTGAAAGCCTCTGGTCTTCAAAGTCAGGCAAAGTAAATGTCAAACGCCATGGTTTCCAAAGCAAATGGGATCTTGTAAATGAGCTCTTGTAAGAGCCAACAGTTATTTCATTAAAGGAGCATGTTGTTTTATATTCCCTTTACCGTTTGTTTCCTGTAGGAAAGTAAAAAAACTTTTAACATTTTTTTGTTGTTGTTATTCAAATCATGGTCACTTTTTTATGATGTAAAACTAGAAGCTATGAAAAAGCAACATTGGGGGGGGAGAGGAACTATGGGAACTATGGTGGGTGGGAACTGGGAAAGGGGAAAGCCTTTGGAATGTAAACATAGAATATAGAAAATAAAATAAAAAAAAGAAAGAAAAAAAAGAATCTATGCTTCTTAACTGGGGTCATTGTTTAAAATACAGGACAAGTGCCTATAAATAATTTACATTCGCATACATTAACATATTAAATGAAGATGCAGAGGTTCATGTGCAGGTGCTTTAGGTTTAATTATATATATGTATTCTCATCCATTTATACACTCAGATATTTTAATAAGAATGTTATATCAACTGCTGTTTATACTATCAAATATATAGAAGGAAGAACACGCAGTGGAACATTGATTCCAAATGTTTCACAAACTGGCTAGTATCTTTTACCAGAGTAATAAAATACAAATACTTTTCTATTCATGCATATTTACTATAATTGAGAGGAGAAAACCAGGTATGTGGAACTTTCGTAATGTGTATAATACAATGTTACCCATTTTCATGCATCATTTCCCTTGACTTCTAACAATCTTCAAAGAACAATCTTTATTAGTTTTCCTCTTTAAAGAAAAGTTCAAGCAAATAAGGGAGACATAGCCCAGGATGATGTAACTGAGGAAGGTTACACACACAGCTAATGGTAGACTTAGATTTTAACTGAAGGCAGTCTCTGCAAACCCTGCAGGCGAATCCGAGTGCTATGCCATGAAGACAGTCACCAACTAGTTGTTGACTCTCTTCTCTGGCCTAGGTGCTGTGCTTGGTTCTCAGAATAAAATCTGAGATAAACAAAGGCAGTATTTTTCCGTGTATTGGGAATGCCATTGCAATACGATTGAGTTAACTCTTCATCTCTGTGGTAAGGACAGAAAGAATTAATGGAAGAAAATAATTGAGTTCACACTTTCAGAGGACTCGTGATCGTGAGCTGGGTAGTCCTGTTCAATCATGGTCACCAAATGCAGAATAAAGAGAATCCAGGGAAAGGCCCTCGATAAATGTATGCTTAAATAGCATTCTTGTTTATAAGTACTTCCCCGTGTTTTGCAGCAATGACTCAGGTTAAATAGGCTAAGATTCCTAATGCCACTTACTTACAGATCAGAATTTTTACATCATGAAAATGCAACCATGATTCAGCGCCCCCCCAACCCCGTACACATCTGCAGCGGTCTAGTTTCTCCAACTAGACACTATAGTTTCCCTTGCATCACCTCCCAATGATGCCATCATAGTACAAACTCATAAAAGGATAAACTCTTATGATCTGCCTATGTAACAGCCTCAAAAACACTCAGAGGTATACTAATTTTCTGGACATCCTTACTGCAATCACGTTGACAGTTTGCCATTAGAGAGACTTGTGGGTAAAATTGCTGATTAGAAGCAGTGTCTGTGTAAATTGATAAAGAAGATGAGTCAGTATAAGAAAAATTCTATTCCTATGAGAGGAAGAAATGTGTAGAAATAAGAAATTAGGCAAGGTAGCAGACTGGCAAAGCAGCCAAGGAACAGGCAGGCCACACGTGTGACTGCCATTCAGCAGACAGCTGTACCCACGTCGCTCCTTCTGTGTCACCATCAGCAGTAATTGCCAGGGAGGTAATATGCTCTTCCAGATATGATCACCAACTGTACAAACTGGAAAATAGGGAAAATTAACCAGTCTCCAGAGATACTGCCAGGGTCTACACATCTTGTGAGTAGAGAGACAGCCTGTGAAACACTGGCTGTGGAGACCTCGGCTGGATTAGAGTAGGAGACTGGAATCTGATGATGTGATCCTTCAGAAGCACCCAGGGGTGGTGAGATGTGAAGGCAAAGCCCTTGCCACCACCTGGTGATCAACGGGAACATGAAGCCAAATTGGGCACTGACAAAGAGCAAAAGTAAAAAAACAGTCAAGACATGCCCAGGAAAAGAATAGGTCCTGTGTACAATGACAGTTAAAGACAGTCCAGTCCACATACCATACCTTCCCCCAAGTCCCATCTCCAAGAAGATGTTCCCCACCCACACCCCACCAGACTTCCCCACTCCCTGGGGCCTCAAGTCTCTTGAGGGTTAGGTACATCTTCTGTCACTGAGTCAAGACCTGGCATTCCTCTGCTTTATATGTGTTGGGGGCCCCATATCAATTGGTATATACTGCCTGATTGGTGGCTCAGTGTCTAAGCAATCTTGGTGGTCCAGGTTAGTTGAGACTGCAGATCTTCCTATAGGGGCACCCTCCTCCTCAACTTTTTCCAGATTTTCCCTAATTCAACCACAGGCTTCTGTCCATTGGTTGGGTGTAAATATCTGCATCTGACTTTCAGCGGCTTGTTGGGCCTTTCTGAGGGCAGTCATGCTAGACTCCTGTTTGTAAGCATGCCTCAGTAATAGTGTCAGGCCTTGGGGCCTCCCCTTGATCTGGAACACAATTTGGGCCTGTCACTGGACCTCATTTCCCTCCGTCTCTCCTCCATTATTGACCCTGCAGTTCTTTCAAACAGGAACAATTCTGGTTCAGGGCTTTTGACTGTGGGATGGCAACCCCAGCCCTCCATTTGATGCCCTGTCTTTCTACTGGAGATGGGCTTTCAAAGTTCCCTCTCCTCAATGTAGGGCATTTCATCTAAGGTCCCTCCCTTTGAGTCCTGAGAATCTCTCACCTCCCAGGTCTCTGGAACATTCTGGAAGGTCCCCCCACCTCCTACTTCCCGAAGTTGTGTGTTTTCATTCTTCTACTGGCCCTCAGTACCAGTCCTGTCCATACCCCTACCCCCCAATATCTGATAATGTTCCTCTCTTCCTCTACCTATGTCTTGTCCCACCCAAATCCATCCCTTCCTCTCCCCTGACCACCATGATTGCTTTCTTCTTCCTCCCAAGTGGGATTGAGGCATCCTCACTTGGTCCCTTTGGCTTGTTAACCTTCTTGAGTTCTGTGGATTATATCCTGGGTATTCTGTATATTTTTGGCTAATATCCACTTATTAGTGAGTACATGCCATGCATCACCCCATCCTGTGCCCCTTTTAGTGTCCTGTTCGTGGCTCACCCGTACTGTTTCATGTCACATAATATCTTATTAGCCTCTCCCGTTCCACTGTCTTTACTCCTAGAAGATCTCTTCTCCCTTCTCATGTTCCTTTTCTATTTCATGTTTCTCCCCATAAATGTAGATTGGTACAGATTAGATGGAGATATAATATCAAGGCTCTGCATATGAGAGAAAACATCAAGTATTTGCTTTTACAAATCTGGCTTCTTTTGCTTAATACGATTTCCAGATCTATTTTCCTGAAAATGTCAATCTCAGTTTTGATCATAATTGTATACTTTCCCTTTGTGCATGGGAAAATTCCATTTCTTAGTTACCATGCATGGGAAATGGTGGCAGATAAGACAGACCAAATATGAAAATACCCCAGTGACTCTCTAAAAGCTAAGGTGTATCTACCCTCCTACTGTTCCACAATAGGGTCGCCTTCATTTTTCTTACTTGGCTAAAGCTTGTATTTCTAGTCTCTGTCAAAATTTATAAACCTCTCTAGTGGGGAGATCAAACTAAGACAGGACATTTTCCTTCTCTAAGTTTAAGCCTAACACCATGGCATGTTGCGCTCAGAAAAGGCTCCTGAAAGTTGCTATTACCACGTCATTTTCACAGAAGAAAGTAGCAAAGGAGGTCACCAGAGGAACAGGTAAATTTCCCATTTGGTGACTGTTCATCATGAACCCAAACTGCTCCAACTGCTATACAGAAAATTTTAAATTAGTGTCCACTTAACCCCCACATGATACAGCCATTTTTATTCCCATATTAGAAAAGAAATTGAGGCACAGAGAGGATACTTTGCTCAAGGGAGACTATGTTTTTAGAAGAAACCAGATACAAATTCCAGTCTACAAACAAATCACAGTACTCAGGGTTCAGGGCCCAGGACTGCCTGGACTGACTTGTAGTCAATGCTTTTGCTCTCTGTATCTGTTACCTCTTTGGGAAAATAAAAACAATAGCCATCGCTATTGTAACTCAAAACACAGTTTCCTAAAGGGACTTTACCAATGATTGTAACAGGGAAAATGTTAATTTTTTTAAATATTCAAAAACCCATGTTTTACTCATTTCTAGAAGGCATAACTGAAAAGTGTATACATGTACACACATCTTTGATTTTGTAACCATTAGCATATTAATTGCAGAGATGATAAAAACTAAAGTTATATATTTATAACTGTAATTCATCTATCATATCAAAAATTATAAATTGAGAACTGTTGATCTTTACTGTTTTACCAAGATTCATTGATTGCAGTTTTCTCCATGGATCTGAAACCTAGTGACCAAATCAGATACTTGAACTCCATATTGGGTATCAGAGACAATCTCATTTCTACTTGTATTCTGCTCTCAAGTTCATTTCTGCGACATATAGAAAATAATTTAATATAAACTCTATCACAGACTGACCTCAAATGCTTTTTATTTACCAATTGCTAGGGAAGTTTGTAGCAAATCATGATTACTGGTTTCAATTGATGAATGAAAATAGGAAATTCATGATGAGGTGACTCAGACACATCCCACAGTTTGTATATTTCCCAGGCAAATGTCCAATAGCACACTTTTCAGAATGCTTCTTGCTCTAGTCTCTTTCTCTATTGTACCCAAATGCAAAATCCTCACAGAGAGAGAAAGGGAAGGAGAGGGCTGGACAGAAGGAGCAAGATGGAAAGGAGAATAGAGAGAAGAGCTGAGGGAGGGTGGAGGAGGAGAGAGGCAAAATGAATGAAGGAGAACATGAACACCACTGCCTAGGCTTAGGTACTGCGCCAACGAAGCAAATCATTAAAATGGAGATGAAACTGCTCATCAAAAGTTACTAGTGCCACATAATAAAGTGAGAAAGTATCGAACCAGAAATGAAATTATTGAAAGAATAGTAAAACACAGTTTGAACTAACTTATTACCACCCTGTATTTTATAGTTATCTTCCCAGAGAATGTATTTAAAGTATATTAAATTTCTTCATAAAACATTTACACTATACTTGGGCTTTAAGGGATTGAACTGCAATGCTAGCTTTAATTGTGTGGTTTTTACATACAAAATTTGATGTCCTTGTAAAATTCAGTTTAAATCCCTATTTTCTCTTATTACTTTGTAATAGTATGTGACTTTTATCTTCCTTTTAATTTTCTCTGATAGTCTTGTCAGAGCCGGAGAAATGCTTTCCTGGAGATAAACAAATTATTTTCCAGATTAGTTCAAATATATATGCATGTAATTTCTATTGGAAAAAAATAACAAAAGTTTGAAATAAAAGTAAGAAATTACTTTTGCTTTGCATTATATGAATGTTTGCTCTCTGAAAAATTTTACTATGTATCAATGTTCTAAATGTGTATTAAACAACCAAAAGACGAATGTCCAGGTCAGAAACAACATGATCAAAAAATATATTTTTTGCCTCCAAAATAATTTCTTTATAATAATAATTATTATTATTATTATAAGAATAATAAGAATTATAATAATAATTTCTTTATTACCAAAAGTAAATAATAGTTGCACTATTGTCCTATAAATACTATCATAAAATTTGCTAGTTTTTAAAATCAATAATCATTTATTCAAATATAAAAATCAAACATTCTGACTGTATAAATCATGTAGAAAAAAGTAGTTTGTTTTGAGATAAAAGGATAAAAATTGTTTAAATTCTATACAAGCCTTAAAGAAATATAAATATTATGTAAATGAGGAAAAGCTAGAAGATACCTATCTAGGTAGGTAGGTAGATAGATAGATAGACAGACAGACAGACAGACAGATAGATAGATGACAAATTGGTAGGTAGAGAGAGATGACATGAAGGTAGGTAGTGAGACAGAGATAGGTAGATGATAGATAGAGAGATGAGAGATAATTAGACAGACATACATTACACCATGCCTTTCTTTCTATTCTGCTTTTATCCTTTCATTTAAAAATATAAATAACTCAGCAAATAATCCTCTTACATTATAGAAAAGTTACACACCTATTCCTTTGAGTTTCTTCCTAGTGTTGTCCCATCAGGAAGACCGATATTGCGGGCATCCTTTTTTCCTTTCTTTCTTTCTTTCTTTCTTTCTTTCTTTCTTTCTTTCTTTCTTTCTTTCTTTCTTTCTTTCTTTCTTTGAAAGCCATCCACATTACCTTTAATTTTTCTCATTTTCTTTTCTATTTTCTTTTTTTCTTTTTTCCTTTTTTCTTTTTTATATTATTT
The DNA here is from genome assembly GCA_964023405.1 of Apodemus agrarius. Lineage (NCBI taxonomy): Eukaryota > Metazoa > Chordata > Mammalia > Rodentia > Muridae > Apodemus > Apodemus agrarius. The sequence continues at coordinate 12,060,562 of OZ030006.1, read as the reverse complement.
TCTATATTCTTTGTTTATATTCGAAATGATCTCCCCTTTCCTGGTTTCCCCCCTCCCCATAAGTCTCCTAAGCCCTCTTCTCTCCACCCATTCCTCAGTCACCACCCTCCCACTTCTCTGTCCTGGCAATCCCCTACAATGCTGCATCAAGCCCTTCCAGGACCAGGGCTTTCTCCTTCCTTCTTCTTGGGAATGATTTGATATGTGAGTTGTGTCTTGGGTATTCAGAGCTTCTGGGCTAATTAATATCTGCTTATCAGTAACTGCATTCCATGTGTACTCTTTTGTGATTGGGTTACCTCACTTAGTATGATATTTTCCAGATCCAACCATTTGCCTAAGAATTTTATGAATTCATTGTTTCTAATGGCTGAATAGTATTCCATTGTGTATATATACCACATTTTCTGTATCCATTCCTCCATTGAGGGACATCTGGGTTCTTTCCAGCTTCTGGCTATTATATATAAGGCTGCTATGAACACAGTGGAGCATGTTCATAGCAGCCATTCTTCCATTCTTCCAATTACTTCTTTAGATAGTAAATGGCTTCCATCTAAAACCAGGTCATATCTACAGACACATACTCATTCAACAGTAGAAGTTGTGAAAGATAGTGTCACCTCTCAGATATAAACTGTTGAAGGTAAATTGATACATTTATTAGTTCAACATAAGAGAAAATGAATACTTAATGCTATTTTCAATATAATTTAAAACAAGAAGTATATCTCAAAAAAATAAAAGCCATGAGGAGAGTACAACAGGATAAGATGGAACAGACAGTAGAGTGAAATGTGGCCAGGGATTACATTATGTTTGGTGGCCTCCTTAAGAGCTGGAACACCTCCATACAGAACTATAAACTCTAATATTTTGTGAGATAAGAATTTCATGAAATCCAGTTGTTGTTTTGGCCAGAGATGATCATCCACAATAGAATACTTGCCTAGCATAGCAGGGCCCTGGGTACCATCAGCACTGAAGATTTTAAGATTTTAAGAAATTAAATATTATGTTACTAGTATGTAGGTGAACTAATTAAACTATAATTAATAGCCTAGGCCTTAACCCAAAGCATGTTTCAATCTTTGTCCATAACAGCATACTCACACATAAATTGGGACTCCTGACTTATAATAGATTGACTTATAAAGCCCTTGTCTGTAGTAAAAGCAATAAGTATTCAGTACCTTGAAATGTTGAAATTTCATCTTGTTTTGGGCTAGCAGTGTAGTGCTATACTCTGTTGTGATTGTGAACCAATGTATAGCTGTAGCACCTGCTCATCCATGTGACATCTAATAAGGGTAAACAACTAGTATATAATGTGCAAAGTTATGCAAATCTCTATTGCAGGTAAGGCATTTTGAATGCAAGAGATTTATAGGGATGTAACCCAGTGAAAACACTCAAAGTGTGTGTGTGTGTGTGTGTATTTTGAATGAGCGTATGAGTATGTTAAGGTGGGCTTAGACATTACCTAGGGAAAATAGACCTTAAGTGGAGATAACGATAAATTGGAACTGGGCTAAAGGTCCTAGTTATCTTGGAATGTTCAGACATTACCATCTTCACAGATGTCAAGATTTATAGAAAGTCTCTTGTATCTGTCAATGTGTGTCTGGCATAACTTTACATATTCTATAAAATATGTTACCACTTGATGACATTGAATTCAACAACTTTGGGCATGTATTGAAAATGAAAGAGTAGATATTCTATGCTATAGAAAATATAGCATGTACTCAACAAAATCTTGAATCAAAATAGGATAGACTGATTAGGTGTATTGAGATTAACAATGTGGTGAGTAGTCACTGGTTATTTATCTCAAAAAAATGGAGTTGTACATTATGACATTTAATAAACAAAGCTGACAGAGGGACACCTCAGCAAATGCACGTTCTTTTCAGGACACTCTACTATGAATTGTGAAAGGCAAGGAGGAATCTAGTAAAGTCTACAAAGCCAGGAACCTGATGGTTCTTTAAAAGAGAGAAACTGTAAATGAATGATACTTTGTACAGCAAAACCCAACATAATGATACATATAGCAGAGGGAATGATTCAGTATCCCAGACTAAAGTATCTGAATAAATGGGGAGCAGAGCTCACAGGACAGGCAAAATCTACGTGTTTATTTCCCGCAGGTTGGATGTTATGGGAGAAAAAAGAACAACCCCAAAGTTGTTGAGCTACAGAGCGTGTGTGCTCGAGCTTTCAGTGCCCACAGTATAACTAGGCTGCAAATGGGAAATGAGTTCAAAGTTTAGTAATTGCATTGTTTCATTATATTTGCAGAAATACGGCCAACCTTTTCGTAATTAATATTACATTCCAGTAAGGTTATATTCACATACTTTTTCTATGAAATATCTTATAAGATTTAACCTATTAGTAACGTTAATTTAAAAATGCCAGTTGCAAGGGACTGGAGAGGCAGCTGAGTTAGTAAACAGCCTGACATCCAGCCATGAAGCTCTGAATATAGATCCCCAACAAAAAGGTGAACCCTGGCTGTTGGGGTGCACATCTATAACCCTAAAACTGAGGAGACAGGCAAGTGGATCCTTGGATTTTGCTTGGCATCCAGTCTCACTAAATTGATGATGTATAGGTATTGTGAGACACTGTCTCAACAAAGAAAATAATGACTAAAGACAGATAAATTTGACTTTTGGGCTTCAAATACATGTTTACAGGTACTCATGTACATATAATTGCATACACACTATGCATACACACACATAAATACATATATACAGACATAATATACATCACAAAACTGCATCATTTGTTGAAATTTTGTACGATAGATGAGGAAAGATTTTAAAATGTTTGTGAAAGGATTAGCTAGATAAACTGAACCTGGTAAAAAGTATTTGACTTTATTGCTAAGTCCAGTAGCATCATTAAAACATCATGAAGTTTCTGATATGGATGACGATCTAAGAAATAAAAATAGAAAAGCAAAGTAGCAATTCGTGAATAATAGCCAAGAGATAAATAACAGACTTGGACCACTGAAGATGAGAGAAACAAATTGTTCATAATTTTCATATGTGAAGTAAAAAAAATGTTAATAAGGTTCAGAAGAGTGTTGAGAGCTGAAAAACCTACTAGCATTAACCAGTACATTGTTTACAAAAATATGACCCTGGATAAAGTCATATTGTAAATAATAAATGTTCCTGCATAACTGCTAAAAGTGGAAAATAAAAATAATTTTTCATACATGAACCTAATTTTGTAACAGAATGACTATTTCAACTTTGTAAGCATGCCCAATGAATATCTTATATTCTAACATGTTTCCTTTTGCATTAGTGCATTTTCTGTATTTTATTTGCATTAAGAAATTGTATGAAATATAACAAGTACGATGTGTTTCTTTAATAGTATATTAATATATGGATCCTATGTTCATCCATAACAACTGCATTTCAAACCTCTTACTAAAACTATACAATAATGAGTGAGTATCAAAGCCCTGGTGAGAGGTTGCATACATAACCAAATTATAGAGATAATTGGATGAAAGTTAGAAAGTTGAGCCCAAGTCTTCGTATCCTAAGCTTCCAAGTCTTTAGAGTATTTTTAATAAAATTTCTTGTTATTTAAATTATTATGACACAATTTCACCCCTCTTCTTTTTCCCTTCAAACTCCACCTTTTCTCTATCAAATTCATGGCCTCTTTTTACTTGTTACACATGTATATAAACAGTTCTTTACATATATTTATTATATGTAGGTATATTTATATATTTAAGACACATATATGGACTGAACATTATATATATATATATATATATATATATATACATACATATGTACATTTGAGTACATATGTATATATATGTTAAATACACACACATATAATATGTATATATTCAGTTCATATAATGGGCTGTACATATATTTGTATATGATCTCACATTTTAGCTCTTGGCATTACTTTAAAGGCAATTTCAAACAATAATTGTGTATAACCTAAGTAACTACATCTAGCTTATATTATTAAACACAATCTTTAACCATCCAGGCTTCTGAGAGGTAAAAATAGCACTGTGTATCATTTTTAGATTCATAGATTTTGTTTCCAGAATTTTCTACTAATTGCCAATGTACTTAATTTCTTTGTAATCATCTAAGGCATGAGAGAAATAAATGCCTTTGGAGCTCTGGCTTACGGACATTTTTTTCATTGCTTCCAGTAGTAGAATGTTGATCAATGTAAATTTAATTAATGTAAATTTAATTAATTGTTCTTAATCCTGACATAGACAAGAGTATTGTAAGTTAAAAGAAATCTGATTTTTTTTCAATGTTGAGAATTTTGGTTAAAAAAAAGGGGGGGTATAGGGTCCTTCAGAGGAATTAATTAACTGAAACAAGAACTGAAATTCAGTTAACTAAGAATTGAATTCCATAGGAAATAATGGTTGTTCTTTTAACCCACTCAAGCATAGTTTGAGTCATTACATGACAGCTATATGTAAAAATGTTAAATGTGTCCTGGTTTGTATGTAGATGCATTTAAAACTTTTTTTTGAAAACATTACACAGAATATCAGTTTTTATGAAGAAAGTTCTATGGGCAAATAGGTTTGTGAGACAGTAAGTTACACAAGTCCTAGTTTGAGACACTCATCTGCACACCGCACCTGATGGCTCAGTGTTAGCCTGCAGTCCGCCAAATTCAGTGATTTCCTGCTTTTACATCAACTTTTGTTGGGGGGGAAAGAACACACTTGGATAATTCATTAAATATGTGTGTAAAGAAGAGGAGGAAGTTGAGGAGGCCCAAAACCAGGAACTGTAGGGTTAAGGCACACCCCTAAAGTTCAGACAGAAAGACATTATGATCTGTAACACGGAATGTCATAACATCTGTGTTTCCTCCTTGTACACAAAATTCTCACAAATTTCCGAGACTGAGATGGGCAAAGACTACATTTCAGGAGGAGGATGAAACCAGCTAAGGTGGTTCAGGTGGAAGCCAAGTGTATCCTTAGCTCTTACTCTTCACACTCTCCCTGTTTTGTCTCTACTGCTGCCATGTCCTCCCCTGTCTCCTCCGCTTGCCCTAGGACCTCTCCCAAAGCTCTCCCTGGGGAGTTTCTTTTCCTTTTTTTTTTTTAAAATTCTATATTCTTTGTTTACATTCTAAAGGCTTTCCCCTTTCCAGTTCTCCCCCTCACCATATGTCCATTAAGCATAACCTGCTACATGCGCCTTCCCCTCCAACCCTTAAAAAACCAACACTTGCTCAGGATGAAGAACCACAGAAGGACTTTGGACTGTCTTGAGAAGTTTTAGAGCCCCCCCCCAAAAAATGTAGCGATTTGAGATCTGTAACACAAAAGGTGTATTAGTGTTAGGTAAATGGTGCGATATTGGTGGCCTTAAAGATTATGTTCTTCATAGGTCATCTACGTTTTCTATTTTTTGACACTAAGGGTGAATACTTTATAGTGTCTCAAGAAAAGTAAGAATGATAAAGTAACCCAAGTAGCTGTCCTAAAGATGGGAAGCCGAGTCAGGGCCTGAAATTTTAAGTCTTTCCTATGTGATTGAATTTTTAATGCTTCATGCTACCACACCCACGTTTCACCTGTCATCTGCCTGATGTAAACAATAGTTCTCACAAGGCTGATTGCGGGCCATGATGTATACGCCAATGCATAGGAAAGCATTTTGAATAGCTGAGAAGAAACAGAAGTGAGCAAGAGAATGTGGCCAACATCTCTAAAACATCCCATTGAGTAATTATCTCCCCCATACATACAAACGGAACATTGTAGAAGTGAAAGTCGTTTAGTATAAAAATGTGGCAGTCTTAAGTCAGTGAAGAGTCAGGAACCTGTAATCTGACCCTGGACCAAGGACGCTCCTGCTGCTTCCGGGCGTCACTGGAGGGTGCTCCGCATTCCTGAGGCTGGTTACCACACACGGGGAAGGGTGCCCTCTGGACTGGGTTATATCAAGTCATAAGAGCTGTGGATCTGTACTCTCAGAATCAGTGTGTCTTCGTTCCAGCTTGCGGAAAACTGGGTTACCGGGCTGGAAAGTTTCCTGAAAACAACACATATACCCTGGGGAAAAAAAGAGACTTCCTGTCTCCCAGAAAATCTGGGATTAGGTCCAGAATCTTTGAATCCCGATCCTTCCCTAGTTCTAGTTCTAGTTCTAAATATATCTGCGTCTCACTGGCTATCTATTTGCCCAAATCTGTTAAAAATCTTCCTAAACAGATTTGTTTGTGGAAACTTTACTTTCTAAACCCTAGTATACTACCCCTTTGTCCTACATAAATGTAATTTAAATACAAAAATTATTTTTAAAATAGTTCTTTTCATGGAATTCATTTTATAGTAGAAATGAGGTCTTCTGTGGGGGTCTGATAAGCCTGGGCTGTTCTCCAGATACGAATCTCAAGTCAGCCATGTTTCAGCTATGTAACCAAGAAAAAGTCCAATTTCTCTCTGTATTATGTGTCTTCACTATAAAATTGGAGCATGTAGAAAGGACTTCTTAAAAAAAAAACCGTTGTGGAAAAAAAAGACGCTTACAGAGATCTTTGCATACCTTGAAAGATGAGCTTATTAAAATTTAGATGGAGGTATATGATCATTTGCTAGATGTTCTTTAAATATTTTTCTTTTGTTTGATATTTTTCAAAATTAAAAGCTAAAAACTTTCTGCCTGACTCCAAGTGCAGCTGCTATCTTAATATTATTACTGTTGTCAGCATAGTTCTTCATCCTTGGATTTCTTAGGAGGTAAGAAATACATCTAGCCTCCATCATCTGTTGCACTTTGAACAAAAGTTGTCAGTAAGTTTTATGAATTACTAAACAATGTTAAATTTTCTTTCTTTTCTTTTTCCAGTTAAAAATCAGTGTTTATTTGGACGTTCAAAAGCTTCCGGTCATAAAATGTATATAACAAGTCATAGGCAGAAAAGAAAAGGCTGTAGAGTTGAGAGACGTGAGAAAGCCAGCTCCAGGGCGGGGCACACCCGTGGGCACCTGCCCTGTGGGCAAGGCAGCAGGGCTGCGCAGTGACTGCAGCCAGCCATGACTATCCAGGATCCAACACCCACCAGAGGTGGCTCTCAGGTTCAGGAGGTCGGTGGCAGTGGTGGCATCCTGTAGCCAAAAGCTCTTGCCTTGGGGGAGGATAGGCCTGAACTCTTCCTACCATCAGCTGTGCCAGGCGGAAGATAGCACTCCCCACAGCTCAGTAAAGGACGCTCTCGTAGGTAACCCCCAGTCCTGGCAGCTCCAGGCCGAACCCCCAGAACGGTGTCCCAGTGAACTGTGTTACTGACTGATATAAAAAAAAAAAGTAAATATTCTTTAAATAACACCGTGTGGGGAGGTGACAGTGGCTGGCTCCTGGCACTAAGTTGCAGGGAAGCAAGTTTCCAGGCCTCGCCGTCAGGGTGGGGCACAGGGGCGCCAGGCAGTGTGCATGCATGTGAGGCCAGGGGCACAGCTAACCTGGTCACACTCCTGTGAGCAATTAATCACTGGCTGAGAACCCGCAGCCTTTACAACGCTCACGATCCGCCTGTCCCCTGGAGTCTTAGGATGGGAGGAGTCGTCCCATGTGTGAGCTGCCTCCTTCTTGGTCCCCAGCTTTCGAAGGGACAAGAACATTTTATAATCTGGGCCCAAAGACGCCTATGAATGCCCTGAAGCTGGGGACTGTTACAAACCCTTCCGACTCAGAGCACAAAGCCGCACCGTCCCTGGGTCCAGGTGCCATCTACTTCAGAGAGGAGAGTCGGCCCTGTGTCCTAAGAGCCACCGCATCCTGACAGGCTGGTGGGCCCCACAGCCCTCTTTCTGAATTTGATTTGACTTAAATCCAAACTTGGATTCTGAATTTGATTTGATTTGAAAAGTTTCAAAGAACACGAGTGAATCACCACAGTTTTCATACAAGGTCCTCCGGGAGCTAGCAGCCATTCTCCTGCCCCAGATCCAGGCCCAAGACCCTCAGCATGCAGGTTCCCAGCCCAGGCCTCTATATCATCATGATGGCGTGGGGCCAGGTGAGGCCTATGGGCAGAGGACACCTCCATCTCAGAAATCCACCCACATTCTCGCGGTTGCTTAACAGTCATCTAGGAATGTACGAAGGACTAGTGAGAGCAGACCATAAAAAACTAATTTCAGGGGCTCTGGGACCATGGTGACTGTGGGGCAGGTTTCACCTCAGTTGGCAGTCCCTTGGGGGTAGTCCTGGGGTCCCCCTGCTGGTGGAAAAGGTCCTCTTCTCCGAATTCTACCTCTTCCTCTTCCTCCTCTTCCGCGCTCTTGAGGGGACAAATGACTGCTTGACAGCCCGCACAGCCATCTCCTCACCATCTGCATTGACCAGGACAGGGGCAGAAGCTCTCCCCAGATCCCCAGCTACCCTGGCTCTTCCACACAAGGGTTCATAGGGACTCTGCGTAGCCCCTGCGCCAGCTGCCCACCCTGTCTGGCCACCCCGCAGGACTGTGTGAACTTGTAGGCCATATCCTCACCCTCCAGAACCTGTCCCTTGAATCCTCCAGTTCCCCCGAACACTGGTCCTTGTCTGAAGAGTTCTTTAAGGCGCAGGAACCTGCCCTCCAGATCCACCTCGTCGATGTTCACAACACCGGTGGCCACAGACTGCTGAGCGATGCAGGAGCCCATCGCCTCTGAAGATATTGCTGTGTGAGCCTGGGGCATCCTCGGTCTCCAGGCGCGGGTGTTTACCCTGCCCCCTAGACATGCCAATCCTGCTGCTGCTGCTTCTCGAGGTGACCCGAGGGCTGATGACCCGTCCTGAAGGGCTGGGGGGACAGCTGAAGCCTCTCCTCCTCGCCCCCCTGTAGCTGCCAGCAGCTACTCTGAACTAGGTCCTGAAAGGGAAGCAGAGGGATGGATGGGGAGGAGGCGAAAAGAATGAAGGCCAGGACGATAGTTTTCCAATCGAGGCCCCCAAGTTGAATAGAGGTCAGATAATATAACAGCTTGGGCTTCCAGGCTGCAGGGTGAGTCCCAGGAACTGGTCTGGCTGTTCGCTGGGAGTTGGCTCCACTGCGGGTCACCTGCTTAATTCAGAAATTCCCAGACCTGGAGTAACTTCACTTTCACTCTGAGCGCTCCACCCTGGGTGAAGCCAGATTCTGAATAGTGCAGGAATCCCTGCTCAACAAAGGCTGGGGGAAAAAAGATCACCTTGACCAAAGTCAAGTTCCTACCACTTGGCATGACACCCTGATATGGCTCTGTACACCCTCTGGCAGCTTGCAGTAGGCACTTATCTCCATGTCCAGGGCCAGCTTGATGTCCAGCAGCTCCTGGTACTCCTCCCGCTGCTGCTGCATGGCATCGCGCCTGTCGCCTCCTGCTCCTTGGTGTCCAGCATCTTGCGGAACACGTCTCACTCCCCAGCCAAGGCCTCCTCCAGCTAGCAGATGTGGTCCTCTGCAGCACCGGCCTGATTTTGGGAGCCTGAGAGCTGACAGCTGAGGGACTCCGGGAGCATGCGGGCCTCCTTGAGCTCCTTGCGGGCTGCACTGGCTTCCTTGTCATCCTGGTCGGAACTCGGCTTGGCGTTGTCTAGCTTGGCCTGGTTGGTGTGCCCCAGCTTCAGCTGGTACAGGCGCGCCTGATCTTCGTGCTGGCTGCGCAGGTCCTTCAGAGCCTGAGTCATCTTGAGTCATATTCCTGTTGCCGGCTGCTGTCCACCTCCACCAAGCACTGCTCATGCCTCCGTCGGGTTTTCGCACCTCCTCTTCAAACACCCTCTTGGTGAAAGCCAGCTCCTCCTGAAGGGCTCTGGCAGCGATTCTCCGGATCCACGCGCATCAGCGGCTCCTTCTCCAACTGCTTCTTGGCCAGAGCGGGACCATCCGCTGCCTTGGCCAGCTGCGCTCGAAGCTCTGCCACCTCTGCCTCCAGACCATGCTTGTCACCACGGGCTGTGGCCAACTCTGCCTCACTAGGGCGGAACATGGAAGCCAGGTCCTTCACTGGGCCCTGGGCCACCTTGAGCTCGCCTTCCAAGCTTTTTGGCACTCTTCCTGACCTCCTCTAGCTCAGCTTTCCAATTTCAATCTACAGCGAGGCACATTCGCGGGGTTGTCTCATCCAGTACCTGCCGGGTGTCAGCCAGCTCTTGATGCCCTCACCTCACGCATGGTCACCTCCTCCTTCTCGGAGATCCAGAGCGCAGCCTCTCATTCTCCACCTTCAGCGCACGGAGGGAGGGATGCTGTGGATGTCGTGTGCCAGGCTGTCATCTCCTTAAGCTCGCGGAACTCATCCTCCTGCAGCCGAGCTACCCTGGTGCGGTGCACTCATTCAGTCCTCACCGCGGAAGATGGCGCCACCGCCCCTTACATTTTCTTAGTTGTGTTATAGTTTTGAATACTTAATAGTTTATGAATTTGAAATCTTAAGAGTTTGTATTATAGCTGTAATAAGACCTCCAACCACCTCTTTAGCTCCTGACCATTTCCCAGTAATGTTCCCCGAAATTTAGTAGACCATGTGTCTTTTCTTCATGCATTTCATCGGTAGCATCATCATGATGTGTAGGCCCTTGTTACACATCTGCCAAAGTGGCCAGATAATGAGCAATACGATGGAAATCAATGTGATTATTGAAAAGTCCATCCTTTATAATCATACCCTGTCCTACATAAAAGTTACCAACTCACACAACAGTAGACAGTCTATCAAATGGAACAGGATAGAGAATTTGTGCAAGTGACAGAGTCACACTAGCAGGTCTCTCATGACCTGAACTATCCTGGTGATGTGGATGCTTGTTTATCTCCAAAATGGCTGTCAGCACATTATCCTCGTGCAACAGGGACTGAGTCACATGGCTAAGTCTTTATGCTAAAGCCCTTGCAGTGGTTAATCTGCGTAACCAATTTTACCAGGAGAGCTGGGTGTCCTTGGTCCAGTCTCATGGGAAGAGGACCTGGTGGAAACCAGGGGAGAGGAGGAGGGGTGAGGCTGAGGGAAGTGCTGATTCGCTCTGCTTTCTGTAGGCTTCTGTGCTCTGCCATGCTGTCTACAATGAGCTAAAACCATGAGACAGAAGCATGTCTTTCTGCATTTAAGTAGACTCTTGCCAACTATTTTTTTTCTCAGCAATACAAAGTTTAATTAGCATGACCCTTGTAAACGGAAATAGTGCCCTGAAAAGGACCCCAAAGAAGTAAGTTTGTCCCTTTTGCCTCTTCTTTCCCAGGGAGGACACTACAAGACTCCTAGTTCTTCTGATGTTGACCTTGAGCCTCTGTGCCTTTAGAGCTGCAAAGGTGACTCAGACTGAGATACTCTGGTCTCAGTGTGTGTGGCGCCCGGCTGATCTCATTGTGAAACTGAAATTCAGGCTGCCGGATCAACTTCACACAAGGTGAAGAAGACCATATCTGTGCCATGCTGTCTCCAAGAGACCAGTGTAGTTAAATTGACTCAAACACTTGCATTGCAGAGCAGGAGAGCGGGGCCGGTGCAAGGACTGATCGTGATTTTTTTTTTTCTGAGCAGACTGTGCTCTTCTATACTTGCTAGAAAGTGAGTGATTAAGCTTCTGTCTTTTCTGAGAAATTACTTTAGCCTGCTTCCCTCAGCTTACAGTCTTTACAGTCTTGTTGCACTGATTTCTTATTTCAGGAATAGTCGGATCTGACGTTAATACCACACTGCCTTAATTGGTGAGTCAGTCAAAAGTCACTTTCCAGGCAAGTGATGAAAGAAAGTGTCCAGAGATAGTAGGGAAGCTGGCCTCCTGAGTGATGGGTGCCTGCTGGATCTGGAGGAGGGAAGAAAAACTGCTAGCAAAAGGAGGCATGAGTGTATGGTGTGGGACTTTTGATATTTAAAAATAAAATTGGGACTTGCAATCTATAATTTAATTGTAGAAAAATTAAGGATTGGGATGCAGAAATCTCTGCAGATGTAAAATAACAGGCAGCAGCTGTGTGAGAACAGAAACATGGCGACGTTAGTGCTTGGCTTTGTCTTGAAGAATAGTCAACGTTTTCACGATTTCCTTCAGTATAAGTGATCTAATGTGCTAAGCAGATGACAGAAGAGAGGCAAAGGACACTATCAACAACAGTATAGTGACCAAAATGACAAGTAGAAAAATTTAAATATTATTGACAAATATGTCATGTGTGGTAAATTAAAATAATTTGAAATAATTAGAACCCTGGAATGGTCTGAACTCATTCAATATCTCCTTTAAAACTTGGTATGTGTATTATACTGTTACATATTATTAAAGAAAATGGACAACCTTTTTTTAACTTCTTCAGCTTCATTTTATGTTTTACATGTAAATGCTATATACAACTTTTTATTCTTAAAACAACTTCTTGGTAGCATGTTGGTGCCAACCGAGGAGCCATGATGTATTTATTTAATATGCTTTTTGAAGAAAGAGTTTAATAGGAGAAATGTCCAGACAGGAAATAGAATCGAATACCTGGAGCGCAGAGTTCCAGCACTAGAGATGTGAATGTGATCATTAGCTGTTTAATAAAAGGACAAACAGACCCTCCGCTTCTGGGCTTGGAAGAGAAAGAAGCAGAGAAAGTTGGCTATTTTTACTGGACTTTGTATTGCTGAATGAAGCACTTTAATCCTTTATAATAGTTACTATGGTATCTTCAGCATCTGAGATTCTTACCTCTATCTCTTGTATTCTGTTGTTGATATTTGCATCTACGACCCCTGATTTCTTCCCAAGGTTTTCTATCTCCAAAGTTCCCTCCTTTTGTGATTTCTTAGTTGTTTCTACCTCTGTGTTCAGATCTTGGATGGTTTTGCTCAGTTCTTTCATTTGTTTGTTTGTGTTTTCTTGCAATTCTTTAAGAGATTTTTGTGTTTCCTCTTTCATGACTTCTGCCTGTTGGTTCAAGTTCTCCTGCATTTCTATAAGTGATTTTCTCAGTTACTTTATATTGGCTTCTGTCTGTTGGTCCATATTCTCCCTGAGATTTCACCTCACACCAGTCAGAATGGCTAAGATCAAAAACTCAGAAGTCATCAGGTGTTGGCGAGGATGTGGAGAAAGAGGAACACTCCTCCACTGCTGGTAGGACTGCAAGCTGGTACTTGGAAATCAGTCTGGCAGTTCCATAGAAAACTGGACATGATACTTCCAGAGGACCCAGCCATACCACTCCTGGGAATATACCCAGAAGATTTCCCAGCATGCAATAAGGATACATGCTCCACTATGTTCATAGCAGCCTTATATATAATAGCCAGAAGCTGGAAAGAACCCAGATGTCCCTCAACGGAGGAATGGATATAAAAAATGTGGTATATATACACAATGGAGTACTATTCAGCCATTAGAAACAATGAATTCATGAAATTCTTAGAGAAATGGATGGAGCTGGAGAACATCATACTAAGTGAGGTAACCCAGTTTCAAAATAATACTCATGGTATGCAGTCACTGATAAGTGGATATTAGCCTAGAATCTTGGAACACCAAAGACACAATTCACATACCAAATGATGTCTGACAAGAAGAAAGGAGTGGACACTGGTGCTGGAAAGGATCAAAGCATCAGTGTAGGGGAATACAAGAACAGGGAAGTAGAAAGGGGTGGATGAGGGAGCAGGAGGAGGGAAAAGGGCATGTGGGATCTTTGGGGGGTGGGGAACCAGAAAAAGGGAAATGAATTGTAAATATAGAATATATCCAATAAAAAAATTCCATCATAAAAAATCCTTTATAATAAACAAGAAAATAAATTGCTTTCATTAAAAAAAAATTCACACAAGCATCGTGTTTACATTATACAGTCTTGTATCTTTCTATCACATACTTTTCTAAACTTTCTTGTAATATGGCCAAATAACTGTGAAAAGGGGTCAGTATACCCTGTGTTGTGTGTCATAGCAGGTACCCGCCATATAGCAGGTATGAACAGTGCTCCACATATGTTAGGGACACCTGCTTAACTACACAAGCAATACGTTGATGGAGAGCATATGGTCACATTGTTAGCTATGTTCAAAATTAATTTATTATAATATGTTAACATAATTCATATGTTTTAATCATATGACAATCATTCTGAGTGAACCAATACCTAGTAAAACAAAGATAACTATTTCATGTTTGTCTGGCCGCATTATTTTTTATTACTAGGTGACCACATCTTACATTGTGTCTACTAAGGCAATGGCAGTAAATCTGATTGCCAGTTCCTCATATTTCAGGGAAAGTAATAATTGAATCATAAAATGATTAGTAAGGGACAAAAGAGGTTATAGGTCCAATGGACTTTTAGTATTTGATTTAATTAATGTTAATGTCAAAAAGTTCTCTTGAATGAACTTTTGACATATTTGCTTAAAATACTGTAACACCTTCATCTTGGTTTGTGACATGAACAGAGTTCAGAATGGCATTTCTCATCAGTACTTCATTCAAAGTAACTCAATTGTTTCCATTAATCCTCAACCATCACCACAGTAAATAGTCACCAGTAGCACGGGGTGATATTCGTTTTCCTCAAACTGAAAATTTAAGAGGAATATTATCCATTTATATATTCTACTTCCTAGCATATCTTATTCAAACAACAAAAGGCCAGAGTCTAGATTTCTCATTTAAATTCTACAGTTTTTTCTTTTTCAGACAACCTTTAAATATGGCAGGATATGGTAGATGGGTGCAGCCACTGGGATAGAAGAGAAATTTCCAGTAGCAGAAATTCTAGGTCAAACTTTATCAGGATATATAGATGTAGTCTATTCTCATTGGAATTGGCTCTTCATCTTTTCAATATCCTACATGTACATTGAAACACACCACTCACACCAAGCTGAAACAGTTGTTTGATTTATCATTGCTTTTGAGAATAATCACCATATAACATGATTTGTTCCCACAATTTGGTGAAAGAGGAGTGGGGGTCCATGGTAGAACACTAGGCTCTGGTTATGCCTCTGTTCTTCGGCCGTTAGCAGCATAGGAGGATCTGGTAGGATTTAGTGTTTCTTATAATTACTAAATGAAATAGTAAAACCATAATGCCCCAGGAAAAAAAGTTTAGTGCATTTTTTTTATTTTTTTTCTTTTTTTTAATTTTATTTTCTATATTCTATGTTTACATTCCAAAGGCTTTCCCCTTTCCCAGTTCCCACCCACCATAGTTCCCATAGTTCCTCTCGCCCCCATCTGTTCCCCAATAATTCCCCCTCCCCCCTCGGTTTCTTTACTAAACTGGATGCAATCTTTACAGGCCCAGGGTCCTCTCCTTTCTTCTTCTTGGGAATCATTTGACTTGCTATTTGTGTCTTGAGTATTTAGGGCTTCTGGGCTCATTAATATCCACTTATCAGTGATTGCATTTCATGTGCATTCTTTTGTGATTGGGTTAATTCACTCAGGATGATATTTTCCAGGTCTAACCATTTACCTACAAATTGCATGAATTCATTATTTTTAATTGCTGAGTAGTATTCCATTGTATAAATATACCACATTTTCTGTATCCATTCCTCCTTTGAGGGATATTTGGGCTCCTTCCAATTTCTGGCTATTATAAACAAGGCTGCTATAAACATAGTGGAGCATGTGTCCTTATTGCATGCAGGGGAATCCTCTGGGTATATGCCCAGGAGTGGTATGCCAGGGTCCTCTGGAAGTAACATGCCCAATTTTCTGAGGAACCGCCAAACTGATTTCCAGAGCGGTTTTACCATTTTGCAATCCCACCAACAGTGGAGGAGTGTTCCTCTTTCTCCACATCCTCGCCAGCACTTGTTGTCTCTTGAGTTTTTAATCTTAGCCATTCTGACTGGTGTGAGGTGGAATCTCAGGGTTGTTTTGATTTGCATTTCCCTGATGACTAATGATGTTGAACATCTTTTAAGGTGTTTCTCGGCCATCTGAATTTCTTCTGGTGAAAATTCTTTGTTTAGCTCTGTGCCCCATTTTTTGATAGGGTTATTTGTTTCTTTGCGGTCTAACTTCTTGAGTTCTTTGTATATATTGGATATTAGCCCTCTGTCGGATGTGGAGTTGGTGAAGATCTTTTCCCACTTTGTTGGTTGCTGTTTTGTCCTTCTGACAGTGTCTTTTGCTTTGCAGAAACTTTGTAATTTTATGAGGTCCCATTTGTCGATTCTTGATCTTAGAGCATAAGCTATTGGTGTTCTGTTCAGGAACTTTTCCCCTGTGCCCAAGTCCTCCAGGGTCTTCCCAAGTTTCTTTTCTAATAGTTTCAGTGTGTCTGGTTTTATGTGGAGGTCCTTGATCCACTTGGAGTTGATCTTAGTGCAAAGAGATAAGATTGGATCAATTCGCATTCTTCTGCATGTTGACTTCCAGTTGAACCAGCACCATTTGTTAAAAAGGCCATCTTTATTCCACCTGATGGTTGTGGCTCCTTTATCAAAGATCAAGTGACCGTAAGTCTGTGGGTTAACCTCTGGGTCTTCAATCCTGTTCCATTGATCTGCTTGCCTGTTGCTATACCAATACCATGCAGTTTTTAACACAATTGCTCTGTAGTACTGCTTGAGGTCAGGGATATTGATTCCCCCAGAAGTCCTTTTATTGTTGAGAATAGTTTTAGCTATCCTGGGTTTTTTGTTGCTCCAGATGAATTTGAGAATTGCTCTTTCTAGATCTATGAAGAATTGAGTTGGGATTTTGATGGGGATCGCATTGAATCTGTATATTGCTTTTGGCAAGATGGCCATTTTTACTATATTGATCCTGCCAATCCAGGAGCAAGAAATATTTTTCCATCTTCTGAGGTCTTCTTCGATTTCTTTCTTCAAGGACTTGAAGTTCCTGTTGTACAGATCTTTTGCTTGTTTGGTTAGAGTTACGCCAAGATATTTTATGTTGTTTGTGGCTATTGTGAAGGGTGTTATTTCCCTAATTTCTTTCTCTGCCTGCTTGTCCTTTGAGTACAAGAAGGCCACTGACTTGCTTGAGTTAATTTTATAACCTGCCACTTTGCTGAAGTTGTTTATCAGCTGTAGAAGTTCTCTGGTGGAGTTTTTTGGGTCGCTTAGGTAAACTATCATATCGTCTGCAAATAATGATAGTTTCACTTCTTCCTTTCCAATTTGTATCCCTTTGACTTCCTTATGTTGTCTAATTGCTCTTGCTAGAACTTCAAGTACTATATTGAAAAGATATGGAGAGAGAGGGCAGCCTTGTCTAGTCCCTGATTTTAGTGGGAATGCTTCAAGTTTCTCTCCATTTATTTTGATGTTGGCTACTGGTTTGCTGTAGATTGCTTTTACTATGTTTAGGTATGGGCCTTGAATTCCTGCTCTTTCCAAGACTTTTAGCATGAAAGGATGCTGAATTTTGTCGAATGCTTTTTCAGCATCTAATGAGATGACCATGTGGTTTTTTTCTTTCAGTTTGTTTATGTAGTGGATTACATTGATTGATTTCCGTATATTGAACCATCCCTGCATCCCTGGGATGAAGCCTACTTGATCATGGTGGATGATCGTTTTGATGTGCTCTTGGATTCGGTTAGCAAGAATTTTATTTAGTATTTTTGCATCTATATTCATAAGAGAAATTGGCCTGTAGTTCTCTTTCTTTGTTGGATCTTTTTGTGGTTTAGGTATTAGCGTAATTGTGGCTTCGAAGAATGAGTTGGGCAGTGTCCCTTCTGTCTCTATTTTGTGGAATAGTTTGGAGAGTAATGGTGTTAAGTCTTCTTTGAAGGTCTGGTAGAATTCTGCACTAAAACCATCTGGTCCCGTACTTTTTTTGGTTGGGAGACTTTCTATAACCCCTTCTATTTCTTTAGGGGTTATGGGACTATTTAGCTGATCTACTTGATGCTGATTTAATTTTGGTATTTGATATCTGTCTAGGAAATTGTCCATTTCCTCCAGGTTCTCCAGTTGTTTTGAGTATAGACCTTTGTAGTAGGATCTGATGATGTTTTGAATTTCCTCAGTTTCTGTTGTTATGTCTCCCTTTTCATTTCTAATTTTGTTAATTTGTATACTGTCTCTGTGTCCTTTGGTTAGTCTGGCTAAGGGTTTATCTATCTTGTTGATTTTCTCAAAGAACCAGCTCCTGGTCTTGTTGATTCTTTGTATGGTTCTCTTTGTTTCTATTTGATTGATTTCAGCCCTGAGTTTGATGATTTCTTGTCTTCTACTCCTCCTGGGTGAATTAACTTGTTTTTCTTCCAGGGCTTTCAGGTGTGCCATTAAGCTGCTAGTATATGCTCTCTCCAGTTTCTTTTTGGATGCACTTAGAGCTATGAGTTTTCCTCTTAGCACTGCTTTCATTGTGTCCCATAGATTTGGGTAGGTTGTACCTTCATTTTCATTGAATTCTAAAAAGTCTTTGATTTCTTTTTTTATTTCTTCCTTGACCAAGGTGTCATTGAGTAGAGTATTGTTCAGTTTCCATGTGTATGTGGGCTTTCTCTTGTTTTTGTTGTTATTGAAGACCACTCTTACTCCATGGTGATCTGATAGAAGGCATGGGATTAGCTCGATCTTCTTGTATTTGTTGACATCTGTCTTGTGACCAATTATATGGTCTATTTTGGAGAAGGTCCCATGTGGAGCTGAGAAAAAGGTATATTCTTTAGCTTTAGGATGAAATGTCCTATATATATCTGTTAAATCCAATTGGTCCAGAGTTTCAATTAGTTTCACTGTGTCCCTGTTTAGTTTCTGCTTTCCTGATCGGTCCATTGAGGAGAGTGGAGTGTTGAAGTCACCCACAATTATTGTGTTAGGTGTAATGTGTGCTTTAAGCTTTAGTAAGGTTTCTTTTACGAATGAGGCTGCCCTTGCATTTGGAGCATAGATGTTCAGTATTGAGAGCTCTTCTTGGTGGATTTTTCCTTTGGCCAGCAAGAAGTGACCTTCTGAGTCTCTTTTGATGATTTTAGGTTGGAAGTCAATTTTATCTGATATTAGAATGGCTACTCCAGCTTGTTTCCTGAGACCATTTGCTTGTAAAATTGTCTTCCAGCCTTTTACTCTAAGGCAGTGTTTGTCTCTGACACTGAGATGTGTTTCCTGTATGCAGCAAAATGTAGGGTCCTGTTTCCGTATCCAGTCTGTTAATCTATGTCTTTTTATTGGGGAATTGAGTCCATTGATGTTAAGAGATATTAAGGAATAGTAATTATTTCCTCCAGACATTTTTGAAATTATATTTATTTATTTTATTTATTTTTTATATTCGAGAGGTTACCTTCTTTTGGGTTTGATGAGAGGAGGTTTCTATCTTGCTTCTTCCCGGGTGTAGTTTCCTTCCTTGTCTTGGTGTTTTCCCCCTATTATCCTTTGTAGGGCTGGATTTGTGGAAAGATATCGTGCAAATTTGGTTTTGTCATGGAATACCTTGATGTCTCCATCTATGGTGATTGAGAGCTTTGCTGGGTAAAGTAGTTTTGGCTGAAGTTTGTGTTCTCTTAGAGTTTGCATGATATCTGCCCAGGATCTTCTAGCTTTCATGGTCTCAGGTGAGAAGTCTGGTGTTATTCTGATAGGTCTTCCTTTATAAGTTACTTGGCCTTTTTCTCTTGCTGCCTTTAATATTCTTTCTTTGTTTAGTACATTTGGAGTTTTGATTATTATGTGACGGGATGTATTTCTGTTCTGATCCAGTCTGTTTGGGGTTCTGTATGCTTCTTGTATATTCATGGGCATCTCTCTCTTTAGGTTGGGGAAGTTTTCTTCCATAATTTTGTAGAAGATATTTGCTGGCCCTTTAACTTGTACATCTTCATTCTCGTCTATACCTATAATCCTTAGGTTTGGTCTTCTCATTGTGTCCTGGATTTCCTGGATGTTTTGGGTTACAGCCTTTTTGCATTTAGTATTTTCTTTGACTGTTGAATCAATGGTTCCTATGGTATCTTCAGCTTCTGATATTCTGTCTTCTATCTCTTGTATTCTATTGTTGATATTTGCATCTATGGCTCCTGATTTCTTCCCAAGGTTTTCTATCTCCAATGTTGTCTCCCTCTGTGATTTCTTAGTTGTTTCTACTTCTGTTTTGAGTGCCTGGATGGATGTGCTCAGATCTTTCGCTTGCTTGATTGTGTTTTCATGTATTTCTTTAATAGATTTTTGTGTTTCCTCTTTCATAGCTTCTACTTGTTGGCCCACGTTCTTCTGTATTTCTTTAAGTGATTTTTGTCTTTCCTCCTTATTGTCTTCTTCTTTTTGATCCATCTTCTCCTGCATTTCTTGAAGTGATTTTTGTATTTGCCTTGTAAAGGCTTCTAACTTTTGATCCATTTTCTCTTCTATTTCTTTACGAGATTTTTCTATGTGTTCAGCTACCAGCATCCTGACCAGTGATTTTATATCCAAGTCTTGTTTTTCTGGTGTTTTGGGGTATCCAGGGCTTCCTGTTGTTGGCGAACTGGGTTCAGATGCTGTCATGTTGTCTTGAATACTGTTAGTGACATTCCTTCGTTTACCTTTTGCCATCTGGTTATTTCTGGTGTTAGTTGACCTTGTTGTCACTGGCTGGTGTTTGAATCTCCTATGAGGCTGGGCTTACCTGTTGTTTCTCTACTGGTGGTTATACGTGATTGCTGCTCAACGGGATCACGAGCTGGCTGCCACCCGCTGACTTTGTGCACGGCCTGAGGTCTCCGGGAAGTGTGGGGGAGTGCAGCAGAGCCTTGGCAGGTGCTGCTGGGCCTGCCTAGTAGGGAGAGCCTAGCAGATCCCCCCACGTGGTAGCCCCTGATGGAATCTGTCTACCTGTTCCTTTCCAGCTGTGTTCTGGTTGCAGTATGGAGGCCTGCCGCTATCGCTGGTCCGGGCTCCTGGGGAGCTGGGTGGTTCCGGCTGCCTCGGTGCACGGCCTAAGCTCGCAGGGACGTGCTGCAGAGCCTAGGCGCCTGGGCCCGCCTGTGGGCGAGAGCTTAGCAGCTCTCCCTGCTCTAGCCCCAGGCAGAGTCTCTATCTGCACCTTTCCAGCTGTGTCCTGGTTGCAATATGGAGGCCTGCCGCTATAGCTGGTCCTCACTCTTCTTAATAAACAAGAATTGTTGCTTATCCTGGTTCCGTGGGCAGGGTCTGAGCACCTGGCAAGCTGGCTAGGTCTGGCTGACCTGCTACCGGCTGGATGGGAAGCTGCAGACAAGATGCCACTGCCTGCAGGGGGTTTGGGGTCTGGCCTGCGAGCGCAGAGCGCAGGCACGGCCGCTGTACTCCAAACCACTAGACTGTGCGCAGTTCCTGCCCCAGACCTGAGTCCCCGGAGGTCTTAAACTCGGGCTGTCTCTGGTACCTGGTTCCGCTGGCAGGGTCTCAGCACCTGGCAGGCTGGCTAAGTTTGGCTGACCTGCTACCGGCTGGATGGGAAGCTGCAGACAAGATGGCGCTGCCTGCAGGGGGTTCAGGTCTGGCTTGCGAGCGCAGAGCTCAGGCACAGCTGCTGTACTCCAAACCGCTAGGCTGTGTGCAGTTCCTGCCCCAGACCTGAGTCCCCGGAGGTCTTAAACTCGGGCTGTCTCTGGTACCTGGTTCCGCCGGCAGGGTCTCAGCACCTGGCAGGTTGGCTAGGTATGGCTGACCTGCTACCAGCTAGATGGGCAGTTTAGTGCATTTTTAAATGTAGTGTTTTTCCTTTTTCAGTAACGAATATGTGATAGATCCATTTGAAGCCCATGTTGTCAGCCAGGAAAGAACAAATGACTCAGTTGTGGGAGGGCACTTCAACTTTCCAACCATCTGAACACCACTTAAGAAGTGACCTTTACCAAGATGAGTGTGCTAAGTGGAGCACTTGGTCCTAAAAGAAAAAAAAATACAGTTTCACTTGCTCAATTAAGAAGTGAAGTTCATTTCTGATGGCTAGTCAGAGCCCTCTTCCCAATTCCTTCCTGTAAAGTCTACAGGGAGAGAGAGAGAGAGAGAGAGAGAGAGAGAGAGAGAGAGACCAGAGAAAGAGACAGAGAACAGAAAGACAGACAAAGAGACAGAGAAAAAGACAGAGATGAGAGAGACAGACAGAGATAGAAACAGAGGGAGATGGAAACAGGGAAGGAGGAAGGAAGAGTAAAGAAAACAAATTATATCTTCAGAATGACGATACAGTTCCATTTTACTGAAATGCAAACCCTAAGACATTTATATATTATAAAGTGCAATCTACATACAAATGATAAATCTCTAATATAACAACTAAGAGCAACTGAATAATTTGTTCCATGAAAAAAAAAGTGTGGCACCTGATTTTTAAAAAGTGGGTTGTGTGGAGGGACCTCAAAGAGAATGAAGCACAAGCTCTGTGTTCTGCTGATATCTCTCTTGACTTTGCAGACTGTCTTTACATGTTATTTAATGCCATCCTGAGTAACAAAATAATAATAATAATAATAATAATAATAATAATTCTAAATATGAATTTTCCCATTCATCTTTCCTTTTTGTACTGTCAGCTTTAATTGCATACATAGGAACATTTGACACACATGTAGAATCACTACAATTACAGCTTGGAATGTGGAGTATATATCCACTATGACTCTTATTCTCATCAGAACAATGGAGCTGTGTGCACATGCATCTTCCAGCATCTCTTTATGCATAGTCATCTCCCAACAGTCTTCATCTTTGCTGCAGTGACAGAAATCTGAAGGGAAAAACAGCTCTGGACTCCATTCTTACGTTTCCTATGGAAAGCAAAAGCGAGTGGCTGGCTACCAAAGGGGGGGGTCGTGTGACCGACAAAGTCGAGGAGAAGGTTCCTGGTCTTCTGTGTTCCCTTAGATGTCACTATTCTTTCTTTTAAATGCATTTGTTTCAGTTAGAAACTATAACTTGTACAGAGCATGCACATTCCTACTTTGGTATAGTGGTAGTAAGTTACCTATACTTATACTATTCTTTTATTGTAATATACTATACACTAAACACTATATACTATACACTATACACTATACACTATACACTGTACTGTACCTAATCCTTCTAAATTCCCAAACTCCTTGGGGGTCACCCAAGCTATGTAATCCTAAGGCATCACTACATGTCAGTGGGGTAGCTCAAGAGAGTTTACACATTTCCATGTGTGACTTTCCTTCTCCTTATGCCCGTGTTGAATCACCCCACCCCATTTAAAATTACAACCCACAGACTCAAAAATAAAATTAATCACTCAAGGGATTTTATAAGAACATTTAAATGAAGCCTTCCTGGGACTGAGTCTCTAGGGAAATGCATACCTAGGAAGTCCGCCCACATCCCGCCATGATGGCCAGCCACAGGTTGTGTTTTACAAGGAAACCGCAGCTTAGAGGTGTCTCCACTATCCCTCCTGTTCTGTATCAAGGCAGGGATAGACACTTTCAGCTCAACTTTACAAGCATTCTCCAATATCTGGAAATGTACACGCACAATACTCCTTACAAGGTAGCTAGCTCTCAGAGGAAATAAAGTAAATGGATGAAAATTTTAAAATAATTAACCAAATACTAAAATCAATCAATATATTCAAGCTTTTATATAAACGTTGAATCTGTAGTTTGAGACCATTGCTTTCTGTTGCTTTTAATTGAAACAGCTGCTTAGCGTTGAGCTTTATTGTTTGCAGAAAACACCAATGCTTTGTGAACATTTTAGTGCTGGGGCTTAAAGACATCCGATCTGTGCTGCATCGATGCTGTCCCTATTAAAACTTGTTTATGTTCAAGAGACTTTGAATTAAGATCCTTAATAAAATGTGGGATGGCAATGCTCTGTAGTTCAATACTTGTGTCATTCTGTTTCAGTCCATATTATGGAATCTGGTGGCATGTTTGTAAGTAGGGGACACTAAACACCTGATTTATTGCAGAACAGATGGACACACTATTAGCAGCAGGAGATGAAGTATAACACATTTTTACAACCTTCTAAAAGAAAAGACAGGACAGGACATTACCGCTTAAGAACCAAGAACATTGCCTCTTTGTCCAACTTTAAAATACAGAAGATTTGTGGAGGCCACAGATGGATAGACTTTGCTGATGCAGTGAATGGCACAGTCTGGAAGAACTGCTAACATCATACCACATCTTCTGGACAAGGAATGGGCAGAAAATTCATTTTAATTTGTCACTAGATAGGAAGGCCTAATTGACAGGGGTGGGCTCATGATTAAATAGAACACTATGGAAAGGGTGCTTGTGGCTGCTTCTCCTGACAAGCAGTAAGGATACTAAGGACAGTGTTGGCAGAGAGGAGACATCAACAGAGAACGGAATACCACTTCATCAGGACCGACTGCTGAGTCACTTCATGGGGTCACATAACTCTTGGAATCAATATTACAAATGACCTCTTTAGAATTGCCTAAAAGTTTGACTATATTACACTGTGCTGCTTATTTGCAGACATGGGTCATGTCCCTTAAAAAAAAATCATCACCATAAGTAAAGGTTTGGCACACGAAATTCAAGTATGTTTTAGATACTCTCTTACAAAATTCAAAACACAATCATGTATTCTTGTGATGCATTGGTATTTATTGTATTGCTTCAATAAGACCTGAGGCTTCTAGCATGGTGGCTCTGCTTCTGTCTCTTTCTCTCTCTCTAGTCACCATTCTAGAATACATGTACATGTACATATACATATACATTCTTATTCAGCTGATGCTTTTTGAGTATTTCTTTGTTGTGAACATTTAAAATTCATACATCTCTTCAAGAGTATCAAGACATCTAGAAATAGGCTTAATAAGTTTGCTATAGTAACTACCTCAAAGTATAAATTAAAGAGAGAAGACACACATGCATTCAGAAAACAATTTATAAGAGAAAACATAATTTATTTGTGTAAAAAATACATTATGCAAAGAAGGGTGGTTGTGTTCAAGTCAATTGTGTGAGATAAATAAAATGTCAGTAACTTAAATTAATTTTAAATCAATAATTTCTTACATTAAAATATAGCCAATTGAAATATAACGTAAAAATAAAATTAATAATGGCCTACACATCCAGACAATTAGAAAGAGACACAATTCAAGATTTAAAGGTTGACAATAGTGATGGCTGTCATATGACCTGCTGTCCTAGAGACTCAAGCTTCTTGTAATATGCATATCATCTCCTGGGGCTTTGTATAAAATGGAGATTTCTGGTTTAATAGATGTAGGATGGGGCCTGAGGTCCCATTGCTTTAATAAGCTCTCAGATGATGTCAGCAATGCCAATTAAATGTTCTTGCTTGAGTACAAGGGTTAGAGGATGTAAGGCACAAGCAGAGAAAAGCTAAATTGAAACCTTATTCCCAGACTAATAGTAGAAGACTAAATTTTAGTTGCATTTTGCAGAGAATAAAAGACCTATTAGAAAGATACTCCTCCACTGCTGGTGGGAATGCAAGTTGGTACAACCACTCTGGAAATCAGTCTTGCAGTTCCTCAGAAAATTTGGCATGACACTTCCGGAGGACCCTGCTATATCACTCCTAGGCATATACCCAGAGGATTCCCCGGCATGCAATAAGGACACATGCTCCACTATGTTCATAACAGCTTTATTTGTAATAGCTACAAGCTGGAAAGAACCCAGATGTCCCTCAATGGAGGAATGGATACAGAAAACATGGTATATTTACACAATGGAATACTACTCAGCAATTAAAAACAATGAATTCATGAAGTTTTTCGGCAAATGGTTGGAACTAGAAAATATCATCCTAAGTGAGGTAACCCAATCACAAAAGAACACACATGGAATGCAATCACTGGTAAGTGGCTATTAGCCCAGAAGCTCTGAATACCCAAGACACAATTCGCATATCAAATGATTCCCAAGAAGAAGGAAGGAGAGGTCCCTGGTCTTTCTTGAAAGGCTTGATCCAGCAATGTAGGGGATTAACAGGACAGAGAAGAAGGGAGGGGGTTTATTGGAGAATGGTCAGAGTGAGGAGAGCTTATGGGGCTTATGGGGAGGGGGGACCCGGGAAAAGGAAAATCATTTGGAATGTAAACAAAGAATATAAAAATTAAAATAAAATAAGAAAGATTTAAAAAAAAAACCCTGGACTTTAGTAAAACAAATAAAATAGTGTTCAAGATGGATGCTTTAAAACTGGACTGAATAGCATTTCTAAAGCTATAAACATCTACATTCCTCGCCAGTTCTTGAGATAAAAACCAGGAAGCCTGTTTCCTTAACAACTTAGTTTAACCTTTTGGATGCACAGTACCTCACAGCACAGTAGCTGTCCATGCTCACTAAGGCTCACAAGGAGCAGTTCTTCAGGAGACTATACCACAATTCATTTCTTATAGGGGACAGATAGGTAGACGACATGACAGATGTTGAGATTTTAATGATTTAAATCTAAAAAACTGAGTCTATTAATAGTAATGGTTAAATGGGTTTTCTCTTTTATGTTTTTAAATGCAAGGATGGTTTAATATTTCAGATCTTGTTTCTTCCCACTTTCCCCACCATGATATGTTGTACTACCAGAATCCTGGACAACATCCCTAATTACTGCATACCAAGTCAATCATGAAGTCAGGGGGCAGTGTGTGTTTCCCTTTTGTTTTTGCTAGTATGAGATTATTTCTTGTGTTTTCATGTGTGTAGGTTTCCTTAAGTTGGAGTTTTGTTTCTAGTATCTTCTGTAGTGCTGGATATATATATATATATATATATATATATATATATATATATATATATGTGTGTGTGTGTGTGTGTGTGTGTGTGTGTGTGTATACATATATATACACTATGAATTTGACTTTATCATGAAATATCTTATTTTTTCCATCTATGATAATTGAAATGTTTCTTGTGTATTGTAGTTTGGGCTGGGATCTGTGTCAATTGCCATTAAAAGATACTAAATAATCTTACATCAGGAAAATCAAAAGACAGGAAACACATACTCACCACCACCACCACCACCACCACCATCATCTTAATCAACAACAACAAAATACCAGGAATTGTCAATCATCAGTCCTTATTATTTATCATTGTCAATGGACTCAGATAGATGCCAGCCCAACCTACCATACACTCACTTAGAGTCTGCAGGTCATCTGTGCTAGTTGTTCTGACTCAACTGTTATGTATGGTGTAATTCTAATAGGTCTACGTTTATGTTACTCCATCTTTGTCCCTAGCAGCTTTAATGTTCCTTCTTGATTCTGTATATTTATTATGTGATAAGGAGATTTTCTTTTCTGTTCCAGTCTCTGTTATTCTGTAAATCTTGATTGCTATTTCCTTCCTTAGATTGGAATAGTTTACTTCTGTAATTTTGTTGTAAATATTTTCTGGGCCTTTGAGCTACAATTCTTCTTTCTATTATTCTGAGGCTTAGTCTTTTAATAGTGTCACAGATTTACTAGATGTTTTGTGTCAGAAATTTTTAGATTTAATATTTTCTAGTATATCTATTTCTTATATCAGATATTCTTCAGTGCCTGAGACTCTTTCATCTCTTGTATTCCATTGGTGTTACTCACATATATAATTCCTGTTCACATCTCTAGATTTTCTGTTTCCAGAATTCCCTTAGTTTGTATTTTCATAATTGCCTCTATTTCTATTTTCAGGCCTTGAATATTTTTAATCATTTCTTTCAACTGTTTGTTTGTTTTTCTAAATTTCTCTGAGAGCTTTATTCATTTCCTCCAATTTTTTGTTAGTCCTTTCCCTTTTTTGGGCTTTTAAAATTGTTTATTGTTTTATTTTGCTGTTTTGTTGGGGGTTGTTCTTGTTGTTTTGTTTTCCTTTCTTTGCTTTCATTTGTGGTATATTTTGTTTTGTTTTGTTGTTGTTTGGTTTGGGTTTGGGTTTTTGTTGTTGTTGTTGTTGTTTGTTTGAGACAGGGTTTCTCTGTGTAGCACCTGCAGACCTGGAACTCTCTCTGTAGAGCAGACTGGCCTTGAACTCACAGAGAACAGCCTGCTTCTTCCTCCTGAGTGATGGAATTAAAAGTCTGTGCCACCATGACTGGCCTTTCTTTGATTTTTTTTAAAAAGAAATCATTCAATTCTGCTTTAAGAACTTTTAACAGCTTTATAGAGCTTCATAGAGTTGGTTTTAAGGTCTTCTGCTGCCCCACCTACTTGGAATACTGAGGACTTCCTATGGTAGGATTTCTGGGCACTGTTGGTGATATATTGCCCTTGCTATTGTTGTTTTGTTCTTCACTGGCATCTGAACATCTTGGTTTGTAGTCATTATTGGTCCAGGTGCCCATCTCTGGGGATGCTTTTGTTGGGTGGGTATTTTATCTCTGGGTTGCTGTTTCCTCTCTAATCTTCTGGCCTGTGTAGCAGTCAGGGCCTGTGATTGATCAAGGGGCTCTCCACCTGTGTTGGGAACCTCTGGTGGCCTCAATATATGGAGCTTCACAAGTTTACATGTTATCCTTGTGCAGGGGCCGTGCCGACCTTCTCAGCATCATTCCAATCTTCTCATATGTGCTGCTGAAGTGAGCACTGCAAAGAATTTTTTTAAGACTGAAATCCATGACCACAAGAGACTAAAGCGCATTGATTTCCATCTAGCCATTCTACAGAAGGGCATACATACATTTCATCATACCTCCACAGAATTAATTTTGAAAATTTTCTACTCTGAAAAGCAGAGAGACTGTAAGACTTACTCCAATCAGCAAAGCTGGGCCAAAACTTAAATTCAGAAACATCTGCATGACTGGGCAATCCAAGTTCATTCTCTGCTCATGAGATGCCAGGCCTTTAAAGATTGTCTCTTTGTCCTGGCCGCATTCCTTCTTGATAGATTCTATAAAATTCATTACCATATTTTCTACCTTTGAAATATGGTATGTATCTGGAATAAGATATTTTGAATTTTCATTTGGGTCTCCAACATATCTGATCAAGTTTTACTTCTGTTAAACAATAAATCAAAAAACACAGCAACAAAAGAAAGAAAACACAAAGGCCACCTTAACTGTCACCTCAACTATAGTGAAAGTATCTTAAAAACAGTATAATCATAATCTTTCAGTTTATGAAAGATTAAAAATAAAAAATCTTTTGTTTTATTACTATTACAGGAAACTAGTGTGAGGATTTAGAAATAAGTTGTGTTGTTTGGCTCTTAGAGGTTATTTCACCAAAAGCCAGAGTTATTTTGTATGTTTGTGTATTTTCAGTGACAGTAAATAGCTGTGTAGTTAGCATAATGAAAAATCTGAGCCAAGTTTTTAGATACTTTCGAATTTCAAATTAAGTGACAAAATATTCATTCCATAAATCCTACAGGGTATAATGTGATACTTTCATCTTATGTATATATTGAAAATATTTACATCAAGCTAAATAGCATGTCTATCACCTCAGGTAAGCTTTTGCAATTAGAAGCTAAATATATTCTTTTTCCAGTTTTGAAATGTACAGTTCGTTGGTATTAACTGTGGTTACCTCCTGGGTAATAGAGGTTGTAGACTTATCCCTGCTTACTGAAACCTGCTGCTCTTTGGCTCATGTCTCACCATTCTCCCTTCTCTCACCTCCTATCTCTGGTAAACACTTCTCTCTCTCTCTCTCTCTCTCTCTCTCTCGCTCTCTCTCTCTCTCTCTCTCCCTCCCTCCCTCCCTCCCTCCCTCCTTGGAGATTTTTGTCTTCTTTATATTCTACATCTAAATGTTCTGTTGCATCAACGTATTTACCTTCTTTTAAGGGAATTTCGTATAGGTAGTGCTAGAGTGTCTTTACATGCTAAATTATATATCACCTCATCTTTGGCAATCACAGGAATTTTTCATATCTCATCTGTACCTTGAAACAGGTAGGTAAATATTTTAGGTTTTATCTGTTGTTTTTGTTGTTGTTGTTTTAGAAATAATGTGAGACTGCTTTGAAAGCATTCTTAAGACAATTAAAATGCCTCTATAAAGTGGGAAAAGTATTCTAAAAATATATGCTTTGAAAATAAGTTTAGAATCACAATTTAAAAATTGTGTAGGGGGGCTGGAGAGATGGCTCAGTGGTTAAGAGCACTGACTGCTCTTCCAAAGGCCCTGAGTTCAAATCCCAGCAACCACATGGTGTCTCACAACCATCCGTAAAGAGATCTGATGCCCTCTTCTGGTATGTCTGAAGATAGCTACAGTGTACTTACATATAGTAATTAAATAAAAACCTTTTTTATTGGATATATTCTATATTTACATTTCATTTCCCTTTTTTGTTTCCCCACCCCCCTAAGGTCCCACATGCCCTTTTCCCTCCCTCTGCTCCCTCATCCACACCTTCCCACTTCCCTGTTCTGGTATTCCTCTACACTGATGCTTTGATCCTTTCCAGCATTAGTGTCCATTCCTTTCTTCTTGTCAGACATCATTTGGTATGTGAATTGTGTCTTTGGTGTCCAAAATTCTAGGCTAATATCCACTTATCAGTGACTGCATACCATGGGTATTCTTTTGAGACTGTGTTACCTCACTTAGAATGATGTTCTCCAGCTCCATCCATTTCTCTAAGAATTTCATGAATTCATTGTTTCTAATGGCTGAATAGTACTCCATTGTGTATATATACCACATTTTTTGTATCCATTCCTCCGTTGAGGGACATCTGGGTTCTTTCCAGCTTCTGGCTATTATAAATAAGGCTGCTATGAACATGGTGGAGCATGTATCCTTATTGCATGCTGGGGAGTCTTCTGGGTATATTCACAGGAGTGGTATGGCTGGATCCTCCGGAAGTATCATGTCCAGTTTTCTGAGGAACCACCAGACTGATTTCCAGAGTGGTTGTACCAGCTTGCAGTCCCACCAGCAGTGGAGGAGTGTTCCTCTTTCTCCACATCCTCGCCAACACCTGATGTCTTCTGAGTTTTTAATCCTAGCCATTCTGACAGGTGTGAGGAGAAATCTCAGGGTTGTTTTGATTTGCATTTCTCTAATGACTAATGATGTTGAACATTTTTTAAGGTGTTTCTCAGCCATCTGAATTTCTTCAAGTGAAAAGTCTTTGTTTAGCTCTGTACCCCATTTTTGGATAGGGTTATTTGGTTTTCTGGGGTCTAACTTCTTGATTTCTTTGTATATATTGGATATTAGCCCTCTGTCGGATGTGGGGTTGGTGAAGATCTTTTCCCAATTTGTTGGTTGCCGATTTGTCCGTTTGACAGTGTCTTTTGCCTTACAGAACTTTGTAATTTTATGAGGTCCCATTTGTCTATTCTTGATCTTAGAGCATAAGCAATTGGTGTTCTGTTCAGGAATTTTCCCCCTGAGCCAATGTCCTCAAGGGTCTTCCCCAGTTTCTTTTCTATTAGTTTTAATGTTTCTGGTTTTATTTGGAGGTCCTTGATCCACTTGGAGTTGAGCTTAGTGCAAGGAGTTAAGAGTGATTAAAGAATAATAAAAATTGTGTAGGGCTAGAAGTATGGCTAGCATGCAGAAGTTCCCGGGTTCAATCCACAACACCATAAAGGGTACCAAAATATGTGGACCCATTGTTTGACAAGAACACATAAATAAATGTGTCAGTGTGTGTGTGTGTGTGTGTGTGTGTGTGTGTGTGTGTATGTAATGTAAGCCATTTGTACTTTGTGGTTATTGTTACATGGGAACGCCAGTTCATTGGAATGCTGAGTTTCACTGAATAAATTATAACTCAGCAACACACAATGAAAAACTAAAATAAAATAACCAAATAGCACATGCATTTTCAAAATAAGATGGAAAGATCAAAACATCAACATGTTTAAAATGCTGACTAAATGTCTGTGTGTGCTGGGAGTGTCTGTCACATCGGAGATTCAGGCTTAGTAAACAGTGGACCATCCTGAATCTGTGGTGAAGCTTTGGCTAAAGTCGCTGTATTTGAGTGGAGGACCAGCAGAGTAAGCATGATGGTCTGTGGTCCCCCTTGGATCCCCCAATGGTGGCTTCCACCACCCCTGGATTTCATTTTTCCCCTTTTCTTCTTCCTCAATCCCAATTCAAACGCCTCCAGCCCCCAAACTAGGCTGGTCTTGAACTCATTATTGTAGAAGGGTGTCCTTGAAGTCTCAGTCCTCCTGTCTCTGCACCACCATGCCTACTGGTTTATTTGGTGCTGGACACGGAACCTAGTACTGGGCAAGTGCTCTCTCTCTAATCAGCCTTGGTCTTTGGTCTTTGTACAGACAACTACATCTAGTGTGGAAGTCTCGTGTACTGAATTTTAGTGATGTCTCTTAGAGCCACTGGCCTCCATGGCTTCCTATGGGAGGTGACTCAGAGCGATAGGGGTGGGGAGGGTTAGTGTCTTGCCGGCTCTCCAGGTCTAGTGCAACGCTGAGGTCTGGTGGTTCTGTTTTGGATTGATTTTGTTTTGAGACAGGGCCTCACTGTGCAGCCCAGGCTGGCCTGGAACTTGCTATATGCACGATGCTAACCTGGGACTCAGAGATCTGTCTGCTTCTCAAGTAGCTATGCCCAACCTTCTTTTGTGTTATTGACACAGGATCTCCAGAGCCTAGGCTGGGTTTCATGCCACAGACATCATCCTTTCTCAACCACCTGAAAGCTGAGGGTTTGTGATGACAAATCTCCCACACCCATGTGTACAGAAGTGAGATCAGTAGAATAGAATGTGCTGGATGCTGCTGTATCCCTCCCCCCTCCATCTCTCAGGGAGACATACAGCCTTCTGCCTGGACTAAGATGGTGCCATGTTTTCTAACCTAGAGCCGGTCTTTACTAAACCCTTTCAGCAGACCTCAATAAATCTCCTGCCTCAGATCCCCCCAAAAAATAAAAATAAAAAATAAATAAGATAAAATAAAATAAAATAAAATAAAATAAAATAAAATAAAATAAAATAAAATAAAATAAAATAAAATGCTGACTAAGATCATCAACTCTATAATCAGGTCAACCACAATCTTGTTAACTCCAGACTAAATCGATTTAAACACCTGAATTTAAGTGACTTACTCTGAAGCTGTAATATGAGAGAGAACACTTCCTATAGAAATTTTAGGGAATGTGCTCTTGGAAAACAGCCATATGGAACTGAGAGTGGCAGGGAGCTGCCCATACAAGCAGAATTAAGAGTAGAGATGAATCTGCTGGAAAGTACTGAAAGAGATGATAAAGCCCACACCCCACACCCAACAGTTGTCTCAGTAGAAAACTTAGGCTTGGACCATTAGAACCTTCCTCACAAAGATGTTGGCCAGAGGCTGTTCCATAGGAAAAGCTATCCTGGAATGTGGGGAAATTCCATGAATGGGAAAGCCATTAACCATTTTAATGTGACCCTGACAATCAGAATCTTCAGCACTCAGATTTTGGGTGTCTCTAATCCTTAGGTGGGATTCTGACGGGGATTTTCAGAATATGCATAGATTTTTGAAATCTCTATTTCTGAATTTCATTTAATATTTTGGGAAAATACTTAAACTTTTATGAAATCAAATAGAAAGACTTTTCCTGAGAAAATAATTCTAGTACTCACTGATCAAGAAGTAAACTAATGAAACTCCATAAAATTAAACATGTAGGCTATCAACAAGTATTGGGGAGGTGCCTGTGTCCTAATAGCTGGAGATACTAAGATAAGCACTGTTTGGAGAAGTAGACATCAAGGGTCCAAATAATACAGTGTCCTGACGTCTCTATAATTCAATGATAGAACATTTCATTTTATTTATTAATTTTCAAAGAAACGTCCCAAGTGAGATTGACTCCCTGGCTATGAGGATAGGAAGTGAGATGTCACTCTATTTCCTACAGAATCTATTTAATAACAGGAAAATACATCAATCTGAAAATACTAACATAAGCATTGGGCTAGGAATATCTTTTAAGCAAAGCAAATCCTACCACTGACCCAGGGCTCAGGAGGGGAGAAAAAGTATCCACTCAGGATCCTTGCATTTCTTTCTGTAAAACACATATACATACATTTCTATGCATAATCCCTTTAAGACGTACCAGCAAACTAGCTATCTTATTATAAATTCAACCTTAATATAAACTAAGTCAAAGTAGCCCCCTACATTTTGCTTCCTCTAAGTTAACTTTGATCAGGCACAAATAATAAAATATCTTTTCCCACACACAAATAAAATTTTAAAACACAAATTTTTAAAATACATGCATCTGAACTGCTTGATTCTTTAGTACTTTGCAAAATTATTAACTTTCTAGATATATTTGTCTCATACTATGTAGGTGCTTTCTTTTGCTTCTGGGGTTTAATATTTTCAGAATAGAATAAGAGAAGCAAAGATTGTGCAGAAGGAAAGGTCAAACAGTATTGCAAACCCAGCCTTAAAGGAAACCCTGAACCTAAACCACACAGTGAGGGTGTGAACTTTGTCCCTGCAGACAGTGGCTATAGAGGAGAGCCAGGATCAGAATCGGTCTGTGATCACATAACTGTAACACAATCGGTCTGTGATCACATAACTGTAACACATCCAAACGATTTGCTAAAGTATCTCGAAGATTATTTTAGCAAACAGTGATGTCAGTGATATTCCATGTGCGGTTTGATGACATTCTGAAATGGTCTTCTTTTAAGCATACCAAAGCTATCTTCATCTAGGTGTTTTTTATTTTCACATTCATCACAACCTATTTTCCAGCTTTCATTTACCAAATCAATTCCAAATCCCTAGGATACCTATGTGATCCTTGAGTCTGTTAAGCCTAACTTTTCATCCCTTTAGCCACACTAGTCAGTATGTACTGCTTTCACTAACTGATAATGATTATTTATTAAGTGTCACATCTCAGAATAGACCAGCACATAACAATGAAGCCACGTGAGTTCCCCTCAACCAATACATATCTAAAAAAGAATTGTATTACCAATAGGGGGACTTAGTAGCAATAATAAAGCCAAGAATAAAGGACTTTCAGGAATCTATTTTGTGCAAAATGATAGAACATCAGTTTGATAAAGCAATAGAAGGCACTCTCATGTTTAGGAGAAATAATTACCAATTACCTCTCTCTTGGAAAATGTTCCTGGTCACATGGCCTTAAAAAAAAACAGACATAATAAGCTTAAGGTGCAGGCAACTTGGCTAAGAATAAAATCAACTCACTGAGATAATGAGCCTAATAAGATGCAGACAAGGTTTTTCACTTTATAATAAAATGTAGACCTTTCCAATTTCTGGAAATAGATAAATGTTGATCAAATTTCATAAAATGCCAATCACAACAAAATAACAAGATTGACACTTTCAAAGAGCTTGCAGTGTTTAGCAAGGTTGAGTGGTAGCTTATGTGCAGTAGGTACCACCATGGATTGCACAGGGTAAGGACTCAGCTGTTGGCAGCCATTATCATGCTATGATTCTTAGATCCATCCCACCATACCTATAGCTTTGCATGGTCCTATTGCAATAGGAAGTTACTCTGTCCCTAGAAGGCAATATGGAAGCAGTCGTGAGCATCATATCAAAGGCAAGAGAGACGATTCACTGAAACTACAATCACTCGCTTTTATTTTTAGTCACAGAATATTTCTACTATAAGTTATATGACTCTTAAAGATTTTTAAATTTGACTTGACACATGATTGTTAACATTTAAGGGTTAGTGTATGATACAAGCATGCTCTCTATGTAGTGATCAAATCAGGATTATAACATGTTTATCACTTCACATATTTATGTCTTTGCAATTAAGTTCCTACAAACTATGTTTTGGGGTATTTAATATTTAATATGAAGTATTATTTGAAACAGCCAAGTATATTATTCTGATATATAGCATTGTCACCTTATTAATGTCCGTCATAAACAAAGTCTTGTGTTCGTCCACCTTTCTCCCTTCCTAGTGTCTAGTCCACGCTTCTACGCTGCATCTCCACACCAACTTGTGTACTTTCCACACCTGTGGAGAGCCACAGCACGAGTGACTGCTGATACGTTACTTGTCTCACTTAAGGTGTCACCTTCCACCTTCACCCATGCTGCTGCAAAGGGAAGATTCCATCTGTTTTATGGCTCAGAGGTCTTGCTTTGCAATAGAAGCAAGACTTTTTCTTTACATATTCACTAATTGATGAACATTCGTGTTGTTTCCATTTCATTGCTTTAGTGAATACTGCTACACTAAATGCAGAGATGGAGTTACCTCTTTGACATACTGATTCACTTCTCTCTATATAAATGCTTGATGCTGAGGAATTTATTTTTTTTAATCAGCCAGCAGTAGTTATATTTTTTAGCTTTTTGGGAGTAACTGCTTTCCTTACAACCTTCCTAATGTGCATTCCCATCAGCAGTGGTTCATCCTTCAAGATATCGTGGGCATTATTGTTGTTCTTTTTAATAACGGCCATTTGGATTAGGGTGGGATTGTATTTTATGGTAACTTGATATGCATTGCAAGTAATGAACACTTGTAATATTACACTTGTAAGATATTTTCTACATCTTCTATTTTAAGATAAGCTGGCTAGGGTATCTTGCCCATTTTCTTTCTGTGTGTGTGTGTGTGTGTGTGTGTGTGTGTGTGTGCATACACTCATGCTTGCATGCATATGTGTGTGCATGCATGCATCATGTGTGTATGTTGTATGTGTTTTGTTTTTGTTTTGTTTGATTATCATTTGTTTCTTCCTTATAGAGTCTGTTCAGATGTCTAGTTAATAAATATCTTTCTATTTCTACATAGTTTCTTAATTTTTTATGGTTTTATGAAGAATATTTTTAATTTGATGAAATCATATTTGTCTATTTCTGATTTGTTTCCAAGATTTTCTTCATTTTATTACAAAATTATCTGTCCATATTAATGCCTAGAGTATTTTAGACATGCTTAATACTTACAATGATAAAACTCAAAGAATTAAAATTGCTGATTCTTCAGTGCATACATGCGTTTACTATATTTTTATATTTACAGCATTTTCGGATACATAGCTTTAATTTTGTGCAATGATTTTAAAATATAGGAGTTTATTAACATAATAAAATGAAGATCTCAGAAGAGAATTCCTAAACCTTCACTGACTAAGAGCTCTTCTGCTTAGTCCACTGTTTAGTTAAATATCTCAGGACAAATGTATCATAATGAGGAAATGAATGCTTTCTATGTTAAGGACCTTGCCATTTTCACACTGAATTGTCTATAGAGGGCAGCAAAGAGCTTCAGTTCAAAGCCCCCAGCAGGTTGAGTTAGCAATTCTTAACTGCTGTTTCTACAACACTTTAAACACTGTTGAGAAATGTCAGTGTCAAGGTTCAGTTTACTAACCTTGCGTGATCTTGTTTGCCATAGGAGGATCAGAGCAGGGCCAGAATCAGCCTCTTGTCTCAGATCACTAACGGTGACATTCTTAAAGAGCTTGCAATAAACAAAAGGTAATTTTGTTTAGAATAGATTTAAAAAAAAAATTCAGGAATGGTCCTTGGTTAGGTAAAGGCTCAATAGAGGCCCGAACAAAGGGAAACTGGGGGGTGGGGGGTGGAGGGAGTGTGTTGGGTGGAGAGGCATATACATGGAGGCAGGGGGAATGAGGAAGGGGAGGGGTTAGGGGATTTAGGGGAGGGGGATGTTGGGAAAGGTTTTACCACTGGCAATGTAAATGAAGATGATATTCAATATAAATAAATAAATTTAAAAATATTTCAAATTTAATTATTTTCAAGTTCTCATGAATATGGATTATCGTATATTATACAATTATAAATTAATGGCCTTTAATAATGATAACCAATAATGGGGGTTACACAGTCTATAATGCTTTAAGGTAATGATTTGGGGTTTTCCCATTATTATAAGTGTATCTCTCATTCTGCATTTTTATTCATTACTTATGACATTAAAAAGACTAAAAGTCTATCCGGGATACCACAAGCTCACCTATGTCTGACACATTGTTTCACACTGGGCTTGTTCTCTGTGTTTACCGTGCATGAGATTTACTTCCAGTGGGTCTCCAAGGTCAAGACTTGTACAACCCAAGGTCTGAGCCAATGTCACATCAGAAGGAAAGCTCTAACTGTTGTGCAGACCCAACCCCAAAGGGTGGCCTTTCAGCATGCTCCTAAACTAGCCTGTAAGGATAAGGACTTTATTTTTCCATCTGAGTCTACCACTTGGTATGGGCTGCTCCAAGATCGTCTGAGACCCTGGGCAAGTTTACCAGTCTTTGCTAACACACCAGTTTTTAAAGGGCTGTTGGACTGTCACTCCTTTGTGACATCTGTAACTCCAGATGTTACATTCATCTGTGATATAAAGTAAGTCCCAATTACAAAAAAAAAAAAAAAAAAAAAAAAAAAAAAAAAAAAAAAAAAAAACATGGAATTCAGTCACTGATAAGTGGATATTAGCCCAGAAGCTCAGAATACCCAAGACACAATTCGCATATCAAATGATTCCCAAGAAGAAGGAAGAATAGGTCCCTGGTCCTGGAAAGGCTTGATCCAGCATTGTAGGGGATTACCAGGACAGAGAAGAAGGAGGGGGTTGATTGGAGAATGGTTGGAGGGATGAGCGCTTATGGGACTTACAGGGAGGGGGAAACCTGGACAGGGAAAATCACTTGGGATGTAAACAAAGAATATAGAAAAAAAAAAGCTGAAGGGATGATAACATTTGCATGTATGTTGCCAGCTTTGTTATCTTCCACGGCATTAACTTATCAATTCATGTTTAATGGGGAGCTATTGTCTTATCAGGTTTGTTAGCTCCTCTCAAATTCTGGTTCTCAACAGGTGACGCGGGAGACGAGTGAAGACACTAGAAGTGAATTCTACCTCCTAGGTTCACACACATAGAAAAGAATCAAGCACAAAAGAGACGTGAGTCGGGGATTGCTTGATTATACCTAAATGAACAGTTTACAACACCTCCAGGCTTTCATCTTTCAAAGAACCAATTTAGATAAGAAAAACAATCGAATGTGTTAACTTGAAGCCATCCTAATCCCCTCATTTAGGGGCCTTCTTAGAGAACCGCAGCAAGGCAGGATCAGAAGGGCAGCTGGGAGATGGGGTGGTCTCACAGTAAACGGAGCTGTTGTGTTAGAGAAAGGTTATTCACTCATTTAAAGGATGTGGACAAATGGAGAAATAAATATAAAGACGAAAATTTGAATTAACCACTCTGCCATGTCTCAGCTCCAAGAAAAAAAATCACTGTTTTCTGACTTTCTTCCA
Source organism: Apodemus agrarius (assembly GCA_964023405.1). Lineage (NCBI taxonomy): Eukaryota > Metazoa > Chordata > Mammalia > Rodentia > Muridae > Apodemus > Apodemus agrarius. The sequence continues at coordinate 12,021,435 of OZ030006.1, read as the reverse complement.
ATCATCTCTCCCTACTTAAAAGTGGAAAGTCTTGATTCAGCTTATTTTGGTTATAGACTGTTTTTTTTCCCACTTCCACTAAAATGTATGCAAATGACAACATGCATTTACTGCAGGTCCCTCTACTTAAGAGCGTGCGGAGCATATAATTAGCATCATTATAAGAAATAATAAGAATAGCGGAACTAGGGTACATACTTCAAACTATTCCTTTTTGGAGAAAATGTATAAAACGGAATTGCTGGCTCAAAAAAAAACCAAAACAATTTAGGTCCTGGATACATTGCTGAACAGGAGAACTGAATGATATGTTTCAGCTTACATCACCTCCAATAACATTCCTATCTTTTTCAACATTTCTTACAAAATTTGATAAGAAAGGGATGATTTCTCTGCTGTCTGTTGCTTTATTTTTATATTCTTAGCGAATATAAACATTTCAATCCAATTCCATGTCTCTGCTCTGCAAGGATCGATCTACATTTAAAACTGATATGTAAATTCTGTCTATACATTAAGGCTCTCGCCTCCCTTGTCTGAGGATACTGCATTGCACTGGCCTACCCCTGTCTGCCATGTCCCTTCATCCTTGACTACTTTCTAAACTAAAGACCTGAGTGGTGAGAATTCGAGTAAGCAATACTTTTTCTTTGCAATTAACCTTTTAAAACTTCAAGTATAGTGTCAAAGCTGGCATTGTGTGTGCAAGTTTTCTATAATGATTTTGTTTAAATTTTTGAAACGTTTTTTTTAGTGTGTCATCTTATTCACCAGAAAGGTAGAATACAGTTAACTCATTTCCTTAACCACATAATGAAATGTGTCACTAAAATTCAATGGTTTAGTATACCTTGTAGCAGAAGCATATCTATCTTATAATCTAGAATACATATGACATACATAGACACTTATATATGTGGTTTGACTTGATATGAAATAATATTGACTATTGTCATGGCTCTTGGATACCCATAACTAAATGATAAGACTCTACTGCAAAAGACCACCACATATTTTCGCTGCATGACAAAAAAAATTAGTCTTGTATTAATGAGTAAGGAAATGATCTGTTCTGGCTATGTTTTTTCGTGTAGAAAGTTATCCTCTTCAGGTTGGTAGAGAAGAAAAGACATTAATGATCTTATCTAACACTGGACCATAACTGCTAGAAGACTGATCTGACATTCAGGGTGTGCATATTGGTGCAGTGTTGGCAATAATGTTTATGGAAGTAACCAATTGCTCTTTTGATTAAATTTGAGGTCTGTTCCATAGCGAAGAATTCACATTAGTTATTGTAAAAAAAAAATTAGTCAAAGCTCATGGTTTTAAGTTCTAGGCCAGAGAAGATAACTTATTGGTATTGGCCTTTTAAAAGTTCCTATTGTTAGACAGCCTTCTACATATTAATACTTATATCCATAGATTTATGCTGCATGCAACATTGGTCAAAGACACTTCTTGTGCTGGGTAGTGGTTAATGCAGAGACATATTGTTGAGCAGCATGCTGAACATGATGGACTCTGAGTGCTCCGTCACAGATGGGACATCTGACAACAGTTTTCCCAACCACATTAAGGACAAGACGGAGATGGGAAGAATGTAAGGGCAATAAAATGGGGCAAATGCTATGAAATGATGTCCTCTGTACATAATACACATGAACTCACAATAGCTGTGGTTGTCTGTGTAAGACCCATGTGAGAAGAAATGAGTTTGAAATGCCAGCATGGACCGTTAAGGAAATCCTGGGGCTCCATACCCAACTGAGGGAGGGAGCTCTTTATAATTGACAGTGACAGTCACTCTCCTTTAGACTGGTTGCCTAAGCAGGGTGAATAGATAACCCCAGGCCCATGAACATATGGGCAATGGTAACTGCCCTCAATAGAGGGAGGACATGGATTTGGGAAGGAGCTGTGGTAGGGAGGTTCTAGTGGAATTGCGTTAGGGGATGTTGATGGGTGAATATGATCAATGTACACATGCATATATGTACAAATTTTCAAAGAATAAATATGAATTATAAATTCTGCTTCACACATGCTGACTTTCATCTAAAATTGCATTAAGATCGTAGATCTATACCTTAAGATTTTACACAACAAGTCCATCATTGCACATCTCCATAAAAGCTCACAATCAAGTGTGTTATTCCGTTTTCCAGCACTGTCACAAATGCCTAACAAAGCTCATGTAAGAAGTGGGAGCTTGACTTTGGTTCTGTTTTCAAGGTTGCTATGTGTGACATGCTGACAATTGCACAGGCCTGTAGCCTTATCATGGTGAACGTGTATGGCCAAGGAGGGTAAGTCAGTTCATGGGCAGTAGTCCAAAGAGGAAGAAGGGCTAGTGTGGTATTATCCAATCAGGGGAGTCCCCCAGAGATCTGAGAGCTCCCGCTGGCTTGCATCTTAAAGGGCCCTCCACATCCCAACCACATCAAGCTGAAAAATAAGCTTTATACACATGAAGCTTTAGAGGCCACACAAGATCCATGGATAGACTCAGACGTGGTCTTGCATTTATCTTTGTGTACTAATTTAACTGCTCTATCTCATATCAGTTAGCATAGGGAATGCACACTAACAGAAAATCCTAAGAGTCCCCTCCCCTTTGTTGTGGGAGGGACAAAATGTGTTCTTCCAGCTCCTTGAGTGTTTGATACATTGAAGAGTCAACCTCTGTGTGTACTAAGAAAGCTTGTTTATTACATTATATACATTTTCTATATTTTTAAAGCACCCTTTGTGGTATTTTCTAAAATGTGCATATATGTAAGGAAATTAATTATTAAATTTTGTTGATTGATTTCTTTCTGTTTTTATTACTAATCTTTTTCTACAGTCCAGTCATTACCTGCCCCCCCATAGTTCCTCATCCCATTCCTTCTACCTCTTCTCTCCAATAGGATGTTCCCACTCCCAGCTCCACCCCCTGCCAGGCCTCCCTACTCCCTGGGGCCTCAAGTCGCCATAGGCTTAGGCACATCATCTTCCACTGAAGCCAGACCAGAAACTCCTCTGCTGTCTACGTGTCAGGGTCCTGTGGGCAGCTGATGTATGCTGCCTAGATGGTGGCTCAGTGTCTGACAGATCTCAGAGGTCCAGGTTAGTTGGACTTCCTACAGGTCACCTTCCTCCTCAGCTTCTTCCAGCCTTTCCCTAATTCAACCACAGGGGTCTTGACTTGAGTACATTGGTGGGTATAAGTTTCTGCATCTGTCTCAGTCAGCTGCTTATTGGGTCTCTCTGAGGATAGCCATGGTAGACTCCTGTCTGTAAGCACACAATAGCATCAGTCATAGTGTCAGGCCTTGGAGCCTCTCTTTAAGACAGATCCCATGTTGGGCTGGTCACTGGACTGCCTTTCCCTCAGTCTCTTCTCCATTTTTGATCCTGCAGTTCTTTTAGATGGGAGCAGTTCTGGGTCAGAGGTTTTGACAGTGGGATGGCAACCCTATCCCACCGCTTGATGATGCTCTGCCTTTCTACTAGAGGTGGACTCTGCAAGTGTCCTCTCTCCACTGTTGGGCATTTCATCTAGGGTCTCTCTATTTAAGTCCTCAAAGTCTCTCACCCCCCATATGTCTCTGGTACTTTCTAGAGGTTCCCACACCCACCTCCCACCCCAGGAGGTCGATATTTCCAGGGCTTCTCTCCTGTCCTCCCCCACCGCCTGGTCATTCTCCCCTTTCCCCTTCTTCTCCTCCCCCCAGGCAATCCCTTCCTTCCCCTGTGATCACTTTCTCTCCCTCCCAAGTGGAATTAAAGCATCCTCACTTGGGGCCTTCCACTTGTTAACTTTGTTTAGTTGTGTGGATTTTATTCAGGGTATTCTGTACTTTTTATTGATAATATCCACTTATTACTATGTATATACCATGCATGTCCTTTTGGGTCAGCAAAAAGATCCAGTCATTATAGTTCAACTTTAACCCACTCCTGTTCTGCACTTCGACAGTTCCTCATCCCATTCTTCCTCCCCTCTGCCTCCAAGAGGATGTACCTATCCAAATCCCACCCCCTCACCCAGGATGATATTTTCTGGTTTCATCCATTTGCCTGCAAAACTAATGATGTCCTCATTCTTAATAGCTGAGTAGTATTTTGTTGTGTAAATGAACCACATTTTCTGTATCCATTCTTCCATTGTGGGACATCTAGGTTGTTTTCAGCTTCTGGCTATCACAGATAAAGCCGCTATGAACACAATGGAGCATGTGCCCCTGTGGTATGGTAGGACATCTTTTGGGTATTTACCCAAGAGTGATAGAATTGGGTCTTCCAATTTTTTAAAGAACCTCCAGATTGAATTCCAGAGTGGTTGTACCTGTCTGCAATCCCACCAGCATTGGAGAACTGTTCCACTTTCTCCAAATCCTGACCAACAGGTGCTGCCACCTGAGTTTTTGATATTAGCCACTCTGATTGCTATAAGGTAGAATCTTAGGGTCATTTTGCTTTGCAATTCCCTGAGTACTAAGGACTTTGACTATTTACGTGCTTCTCAGCCATTTGAGATTTGTCTGTTGTGAATTCTTGGTTTAGTTCTATACCCCATTATTTGATTGTGTTGTTTGGTTTTTTGGCGGTGAGCTTCTTGAGTTCTTTACATATTTTGGATATTAGCCCTCTCTCAGTGAAATTTTTCCCCAATTTCTAGGTTTCTCATTTGCCTCATTGACTCTGTCCTTTGCTGTATATAAGCTTTTCAGTTACATGAGGTCCCCTTCTTAGACCCTGAGCCATTAGGGTTCTGTATAAAAATTTTCTCCAATTGACTACGAATTCAAGTCTCTTTCCCACTTTCTCTTATTTTAGATTCAGTGTATCTAGTTTTATGTTGAGGTCCTTGATCTACTTTGACTTGAGCTTTGTGCAAAGTGAAAAATATGGATTTATTTTTATTTTTCTACATACAGACTGCTAGTTAAACCAGCACCATTTATTGAGAATGTTTTATTTTTAACTATTGTATATTTTATGGCTTCTTTGTCAAAGATCAAGTGTCCAAAGCTGTGTGCTTTTCTTTCTGGGTTTTCATTGATCAGCCTGACTGCTTTTGTACCAAGACCATGCAGTTTTTAATCACTGTTGCTCTGTAGTACAACTTGAGGTCAGGGATGGTGATTTCTCCAGAAACTCTTTTATTATTAAGAATTGTTTTTACTATCCTGTATTTTATGTTTTTCCATATGAAATTGAGATTTGCTCTTTCTATCTCTGTGAAGAATTAAGCTGGAATTTTGATGGAGATTGCATTGAATCTGTAGATTGCTTTTAGTAGGATGGCCATTTTTGTATGTTAATCATACCAATGCATGGGTGTGGGAGATCTCTCCATTTTCTGAGGTCTTCTTTAATTTCTTTCTTGAGAGACTTGAAGTTCTTGTCATACAGATCTTTCACTTGTTTGGTTGAAGTTACCCCAAAATATTTTATATTATTTGTGACTATTGTGAAGGGTGTTTTGTCCCTACTTTCTTTCTCAGCCCATTTATCATTTTTATAACAGATGACAACTGATTTGTTTGAGTTAATTCTATATCCAGCCACTTTGCTGAAGTTATTTATCAGCTGTAGTAATTCTCTGAATTTTGGGTGTCATTTATATATAATATCATACCATCTACAAATAGCGATACCTTGACTTCTTCTTTGCCAATTTGTATCCCCTTGATAGCCTTTTGTTGTCTTATTATTCTAGCTAGACCTTTGAGTAATATGCTGAATAGAAACGTGGAGAGTGGGCATCCTTGTCTTGACCCTGATTTTAGTGTGATTGCTTCAAGAATCTCTCCATCTAATTTGATATTTGCTATTAGTTTGCTGCGTAATGCTTTGACTATGTTTAGTTTTGGGCCTTGAATTCCTGATATCTCCAATACTTTTAACATGAAGGGTTTTGTCAAATACTTTTTTAGCATCTAATGAGATCATCATGTGCTTTTTTTTCTTTGACTCTGCTTATATAGTAGATTACATTAATGGATTTTGTATATGGATTTATTCCTTTTAAGATAAAAATATTACATAAAATATTATCTAGCACTATAAAACTAGATACTATTCGCTTTGAGTGTTACCTTCTTTGAATCAACTTTAAAAGACATATGCAAATAATATATTTTTACATTAAGTAAACAGAACTTTAATCCCTCCTTTGACTGTTCACCTGTGTGTTAAGTTGCTGTCATGTTACTTACCTTTAGGCATAGCTGCTGTTTTTAAGAGTATACAAGCTACTAAAGATGATAAGGAGTACCCTACTTTCATTTCTTAACATTAATTTGAATGTCTCTAATACCAAACTTAAAGTGTTAGTTTTTATTTAGTTTTAAAAATTGTATTATTGCTCTCTCTTTGGCTTATTACTTCCATTGTATGTTCAATAAACCACTCTTATCTTTTTAATTGTATAATTCTGGTTAAAACGGTTTTGTTGTTGTTGTTGTTGTTGTTGTTGTTGTTGTTGTTCTTCTTCTTCTTCTTCTTCTTCTTCTTCTTCTTCTTCTTCTTCTTCTTCTTCTTCTTCTTCTTCTTCTTCTTTTTCCATATGCTTCTTTTGCAGATATGACAGAGTAAATCAATTGGCCTTAAATTTGCATCAAAATTTGGGTGCTCAGGTACAGCTGGGTGGTTTAGAAGCGCAGAAATAGTTTGTTGTAAATGGCTGGGGAATAGATATCAGAACAAGCTCTGAAATACTGTGTTGTGTTTTATTTGATTTTTAGACAGCATCTCATTTAGAGCAGTCTGACCTTAAGCTCACTGTTTAGCTAAGAATGCCTCCTGACTCCACCTACTTCTCAAGTGCTACTATGACAGACAGTTGTCAGTGCACCCAAGTTTTAAGGATCATAGCAGAGAGACACTATTATAACTGAGCTGCATCTTAGCTCCCCTGATCCCTACTGTCTGAAGGGCATTGCTGGGGTGTGATAGCACATCTGGGACAGGCCAACATTTCCCTCACAATGCATGTGCTAGTATCCAGACATGCATGTGGCCAGGCATTCGGAAATCTGTGAAACTAGGGGGCAGTTTGGAATACCACTGAAAGCATAAATGGTGTACAAGCCTGTTTTGATTTTCAAGTAGTATTAGCGAAAATTAAGGTGAATTACTTTTTAGAATTACCATTGTTTACTTAATGGAAACATTACAAGAATAGTGAAACAGTAGAGTGGTGTGTAAGTGTGTGTGTGTGTGTGTGTGTGTGTGTGTGTGTGTGTGTGTGTATCTGTTAGATGGGTATATTCCATTAAGTGGGTATCTTTCACTAATTTGTTATTAGGAAAAAAACAGTTTTTTTTTATTTTGAGGTGCATCAAGGCCTCCCTAAGTTCATGTGTTGAAGTTTTTTCTCCTTGTGCTTCAAAATATGTGCCTCAGAAATGAAGTCACCGTAGATGTAATTACTTAAGATAACATCATAGTAGGATTGGAACCCCAATTCACTATAACTGATGTTTTCCACAAAGATTTTAACAGAGTCTGGTTCAGGGGGAGAATGCCCCAGAATAAGGACCTTGGTGCTCTGAGGAGGTGGGGAATGAGCCTGGAACAGAGACTTCTGAACATCTCCTGGGGCACAGAGCTCGCCAGTGAAGACATCTAACTTCTAGAATCATGAGAAAATAAATTTTCTTTTCACAGCTACACTGTTGATGGGTTTTTTGCAGCCCAGTAAGCTAATGCATCCGGCAACTATAACCAACAAATTGACAGATTTTATTCTTGAAAAACAAACATAAAACTTAAGATGGTTTATGATGTACATTGGGAACACGCACTGAGTAAATGAATTGTAGATGATTGTTCTGTAATCGCAAGATGTAAATGTCAGGCTACAAAGAATGTTGCCTAATGAATGACTTCCCTCGATTATTTTCATTTTAAGTAATATTCATTTTCTTTCATGGAGTTTTACTTTAATTAAGGATCAGATTGTTCAGAATGTTCCCTCCAAATCCCTTATCCTTGCTGATAGGCTGATGAATCTCAATATTCTAAGTGGCATAATTTTAAAAATCTCAGTGGTATATTTTACAATCATGATTATTCTTCTTAGACAAGGGTTATTGAATTAAGTGAGCTATGCAGTAGATAGCGTTAATTGTATGCATTTATAACATTGGACGTTAAATCACCATTTATCTGCAAGTTTGAGAGACAATATGCTATAGATGTCAAATACTTTGTATAATGTTATTTAAAACATGAAAATACATTTTACTGTACTATGTGTACAAATATATTTAACTATTTGTCTTTATTATATATACTTAAAACTGATAGGATCTTCAAGTTACATTTGAAAGGCATTTAAAAATTAATTTTAGTGTTGACGGTCAGATGGCCCACCAGTAAAGAACACTCAAGGCTTTACAAAAGGACTGGGTTCAAGTCTCAACCCCCATAGTATGGTCCATAAACACGTGTAATTCCAGTTTCAAGGGATCCAATGTCATCTTCTGGCCTTCATGGGAATCTCTGTGGTAGACATATAAGTACATGCACACAAATCACTAGTACACATAAATTAAAAATAAATAAATCTTTAAAATAAATTTTTGCAATGAATAATTATTTGCTGCCTAAACTCTGGTCATCTAACATTAATGTAAAGTATAACTAGAAGAAATCAATTTTTGAATAAACACATTGCAGTGGCTATTTGTAGATTATAGAAAATTACAGAGACTTTTATGAATGTTTACTGAGGTAGTTTCTGGGCAGTGGATATCTGAATATGAATATTCAAATAACAGTAGGGGATGGAAAAAGAGGGGCAGAATCAGGTATGGGAGGAGATGGAGGAGATGTACAGAGGGTCAGGAAATTGAACAAAGGTTTGTAGCAATGGGGGATGGAGAACTGGGGGTACCAACCAGAAAGTTCCAGATGCCAAGGAAGCAAGTGCTTCCCAGGACCCCACAGGGGTGACATTAGCCGAAATACCCCACAAAGGGGAGTGAGAACTGTTGAGACCATATCCAGGGGTTAGGCATGGCCCCCCAGTTGAGGGATGGGGCCACCTACCCATTTCCAAAATTTTAACCCAGAATTGCTCCTTTCTAAAGGAAATACAGGGACAAAGAGTAGAACAGAGACTGAAAGAAAGGCCATCCAGGGACTGCCCCACCTGGGGATCCATCCCACATGCAGACACCAAATCCAGACATTATTGTGGATGCCCAGAACTGTTTGCTGACAGGAATCAGATACAGCTGTCTCCTGAGAGGCTCTGCCAGATCCTGACTAATACAGATGCAGATGCTTGCAACCAACCATCAGACTGAGCATAGGGACCCCAATGGAGGAGTTAGAGGATGGAGTAAATGAGCTGAAGGGGCCATATCTGGCATCATTGGGAGGGAAGGGAGGCCCCTGGTCCTGTGAAGGCTGGATGTCCAGTGTAAAGGAATGTTAGGGGTAGTGATGTGGGAGTGGGTGGGTGGGTGGGGGAGCACCCTCATAGAAGCAGGGTGAGGGGGGATGGGAGAGGGGGGTTGCAGAGGGGAAGCCAAATGTAAACAAATAAAATACCCAATTAAAAAATCTTAAAATCAAATAACAGGGCCAACAAGATGTCCCCCATAAGCAAACATACTACAAATGAAGTCTGATAGCCTGAAATCCTGAAACCCACACTGTAAACAAAGAATTTACTTCTCTAAGCACACACATGCTTTCCCAAGCACACACAGATACAAATATATAAACACACATGTGTACACACACACACACACACACACAGAGGGAGAGAGAGAGAGAGAAACACACAGAGAGACAGAGAGACAGAGACAAGGACAGAGAGAACACCCTTCCTAGAAGATTTTTAGCTATAGATCTCCAGTAGTGTGACTGAGGTTGGGTATGTATTTTAATCTTTTAAAATTCAGTTATAATCCAAGTAAACTGTTGTATGAGTTTTTGCTAACTATACATTCATTTTTTTTTAACAAAATGCAATAGGAAAATACAAAACATCTTTCTGACCTAGGTCACGTGCTAGAATACCCACCCATCCTGACTTTATAGGGTGCTAAGGGCCTGACTGTGAACAGGCCAGGAGCTCACCATTGTCAGTGCTGTGGCAGGCAATCCCTTCTGTCTTTAACATTAGAATAATCATCAAATGAAGCTAGAAAATGCTTCATACTAATAAAGGCCATCCTTAAACTCTATGTGGTTGAATATATTTAAATACAGTATTCCAACGTTTCAACCTTAATGGATGATAATTTTTTGGAAACAAATTTCTTCAAATCCCAAATTACAATTTAAAGAGGAGCAGCCAGAGACTTTTTGTTCTTTAATCCCTTTGATCAAAATGCACATCCCATTTCCCTCTTTCACGACTTTAATGAGCAGCAATCAGAATCATCCACAAATGGTCCAGCTCACAAGGAGCTCCAAGAAATGGCAACCTCCAAAGAGGGTCCAAAGCAAAGCCAACGGCGAAGGGACCAGAATGAAAAGGGGAAATAGAGAAAGCATGGAGACAGAGGACAGAGCTTGTGTCATTTTGATGATGCCAAGGTTAAAAAGCTTCTCAAGAAGAAAGAGAGGCTCGCTCTGCTCTCCCACAGAATACTGATTAGGAAAAGGGTCCCAAAAGATGCTATGAAGATTATCCACAACTGGAGGATTATCCACACAAGCTGAAGTATCATCACCCCCAATGCTTACTGATTACAAAGGGGAAATGTTGTTATCTACCTATCACAAGGCCATCTGACTTAGGAGCCCTCTGCTTGTATAGAGCATCGATCAATCACTGCTACTTAGCATGAAATTGCCCAAAATATTTAAACTGTGGTTGGGTTTGTGTGTGTGTGTGTGTGTGTGTGTGTGTGTGTGTTTTGTTTGTTTGTTCTTTTGCTTTGTTTTGTTAGTATGTGTTTCGATGCAACATTTGACATTACAATAAAACAAGTAAGATAAATGTACAACACAGGCCATTCCAAAGCCAACTGACCTACATTCAAAATGCCAGTGTGGTCAAGGTAAAAGGGCAGGGGGTGGTTCAAGATGAAGGTTGCAGGAATGTGATGAAACACGGTATTGCATCTGAAAACAGGTTCGTGCAATACTAAAAGTAGCTAGAAGAGACATTTTAAGGATAATTAGATAATACTGTGTATTGTGTGGTGGAACATATTAACAAATTACTGTCAATTTTCTTAGTTACTACAAGGGTACTGAGAGTTATAGGAAATTGCCTTTTTTAAAAATACCAAATGCAAGCTGAACATTCAATGGCATCTGTATAACACGATAGTCACTGCTAACCTGCCCGACTAGTAAGTAAACACCCACCTCTCATACACACACAATCAAAGCTATATGAAGAAAGTTTAAAGAGCTGACCTAGTGACATAAATATAATCTTTACAACCATATACATTTCTCTGAGTTTTAAAAGGTTTCTTCTTACAAGATGATCTGTGCTGGGAGATAGAGTGTGTCAAAGTCTCTGAAACACTCATGAGATGAATCTTATCAGACTAGGGCAAGAGGCATCTTCTATCTTCTTGTTGAACGACTGCTTGACCATTTTAGATTGGCTTAAAAATGAACCCAGGCATGAGGAAAAATGAAATAATAAGAAGTAATATATATATATTACTTATATATAATATATATTATATATAATAGTATATATATATGTATATATATATATATATATATACATACATACATACATGCAACTCTTGGAAGAAGTTACCTATTAAAATAAAAAATACATTATTTTTTATTTTAATAGCAAAGGAAATGTGTATTTGAAGCATGTGTGTATTTACGTGTGTGTATTTGTGTCTCTATGTGTGTAGGTGTTTATGTGTGAGTATGTGTGTATGTGTATGGGTCTGTGTATATATGTATGTATATATATGTGTGTGTGTGTGTGTGTGTGTGTGTGTGTATAGATGTATGTGTGTGTATCTTAATCTCCTTTATCTTATTCACATTTTAAAAGTGAAGACATGACTTTTGGTCCTGATAGGGAAGTAACTTGAGAAAGGATTGGAGAAAGCCTACAGGGTCCTGGGACAGGGATTTTGAAATTTTTTGAGCATAAGTAAGAACCAAACAAAAGAGATTTAAAAAAATGGGTCCCTAACTCAAGTTTTGAAGAACTCAATGTATGGTCCTTCCTAAAATCCTCTAAATAATTTGCATAGTTTACATTTTTTTCTAAATGTAACCTAGATTATAATCCTAGATCCTTCAAAACCTACATACACAGGTTTAGTAAGTATTATTACAAAGGAACAAAAAGGTGTAAAGTTCTTAACACGTGAAATACAGCAAGCCAGAGAATCCCCTCCAAAGCTGGTGCAAGTGCAGTCCCTGCAGTGGAATTATTACTCTATTGATATTGATATTCATAGACTGCATGAGTTTCTAGCCTTACAAGCTTTTGTCTGTTCTGGCACCAGACTTTAAGACTTAAGATTTTTTTTTCTGAACCAATGTGAACTTTTTATTATGTTCTCTTGTAGGAATTAGCAGAATACTTTTACCCTGTTCTTATTAGGATTATGGGAAAAAATCATCTGGCTATTTCCTTGAAGTAAAACACAAAGTTGATCATTTGAACTGAACTGTCAACCACATTTTCATTTGCTGTGGTCCTATACGCTACCTTGTTTGTCTATATTTTTAATAGGCACACTGAAACATTTAGATAACAGTGAATTTATTAATTTAGATAACATAGTGTATTTATTAATGAAAAAATAATCGCAAACAGAAAAAACCCATCAAACCAAATTACAAATTCAATATCACCCGAGTTCTAGAATCAGGAATCTGGACAATTATTGGCTAAGTTCTTCCAAGGTCTTATTGTGCTAAGATAAAGGTATTTCCTGGGGTTTTCATCAGCTTCTCTGAGGCTATGAGATCTTACCAGTGTCACCAATTACATGTTCATTCCTTGTGTTGTAGTCTAGATTTCTTGTGTTCTTTTCTTTTTATAATTATAATTGTTTTGAGTGTGAGTAAGCGTGTGTGTGTGTGTGTGTGTGTGTGTGTTGTATGTGTGGTGTGTGTGTGTGTGTGTGTGTTGTATGTGTGGGGTGTGTGTGTGTGTGTGTGTGTGTGTGTGTATGTGTGCCCACATGAGCACACGTGCACTTGTGGCATGTACATGTTCCTGTGGGTGTGCTTTTCAGTATATGCTGCCTTTCCTTAATGGCTAAACTTTATTTATTATTTATGAGGCAAGGTTTCTCCGTGCAGCTGAAACTGACTGTTTCATGTAGACAGGCTGTACAGCAAGCATCTAGGATCTACCCATCTCTGCCCCTACGGTTGGGATTCAAGGTGATTGCCACCATACAGATTTTTCACGGTCGAAAGGTCTGAACTTACATCTTTGTTCTTGCATAGCAAGCAGTGCACTCACTAAGTCATTGTGCTACTCCAGTTTGTATTTTCTTTCTAATTATAAATAGAAGGTCATGGTTATTTCTACTGACTTCATTTGTTCTCTACAAATGCCTGTCACTACAGCATGGCAGTTTTCTTCTTTAAGGCTACGTGTGACTTTCTTTAGCAAGCTCAGTCCATCGTGCACAGTCAAAGATCATTGTGGAGTGACTTCACCATTCAGGGTAGAACACAGCCTGATGTAGGTTTAACTGCATCCTAATCATAGTCCTACCCACAGTCCCAGGGCAAGCCTGGAATCATATGGATATGGCAGGGTACCTGTAAATGCTACGTACACAGTTACTTTTACACATATAATGGAGACAGTCTGATCATTTTCTCCTAATTCCCTTGCAAAAAAGAAAGAAAGAAATTGATCTTCAAACCAACAACAGTTCCCCCCAGATGTTTGTTTTAAGTCTGTTCTAACGATCAAGAAACATGTAGGACACGCATTCCATTATTCCTAAAACAGTAAGCTTGTTACCTCTCTTTGATCTGACTGTAATTGCCTCATTGGCTAACATTGCTCCTCATTTTTAGGGAATCTATAATCGTTTTCCTTTGGAGATTGTTATCCTCTGAATATGTATAGTTTTGTAAATACTCAGCTCTGTTTTGTGCAGGTTAACAAAGATTCTGTCTGGCAGTTGAATGAGGACATGAGCTTATAATGCAGCATTGTGTTAGATTGTTAAAAGGGCTGCGCCTACTATAATAAAGATTAAAACACTACAGGGAGTATGTGTTTGTAGCATTGGTAGGTGTTAATTATGTTGTCAACTGGAAACGTGAAAATCTAACCTCTCGAACTTGTGTCTTGCCACAAGGATCTGATTAAAAAACAAAAAGACATTGTTATTCAAATGTCGAGTTTTTTGCACTCTGAAGTGTCTGTGCCTTCACAATTTTTAAATTTATTATTAGTAGTATTTAGATTTTTAGTTTGAACCTGCAGGTTGAACTCCCCTTGAGAATCTCAAAGCTGCAGGTTCTAGTAGATTCATTGAAGTGTTTTCTAAGTGATAAAACATGGACCAGATTCTGAGAGACTTGTCTGGGGCTTTGATCACAGTAGGTCAACCTTCAAAACCCACAGACCTCCGTAATGAAAGAATAACAAAAAGCCCAGCTTCTGTTTTTTTGTCACTTAAAGGTGCTAATCTATTTCACACTTACCAGTAAATATATCCATCAGTTAAGGCTGTATATATTTAGAAGAGAGGAAAATGCCTACAGAAAATGAACATTTTCATGCTGTGCAGAGTCTATGATATTCTGTGTAGTGTGGAGTTATTCATTGTGACTATGATAAAAGAGAGCCTCCCAGTTCCTAAACAGTACAAGTTCTAGAAAAGAAAGAGAGAGAGAGAGAGAGAGAGAGAGAGAGAGAAAGAAAGAAAGAAAGAAAGAAAAGCTTTTCCTTGTGGAAGATGTTTCAGTTAATGTTTTCTAAATAGAAAATCTAAATACAGAATGGACATGATGATCAGAATATTACAGACAGTTTCGTGTTTTAAAAAGATCTTAGAAGTAGTTGCAATTTCCATTTCCTGTTGAAAATAAGCTATGTTTCCCATACCTACACCAGAATGAGCCTTTAATAGATCACTCTGCCTCCTTACCTATCCTTGCTCCTTTGATGTGTGTGATGTGTGCGCCTCTTACCTCAGACTAGAAAATACCTCATCCTGTCACTCTTCTGCTGACTTCCACCACATCACTTTACCCTTGATTTTCTTAAGGAAGGTCAATGCCACTCGTGCCCAGAATGATGGGCTCAAAGAACAGGTTCCTCCCAACCAGCTGGCATTGGATGTCAGAGAACGTACTTTGTGAATGTTTTATTAAGTTCCTGACCAAGGACAGATGGTGACTTGAATGAATTATGGGGTGTCAACACAGCTCCCATATTTTCCATAGGTGAACGAAAACACGGGGACAGAAAAAAACGATGCATTGAATGAAAAGGATTAAATGAAGCCACGCAACAAAAATGATTTGAGGAGGCAGAAAAGATTTCTTGCCAGGGGGTTAGATGTGACGTGACATTTCGAGGTGGACAAGAGCAGCTGGCCATTCTGGATGGGCAGGTCAGATGTCAGAAGAAGTACAAATGACAGCTGAGAACCAAGGACAAAAGCATGATGAGCTGGGGTGGAGAGGGTAAACATTTTACAAGATTGGAGGGAGCCTAGCAGAGTTTGAGTCTGTTTCAATGTGCCTTCCTGCTTGAAATAATGATACTACCAACCTAAAGCTTCCATGGTGATAACAGTCCGGCATTTGAATCTCTTTCTGTAAAAATATATTCACACACATTGTAGTCTTGTCTAACTTTTATGTTATGGGCTTTGCTTTATGTTCTTGTATTTTGTTATGTATTGTTATATCTTAGAAGCCAGTTCTTTTCTAATGAGAGACAGAAATGGAGTGGACTGTGATGGCAGGGGAGGTGGGGAGGACCTGTGAGGGCAGGGGGAAGGGAGACTGTAATCAGGACATAACATGTGGGCAAAAAATCTGTTTTCAATGCACAGGGAAAAGAATTGCATACTGAGTGTAGTAGGAACTCAGTCTCTATTAATTAAACTGGACAAATTTCCCAGTGTTAAAAAAAAGTGCAAACACAAACACACACACACACACACACACACACACACAGAGAGAGAGAGAGAGAGAGAGAGAGAGAGAGGAGAGAGAGGAGAGAAGTAAAACCACTATAGTAGGATTCTTCTCCCCCTTGAAATGAATAATACTAATCACTTCTCTTGGTTTTGCATTTGTTGGCAATTCTAGGTGATGCCCTTCCAATTTGTTTGGTTTTTACTATCATTCTAAGAAAGACTTTCCAGGGAGACAGTCAAAACAAGATCAAATGTAATCAAGTTTGTAATAAAATAACATTCTTCAGTAGTCAGGAAAGGAAGGCTTGACGTGAAAATGTCATCCAACAAAGTTGATATTTTAAGCTGTCTTTGCTCTTTTGTGAAATGATGAAATCAAAACTTCTTTGGATCACTGAAATTCAGGAACTATTTCACTGAGTACTTTTGAAATTGCATTTGAAAAGTATAAATGGAAACTTTTATCTGATGGGAGATAAGCTGGATCTTTTACCTGATTAAAAAAAAATACCCAAAGATGATACAAAATGGCAAGGAGATGGACCCAGGCCATGTTTCCATCGAAAGAATGGATAAGGAAACCGTGGCTCACAGACACTGGGCTTTTAGTCACCCGTATAGGACATTTTGTAGTAAAATGGATGGAGCTGGAAACTGTTCTAGACAGTGAGGTGACAATATTCGTAAAGACAAAGTATGCATTCTTTCTCTGTTCAGATCCCGGGTTCTGGTGTTTCTGAGCATGTAAATAAGGGGCGTTGAAACTGAAGTAGACAGCTGAGGGGACCAAGGCACAGGGGGGCAAAGGCACATGTTCATGAAAGTAGAAAGGAAGATACCTGCATGGAAGAACTCATAGGGATGAAGGAAACAGGCTGAGAAGGTGGGAGAGAAACAAGGAAAGCAAATGCAGTTTAAAAGTGCTGTAGGTAAAAAACCAATTATTTATATGCTAGTTAGGCACAGGAAAAGAGTGGGGTAATTGTTACTAGCATAGCATTTGCACCAATAAAGAAAAAATTAACCAGAAAAATAACAAAAGAAAGTATTACACACTATCACCAGTTTGGATCTACTGGTCTATTGTTCTCTCAAGTAGAAGAAATGTGTTATGGGTTTCATGAGCAAAAATATACAGCTGGATGCCAGCAAGAAATGGAAAATACATTTAAAGGTTGTTGGTAAAGTTATTTCCCCAATATATGACATATATAACTATTTATGTTATAGTTTTAGTATTATTCCCTTGCCTTTAAAATATTTAAATGTTGTTTTATGTTTATGAGTGTTTTTGCCTGGAAGTGTGTGTGTGAGTGCACCAAGAGTACACATACCAAGTGTGTATGGAGCCTGTGGATGCCAGAAGAGGGCACTGGGTCCTCTGAAACCAGAGTTACAAATGACTATGGACTGCCCTATGGGTTATTAAGAATTGAATCTGTTTCCTCTGTAAAAGCAGCAAGTGCTACTAACTCCTGGTCCATCCCTCCAGCCCATTTCCCTGCTACTTAGTTGTTGATTTAGGCATTGTACTGGATCATTTTATTTCAACTTCACAGAGCTGGGGTCACCTGAGAGAAGAGAGCTTCCATTGAGAATATGCCTCCATACAGTTGCAGGCAAGCTTGTCGTGTATTTTCTTAGTGATTGGTGGGTGGTGCCTGCCACCCATGCATAGTCCTGGGTTCCGTGAGGACGCAGGCTGAGCAAGCTATGACAAGCAAGCCAGTAAGCAGCGCCCCTCCATGGCGTCTGCAGCAACTTCTGGGTTTCTGCCTTATTTTAGCTTTTTCAACGGTAAACAGTGAGTGTAAGCCAAGTAAACCATTTCCCTCCCAAGTTACTTTAGGCCACGGTGTTTCGTCACAGCAATAGTAACCCTAACTAGGACAGGCATTAGAAATAGCATCTTTATCTTTATTTACCAGAGACAGGAATCATATCTGAGCCGGTCTCTGCTAATGCTTTTTCTGCCGCCCATCCTCAACTGGGGCCAGCTACACATTCTGTAATTTTCTCAAGCTTGCTGTACTTCTTCACCACACTCCTCCTCGTATTTCTGCTCACCTCAATGTCCTGCTGCCCCCACCACCCTCACACAGCGGACACATTCTTCTTCCTCAGCGTCTTCTGCATATATCCTTATAGAATGCCCTGGCCCAGGGACCTTTTTCATTACCCCTCTGAACAGATTCCTCCCAATGCTGCTGTGTGATCCATGGCTTCCACATGTTTTTCTTCAAGCACTTACCACAATTTTCAGTTCTTCCTTGCCAAATGGTTCTTTACTGCCCACACCAGCCCACTGCATTAACTCCGAGCTCCACAGGGCATCTCTTGCCTGTTGCCAACCCAGAGGCGGGTGGGCAGTCAGGGAACAGGAATGTCCTGTGTGGCTCCCATGAAGTTCTTAGAAGACATGAAACAGCAAATGACTTGTGGAGTTGACCACATTTAGGACACCTCATGTTTCCAACCGTATTACAAATGTTCAAAGCTTTCTCTTCGAAAAGAACACGCATCATTGCAACTGCTGGCAACATGAAATGGTGCGTGTGAGGCAATGTTGAGATTTTCTTAAAATAATCCTTAGAGGCAAACATTCTTCACAGTGTAAAACATGTTTAAGTGTTGAGAGAAAAAAATATATAAACCCCTTAAAAAGAAACAGCTCCCCTCTGTCCAAAGCAAGCTGTAACTTAATGCAGGATAATGAATGAGACATGAGAGCAAATAAATACTATAGTTATAGGAAAGGCTTATAAATACTATGTAAATTAAAGTTACAAACACAAATCAAAACCACAAAAATAATTCCGCTCCTCCTGCATGTGGCAAAGGCACTGGCAGTCAAACTGTGCTTAGCAGAGCATCTCAAAATGACTGAAGAGCCTTTGAACACAACAGCGTGTATTGTAGGCTCTCCTCGGTATTCCACTTCAGAAGGCCTGTTTGTGACTGTTAGGCCCTTTCGTTTGAGAATTGCACTAATTTGGAAAGGCACTTTGTATTGTCACCACCTAGCAGTGACTACTATCTCTCCTTCATTGCTGTGTACATCTGATTATTTAATGTTAGCACCAGTGGCATGAGAAATAAATAAACACACATCTTTGTCCTCTTTGATGAACAACGGGGAACTTCACAAAAGGCCATGCAGCTCTTGGTCTTCAGGACCATAGAGGATTTCCTAGCTTATTTGTATTTGGTTCTTCCTGTTCTTCCTTACATGAGTTCATGTATTGACCCATGAGCTTCCTTACATGAATGCACTCAGGAGCTTTTCAGTGTGAATCGGGACAAAGCTGGATCCAATTTGTTTGGGAAGGGCTGTAATATTCTAAAACCAGAGAGGACAGAGGCAATGCAGGCCACAAAGAAAGCCAGTCTAGCAATTCTGGAGTCGTGCCAATGTTGCAGGGTGAAGTAGCTTCCCAAGAAATAGTCAGAAAAATATATGTGGGGCAGTAGGGCAGGGGTGCCTAGCTTTGGTTCTGTTGTGCTTAGGAAGAGGCTATAAGCAATAACAATATATGGCACCAATGTCACTTTTCATCAGTCTGTATGTAAATTAGTAATAACTCATTCATCATTCTTCCATGTTCTTTTGTGTCTCCATCCCTGTTAATGATGCTATACATTGAAAAATATAAATCTATAAAAATAAACAGTGAGAATGTGCATATTACCACATAGCAATGTATCTGACATAGAATAGAATCCTCTTATCCAACATTAACAGGAGCTAATATTTACAGAGTGCTTATCAAGGACCAGGGCATGTGTAAATCATGCTGCCTATTTACTGTATGTTGCTAACCTCTGAGTCAAACAGCCTGACATCCTCAGGAGTTCAAACAGGACCAGTGCCTAACGCTAGCTCCTCAAGAAATGGAAGAGCTGGAAAAGTAATGGCACTCTTACTTGAGTCCCAGCTATTCAACTATTGTAAGTGATTCTACCCTTCTTGCCTATGGCCTTGGTGAGGAGATAGAATATATGGGCTGAGGAAGGCCAGGGAAGAGAGGGACCATTTATAGGGCTCTGTGAAAGCTGCTGCATAAAGACTGTCCAGTGCAGACTCATATGCAGCAGTTCTGTACCCCATAAGTATCTGTGTACCAATGCCTTATACTTAAGAAAACAATCCATAGTTCCCCAGTTCCCCAAGTACACTGTGGTGGAATAGAATCTTTGTTTTTGGGACATTAGCAAGAGATAGACTTTATTTATGCCTCCCATAGAGAAAAAAAACATTTATCAACTATGTTCTCACTTAATTCTAATAAAAATGCTCTACAACAATGTGCAGGTCTTTCTTACTGAAAGCAAAGCCAGTCCTGTTTTTCAGCCCTAAGGTAAACTGCCTCAGCCTCTGGACAGCTCCATCAATCATCCAAAATGGTGGCCCACTTGGACTCTCATTGTTTACAGCCCACTTCTCACTCAAACTACAGCAGGGGCCTGCCACCCACTGCCCACACGGGTCATTCTTTCCATTACATTTGCACTTCCTGTGCCTTTTGCTGGGACCAACCAAACCCTCACCTCCCTAACCACAAGTTTAGACAAATACACGCTTGTTCCCACATCCATTGTCTCTTACCCCATATTAAGGTTGTTTTCATCATTGTAGTTAACCTTTGCTACAAAGTGTCTCAAGAATTCATCTGTTCACAAGTCCCCTGTTTTTTTTCTGTAGTGGAATATAAACCTTGTCTGGAAGCATCCTTCTATTTTATGCTTGTTCTATAAAGGATTAAATGATATGAGGTTTGCTGAGATTTATCCAATGCTTGTACTAAGTGCTTACTATAAAAAGATAACTTTAAAAAAATTGGCTTTAGAGAGGTTAATCATAACTGGAGCTTCAAAAGCTTCAAATAATAGGCTAATTCTGTGGACCTTGAGCATTCACCAAATTCATCTTAGAGACTGGAGTGAAATTCCTTTCTATAGTTCTAAGCAGCTTCCTCAAATATAGAGAACGTGGAGGATTTAAGTGATCAAAGTTAGTAACTGACTCTGGCTCACATCTTAGATCTGCTAATTTAAAAACCTAGAGGACTTTGTTAACCTCGCATGGCCCAAAGTCTTCTAAGAATTTGGAGTGGTTGGGTCTGGAGCTGGGCCTAGAGATACATACATTTCATAGGAAGCCCTCCATCCCCCAGGGCCTCTGATACCCGCCTATGTGTGAGGGCTGCAGACAGGCTGCCTGGCTCAGAAGGAAATGTCTGTGCTTTGTGCTGGGGATGAATGTTAGTGAAATAGCACGTATTTGCATACTTGCATAACGCGAATCTCAAAGTCAAGAGTCCCTTTTTAAAATCAAACTAGAAGTTGAGGTTTGTGCCTTTTGAAATCACAGCTTCAGACATTGATTTAGTTTTCATTTATAAATCCTTCCCACCCAAAAGCACAAGGTACTTTATAAACATTAACCACGGGAGAAACATGAATCTTGACAAAAACACTGTCAACTGGATAAAATGTTTTTAGTAAATGAAAAAAAAATGTAATTCAGCCTTCCAAATTGAATTTCAAATGATATTTCCTGCTCTGGTGGTGTGTGCATCTGCTCCTGCTTCTCAAGTTCTATGTATTTGCTCGTACTTGAATGGTCTCTCGCACACCTGCAGACGAATCTCTAGCTCCCTGTGAGTTGAGGCCACACATTATTTGCCTCGATATTTCCAAGAGAGGCAGTTCGAATGCCCTGTTACCATCTCCCTACCTCAACCTGAAAGGACCCGAGTTTATGCCTTGCTGGTTGTCTCCAATCTTCCTGAGGAGCCTCATTGAATTTTGAAAGTGGGTCAGCATCTATCCCCTGTTCTGTCACAGTCTGTTGAACATTATAAATTTTATGGACTTCAGACACCTGAAATTTTGATAAAGCATATAAAAAGGAGTTTGTTCCTTCTTACCTTTGAAATTCTACTCGATGAAGTTTCTCTACACGAGCTGTCGAAATCCATTCCTCTGCTCTGCTCTGTGACTTGGCCTTGTAGTTGCTTTGACTTTTCTTTCAGCTTCTGTACCCTTAGTATATATTGCTGTTGTCCAGAATTTAATTTAGAAAATGATTTTAAAATACTGGCTGGATAAAGTTGTTTGATATTCAGGGATTTTTCTGTTGCATATTGTATCACACATTTATGTGCTAACATAAAGGACTTAATTTCAATCTAAAAATTCAAGCATTCAGTTCTCTCTGTGTGATCTCAGGGTCTCTGGGAACGTTTCATATGATATTTCCTTTCAGATAGGATATAAAACAAGCACCTTTCTTAACAAACTTCAGGGAAAATTAGAGCCCTTATATTTAGGCAATACTTATAAATTAGGCAAAGTGCCTAATTTAGTTTCTTCTCTTTTTGGTATAGCTAGGTGCCTTTGTAAAGCACATTTTGTATCCCATGAAAATAAGAATCATCAGCTTCAAGTGACCATGAAAGTTACACTCAAATTCCCAAATATATAATATCCCCAAATTGTATTTCTTGAACAATTCACTCCTGAAATTCTGTAAGAAGGAAGACCATCCTTCTAACAAACAACAGCCTCATGCAAACTCGGCTGGAGCAGCACCACAGACAGCTGATGATCACCGAAACAAACCTGCGAGTCCATCCAGGGGCAGTTGTTTCAGTGTGCTCTGCCAAGGCATTTACTGCCAAATGCCTTATTTTCTTCTAAAAGATTAGTCTAGTATTTAATATAATGTTTGGATTTTCTATGCAACTATCTAAGAAAGCTTCATTATTGATTCTCTACTCAGAAAGTCCTACAGACCTATAAACGTATTTCCTGGTTGACATGCTGAAATGATTGAATTGATCAAAAGGATGAGATGTTGATGTCTGGCTTTCTGACATGAAATAACATGTCAACACTTAGAATTAATATTATTAAATATCAATTATATAATCACCACTTTTCAAAAATATCAAGATGGAGAAAAATAGTCTTTTAAAGCATGTTATTTGTGTGATTATATTGATAAAGTTCTCATTTTTTACAGAGACATATGAGTCACTCTACAAGTATGAACTTATGCCAAGTGACTCCTAATTTCAGATTTATTTTAGGGAACTGCATGTAGGAAAAACAAGAAGTTAAATTTGTCAGCAGAGGAAAATCTGTTAATACATTCATGGGCAGAAGGATAATTTTTTGAGGTATCACTCGCTCTGTTAAACTGAATCATATAGGTAAAACCTTAACAGTAGCTAATCTGATATGGTGGAATTGGGAGTAATTTAAATATTTTTTGCTTAGGATTTTTTTTATGATTGTTTAGCATCCATTTTGACTGGCAAAGAACGTGTATGCACAGTCACTCTAAGCATGTTCCTTGGAAAGACCTTCAAGCCATGGCCTGTGGCATCGGCCTTGCTTGCCTCTGCCTCTCCCCATTGCAAAGCTGACTTTCATGCTCTCTTCTTGCTGGACATCTGGCAGCCTACCTCCTGCTGCTTCTTCGTGATGCCACCTGCACCTCACCTCTTCATATTTTAAAAACTAACCTATTCTTTCTTTAGATGAGGTCTTACTCTGTAGCTCAGGTTGGCCTCAAACTCAGGGTCCTTCTGCCTTGGCCTCTTAAGTACAAGAATTACACGTGTGCCATGTATGGCCCTACCCTATAAACTCTGCCTCCTAAAATTCTGATGCCAGTCCCATAATCCTCCCTAGAAACCTTGCCAATATACTTCTCCTCTTGCTTAGTAGAGATAATAAAATAGCAATATTTGGGAAGTTTCCATTAAAGCATTTTCTAAATTAGAAGTACCTCATTCTACCTCATTTTAAAATTGGGACTCTTATAAGTATTAATTTTAAAGTAACCGACTTTTCAATTGTCTTAAAATATTTATTGTTCAAGAACCAATGTATCTAAACTATAAATTCAAATAAATACAGCTGACATCAAACAAGGATTCTACACTCCTAGCAGACTTTCCTGCTAAAGGCTCTGATTCTGAGAGCCAATAGGTGTTGGCAAAAACAATATTTTCTAGTGATAAACAATAATAAAAAGAGAGCTCTAAACTGTATTTTTTTCTTACTGTAACAACAAAATTGAAAAAGAATTGGAAAGACAAACTCAACATGTGTATCAGTGTCATTTGCTAGAGGGTCCTCGATGAGAATGATATTATTCAGTGGAACAATCTCATAATTAACTATTGCTGCCCAAATCCTGACCTGACACAGACAGGGTGGAAAGTCATGTAAAAACCATGGTTCATCAGAGCTGGGCTAATTTGTTGCTCTCATTAAGCTTTCTTCAGAAGTTGACTAGTTTAATTAAAAACCTGGGTTCTACCCAACAATGTATCTACAAAAGGCACGTGTCTAGACTCATGTTGTAAGAGAAGTCATTCAGCCAATCAAAGGGAAATTAATACTTCCACATGGTAATCATGTTAGGGATTTTGAGATGTGCCATATGAAATCAGAGGATTTTTTTGATTTGTTGATAGAATCCAAAGTTGGTACCAGTACTGAAGTGAATACTAGAAGCATACTTGCTAATATCCCAGAATATAGACAGTATGGGAGGAGGACGCAGAAATGACCATTCTTCCTTCCTTACAAGTTTCCAAAAGACACAGCATGTAAATCACTCCATACATACAAAGGCAACCTTGGAATAGCATTCCGGGAAAGAGCCAAGAAGACCAGGATTTTGTCCCAAATCAGTTAAATCTTGGTTCCATTTTGTGGCTGGAAAACTCTCTTCACCCTCTTCTGCTCTCCAGGAATGGGGGAAAGTCAAAGAGAAGCTTGAGACATAAACACTCCAGTGGATGAGATGAGCTACTAGTGAATGTATTGGAAAGCAAGTATCAAGAATGGCAAATTCAGAATAAACCCAAGGAATAAATGTAGATGAAATGCAACATAATGTGCTTGGCAGTAAAGCCTTGGGGACATCTAGGATTAGAGGACAGCAACAGAGATGCTTTCAACTTCTACGGCATATATTTGGAAATTTCATTACTTAGAGACCAACTGATGCTGCCGCAGTAGAGTCTCGGTGTGTGCTAGAAGACATAGATTTCTTCATGATCGATGTATTCAACAGCACGGGTTTACATCTAGACTGCAGCCCCTTCTATGGCTCATTGGACCTCAGCTCAGCACTCACTGGAGTCCTGTCCTGTGTTCACTGGCGAACAGTACAACAGGAAGAATGAAAACTTACATTCGCATCACCATGAGTAGGAGTCAGCGTTGGAAGAGCTACTGAGAGCTCACCTTCCTGCAGCAGTGTTGCTTTTCAGCAAACCTGAGCAAGCCAGCCTGCTCTTGCACACTAGAAAGCCTCTGTGCCAATCAATCCATTCTGTCTACACTGGCAGTGGAGCTGGAAACTTTGATCTTTTTTATGGGACAGGGAGCCAGTGCTTTGTGACTAAGGTCAGTTGACCTGGCACTTGAAAGCCAGGATCCCAGCCCCTTTGAATTCGAGCTGTGAGATTCAGCTATGCACTGTATCAACCTCCTCGACCTGGGCATGCCTGAGATCCACTGTAACCCCTTCCCCTAAAGTCCTCAAGCACTGGCCTGCACTCTCTTGGTCCCTTGATTCTTAAGAGTCTAGGATGGGGCATATAAAATTTTCTTTCGGAAAGAGACAGAGAAGTAAATAGATAAAGTGATGGAAAGTAAAGAACTTGCATTTTTCCTCTTCTTCTATCCTACTATTCTTAGATTTGGTCTTTATAGAGTGTCCCAGATTTCCTGGACGAATGGTCCTTAAGGCTGGAAAGGGTGAAGAAAGCAAGAATGCTGTGCATATTTGCTCTCTTAAGGTGAGGAAGCCTGGGAAGACTCTCATCTGTATTTCTGAAGTCAATGTTAAAATGTCCATCTGAGCTCTGGGTGGACATCAAATGTTTTACTGACATCTCCTGTCAAGAAACATGTTGTGAGGTACAGGGGCTTCTTCCATTGCCTGCTCATGTGGAGCAAGTGGATTGGAAGGAGGCACCGCCGATGCCCAGGCTGAAGCACTCCAATATCCCAACCTACAGAGCTGTAACGTACTTTGATATGTTTTCTTAAAACTGTGATAGTTTTAAGAAAACACTAACAACCAAAGGTGTGGAAGGCTTGTGGGTAACGTAATCTTAAAATTAATTTGTGTGAATGAGTAAAATGTAGTCAAAATTATTTAAATGTTTCCCCTATTTCCCGATGCTTTTAAGACTATGGAATAGTCTGGAAAAGCTGAGGTGACTAAGGTTACCTTTATTTTTCTATGACCCACATACTATTTTGGATGATTCTGTATGTCTTCAGTTACAGATTTCTCATCGTGATACCAAAGAACAAAACTCTACTTTTCCAGACCTACGGCTGAGGGAAGTCTGTGATATGTAATCCAAACATGTTGCCCAATACAAACAATGGTCCCCGGAGATTCTAAGCAGGAGATCTACTTATAAGCCCTGCATTTAGTCACTGTGTTGTCCCTTGGTTCATCTGAAGGAGACTCCTGCACTGGATCAGAGGTTTAGCCAGCTAAATAGAGCAGAGTCTATTAGCACAGGAAAAACAATTTTGCTCTACTCCATCAGGACAAAGGGTTAGCCCAGAATAACCAATACTTCCCACCAGAAGGAAAAAGAAATCTGCCGGGAAGTTGTATCAGTCAAGGAGACAAGGGAACCAGACCAAGGAGCATTAGAACAAAATTAATCACATCGTAGATGTACCTTCCAAACTATGAGAGTCATAAATCAGCCTATGCAGTCTTAGCAGCAGCAAGGGACTGGCTGGGACACGTGGAATATGAGTTCCAGAGGCCAGAGCGATGCTAGCAGACAAGGTGATGGGGGTTCATTTGTTTCCCACTCTGTCAAGAGTCTGTTCTGATCTTGCACTTCCAAAGGATGACTGAACCTAGCAATGCAGAGTGGGATTTCAGGCGCAAATTCAAGACTTTTTTCTCACCTAGTAAGCAAACACAAAAGATTCACATCTAACACTGTAAGGTGTGAAGAGGTGCAAGTATAGTGTTCAGTTCCTTTAAAGTAAAAGTCTCCAATCAATGTCTCATGTGACTCCCAACACAGCTAGAAGTACCAAAGATGAGGGGTTGCTTTCCAAATATATTAGTAACTTAAGTTCTTCTTCCTCCTATTCTTAAACCCAAATTATCGAGTAAGAAAATCTTTGTCCTCTCATGCAACAGGGCCCTGCATGAGTGGAACACGTGTTTCGATGAGCTGCCCTGAGCACACTGTACCCAAATGCCCTAATTACAAATCACATGTCTCGACTTTACAAGTACCACCCTGCCTAGAGAAAATGGATGTGTCAGACATAATGTACTTCTGATTCCCTAAAAATAAATTCAGAAATTAAAATCCCTGGAGATTTCAGCTCTGGAGTGGCAGGGATTCAGAAGCCAGATGCTCTGTAGGCTCTTTGAAGTAGAGGAAGTTGAACAGTGCCAGCTTTAGTCCTCTGAGGACAGACAGTACAAGCCTCTTCTCACTGGGTTCTGTCAAGCTCGATCTTCACAGCAGGAAGATATTAGGCATTCTTGTGCACGGCCTTAATTCATTGCACTCTTTGGAGGTACTTGCTGAAAACACAGTTTATTTAGCTGTAGGTGGTTGTGGTTGCTGGTTTTGTTTCTTTTTTTCTTCTCAACTCAAAGATAGCATCATAATATTCTCCCAAAGACACAGAATCAACAATCTATTACTTTAAGGACTCTTGTCCTCTGTAGAGTATCAGGCATTTCCTGTGAGTCCTTGTGAATCCAGAGAAATAAATATGTGGAAAGTTTCATTGAGTGTAATTGGGAAGGAAGTAAAATAGAAGAATACAGGCACATATATGTGTACTCTGTCTCTCCGTCTCTCTGTCTCTCACTCTCTTTCTCTCTGTCTCTCTGTCTCATGTCTTTCTTTCATAAACATCCACATATATACATACATATGCACATGTGCACAAGTACTGCTGCATGTGTATAGAGGTGTACATACAGAAACCAGAGGAAGATTTCAGGTGTCTTCTTTGAAAATCCCCCAACTCAGCATCCTTCTCTGAATATTAAGTCCCACCTTTCAGCTAAGCAGACTTACTAGTGAGTTCCTGGGATCATCCTGTAACTACCTCCTCAGGTGTTGGCATCTGTGGACATGCCTAGCTTTTAGGGGGATCTGAAAATTCAAACCCAGATCCTTTAGATGTGCAGTAGTTCATTGCCTTGACAGAGTTCTTTCCCTAAGCCAAAGAGAATGTGTTATAAATGTATCTTTCCAACAGAAAAACAAGACACTATAAAAGCATGCTTCTTGATCTAAGTGATGTTATGAAGCAATATAGCAATAACCTAGTCTCTAGGACGCAGTTTTATTTCTTGTACCTGGATTATGATAAATAAATCCTGAAGTTGAAGTACATTCCTTTATTGCTACAAAGAACATTGTAAATACCTAGAACACTATGTCTCAATCCAATCATATAGTCAGGAATTTTATTGCCATAGAAACTACAAGTGAAGCCATCACCTTAATGGGATGAGGTACAGCTAGGACAGAAGGACTGTTCCTGACCGGGGGCAGAGGGAGGGGAGGGGGAGGGAGAGGGGGAGAGACGGGAGGGGGAAGAGACTCTTACATTCAGCATTAACCAGGGGTGATCAGTGGAGAAGGGGAGGGTTGCTTGAAGTGAAGATGCTACTGAAAATTCATAAGGAAACACATGACTTTTATGTTAGTAACAGGACCTGTGTAACTTTTGAAGATTTTGCTTGAACCTCTAGTCAGCTTCTCCGTCTCTAAAATGGGCAAGGCAGTACCTACTGCCTGCTTCTCAACTAGGTGGTATTTACAGTGAACACTCATTATAGAGCAATTGTCAGGTTATTTCTGTGGCCTTAAAACATTGCTTTTTTTTATAATAATAGATAACAACTACATTGTGCTTTTTAATGTACTGACTCTGTACTAGCCCCTTTAATATGACTTATAAAGACCATAAGGTAAGCACAGCCACTGTCTTATTTTGGAAATGAAGAAATGGAAGCAAAAAGAAAGTCAGATCACTGCTGATGGGACTGCAAGATGGTACAACCACTCTGGAAATCAGTCTGGCGGTTCCTCAGAAAACTGGGCATGACACTTCTGGAGGACCCTGCTATACCACTCCTGGGCAATCTACCAATCCAGAGGATTCCCCAGCATGCAATAAGGACACATGCTCTACTATGTTCATAGCAGCCTTATTTATAATAGCCAGAAGCTGGAAAGAACCCAGATGTCCCTCAGTGGAGGAATGGATACAGAAAATGTGGTATATTTACACAATGGAACACTGTTCAGCAATTAAAAACAATGAATTCATGAAATTCTTAGGCAAATGGTTGGAACTGGAAAATATCATACTAAGTGAGGTAACTCATTCACAAAAGAACACACATGGAATGCAGTCACTGATAAGTGGATATTAGCCCAGAAACTCTGACTATCCTAGACACAACTCACATATCAAATGATTCCCAAGAAGAAGGAAGGAGAGGGCCCAGGTCCTGGAAAGGCTTGATGCAGCAATGTAGGGGATTACCAGGACAGAGAAGTGGGAGGGGTTTGATTGGGGAACAGGTGTAGGGAAGAGGTCTTATGGGACTTAGGGGGAGGGGGGAACCAGGAAAGGGAATATCATTTGGAATGTAAACAAAGAATATAGAAAATAATAATAATAAAAAAAGAAAGTCAGATAATGCAGAACTGTAAAATAATATACCTATGTATGAATAAGTATCATTATCTCTGAGGTTAGTGTTTTGCCACATCTATTTCTGTATCATCCCCTTCATTTGTTCCTGCTTGAAAGGCAGATATTAACTAAAATGCTCCTTATAGTATGCTCTAATAATTTTCTGTAAAGGGTATAACTCATTTTTCATTTAATATTATCTAATATTGCCATCAAGCAATAATTAAAATTGTAGGATATACTTGTCTCAAATGAGGATTGGATAGTTACATTGCAACTATCCTTTTAATATTCCTTAGGACTGTTGAATATAAGTTCATACTTGTTCTGTGCTTAAGAAAAAACTTAACAATAATGAGTGACCAGTTACTGTTATAGACCACTGGTTCTGAAGCCTTGTCGGATTTGAAGTTAGATATTAACTACACGGGCATTATAATATCATGTATTACATTACATTATAGTATATACATTGTCATTTGGGTCATATTACCAAAACAAATGGAGGATATAAAGTTGTACAGAATGAGCACATATTCAGAACTAACATGCAAATATTAGCATAATTATTGGGGTTGTGCTTTGGGCTTCACAGAGGTTTAAAAAAACTCCTTGTTTGTGTAGCTTCATTGCCTCACAACACTGAACCTTTAAGTAGGTAAGTTTTCAAATTGCTCTATCCATTTCTAAAAGGATACAATGTGCACATCCCTACATTCAGAAATGAGGAACACACAGTAGTTAGTTTTAAGGGTAGGACATCAATTGCTGAAGTTATACATCCAACTTATTACAATACATAATGCAAATCCAACATTATCAGTGGCACAATGCAGTCTTATTGGATGTTTTTACTTAGGAAGTAAAAACAATGTGTTCTGATTCTATTTAATTTTCCAGGAACATTTCTCTGGATTACAATAAATGAAGAGGATTTGAAGACCTTTTTTTAAAAAAAAAAAAAAAACCATTTTTTATTTTTGCAACTTGTTCAGTTTCAGAACCAAAGTACAAATAGCTTTTAGACACTGACTAAGGCCTGAAATCCTCTAGGAACTCTGTGCAGCTCTGCATTTGGAACTGAAGTTGGTGATAGTGTTGTGGCATGTGTCACTTATCGGAGAGCAGCAAGGGTGTTACCCCTGGCTAACATGTTCCTCGCTTAGTGCATGTAATCCTTCCAGCCCCTCTGGTAGTGGACCCATAAGCAAGACTGGGAACACTGAAAACACCAGATGCTAAATGAATCGAAAGCTGAGGAGGTAGAGAGCCTATGTGATCGATAGAGTCAGGGCAAGGGGAATAATGGATTCTCCAGTTTGGAGGACATGATCTTTGTATGTACCATACATAGTGAGTCCCATAGGTCTAAGATTGAACTTACCCGTTAGAGTCAGTAGTATGCCATATTAGTGTTGCCATTTCTTACACGGTCACACATAGGCACAATCATAATAAATCCTCTTCTCTGTTCCAGGCTCTCTTCCTATTCTGATATCACAGAAACAAAGCATCATCCGCTTAAGGAACATTCAGTCAGCACAGAATGATTCTTTCTATTGAAAAGAATGGAGATAAAAATAGAGAAAGCTCTCAACAGTTTTTAACACCATAAATGTAAGGTTAATGCAAACCAAACCCAAATGGCAGTGGAGGGGAAAAGACTGCTGATAATGAATCCTCTGAAATCAGATGAGAAATGACAAGTGGAGCTCATGGAGAGGAACTGAGTCTGCAGTCCAGATAGCCATTAGTAAAATAGAGAATAAAGAATTTGTGAAACCTACTATATGAAAGTTCACATCCAGTTAATCTTAATCAATCTACCTTCCAGCAATTAAAAGACCAAGTTCTGAGGCTATTGGGGTATACAGTCCCACACAGGGAGTTAGGCCTGAGTGGGCTTATTGTATAGTTATTATCTCTATCCATCATGAGTGGATGGTAAATGGTGAGAAAAGACACCCCAGTGGCTTCTTCCTGAACGAAGAAATATTTGAGTCTAAGTGAAGGTATCATTTCAGGCTTTAGAAGTCATGGGTTATATAGCTACAAGGGAATAGGTGTCCTATGAAGACAGAGCAACTTGAATGCTAACAGAGACTATGTTAAGCATCAAGGCAAGTTGGTGAAACCACAAACCTGGGAAACAAAATAGTAATAATTCTGTGGATAAGACAAATATTAGATGATATGTCATGGGGGAGCAAGTAGCTGAACAATCTTCTGTTAATGGTCCCCTCTGTGTATTAGAGAAGACAATTTCTGCAGATCTGCTGTAACTATTGGGTTATGATATATTAAACTAATAATTATCGTTTTAGCAAAAGTTAGCATATCAATGGAATACATAATATTTCTAGAAGTAGCAAGGTGGAAATGAAATGAAGGGGTAAAGATGAAGAGAGATTGTTTTTTGTTTAAGACATTGAAAACTTAGCTCTGTTAAAGTGGCAACAGAGCACACATACTTGAAACTTGAAGGGGAAAACTAAGAAGCCTTGGTAACTTTCTATGAGGTAACATTTATAAAATCCCAGTTGTAAGTAGAAGTCATGTACTAATATTTTTAGTATGAGGTACAATATCTAGAACAAGAAAACATTTGGAGCATATCAATTCTGACAAAGACAATGCAAGTCATCAGGAGTAAGGCAGCAGAAACAGGAATCCAGCTTGTAAGAAACAGTAGCAAGCAGAGGTAGACAAGTGAGGACACCTCTAATGGAGAAAGGAATGTTCTAGGCAGCAAACAATCCCAGTGGAAGGATTTGATAGATGAGCTCAAGTTTCTGTTAGGTTTTTTTGTTACAACCACTGTGAATTTATGAAAAAAATTAAATGCATTTTAGTCATATGCATGTGTGTGTGTGTGTGTGTGTGTGTGTGTGTGTGTGTGTGTGTTTATGACCATAATACATATTTGGAGATTATAGGGCGATTTATGAGAGTTGGTTCTCTTCTTCCATGTTAGTCCAAGAGAGGTACCTTTACCCACCAAACCATCTTGAGGTGCTACTGTAAGCCTTGTAGCCTGCTTTGGATTCTTGAACCAAAAATGGTGCCGGGTATGAGCGAGAGTAAACTCTAACCAGAACATACTTGCTTTCTCCCATGATGTCTAGCCACAGTTGCACCAGTGGTCAGGGCTCGTGAGGCTGATCATTAATGTAGTTCACAGGGTTCCTAGGAGAGGTAAGTCTGATGCTTACTTCTGGTAACATTACAGCATCTTCTAGCACTATGAAATCTCACCAGTAGGGATAAAGCTTCAAGGTTACTGCCAATTTAATTCCCAATAAAATTGTTATTGCCGAAACTGATAACAAAAATCATTACCCTTTAAAATATCTTAGAATACCCCTATATTTTTCCATTATGACTCAATGTCATGTTATTTCATCATTAGCTATAGAAGTGTACCACAGTACCTCTAAACCTGAGTGTGGGTCATAGTCTGAAGTTTGGATCCAGCACATCTAGTGACACTTCTGTAGTTATGCTCTGCACTTCTGAGATTTTAATGGTCAAGCAATTGACCATGAGGCTATAATTTTAATGTATTCCAAATTCCTCCTATAGTTTCAGACCTAGTATGCTTTAGTCCATGCTTTCATGTGCAAATAAAGCTGTACATGCACACACACACACATACACATACACACATACAATACAATATTAATTAGTATGGTCTCATAGAAAACATATATTCCCAGCCTTACCGATGTAACAGAAAAATTTACATTCCTTTTAGCAGATTATGTGCATTAGAAATTTTATTTTGCAGCTGAGAAATTTGAGAAATAGTTACCTTCCAAATCTTTAGAATCCTTCATGTTACACAAAAATATACACAACACTATTTCCACACAGTTACAAACAACATAACTGGTTTTCTTTGTCAGAAGTCAAAATCTAGGGCAAATCATATTATCTCTGAAAAGCCTTGTCAAAATCTTAATGGCCTCTGGGGCCATAGGTGATATGACATCTATTCCCAGCAAGCTACAGGTAATTATTATGTCTGACTTTGATTTCAAGCATCTACTAGGAAACAGATACATTTAAGCAAGCTTTTCCCTGTTCGTGTGTGTTACTAAATTTCTATACTTGTCCTTATTTTTACTTCATTTCTGTTTACTTTCTGAAAGCATTATTTTTTGAAAAGCATGTTCTTTTATTGAAAAAGGAAGTGAAAACATTTTATAATAAAATTGAAGATTTACATGGAAAATATTTCTGATAAAATAGAAGAGATATATAGAAAAACATCTTAAATTCGACAATTTTCATGGAAAATTAAAGAGTAAAGTTTGAAAGTGAAAACTACATTCTATGTGACCACAAGCTTCATGTGATAACTGAGATTAGGTTGTATATTAGGATATGAGAGTAGACATTACATCCAAGAAACAATGTGACTGTTGCTTATTGATCTAGAATATAATAAGGAATCTACATGTATTTTTACCTACTTGCTTTGTGTGTGAAACTCACAGCTGTTCCTCAGATTTCTCCCTTGCCTTATCAGCTATGTACTTTGCTAATGGGACTGAATAGTCTTCCCACATGTGTCTGCTAGAGCAGCATTCTGTAAAGGATAGTTATTAGGGAAGTTGTATTCCTAATCTTTACACCTGGCCACGTTGTGTGTCAGTGCATAATCAGAGTCCAAGAGTAACCTCCCAGAATATCAGTTTTCTCATCTATCGACAAAGGAAAAATAAAATATAAGACTTCAACATAGTACTCATGGTTTAACAAGTGGACTAAAGTTCAATTATAATGTTCCTGTAGGTAAGTAGATACATTAGGGCATTGGATTAGGAAGATGTAGTAAATTTCTGGAGCTGTTAAACCACAAAACTTCAGACTAGGTGGCTTAAATTAGTGGAAGTGATTTTCTCATGGCTCTGAAGGCTGGAAATTTAAGGTTGGGCTGTCAGCAAGTTTAGGTTCTTCTGTAGTATCTTTCCATAGCTTGCAGATGGTAGGCAGATTTTTTTCCATGTCCTCACATGACCTCTTCTGCTGTGAAACATTACTAGTCTTTGCCTTTTTCTCTGAGAACAGTAGTCATGCTAGGTTAGGGCCCTTACCTCTACCACCTCATTTAACCTAATTTCCTCCATCAATTTTCTGGCTCTAAAGTATAGTTATACTCAGATGTAAGGTCTCAATTAATTCATTGTGAAGTCACCCCATGTGGAATGTAGCTGTTAAAATAGTCTGTTATTTGAAAGTAGAAGAGGGAGAAGTATACACTGCTTTTATAGAGCTCCCTTACATTTATAAAGTTGAAGTATATACAACACATTGTCTCAGATTTGCTTGAAAGAAACTTAGGGACATCTGATGGAAAAATTCCACTGAACACAAATGAATATAACTCTAAAGTTCTTATGTTATACATAATGACGAAATGAGTAGCTTACTTAAAAGAGGTCTTAGCTTCCACCCAGAAAGCTCATATTAATAAATTTAGTCTACATTAGGTTTCACTTGTGTCTTAAAACTTAACACAATCCTGCTATGTTAAAATCACTCAAATTCATGATTTGCCAGCTATAGAAATCAGAAGCTTGGAAGGGCCAGTAGCTCACCAGACTTTCAGTCATAGAACAAAGCTGCCAGTATGGGACACCATGGATGGAACTGAAAACCGTGGAAACCAGACATAGGAAGACAAGCATCCCATGATCTCACTCATTTGGAGAAGCTGGAAGTGCTGAATTCTTAGATGCTGACAACTAATGGTGGTTGCAGAGCACAAGGAAGGGGCAAAGTAAGGTTGACCAATGAGAACTAAGATAGGGCCACTAGGGTGTATTAGTCAGTGTGCTCTAGAGAAACAGCTGATAGAATGAATATATCTATATCTGCATATAGATATACTAGTAAGAGATGTTAGATATAGGAATATAGATAAATATATGGATTTTAATATGTATTTATAAATGGGATTTACTAAAATGGCTAATGGATTCTGGTCTGACTATTCCAACAATGGGTTTTACCTAGAATCCAAAGTTGCTCAGTCCATAAGTCCAGATATTTTAGCTGGGTTTCAGCTTATGACAGAATCCTGAACCATGCTCTAATACCAGTAAAGCAACAAACTAGCTAGGGACAGTGAAAGCAACAGACAAAGAGAAAGATCTCTTATCCCTATGTCCTTGGCCACCAGAAGGAATGGTAGAGATTTAAGGTGATATGATACAATGAGGAAAAAATCCCCATCCAAACAGCAACTTGGCTTTTAGTTAATTCCAGATGTAGTCAAGTTGACAATCACAAATAGCCATCAAAACAGGGTTAAGACTGACATGAGAGAGAAGTCAGCTACTTCTGCCTCCAGCCTCAAGGGAAAGCAAGCAAAATTAAGAGAATCATAAAAAATTATTCAACGCACTTAGAACTACACACTCAGAGGTCCAAAGCCTGAG
The DNA here is from genome assembly GCA_964023405.1 of Apodemus agrarius. Classification (NCBI taxonomy): domain Eukaryota; kingdom Metazoa; phylum Chordata; class Mammalia; order Rodentia; family Muridae; genus Apodemus; species Apodemus agrarius. The sequence goes on along the minus strand of OZ030006.1, from coordinate 11,985,161 downwards.
TAAGAGATTTATAGTGGCAGTCCTAGAAGAGAAGGTGCTTCCCCTCAGCGGATTTAAACAGGTAGTATGATTGGTTTCGAAGGAGAAAAGTATCCCTTCCCAGGCTGAAAGAATAGAGTGGTAGCAATTGGTGCTACAGATTTGTGTTATTATCAGTTACTGAGAGATGAGGATAGCTGAGCATGCAAGAGAGCAGTGCCATCCTTGACCTGATATACGCCCCATTTACCACCTTCACTCTTCACAGCAGAGGCAGAATTATGCATGAGAGCGCCGTGGCTATAAGTCTCTGGTTATCCTAAATAGGACCAAAATCAGACCTAGGTTTGTTTTTTTTCACCCCTGGTAAGTTGATACCTGACTAAATGTTTTGTTCCCCCCTTGACGTTGTACATAGAGTTGAAATGGAATAAGAAAGATGAGACATTTTAAAATGTTGCCCCAGCAAAGGCAAGTATTAAGAAGAAGACCACAGATAAAGCCATTCGGGCAGGAAAAGTGACTTTCAGTTAGAAAATAGGCCAGTCTTAGGTACCATTTGGTTTAAAATTAATGTTTACTCTCTTTTATGTCATACTTACCAAAACCTTGTAAATGATTACACAGTTGCTATTTACATCCAAATTATATTTGTCTCCTTCCTCAATGTCTTCAGGAATTTCTTTGATTTATTTTCTCTGCAGATTTTACTGACTATAGAGCTCTCTCTCACTCAAGCATTGGACCCTCTTAGTCTTTTCTTTTCTGTTACATACAAATCACACGTGCTTATAATCATGAGATGCCATCATAATCTGGGCATTTTAAGGGACTCTACATAAAGATTATTTTAGCGCCAAAAACAGGACTCTATAAAGTTCCATCTGAAAAAAACTGTGCTACTCTATCTGTTGATTTTCATCCATTCTATAACAAATATTATATGTCTCTAACATATTCTGTGATTAATTTTTCATTAGCCAATATTAGCTAATTTATCCTTCTACTCAATACACAAATGGAACATCATATTTATTCTCTACAAACAAAGGAATATAAAATGACTTTTATTAGAAAAGCCCAGTATTATATGCTGTGAGCAATAGTTTTCACAAGCATTTCTTTTTGCTTGGCATCTAATATTCACCACTACAAACAGTCTGATACTACTTGTTTGCTTGATTGGACAACTCCTTGAAAGTATCAAACAAATGCAATTAATTTGCTGGTTTGTTTGTTTGTTTGTTTGTTTTTTGGACAGGGTTTTCTGTGTAGCCCTGGCTGTCCTGGAAATTCACTCTGTAGACTGACTGTAGATCAGGCTGGCCTCAAACTCAGAAATCTGCCTGCCTCTGCCTCCCAAGTGCTGGGATTAAAGTCATGTGCCCCCCACTGCCTGCCTTCATTTGCTGTTTTCAGTTTTGCTATTATAATTTGATTTCACAATAATTGCAAAGAAGGAAAATTATTTTCCCTAACTAAGTATGGGTAATACAGGGAAGGTGAGCAAAATATTAAAGTTCTACTGCTGGTTAGTTTCTTGTCAACTTGACACAAGTTAGGGTCCTATGGTAAGAATGAACATGAACTGAGAAAATGGTTCCATCAGATTGGTCTGTAGACATGTCTGTGTGGTGTTTTCTTAATAATGATTGATATGGGAGGACCTTTCCTACTGGGGCCAGTACCACTGAGCAGATTGTCCTAGGTTGTTGTTTTTTTAAAGGAAGAAGGAAAGAAAGAAAGAAAGAAAGAAAGAAAGAAAGAAAGAAAGAAAGAAAGAAAGAAAGAAAGGAGGGAGGGAGGGAGGGAGGGAGGGAGGGAGGAAGGGAGGAAGGAAGGAAAGAAAGAAAGAAAAAGGAAGAAAGAAAGATGAGCAAGACATGAGAAGCAATCCAGTAAACTGCTTCCTCCATGGCCTCAGCTTTAGTTCCTCTAACCAGGTTCTTGTCTTGCTTGAGTTTCTGTCATGGCTCTACTTAATACATTTTTATTAGGAAATGAAACTAAATAAAAAATTTTGCACCCCCTGCTTGCTTTTGGCCATGGTCTTTTTCATAGCTCTAGAGAGGAAAGCAGGTTGCCCTGCTAAGCTGTGTCCTTAGATTCTGAGGTCTTTATCTGAAGCAGATGTTCTCAGATAATTAACTGGAAAGCACTAGAAACCAATCCACTTTAAATTTCTTGATAAAGTTAGAGAGCCAAGCAATGTTCTCCTGTAAAAGTGGAAAACAGATCCATTGTCACTGGGGAAATGACAACTAAAGATGATAAATCTGTCCTCAGCAGAGACCTCTAAGTGGAATTTCTTGATTTCCTTATTTATTCGACTCTTACCTTGACTGGTGTTTATAGAAAGAACTTTGATCTGTAACTCCAGCTTCCTATCTGTACTTAGGTTCGTGAGAGAGCAGTTGCCTGGAGGATAGTCAAAATGCACATTGGGTGGCCAGTTAGGTTGGAATTTCTCAGTGTGAAACTGGCAGAAATTTTCCTATTATCAGCTGGAGAAACATCTTTTGCTGTGAAAATTGGTCATTTACAGACATCTGCCATCAGGTTTTTTTATTTTTATTTACTCACTGATATTGTATTCATTGTGAATGTCTATAGCAAAGAAGATCCTTCAACTGCCTAGTTTAGGCTAAAAAGAAAAGCAATGGACATACATATGTTATATTGTCTCTCTCTCTCTCTCTCTCTCTCTCTCTCTCTCTCTCTCTCTCTCTCTCACACACACACACACACACACACACACACACACGTTGTCTTTGTTAAATTACTTTATTTACAGTTGCCCCCTTCCCCATGTCTCCTCCCCAAGTTCTTCATCTTATTCCCTATCCTCCCACCTCTGAGAGGATCCTCCCCCACCTGCCCACCAACCCCCACATACCCACTTGATCCCCACAAAGCACCCTTCTTCCCTGGGGCATCAAGTTTCCACAGGATTAAGTGCATCCTCTCCCACTGAGGCCATATAAGGCAGTCCCCTGCTACATGTGCCTGGGGCCATGAACCAGCCCATGTGTGCTCCTTGGGTTTTGGCTCAGTCTCTGGGAGCTCTGAAGGGTCTGGGTTACTTGCAGCCCCCTTTAGCTCTTTCAGTCTGGCCTCTAACTCTTGCATATTGGTCCCTGACTGTTGGCTGTAAAGATCTGCATTTGTCTCATTTGGTTGCTGATAGAGCGTCTCTGAGGACAGCCATGCCAAGCTCCTGTCTGCACATATCATATGGCTTCAGAGATAGTGTCTGGATTTGGTGTGAGTGCATGAGACAGATACCAAGCTGGGCCAGTCACTGGGTAGCCTTTCTTTTATTCCTTATCCATTTCTATCCCATGCATGTGCATATGTATGATAGAACAGGATATGAAGCTAAGAGCCTCTATGATGACAGAGGTTTACAACTTCAGAGAGTCACAGAAAGCTTAGTTATCATGTCAATTCTGATTAGTGATACCAGAGATAGGAAATATGGGTACCCACAGACACGTGCCCACCTCAGTTACTTTTATGCTAATAATGAGTTTGTGTCTGGACTCAGTTCCCTCTGAATATTTACTATATGCAAATATTTCTATTATAGTGCTCAGTTCAAATGATTTACCACTTACCACATTAAATGAATATTCTTAATGTGGTATTCAGTTTCAGTTTATATTTGCACTTAGCATGTATATTTATTGTAGTTTATAGCATCACATTTTACAAATTGTAAAAGAAAAAATAATTAACAATCAGTTTTATATCCATACTTATTTATGTAACATTATACTAAATGCAACTGGGCACTAGAGACTGTCAAGCATTTTCCTACTTCAAAGAGTCTGGCTATCATTCAAGTTTGGAAAAGTGCTAGAACAGACATTCGATAGTAATGAAGAGAATTTTAATTAGATTCTTATCAAGGCTAAATATCCAATTTAAATTAAAAACATCTAAGAGATCAATAATTCTAAAATAAGGAACATGCTGCAATATTATAATTTCCATGGGAATAATTTTCTCATTAATCCAAAATTTACTAATTTCTTGAAGAAAAGGCAATAAACTGTTGTAGAAACAGCATGAAACTGAGAGACAGCAAACCTTGGTTCAAACTGAGAGAATCTGACATTTCTCAAATTCATCTGAAAATATATTTAACTTCCTAATAGGAAATTACTGTTAAGACAATCACTCAAAATCATATCAAAGCACATAATAAACTAGCAGGTACTCTGTGCTAAAGAGAGGGCTCAGGAGATCAGAACATATACTGCTTTGCTAGAGGACACTCTCCCCCCACCCTGGACTGCTCACAACTGCCTATCAATCCAGCTCAAGGGACCCAGTGCACTTTTCTGGCCTCTATGAACATTGTACTCAAACACCCTCACACACACACACACACACACACACACACACACACACATATACACATACACACACATTCACACACCCAAACACTAACTCACACACACATGCTACTCTCAGACACAAATGGTATATACACATTCACATACATACTACACATACTCATTCATACTCACACACATACCTACTACACTCACACAGAGACACTCACACTCATATACACACTCATATGCAGACACTCACAGCTGGGCAGTAGCGGCACACGCCTTTAATGCCAGCACATGGGAGGCAGAGGCAGGTGAATTTCTGAGTTTGAGGCCAGCCTGGTCTACAGAGTGTGTTCCAGGACAGCCATGGCTACACAGAGAAATCCTGTTTCGGAAAAAAAAAAAAATCAAAAAACCACCACCACAACCACCACCACCACCAACAACAGCAACAACAGCCAACAGACACACTCACATGTATACACACATTCTTTTTGTTGTTTTTTTTTAAATATCAGGAATATTTCTTTCTTTCTTTCTGCCTCTGCCTCCCAAGTGCTGGGATTACAGGCATGCACCACCACTGCCCGGCTGCAGGAATATTTCTTAAAATGAGTCCCTTACAGCCTTGCTTAATAAGGGCTCACCTGTTGCAGATTATATAATAGTGCGAAGCAGGTCATTTCAGGATGATCGCGTGTTAGTATTTAGCATGTCCCTTATGTGTCCCCCTGCCACAAGACCAAGGGCCTCTCCTCTCATTGATGTATGACAAGGCCTCCCTCTGCTACATATGCAGCTGGAGCCATGGGTCCCTCCATGTGTACTCTTTGGTTGGGTATACACACACACATTCTAAAAATCAAAAGTATAATATTCAGAAAAAAAAGTTCAAGTATTCTCTGGATACACATTAGAATTTATAACATTCTCTGTCCTCTGTCAAAAGTGGAAAGGATTGTATAGAGGAGATTTTACATACACACACACACACACACACACACACACACACACACACACATATCCCTACCCAGGCCTCCTTGATGCAGAAGTAATTGTTCAGCATACAAATGAGATAATGTTACTTCATCCTTGAGATTATTCTGTTGTTTAACAGTTAATAGCCTGCAGGACCAGTCAGTCAAGAACAAAAATGTAGGCATGACAATATGAGTAGCATAGGGAGCCAGATGCTCCATCCTGAGCTTCTCAAGATCCTATGGGTATCTCCAAATTACCTCCACTGTGGACTTTTCACCTTCCCTGTCCTGTTGCTGGGTTTGCTCTGCCACAGCATTTTTGCAACCACCCTTATTAATCACTCGCCACCAGCTATTCTAATGCCACCTGGCCTCTCTGTGCACTATGGTTCTCATCACTGCTGTTTGGAATCAGGGAGTGCACATGAGAGAAACAGTGAACAACTTGAGAGCTAACACTCTTGAGTCCACCTGGTACCCCAATCATCTTTTTGATTATTTAATTGGCTTCTTTGAAACTCTGTTTTTTTTTTACCTCTTATTAGCTTGAAAATAAGGAAATCACCTAGCCACGGTCTCTGACACACTGTAATTATGGGTGAATGTTAGAATGATAATGATCTCTACCAGCTTTGGAAATGTTGAGATTGTTAATCCAAAGTTAATCACACTCAATGATGCAGAATATTGTTATTGACCTAATTTCATACAGGAGGGAAATAATGAGTACTTGATGAGGTAGCAGATTAATGATGGACCAGGAGGTCTGAACACCTGCAATCTAGCCAACTTCATTTTAGTCATGTGATTACTAAAGATCTACCACACCAGGATATTGACAACACCCACAGTACCCCAGGAGAAGTGAAATGGTTCCTGGAGCTGGGGATGTGGTGCAGTGATGGAGTGCTTGCCTGGCACATAAGAAACCTTGGCTTTGATACCTGTCTGCGTTTGCTTTCTATTTTTGTGATAAAGAATAGGAGGTGAAGCAAGTGGGTAAAGAAAGGATTTATTTGGCTTCCATGCCCTGATCACAGTTCACTGTGGGAAGATGGGGCAGGAACTGAAGCATTGGGTCATGGAAGAATGCTGACATGCTCAACACTGTACCTTAAAATGTTTGTATTTCTCAAGTTACCTTATTCTCAGTGTTGGGAGATGATCACAATAGTATATAAATACATGAAGTAGGTAGTGTGAAATGAGTTTTCCTCTCTGAGGCAACCTGTGTACAAAGGGCATAACCAGCTGTTACAATGTAATCACATTGCACATCTTCAAATGATGAGGCTGAGTGACCCTCTTTATCTGTTTGAAAAATGTACTTATTAGGGATAATCACCAAGAGGAAGGCCAAATAAAATAGCAATTCTAAATATTTCCTTAATCTAAAAGAACTCCAAAAACACCCAGCTCTGAGACTAATTCTAAACGGAGTTGAAAAGTGCAAAGAGAATGGCCATGGTAGACATTTGTCGGCTAATTTGGCAGTGGCACCAGCCCAGTTAAGAAGCCTTGGGAGGATGGCCGGGCGGTGGTGGTGCACGCCTGTAATCCTAGCACTTGGGAGGCAGAGGCAGGTGGATTTCTGAGTTCGAGGCCAGCCTGGTCTATGGAGTGAGTTCCAGGACAGCCGGAGCTACACAGAGAAACCCTGTCTCGAAAAACCAAAAAAAAAAAAAAAAAAAAAGAAGCCTTGGGAGGGCTGTGCAGCGTGCCATTGCTGACACACAGCAAGGTTTTCACTTCACAACTTTGAGTTTTCACTGGGAGACTTCCTTCATTACGATAAATCAGTTTACATCATCGATCCCTTCTGAAGAGTTCATTCAGTACTGTGATGCTTTCTACCTTCTACAGTTCTATCATTATCCCTCTTTACCGTTTTATAGCCCATTCTGCTAAAGCAGAGGGACTTACCACTTTGCAAACCTCATCTTTAGGATGTGCTTGCTAGAATGCCTATCATCACGACACACTCTTCTTACCTTCTCTTACCATTGAGCAGCAATAACCCATCCTCAGGGTCAGCAGTAACACATACTATGTAGTTCATGACAGGTCACTGTGTTGTAGGGAGAGGCATGAAGAATGAATGGATGTGAGTTTAATGGCTTTGAAAGTGTACGGAATTTCTCTAGCACCACATGGATAATTTGTTTATCAGACTTGGAGTACTGTATTTATTAATGGTACTTGGAGTACTGTATTTATGGATGGATAGTTGAATACTAGCTTTAAATCTAGCTGTAAGAAAATGTAGAAATTCACCTTCATTTTGTCTGATGCCTTAGAACACAAATTTAATGCATCTGTCCTTATATTTACATAGACAAGACAGAATGGCATAACAGAAAAAAATAAAGGTCTGCTATGGCTTATCATTATCATCATTACCATCGTCACCGTCATCATCATCATCATCACCACCACCATGGTCATCGTCATCATCATCAGTTTTTTTAGATTCTCTATACAGACTCCTGAAGGATTTTTGTACTTCACAGATTAAGAGTAAAGAATTAACATGATATTTCTGAAAAGTTGCTATGTTATTCTTCCATGTGATTTTTCCTAATACAGCATAGCTCGTTAACTCTCAAAAGTACGATGTATAAACCAATCAGAGTTTAGTAATGTCTTCACAACTTAACATAGAAGCCAATAACATAAACCACTTACTTTGAATATCTTTTTTTAAAAGATTTTTTCTGCATCCTGATCATAGTTTCTCCTTACTGCCCCCTGCTTCTCTCCATGCCTTATCCACTTCCCCTCTGTTTCTCTTCTGAAAAGGGCAGTCCTCCATAGATAGATATCAACCAGCCATGGCATAATGAGATGCAGTAAAACTAGCCATGTCCTTTTCTATTTTTCTATTTAGGCTAGACAATTCAACCCAGTAGGAGGAAAGAATCCTAAAAGCAGGCAATGAGGTTCAACAACAGCTCCTTCTCCCACTGTTAGGAGTCCCACAAAAAGACCAAACGATACAATTGTAACTTATGTGCAGAGGACCTGGCTTATTGTTGATCAATGGTTTCAGTGTAGGCACTTGTCTTGTTCATTCTAAAAAAGAAGGAGGGGGAGGTGAAGGAGGAGGGGGAGGAGAAGAAAGATGGCAGCAAATGTTAACTTATACAAAGGAAGAATCATGATCACGGTCACAGCTTCCTCAATTTTAGCAATTAAAACATTTTCTCAAAATTAAGGGTGTGTATTTTAAGGTTCAACATTCAAGTAAGTTAAAACTACATTTTTCATATCAAAATAAATCTTTTTTCTTAATGTTCTTTCTCTCTCTCTAAATATATATATATATATATATATATATATATATAATACATATAAAACACACACACACACACACACACACACACACATATATATATATATACATATATATATATATATATATATATATATATATATATAATACTCACTGGTACTTTTTGAGATGCCAAATAAGGGAGTTAATGGCACAAGAGAGGTAACATTAAAAATTAATGCACCATTAAATGTGCAAAATGACATATAAAAAGATGAGTCAAATTTCAGGGTAAATGTTAAGTCTGGGGCCTATTTATGTATTTATGTATTTATTTATTTTTAATACAGTATTTGTAATCACTCATTCATGCATACAATGTGTTTTGATATTATTTATTACAACTACTCTCTGTAACTCCTCTCAGAACCCCTACCTGCCCCACTCAAAACTTGTGTACTCCCTTTAAATTATTTATTTATTATTTTTAATATGTATGGGTATTGTACTGGAATGTATATCTGTGCACCACATTCATGCAGTGTTCTCACAGAGCGAAAGAGGAGGCACATACTCTGAAACTGGAGATACAGACAGTTGTGGGGCTAAGAATTGAACCCAGGTCTCCGGAGAGTACAGCCAGTGCTTTTAACTACTGAGCCCTCTCTATATACCTGTTCCCCCTGCCACACACCCCCACACACATACCCACACTCCCTTGTTTTTAACCCAATGAGTGCAATGTTTGCTACTTATATGTTCATGGAAATAAAGTCATCAACATAATGTGATTTAAGTGTGCTACCCAGGGCAATACTCTTGATGGTCCTTAGATCATGTGGAGAGTGTGTGATACATACAGATTTCCTCTTTGCCATTGTCTACTCTATAGCCTTTTTATTCTCTGTGCTTTAACCAGTCATAAGATTCTGCATTAACTCGGTCTACTGCACAAAGACTCCTCTCTGAGAGGTTCTGAGAGCTGCACTGATCTATGTGTATAAGAATAAAAATAGAAGGTACAAAGATACTAGGACATTTAGCAATAAGTTCGCCATTGTGCCTCCTAGGCTGAGCTAGAGATCCTTGGTCACATTTACACTCTCAGGCTTTAAACTTCTCTGTGGAATAGGCCTTAAACCAATTAGGAAGCAGGTAATTATGTCCATAACTTTTACACTATCTTACCATGCTGGCCATCATTGTAGTTTACAAGCTGGGTAATTGTGTTGAGTTCTGTCTCCAAGCCTTCTGCTTAGCACCTATTTGATGCTATAAAGGTAAACCAGCAGGGAAGACACTTCACAGTCAGTAACAACTTGATTTTCTCCACATCCTATGATCAAAGTATTTGATACCTTCATCAATAACATCTTCAGCTTCTACTCGGCGAAAACCAAAAACAATGGTTTGTATTGTTTTTTTTAAGGAAGAAACCCTGAACTCAGGTGAGCTATCTCATACAAGCCACTGTGGTTTACATTTGGTAATGGAAAGGGAAAAAGCATTATTATGGGACCAAAAAAAAATTAAAAATGGGAATTTTAAGAAAGAAGAGAGCCGGGCAGTGATGGTGTATGCCTGTAATTCCAGCACTCTGGGAGGCAGAGGCAGGTGGATTTCTGAGCTTGAGGCCAGCCTGGTCTACAGAGTGAGTTCCAGAACAGCCAGGACTACACAGAGAAACCCTGTCTCACAAAAACCAAATCCAAAAAACCAAAAGAAAGAAACAAAGAAACAAAGAAAGAAATAAACAAAGAAGTGATAACTTAGAATGTTTTCAGTCCCCTGTAAATAAAATGAAATTAAGTGTAGACTGTTGAGCATTTAAAAAGGGATTTCTAAGTCTGTCCTCAGACATGCCTGAGTGCAGGAGTACTATGTGTCAAAATCCCCTGTTGCCATACCATTCTCATTGTTTGCCCTTCATTCCAATTCTGTTTTGTTAGCTATTCTCCCACATTGGACAGAGAGAAAGATGAAAGTTAACAGGACAACCGTGATAGCAGAAATGAGTAAGAAAAAGACTCTGAAAGAAGTCTGAGAACTGTACATTGTTATGCTACCTGGGTACTTGAGATATGGGTTGAGTTCAGAATACACCTCAACTCACAGCAGTACTAGAGCTACACAAAGTGAGGAAGATGATCTCAGCCCCCCAAAAAGGCAAAATCAAGGAACTCAGAAGCATCCTAGAGGGGAAACAAAATAGCACCTACTTATTGTAGTAAGTGAAGTTTCTTTCTCTCCTTTCTGATAGTGGATACTAATATTGAGCTACTCCTAGTAGAAAATCTCTAATTCAGTACTCATTCAGTGTTAGTGGCCACTTCCTTTTGTCCAATGAAAATAGGTTTCTATGGGAAGAATCCATCAGCTTACTGTTTACCGCCTTGGGGGATGGTGTAATTTTAAGCCAGTCAGCTCTAAACTCAGATCTTGCTCCACCTTTGCTGTCTCTGTGGATCTGGACACAACTCATTGCTGTTGCTAATCTGTAAAACAAGGATAATCTTTATCTTTATCTTTATCTTTATCTTTATCTTTATCTTTATCTTTATCTTTATCTTTATCTTTATCTTTATCTTTATCTTTATCTATCTTTATCTTTATCTTTATCTTTATCTTTATCTTTATCTTATCTTTATCTTTATCTATCTTTGTCTTTGTCTTTGTCTTTTATCTTTTATCTTTATTTTATCATGTGTGAAACTGAATTTTAATATGTATATAAAATATGATCATAGCATATAACAGCTCAATAATTGCCGAATATTTTAATTGTCAATTGGTTCTACAAACCCCGGATCATTTGAAACATGGTTACCTCTTCTCATCCTTACAGCAAGTCAACAGTAGGTACTAAAATACTCATTTTGTAAAGAAGACTGAGACATAGCAACATAGGTTCATGTTGCTAGTACATGACAGACACAAGATTTAAACAAGAATCTCTGACTTCTACTTTTAAATTTTATCACATTTTACCCGTGTTTCCTATCAAGATAGAGACACAATCTTCGTGTTTATTGATATGAAATAATTTTTTCTAACTGGAAAATCTGAAATGAAATTGTATCAATTCGAATCACAATGTAAATAAATATGTGGTTAGCTCAAATGTATGCAGTAGATAATATGGTAACCTTTGTGCATCTGGTTTATGGGAACATGGGATGTATCTAATCTTACTTTTTATATTCCTCTATGTTTGGGGACCATTAGAATCCTGAGTAGCTCATTGATTTTATAATTTTTTTTGAGACAGCGTTTCTCTGTGTAGTCCTGGCTGTCCTGGAACTCACTCTGTAAACCAGGCTGGCTCGAACTCAGAAATCCACCTGCCTCTGCCTCCCAAGTGCTGGGACTACAGGCGTGCACCACCATGTCCAGCTTGTCTTTATAATTTTTAATGTATTTGTTTATTTAATATGTATGGTTGTCTTAGGTTGGGTTTATACTGCTGTGAAGAGACACCATGAGCATGAAAACTCCTATAAAGCAAAGCATCTAATTACAGCTGAATTATAGGTCCATGTGTATTATCATTATCATCATCATCATGGCAGGAAGTATGGTGACTGAAAGGTAGACATGTAGCTGGAAAAGGAGATGAAAGTTCTACATCTGGATTGGCAGGCAGCAGGAAAAGACAGAGGCACACTTCTTCCAAAAGATCCACAATTACTCCAACAAGACTGCATAATAGCATCTCTCCCTATGGGTCTATGAAGCCACTTTGACCAGACTACCATGAAGGTATACCTGTTGTATACCACAATTGTATACATGTATCCCATAGTTGCAGGAGCCCACATAGAAGTCAGGGGAAAGCATCAGATACCTTACAACTTGATTTACTGGTGATCTTCCATGTGAATGTTGGTATCTGAAACACAGTCTTCTATAAGAGCACTCTCAGTAGCTAAACTGTCTCTCCAGCCTCTAATCACAGACAATTAAAACTGTAAAATATTAGACCAAGATCATCCATGTCCACCCAAGTTGACTTGAGAGGAAATCTTTATAAAGACGGTTTCCAATCCTGCATGAGGCAACTCACATACATGTAGTCATTGATACCTTGTCTGCTTTGGTAGACTGATTTATATTGGTTAGAAGCAGTCACTACTTTTGATGACTTTTTAAGATGCTTTTGTTCGTCACAGTATAGTATCTGTGAACACAATTGATTGCCTTATAACTTAATCATTGCATTGACTGACTGATGGTTAGAAAGAGGAATAGTTGGCCTCCCTACCCTCTCTCTGGCTCTGAGTCATTCTTTAAATGTAGATGACACTTTATAAATTTTTGTCTATTACTCTGTAGATAAAGCAAAGGATATAAATAATGCTGGATATAACTTAGTATACATTCAAGTTATCCTGACAGGTGGGAGCAAAGGGACCAACTCCAACAAGACAAGAAGGAATAAGGATAGATAAAAGATCTACCTTTATATTCAAAAAATCAATTATGTATGGCCAGCATTTCTTGCTGAAGCTACCATAGGAATATAAAATGGTACAACCATGGCATGCCAGCTTCTGAAACAAGATAGAAAATGTGCATGACACTATATCATTAGAATGTAGACCTCTCAAGACAGATACAGGGCAACAGCTGAGATTTCTGCAGTAAGTCAGCTGTAGGATGAATTATTAATATAGTAGGTAGATTAAGATAGAAATAAAATCTAAATATTCTTAATGAAGACTTGGAAATTTTGAGTTGTGGACTTGACTGCAAGGAAAATTATCACTGAGGCTTTACAAATGAAGACATTATGATACCTGAAAGAGAAATGTTACTTTTTTCACTTTTCTTTCTTTCTTTCTTTCTTTCTTTCTTTCTTTCTTTCTTCCTTCCTTTCTTTTTATTGAGACAGGATATCACTAGGTAGCTGTGGATGTTCAGGAACTTACAATGCAGACAAGGGGAGGTGGGACAAAATGGAGAGAGGAAAGAAATATGAACAGTAGAAAGATCATTGAAAAGTAGAGAAGTGTAGAAGGGATGGAAAAGAGGGGGAGAAGAGAGGAAAGGGAAGAGAAAGTAGAAGAGGCTGGTAAATAAGTGGGTGGGAGGGATATGGAAAAGAAGGAGGGGAAAATGAAGGGACAAGAGAGAAGGATAAAGGCAGGGACATGTCAGCAGCATTCCCATGAGTGTGTAGCTTTAGACAGTCTAGTTAATTTGGTAATCTTCCACAATAATAACATTTCGTTTTAATTTCATTATTAACTTAGGTCAAACCCAGATGCTGTATTAGATTGCAGCTAGTATCTCATAATGTGTCTCTTTACTGTGTTTCCTCAACTTACTCATAAGCTGCCTCTTTACTGTTTCCTCATGTTACTTGACCACTTGTTATTAGAAACTCGCATTGCAGAGACGTTGAAGATGGAATATCTATATAATTCCTATACTTGTCTACATAATCATTTGAGGCTTGCATTGGAACAGGATGCACCCCTCAATTCACAGCCCTATCTGAACTATACAAAGTGGGGAAGATTCTCCCATCCTTAACTTCCTGGTAGAGGTGCAGTCAAGCGCAATGAATACACAATAGTCCTCACACTCAGCAACCATGAACTGTGCTCAGAAACAATTCACCTGTAGAACTTAGGGACCCTTTCTTAATATATATTATAAAGGCCAGAAAGCTTAAGCAAAGTGAACAAGACGTGCGTGCATTTCTCATATTTTAGAGAAGAAAATGGTGTCAGCAAAGTTTTCCTCAGTTATATAATAAAAATATCATACATAATGTGCATATATGTACACATATACACAAATATATGTACATATATATGTATATATATATATATATATATATATGTAAAAGAGATTAAGGCTTTTCCTAAGTGATGTGACTGTTCTACAATTAACAAAATTGCCAGCTGTAGAACCCTAAGCTCTAACTAAAGGTACTGTCAGCCACTGATGAATCACTAATAGAAAAAAATTTTCATAGTACTTCTCTATTTTTCTGTGTATAATATTCAAACTTATCACCAAATTTCCTCTTATTTCTTGGATATAATAAAATATAGCTTATGAATCATTGATTTCAAGAATTTTGGTGAGTTATTTAGCCAATTTCTTAATAAGCATAATGAGAGCATAAATCTTACTATACAGGTTTCACAACCATAGTAATGTGATAAAAATGTCTTTGAGTTTGATGGAGATGTCCATTCTTATGTCAGGTTGACTTTAATGCAGGAGCATGAGTGCCAGCCACTCATGGTCATATAAAATTTTCAGTCAGTGACCTTTGGGTTTTGTTTTGTGGAATAAATGAATGAATACTATTTTCAGTGAGTAGACAGTTTAGAAGGGTATTTTTTAAATTTAATTTATTTACATTTCAAATGTTTTCCCCTTTCTAGGTCTTCACTTCAAAAACACCCTGTCCCATCCCCCACCCCCTCATCCCCCTGTCTCTATAAGGGTGCTCCTCCACTCACCCACTCCCATCTTCCTGCCCTTGGCATTCCCCTACACCGGAGCACTGAACACACCCAAGGGCTTCTCATCCCACTGATGCCAACAAGGCCATCTTCTGCCACATATGGAGCTGGAGCCATGAGTCCCTCCATGTGTACTCTGGTTGGTGGTCCCGTCCCCGCTAGCTCTGGGGGTCTGGCATGTTGACACTGTTGCTCCCTCCATGGGGCTGCAATCCTCCCTTAGCTCCTTCAGCCCATTCTCCAACTCCTCCATCCAGGACTCCATGCTCAGTCCAATGGTCGGCTGTAAGCATCTGCCTCTATTTTTGTCATGTTCTAGCAAAGCCTCTCAGGCTCCAGTCAGCAAGCACATCCTGGCATCCATTATAGAGTGGGTTTGGTGACTGTAAATGTGATGGCTTATATCTGCTTCTCAGTGAGTACATACCATGCGTGGTCTTTGTGACTGAGTTACCTCACTCAGAATATTTTCTGGTTCCATTCATTTACCTGCAAATTTTATGAAGTCATTGCTTTGTTTGTTTGTTTTTTCACTTTTTATTAGATATATTCTTTGTTTACATTTCTAATGTTATTCCCTTTCCTGGTTCACCCCTCCCCTGAAAATCCCATAAGCCACCTCCCCTTCCCCAATCAACCCTCTCCTGCTTCCCTGCCCTGGTATCCCTCTACACTACAGCATCAAGTCTTTCCAGGACCAAGGGCCTCTCTTCCCTTTGGTGCCCTACAAGGCCATTCTCTGCTCCCTATGCATCTGGAGCCATGGGTAACTCCATGTGTACTCTTTGGTTGATGGTTTTGTCCCTAGGAACTCTGGTAGTACTGGGTGCCTCATATTGTTTTCCCTCCTATGGTGCTGCAAACCCCTTCAGCTCCTTGGGTCCTTTCTCTTGCTCCTCCAGTGGGGACCCTGTGCTTAGTTCAATGACTGGCTGAGAGTGTACCCATCTGTTTTTGTCATGCACTAGGAGAGCCTCTCAGGTAACAGCTATATCTGGCTCTGGTCAGCAAGCATTTGTGGGCATCAATAATAGTGTCTGGGTAACTGTTTGTGGGATGGATCCTTGGGTGTGGTAGTCTCTGAATGGTCCTTTTTAGAAGGGGGAACAAAATACCCACAGAAGGAGATACAGAGACAAAGGGTGGAGCAGAGTCTGAAGTCATTGTTTTTAATAGCTGAGTAGTATTCTATTGTGTAAATGTACCATATTTTCTGTATCCATTCCTCTATTGAGGGACATCTGGGTTGTTTCCATCTTCTGGCTATTATTAATATGGCTGCGATGAACATTGTGGAACATAGTAATAACATCTTGGAGCATCTTCTGTGTATATGCCCAGGAGTAGTATAGCTGGGTCCTCAAGTAGTATTGTGTCCAATTTTCTCAGGAACTGCCAGACTGATTCCCAAAGTGGTTGTACCAGCTTGCAATCCCACCAGCAATGGAGGAGTGTTCCTCTTTCACCACATCCTCACCAGCATCTGCTGTCACCTGAGTTTTTGATGTTAGCCATTCTGACTGGTGTGAGGTAGAATCTCAGGGTTGTTTTGATTTGCATTTTCCTCATGAGTAAGGATATCGAACATTCCTTTTTTTATTGGTATTTTCTTCATTTACATTTCAAATGTTATCCCCTTTCCCAGTCCCCCCTCCCAGAAACTCCCTATCGCATCCTCACTCCCCCTGTTTCTATAAGGGTGTTCCTCCACCCACCCTCCATTCCCCTACTCTGAGGCATCTATCCAGCCTTCGTAGGACCAAGGACCTCTCCTCCCATTGATTCCTGACAAGGCAATCCTCCACTACATAAGCAGCTAGAGCCATGTATACCTCTCGATTGATGGCGTAGTCCCTGGGAACTCTAGGTGGGTCTGGTTGGTTGATATTATTGTCCTTCCTATGAGGTTGCAAACCCCTTCAGCTCCTTCAGTCCTTTCTCTCACTCCACTATTGGGGACCCTGCACTCAGTCCAAAGGTTGGCTGTGAAAATCTGCCTCTGTATTTGCAAGGCTCTGGAAGGGTGCTTCTGGGCCTTTTGATTTTCCTTAGTTGAGAATTCTTTGTTTAGCTCTTGTTGTCCATTTTTAATAGGGTTATTTGGTTCTCTGGAGTCTAACTTCTTGAACGGTATTTTATTATAGAATAGATAGCTCAAGTGTCCCAAAAGGGGATTCCCACAAAACTGATAATCTGGGGGTACGGATGGCAGAACCTAGGGTGAGGCACAGGACCTCTCTGATACCGTTGATTCACCCAAAAGATGGAACCCAGGACATTTCCTTCTATTGCCCAACAGCAAAAGACTCACAATGTCCCTAACCCAAACTTCCTGATGGATATTTTTTTATCAGTGTTAGTAGGAAAAAAAGATCTAGCCTTAGGAAGCCCACTGCGAGTCACCTTTGTGCTTCCATCAGACAGGCCAGTCCCACAGAATTATATCTGAAAATTACTGTTAAGCCCTTTTTAATATGTACAGTTTATTTGACGAATACAGTGGGAAGCTGACAATTACAAATATTTCCTATATAACTGAGCTGCATTTATGACTTTTACAGCCCCCCTCCAAACAATCTGTCAAAAACTAGAAATGAGAATCAAAGGCAATCAGACTACCTTGTAAGGAATACGGTTCAGTGTCCTATGTAGATGTTGTTAAAGGATGGCTCCATCCATTTCCTTTTCCTCTTCTATGCACCTGTTAGCACAGATAAGAGCTACTCAAAGTTAGCAGGGTCTCTATATTTAGCAACAGGCCAACGTGCTACAGGTTAGTGTGTAATTTGAAATCATTTGAATTTAAGCATCTGAATCAGAAAAGATGACTCTGGGCGGGCACTGCTCTCCTCATCCTTAGTGCTCTTAATCAGTCTCGTTCGGGTTCTATGTATAGCAGGTGCAGATTTGAGTCTTTGTATCCCTAGCCTCTAAAATAAAGAAACTACTTTTACTTTTTTGTTCCCTTTACCAGAAAATATTATAAACAACATCCAGAAATAGCAGAGACAAAATTCCCTTCTTTCCGACCCTCCCACTATTATCTTTAGAAATATCTGGAGAGAAACGCCATCTAGGAACAGCAAGGATAGATCTGTAATAGCATTCCTGCCTCTCTTTTGGTCTGGACCATGCCCCTCTTGCTATAGTAACAAGAAATAATGATGAAAGAGAAAATGTATGGGGTTCTAATACATCAGTTCATAAAGATATTCTTTTTGAATACTTGCTTAGCATGTATGAGGCATTGGACTTCTTTCATTATCTTCTCACTTACCACAGTTTTGTTATTTTAAGAAGACAGGTCCAGGAAGATGATCCAGCAGGTAATGGTGCCTGCTACTCACCCTGATGATCTGAGTTTGATCCCTGAACTTCCACTGTGGAGAAAGAGAGCTGCTTCCTTTGGTTATCCTCTGACAGCTACTTGCATATCATGACTCATGCGCACTTATATATACACACTCACTTGTGAACAATATACACATCTAATCTTAAAATAAAATAGACTTATATTAAAACCTTTATTACTAATAAATTTGATGAAAGCTGTATGCAATTCAGTTGGTTAGCCTGGATTGCTGAAGCAGAGAAAGCTGATGGTCTGAAGCAAAACAGATCCTACAATCACACAGTTTTCTTTCTTTCTAAGAGAGTCCATGACATACACATATACTTCTTATTTCTGATTTCCATGATCTCTTTTTAAATACACTTGAACCTTGCTATTTCTTTGCAAGTCTGTTGCCTCGAAGCATGTCATGAAAAATAATTACCAACTCACTATTGCCCCAAACTAATGAATTCATGTTGCAAATGACAACTTGTTCGCTAAAGGTCAAGGTCACTAACTATCCATTAACTCTGTAAATTGTCAAATCTGTAAAATGTAAATCAGTTCATGCCAGTTATATGAATTATACTGAATTTATGTATTTATATATCTCGATGTGAGAAATAGGGCAAGTAAAAGCATTTGGAACTGAAAAACTGTAACCACCCAAAACTGTCCTCATTGTTATGAGAATCCATTGTTTCAATGTCTATCTACAGGCTTGTATTTAATTGAATCTACTGGGTCTGTTTATGAGATATTTCAAACTACACAAAATAATCTTTGGGTGTTATGCATTTTTTATATTCAAGAGTAGGGCTGCTACATGTTAACAATCAACACTAACACAAAGCTCACTCAGATGTCAGGTGGTAGATTAGAGATGGATACAGTCAAGTAGAACAAGTTGGTTAAGGCACATGTTGAGTACCAAATAAAAAGAGACTCAAAGACTCTGCCTGAGTTTTGTGAAGCAAAACTAATGAATCCAATTTTCATTTTAAAAGGCATAATTTAGATTGTTAGATAAGCAGCTAGAAGCTTTCAGCAGGCTTTTCTACCGAGGAAGACTCGCAGCTCTATAAATTATTTATGTTCCTAAAATATGCTGTGTGGGTAAAAGGTAAGGTAGCCATATTAACAAATTAAATAATGGCTAGAATTCTCCTACCTGGAGCACAACTTGACAGGAAATGTTAATCTGGTATCCCCTCTATCTTTGCCATACTCCTTTGGAACAACAGTCTCCCTTAATGAGAGGATGACTAGGTAAATAAAATGCATAGTCAGCAGTGATGCTTTGATAGTCTCTTCAGAATGGGAGCATATGCCCTATTGTTTCAGATGCCAAAGGAGGATTTGTTAGTAAAAATCACCTTTCATCAGAAAAGCTTTAGTTTATTTACAGGAAGAAATGATCACTTTTACATATTTCCATTTGCCCCCAGTAGGTGTGGATTTCTTCTTCCCGATGGCCACTGCTAACTCCTGTGGGGCTTTGTGAGGAGCAAACTGTGATGATGCAGAGGAGCGATTTATTTCAGGCAAGCTTACGTGACCCTCAGAGCGTGAGAGTCAGGCCTCTGTGCTGGTCCATTTAATGCTATAGACCAGCACCGCATTCAGTGCAGCCAAGTTCCTGATCTCCTCAATTTGGCATTAGATTTTCAAAATTGTATGCAACAGGTTTCTAGGAGATTAGGATAGACCAATAGCTACCAGCTCAGCTTGTAAATCAGACACAGGGTTAGAACAGCCACGAGTCATTAAGTCCCCAGGATTCGGTGGTTGTGGTGCATGTTTAGGCATCCATCAGGTATGTCTCAGAGCATCCACACTGCTAGCTGCTCTGTGTACAACAGGACAGTTTTCCAATGGGCCAGCCCGGGATGAGAAGGAAGAGAAGCCACTGTATTCATTAGAGTGCTAGCTTTATTTGCTCTTCACAAATTCCCTTGGGACTTAGCAGTAGCCATTTAAAAGAAGAAATTCATATCTGTTGGGAGCAAAAGAAAGTATATAAAAGTGATCATTTCTTACTGTGAATAAACTAAAGCTTTTATCATGAAAGGCAAGTTATACTAACAAGTATAATAAATAATAGTGTCATTTGTAATATGTATCTTCCTGAGAAAACATTGTGCCACTGGTGAAATGGATACCAATAAATGGAAGTAGGCACTCTATTGAGCACTGTGGAAAATGTAGGATTAATTACACTTGCAGTTCTTCCTAGAAGTCATGATTTTGATCATGTCAGGTACTTTTTATTTAAATTAACACAGATGTCAAAACTTACTTAAAAGTGAATTATCATATCCAAGTGCTAGTAAGAATGCAATGTTCCATTTAAGGATTCGGGCTTACCTCTAGTCTTCTTTAACTTATATTAAAATATTATGCAGCAGAAACAGTGAGTTCCTTGATTTCCTTAATCATCTTCTACAATGTGGATTTTATCAACTATCTATAATCTTGGGAGCTCAAGCCACAGCACTGTGTGAATTGGGCATATGTGGCATATATTGGGTATGGTGGTATATATTTGTACTCCCAGAACTTGGAAGGGAGAGGCAGGAAGATCTGAAATTCAAGGTCATCCTCTGCTAAACATTGAGTTCAGATACAGTCTAAGCTACAGGAAACATTTCTCAACAAATAAAACAAAAATCACATATTAGGATTAAGCACAGAAGTCCTCTTGAATGGTCAGCATTGCTGAGTGAGGTTCCAGGTGCTGCAGCCTTCCTCCAAGAGTTTGGGAGGACAGAGTCATGCTTTACAAAGTTAAGTGCTTTGATGGGGTCATCTATTCAAAGTTAATAAAAGCAGGAAGCAATTTAAATGCCCTAAGAGAAGAAAGGGTCCATATATCAACAAAACAACAATTTAGACAAAGTAGCTACTGTCAATAAATCTAAAAGCAATATTCAGAGTAATGAGAAGCAATTACTGGAATGAGCAGTAGCAGAGCCACTCTCCAAACTCTGCTCTGCCATTTGCCATTAACAGGCATTTTGATCTCGAAAGAAAAGCACTCATCTCAACTTCAAAATGAGAGTGTCCCTCTGGTCACTGCCAATGGATCACAAATATCCAACTTGGGTGACTCATGAATTCCAGAATTCTGTTCGTGGTATTTTGTGGTGAGGAATGAGGACCACGCAGTGGCATCAAGTTTCTGACAAACTGAGAGCAAGACCCCATTACTGGATACAACACCTACCCAACTTACTGAACCGTGGAGAAGGCAATCTGGTGCCTACATAGATTGCTCACCCCTAAATGCTAGCATCTTTGGCACAGGAAGGTACTCGGCATGCTTACCAACAGAGAAACATAAACACCAAGCCAGTCACAAACACTTTGATAGGTAATGGCGTTCTGATAGAATGCTAAGGAATGGGAGCACGAAGCTTGTGGGAATAACCAATTATCTGACTTGATGTCAAGGCCCATTCCAAGAGAGGCAGCCCATACCTAACCCTGCTTGGTTTACCAAAAACTAGATAGGCCAAGGGTTTAGGGTAAAGCCAAATGCTACCATTCTAAAAACAAACAAACAAATCAAGCAAACAATAAAATCACGACTAACGGCATTTTGCTACACTCATAGATCAAGGCCTTGCTCCGCCATCATCAGAGAACCTTTTCCTAGAGCATATGTGAATAAACACAGAGCAGAGACCCTCAGTCAGGACATACCTTGGGAAATTTAGTCCTAATTAGAACCAATTCTCTCCCTTCAGGGCTCAGGGAACCACTGTGGAGGAGGAGGAGGAGGAGGAGGAGGAGGAGGAGGAGGAGGAGGAGGAGGAGGAGGAGGAGGAGGCAGAAAGAGCCTAAGAGCTAGAAGGGATGGAGGACACCAAGAAAACAGAGCCCTTTAAATCAGTATTAGCAAAGCTCAAATGAACAAAGCCCAAGGCAGCCCACACACAGTTCTGCACAAGGTCCTCTGGGTGTAAATTTATGGCTTCTGGTTTAGTGTTTTATGGAATGTGAAAACAGGTGCGTCTCTGATTCTTGTGTTTTTTCTTGGGCTCTTTTCACTCTGTTGGTTTGTCTTTTCCAACTCTTAACTGATAGGTTGGAGATTATCTTATTATATTATATTTTGTTATATTGAATTATTATCATCTCTTAAGAAGTCTGTCTTTTTCTAATGAGAAGCAGAAAGGGAATGGATTCATATGGTTTGCCTGTTCCAACTCAGAAGTGATAGTTTTGTCTTATCTTATATTTTATTTTATTTTTTATTATCTCTTAGAAGGTTATCTTTTTCTAATGAAAGGCAGAAAGGGAGTGGATTTATATGGAAAAGGAGGTATGTGTGTGAGGGAGGTGGCAGGGCCTGGAAGGAGTAGAGGAAGGGAAACCAGCAATCAGAAAAAAATCTCTTATTCAACAAAAGGGGCTGGGGTCCCCAAAGGAGGAGTTAGGGGAAGTACTGAACGTGCTGAAAGGGGTTTGCAACCCCATAGGAAGAACAACATATCAACCAACCAGACTTCGAGAGCTCCCAGGGACTAAACGACCAACCAAAGAGTACACGTGGGGGGACCCATGACTCCAGCCACATATGTAGCAGAGGATGGCCTTATCTGGCATCAGTGGGAGAGGAGGCCCTTGGTCCTGTGAAGGCTTAATGTGGGGAATGCTAGGGCCATGGGGTGGTAGTGGGTGGGTGGTGGAGTACCCTTGTGGAAGCAGGAGGGGGTGGGATGGGGGTTTTAGGAGAGGAAACTGGGAAGGGGGATACCATGTGAAATGTAAATGAATAAAATAAACAATAAAACATTTTAAAAAATGAAAAAAGAAATCAATTTATAAGGAGACATCCTTCACAGAGAAGAAAGTATGCATGTCTAAGGAGACAAGGACAAGATAATCCCGGATAGCTCTGTAACACACACCAGCACTGGTAAAATGTGCTGTAATAGAGACTTCAGGAGTTCAGCACAGACCCTGTCCGCTAAAGCTCTAATCTGGTAGATCTGCAAGGAGTGCAGGAGTTGGTAAAGTAGACAGAGTCTGAAGAAGAAGAAGAAGAAGAAGAAGAAGAAGAAGAAGAAGAAGAAGAAGAAGAAGAAGAAGAAGAAGAAGAAGAAGTTCTTAAACACTAGCATTGCCAGTCTTTAAACTGTCAGTGCTGATGGAGCCACTATGGAAATGAGTGCAGACATTTCCCAAACAAATCAAAACTAACTACAAATAGAACTGCTCTATGATCCATTGTCCCACTCCTGTTTATATACCCAAGTGGATCTATATGTTATCACTGTGATTCCTGTGCATTCATCATTATTGCTACTCTATCCGTAATATCAAAGAAATAAATTAGTCTAGAGGTCCATTAACAAATTAATGTGTAATTAAAATATGTTTATAAGTAATAGAATTTTATTTAGTCATAAAACAAGGCACAGTCAGGAAATTTGTAGGAAGAGATGGAACTAAAAAATATATTATTTGATGTAACTGAGATCCAGAAAAACAAACCACCTATGCATTGTTCAATAATATCCTACCTTCTGGTTTTTTGTTGTTAATGGTGGTGGTAGTGGTTGGTAGTGGTAGAGTGTTTTTTTTTATCTTTTCTATATGTACATTGGTATGGGACTGGGTATGGATAAAAACTGGGAAATCAGTATTGGGAAGTGGAGGTTTACATGTGTGGTGGGCAGGGTAAGAGAATACACATGGTGAGAAAGTATAATTACAAAACCAATGGTAGATATACCTGGCAGGCAAAAAGATAAAGATGCATAACAGAGTATCAACTAAAAGAAAGTAGATATAAACCAAAGATATGTATTATCAAATATGTCATGGGTAGGCCTCTTACTTTGCTTGCTAATAATACAGATAAATTAAATTGTATTTTGAAAAACATGAACTACAAGAGCAACTTGGAACCTTAAAATGCACTGAATGCAAGAAAACACAGTTACTTATCCCTTCCTCTCCCAAAGCTAGCAAGAGCTCAAAGGTGATCGTGTGAAACTAAATCCAAGTAACTATTTCTTACCTCAATTACCTATCCCAAGCCTTGGATCATATAAAACAGCTTTTAACTGACACTGACATTCACTCAAACAGTAAAGGAATGCAGTTCATTGCAGTTTATAATTTCTTCCTTGTTTGGCCCAGAGAGGTAGAGCACAGTTTTCACACCCAAGATTCTCATCATTCTGGACAGAATGCAGTTTCATTGCCCTCTTCTACGGAAAGCCTGGTTTTTCCTTTCTCCAGGTTCACCTGCCTTGCCTTCTTGTAAGCACACTGTTTTATTCCCCTGAACTCTGGTTGCATTAAAAGTTTCCTGAATCTTTTCTCTAGTCTCTGGAGTGTTGTGAGATATACTAAGCGTACCATTCCTAACCTCAGGCCACCTCACCAAAGGTTGAGGTGATTTTACTCTTCTCTGCTTAGCAATGTAGAATACTAATCAAACTTTGCACCCCTCTACATTCTGGACTATGAAGTACATATAGCTCCTTGTGTACAAACTGTAAAAGTAAGAGATTGCATAGTATCTGAACTTAAATTTTAGGAAGTCAAGTTGTCAAAACAATTGAGAAAAACAAATATTCTATGACCATATCCTCTGCAAGAATCACAATTTAAAATAGAAATAGTCAGCACTGAAATAAATGGTATTGGCTCATAAGCCATAAGTTATGGTCAATGGGAAGTTTGTATTATGTAGCCAAAGGGACTATTTCCAATAGAATGATGATTAAAGTATAGAAAATGCTAAAGATTGTGAAATAAACTCAACATCCAAAATCAGATTTTAGGCTATGTTTAGAACCTGGTGAGCCCACTGTGTCAGGCTATGTTTTGCCAGAAGATTGTACAAGGGTAGCAGATTGACAAAGAGATTGGAAAGCCGACTTCTATTTGGCCTTTATTTTTTCTATCAAATTGCTCTTTGCAGTGGAAAAGGCAGAATGAACACATAAAATCAAATCATCCTCATATGTGCGTGATAGTCTAATTCTGTTTTTGGACACTAAATGTTGCCTATTGTCTAGTTCCATCTGAATTCCAGGCTAGAACAGTTGCATCTTCATTTTGTACAGTACTTTATAATTTTAATGTCCATATACAAGTGATTGTTTCAATGAATTAGTGTAGTAGAACATGCATGGCATGCTACTTAAGAGTAAAAGAGTCAGTGCTGAAGCCCTCTAGGCGTCTTGCTGGGAGGAGCCTAACAAGGCCTCAAAGAGGATGGAGATGAGCAAAAACATCAAATGTTAGAACTTTGAAGGATACCGGTAAGCTTAAAGTAAGTTTTCAGCAATTTAAATATATATGTGTGTATATATATATATATATATATATATATACATATATATATATGTGTATATATATATATATATATAATAGATGCATGACAAAAAAAACAATTTTTAAATGAAATGATTCTATTCTGATCACAAATTCACTAGAGACGATTTTTCCCAAATAATTGCTATTCTCTTTTGATTTGAGTTGATTGGATATCTCAATTTGAGCAACAGGAATACATTCTCAATTCACCAATTATAATGAAAATGAGAATTGAGTCTAAAGAAGAGAGGTTTACCCCTTCATGTAAATTCCTTCTTGATGAATACCACATTCTGCATTAGATGAAAATATAGTGTCCAAATAGTAGTTGTCCTTCACTAGAGAGCTCAGGCCACACACACAATTCCACTATACACACCCCTCATTAAACATGCTTTAGTTAAATATAATTAGCATCAACAATACACGCAAAATTCCTGTGACTACAGTGCATAAATTGTCACTGATTATATGAAGTACAAATTCTTAGCAGCTCTTTATTTCACAAATCAAGAGATAGGAGATATACTTCTTGATAAGTGGCTAATCACAGCACTTCCTGTGACAGCTGCCAGTGATGGATCATTCTGCATCTCTTACTCAGTTTAATCACAAACAAGAAAACATGTGGAGTTTATGATTGGCTCTACTTAATATGCCCAATGAATTACATATATATTATATATGTATATGTTGTATATATATTATATATTATAATATATTGCATATGATAGTGTATATATGTACATATGTATGTGTGTATGTGAGTATAGATAGATAGATAGATAGATAGATAGATAGATAGATAGATAACCAATAGGTACTACTTAATCCATCCAATGAAATATGTATGTATATTCACATATATGCACGTATATATAGTTTATAACACTTTAGTTTCTTATTTGTTTGCTTGCTATTTTGTGCCAGAGAATTTGTGATATAAATAGTAAAGTCTGTTTTGCAAGAGAATTCTAAGAAAAATCTTGCAATTAAATAATAAATTTAGACAAAGTAAGTATAACAGGGATGAGGAATATATATCTGTTGTTCAAACACTTAAACCTTCAGGCAAAACTTAACTGGAAACTTTAATATGCATGTGCAAAGTATGTGTTTGTCGGTGCTGAAATGTAGAATGAACCACAAGTGGGAAATCTATCAGCTTTCCAACTGGGATTTGTATCAGCTGTGAAAATTCATACATATATCAGCTCATCCAAACTCTAGCCCTCATGCCTTTCAGTGCTGTGCTGAAACCTTCAGGACTCAACTCCGCAACAAGGTCTCTTATCATTTAATCAAGACCATGAAAATAGGTGGTCAGCTTAGCATTGGTCTGCTTCAAAGCAACCCATCAAGGCCTGCTGTTCAACCTCAGATCTATCAGCGTGGTGGTATGAATCTGCCTCTAGGACAGACAATGTCCAGTTTACTCACAAGCTTATGATTTTGATTGCGGAAGGATGATGGCCAGTCCCTGTTCTGTCCTCAAATCATCAATAAAACATCTAATCTACACCATTCTTTACAGATTATCCACACTTCTCCCTGGTTGCTCTCTGACCTTAAGACTAAATAATTTTAAATCTTCTATGTCATTTCAAGGTTTTATCCTTCATAAAACTTTAAGCCAGAGTAGAGTGTTTATTATTATTATTTCTCAGAACAAATTAAAACTTTTTGTTCCTCCAAAAAAGTGTAAACCACAGACTTAGAACATGTGGGCATCAACAACAAACCTAACTAACCAATGTATACTTTTGATAGGATATAGAATGTAATCCAAATTAATACTTTATGGTTTTATTATGAATATATTGTGGAGGGGAAAACAGGAGACAGCTCAGTAATAATGTCCTTTTCACCCAAGCATGAGATGGGAACTTGATTCTGTAGTTACCATGGAAAAGGTGGGGCTTGATGACACTCTGCTGCAATCAGTGCTGGGGAGGTGGATTCCATACCCCAGGAGCTTCTGGTGAGCCATGTTATCTTACTCACTGAAAAGCAGGTCCTAGTGAGATAATATCAAAAAACAAGGTGTGACTCCTGTAGAGAAACACCTGAGATTAAACCCTATTTTCCACACGCATGCACGTGCACAGACATGCAAATAAACACACATGCACATTCACACTCGTGCATACACACAAACACACCTCTATGCGTCCTAAAATGTGCACATTTACAAATAAAAGAGTTTGTTGATAATTTCATAAGACTTTCCATCACTCTTAAATGTTATGATTTTAGATTTGTGTTGTTTTTCTATTTATATAAAAATCACAAATTAAACAGCTAACACTGATACAAGTTTATTGTCTATAACTTTGTAACTTTGTAAATGAAAGATCACTCCCAGAAATCATTCTTACAAGGAGTCTTGCAAGAGTGAAGTCAGATGCCTGAACTCTGCACTCTACCAGGGGACACTGAGGTTATTGGCTGGGTTCCCTCCCAAATGTCCATAGTACCATGTCCCTATGTCCTTAGTGGCTGTTGGGCTTCAGTCTTACATTGTCTTTCATTTCCTGGCTCCTGGATTCCTTGGTCTCCAACTCAGAAAGCTGGGGTCGAGTCCTTCGCAAGCCTCTGACCTCTTTGACAGCCCATTCTGTGTCAACTCCGCTGCTCTCATCCAGAGAATGCTGCCTGCTCTGAAAAGCTCCTATAGTCAAACTGTCTCCCTGTATAATCTAAGCTAGCCACCCTATTTTAGTGCTCATTAATTACATCCCCCAAAACATATCATTTCAGCATATCAATGGAGCATGCCTGTGAGTCACAGCAATCTGGTCATGACTGGCTTTGAGAAGCGACTCAGTTTACTACAGCCAGTGACTGGCTTCTGTGTTTTTAAAGCACTCTCTGAGAACTGCTGGTACGCAGACATAAAACATGTGAAATAAGTTTTCAAATATGCTGGGAAAGATATAGATTTGCTCATTTTAAGTGCCGTGTAGAAGAATGTGAAATTAAAAAGTGATCAAAGATTACATTGAAGCTGTAAATAGACTCTACCAAAAAGCAGCCTCTCATTCTTTAGCAAAGCATAGCTGTCTCTATGTAGGATGCGGTTTCCCTTGCTTCACTTATATTTATCTCAATTCAGGACTGTCTCAGAGACTACTTGAACCTTTATTACTTTTGAGACTAAAGAGAAATGGTTTCTCCTCCATGTTATCATCTGATTCAGATTTTTTTGATAATAAGATCTTTTATTCTGTCATTCAGCCCCCAAAACATGAGTTATAGCCACTTAGGATTCTGATAATCTGATTAATATCTTTCTAACATCACAAAAATGGATGAGTAATGTACCATTGGAAGATAAGAATTAGATTCAGAGGAATCATCTCTCCAAAAAAGGCAGTTTACTTTAAGTTGATGTACTTATATAGGTATCTTGCTTATGTGATAATTAATATTTTGGCTGTTCCCACAGCAAACTTATATTTGATTCCTGAATGTACAACAGCTGGTGGTAGGGCAGAGACAGCTGAGAAGTTTGTAGGATGACAGGGGGAAATCAGTTTACATTTTATGCTTCTATAGATACTCAGCAGAGTGGATAAGCCACTTTCCAATGATTATGATTTGAGCAGATGTGAATTTGTTCTCATTAGGATTCATGGTTCCGAGCCATATACAGTGCAGGTAAACAGCTACTGAGCAGGAATCAAGGAAACTCACTCTTTCCTGTTTCTGTACTATGAGCATCCCAGACAGCTTCACACTAAAAACTTAATAAATTATAGGCAGCTTCATTTCCTAAGTGAGCGGTACAGCTCAGGGAATCATTAATCTTTAAACGGGGGCCTGCTCACCCTGTACGATCCTGGCGATTACGCGGTGCTTTCAATGTGCTCTACCTCAGAGGGTTTTACTAAGCAATGAAGTGTCTTGGAGATGCGGGATGAATATGAACTCATACAGCTGCAGCTGAGGCTGCTGCACTAAGAACTGTTTGTTCAATCAGCTGTCACCCGTGTTTGATGCCTGATGCGCAAGAATCTGCAGAGAGCTAAACACATTGTTCATTGACCAATAACCATAAATAGAAGTTTCTCCAGAAAGACTACTTGCATCCCAAAGTTTAATCATGAAAGATCATATTACCTTCCCAGGAGCTAAAAGCCATCAGGTAGCATATAATGGAATGGGGCAAAAGTTAGTATGTTTAGTGGTGCTTTTCAGAAACTGATGGAGCTTCTAGTTAACAGGACAGAGTGGTTCAGACATTAAGCAAGGAACTGGAAAGCAGATTCCTGGCCAAGTTTCCAGCACTCAGAAGGCCGCATTGCTCTTCCTTGACAAATCTTCAATAACTGCGTTTCTATGCTATGCTGAATTAAGACTCACCTGTTTTCGGTTTGGTTTCCACTAGTCTATGACTTCTTCCCACACTATGCCGCCCTCACCGGCTGAGCCTAGGGCCTTGCTCAGGGTGCAGAGTGGAACAACTGAAAGATGAGATGTGCTCCAGTCCAAAGAAGTCAGTTCAGAGCTCGTGAGGGTAGGAACACCAGCGAAGCTCTCTTCTGAGGTGGTCCACTTGCAGAAAACTGCTCTTCCTCTCCTAATGCCCATGTGCTTACAGAGAGCACCTGCTTACCAATGAAAAATGCTGTTAAAGTCTCAATGGTAAACAAGTGAGTTTACAAAAGGGGATTTCTTCCTTAGAGACATACACACACACACAAGCAATCCCCTGGGCAACTTCCAAGCAGCTCAACTATTGGTCAAGTGGCACCCACCTGCAACATGGGTAACTGAGGAAAAAGCTGTCACCAAAGACTCCCACTGTGTGACTTATGGCCGACTACACTACTGACAATCTCCCACCCTGTCATTTTTAAATCTTAAATAAGTAATGTACAAATAAACAAACAAATATATGAACACACAAATAAAGTTAGGGTTCTTTTTTTTTTTTTTTTTTTTTTTTTTTTTTTTTTACATTTTAAAAAGCTCCAGGGTGGGCAGAGACCTTGCAAAGATCCTATGAAAGGTCAAGAGCCTTGTAAGCTCCACTAGTGCTGCCAGCCTTTCTCCTTTCTTCATGATGGTCAAAACCAAATCCATGAACATTGTGGATTTTCCTTAAGAAAAACTGAGAGAAGAGAAGCGATCTTAGTTATATAAAAATCCTGTCTGTAAGCACTGGTGTGCACATGAATGCATGTGTGTGTGTGTGTGTGTGTGTGTGTGTGTGT
The DNA here is from genome assembly GCA_964023405.1 of Apodemus agrarius. Classification (NCBI taxonomy): domain Eukaryota; kingdom Metazoa; phylum Chordata; class Mammalia; order Rodentia; family Muridae; genus Apodemus; species Apodemus agrarius. Next base: position 11,954,209 of record OZ030006.1, on the reverse strand, counting down.
ACACAAATATGTGTTCATATGTGTATGTGTGTGTTCATGTATACTTATGCTTGGGAACATTGGTCAGATCATATCATATACCCAAGCTTGCGAACATATCTCAGCAGAAAACATCTGAGGTTCTTCAGGTGCTGTTGGTCCTTTTTTGTTGTTTGAAACAGGGACTCTCACTGGTTTAAAGCTCACCAAATACTCCAGAAAACAACTGTGTCCATGTCCCTGGCATTGATGACACTTTTGCAGATGTTCTGAGAGTCAAACTCAGCTCCCTACATTTGTAAGGCCAGCACTTTGCTAACTGAGTCCTTATTTGGAATAATGTTAAGAACTATTAAGTGTATCTTTCTTGTAACTGTTAAAACATTAGCTTGTAAGGTAATGCTATTTCTACAAATATTGTTATAGCTTGAAAGCATCTCTCGCTCATCCCAGGGGTAATGCTATGTGATACCTAAAGAAACAAGGAATGTGTAACAACATGGGAGAGAAAGGAGAATGGTAGGAATAGGACAGAGGAGGTCAAGAGGGAGCAAAACAAAGAAGGGGTCATTGTTATGTACTGTAGCATGTTCTCTTGGCCAGCCTGTTTTCCTCATTCTTTCAAGCACCAAGCTAAGTGTTGCTGTGAGCGTAGGCATCATTACAGTCTGAATTCAGTATGTAAGTCCATCCAATCCTGTTGCAAACAGGATACTCAAAACCTTAAGAAAATTTTACCTTATGGAAAATTTTTCCAAATAATCCAATTCTGAGATAAAATAAAGTTTATTTAAAAGTTTCTCATTTATAGTCAAAAGACATCTCCCACGTATTTGGCTAGGGGAAAAACCATGAAATAGGTTCAGCTTTTCTTTAATATTAGTGGTTTTACTTTTTCCAAAACTGCCACCACGAACTGTAGGAGAATCCTTTCCCTATGACTAGAGTTTTCAACTTAGGATACTTATAGCAACCCCTACATAGAATACCAAGTCTTATTTCTCACGCACAATTCACACAAATTTTTCCCAAATAACTGACAATGTAGCATTCAAGTCCAGCAACTGGAAAAGTATCTGCTCACGTTTACCCACAGTTACCCTTGGCTAAAGCATCTGCTCATGTTTAAACACGGTTATCTTTGGGTAGCAACTGTTTTATTATTTCTCATTGTTTGTTCCATTTCCCAAATTTCCATAAGTTCATCATTTTTGTCTTAGACATAATTATAAAAACATAAAAAAAGAGATAAGGGGTATTCTTCTTGTCAGTTATTACCATCTACCAAAATTTCAGTAATTAAAACTGTAGTTTGAGAAACAGATATAAAGTTGATGTAACAGAATATAAAGCCAAAAGTTAGTATTAGATGGCATTTCGTCCTTGGGTAAGAAGAGGCCACTGTATAAATGTTATCAAATCAACAAATTATCACGTTCTAAAAGAAATTAAAGTAGGTCTCTATCTGGCTTTTCATACATTAAAACACTGATGTATTACAGAATTAGAATGAATGCCATATAACTATAATATTGAGGTATAAATGTCTTTTCTCTGTCCCTCCCTCCTTCTCTCCATCTGCCCCTCCTCCATTCACTTCTCCACTCTCCCTCCCTCTCTCCTTCCCTCCCTCCCTCCCTCCCTCCCTTCCCTTTTCTCTCTTGCTCTCTCTGCAGACTTTCTCTGTAGCTAGGAGGGATTCTCACGCACTCTACTTTAGTCTACCAATTGCTGGAACTACAGATCTGCACCACTGTGATTGGTTCTAGAACTAACTTTTAAGTACAAGAGAAAAATGAAGGTAGATTTGACTCCACAGAAAACTAAGCTTATATATAATGTAATAGATGTAATCTAATGTCGAGCTATGACTGTTAAAAAAATTAAGTGAGAATACTATTGATAACTAAAAGACTATCATACATCAGTTTTCAAAAGCAGTAAACAAATAGACATATGTGGCTGACCCAAATAGAATCACAAGGGATGAACAAAATCTGTATTTGTTATTTATCTGGTTTAAAATTTGCACATATGTATATATGAATAAGAGCAATCATAACATTTTTTCACTATATTAGCCAAAGAATATGACTCTCTTTTTAGCTTTTTTGTGTGTTATGAGCACTAATTCAGGATTTACAAAGGAAAATAGTACAGAAACACTTCTACAGTAATGGCTTAAGCTGGTTAGTGTGCATCATTTCCACAGGCTACTTGGCTGTGTTTGTCAACTGTATCATTTCCTCTTTCATTGCTATAACTAAACACTTGAAAATAAGCAACATGAGGAAGGGTTTATTTTTGCTGAAATCCCAGGGTACAAGTTCATCATCATTAGGAAGGTATGCAGCCAGAAGCTTACGGAAACTGATTACCATATGACTCTGGTGGTGACATTCAGCTTGCTCTCTCCATTTTGTTCCTTTCAGGGAGGACTCTGGAGGACATTGGCACAGGGGGAAAGTTTCTGAATAAAGAAATATTTTAAAAAGTGATATAAAAATAATTATTTTTATCAATGGTACTTGCGGCTAGTAGCCATATATTAGGACTTTGAATTTTTAGATGGTTATAATACAACGTGTGTGTGTGTGTGTGTGTGTGTGTGTGTGTGTGTATGCATGCACATGTATGTGCAGTAAATATAATCATGGTCTGTGTGCTTGGATTAAAGGCATATGCCACTCAAGCTGGATCTAAACTTTTCTTTATTTTTTTTTTCATAAGATAGAATCTTACCAGGGTGGAATCCTGCCCCAAGGTCACCACTCCCACTAAGTCCATTTACTATATTTAATCTGTTTACCTTCTTGAACACAGGATTTAGCTTTACTCTGGTTCCTGAAGCTTCTTTAATCCTTGAACCATACAGTTTGTAATTTCTCTTCTGCAGCTTGTTCCATTTTATCAAAATCTTCATAAGAATGAACAACAGAACAGAGTCTATACTAGGCTGTTTTGAGATATCTGTAGCTCATGCTAAAATCTAAATCTCTTCACTTTATCCTCAGGCATGCTCTTTGAACAAGAGAAAAAGGCAGCCACATTCTTCACCAAAATAGGGCCCATTAAGCAGCACTTAAAACATTCCACTACATTCCTAACCCAAAGTTGGAAAATCCACATTCCTCCTAAGAAAAGCATGGTCAGGTCTGTCCCAGTCTGTCTTATTTAGGGTTCTGTTGTTGTGAAAAGACACCATGACCATGACAACTCTTATAAAGGAAAAACATTTAAGTGGGGCTTGCTTACATTTCAGAGATTTAGTCCATAATTATCATGACAGTGTCCAGGTACACATGGTGCTGGAGGAGTCAAGGGTTCTACATCTTGATCTGTAGGCAGCATAAAGGGACTGTGTGTCACACTTGGTGTAGCGTGCCCAACAAGGCCATACCTCCTCCAATAAGGCCACCCCTCTAATAGTGCTTCTCCTTAGGGGGCCAAACATTCAAACACATGAGTCTATGGGAGGCATACCTATTCAAACCACCAAAACAGGTACTTGGGAAAACTTGATCGTGAAACATACTAAATATATTGTTCCATGACTGCCACAAAGTCAAATTCCCAAGTCAGTGGCAACTTAGGAATTTTCAAATTTGGCTTCTTAGCATCCTGTATTTTCCTTCTGATCCTACTCTGACCCACACACCCTAGTTACATTAATGCTTTTTAACTCAGCCATAACAGTGACAAAATAATTAGAGAAAACATTAATGTGGCTTTTTATGCACCATGAGTGTTAAATACTTTATAAATCATACCATTTAGAATTATAAATTAGACTGTGATTGACAGGAAAGGGAAAATAACAAAAACTTAAACACAAGTCTAATTTCTGTGAGAGCAGCAGTCTGGGATGTTGAGAACCTCATCAGCTATCTTCTGCAACCAATTAACTGATTACAGACAAAGTTAGCTCCCTAGAGGACAGATGTTTGTTCCCAACAGTCCTTTAGGTAGGTGTGTCTAAGCTTTCTTTGTCCTTGCTACCTGCAGTGTCCCTGAAACATCTCTGCCTCAGGTGTGGAGTTTTCCTTACATTTCAGCCTCTCTCTTCAGCACTCAGCTCTTCTATGGATGTAGACTTCAGACAGTGACCACATCCAACATCCTATACCCTAATTTGATACCTATTTTGATCATCCATTTGCTGCCTGTGCTTCTTATGCATACATATACACACCTACACACATATGTGTGTGCATATGCATGTTATATGTTTGTGTGGTGTTCTTTACCATAAAGAAAAATAAGTGGTTATTTAGAAACCATCAGCTAAACATATGCCATGCCTTTTGGCAATATGGTGCAACACTATATAAACAAAAGTAAAACAATGTTGCATATGCACTCACACACACGCACATGCCATGCCCATGCACACGCACACGCGCGCGCGCGCGCGCGCGCACACACACACACACACACACACATACATACATACACACACACACACACACACCATTTTCTGGCACATCTTCCTCATTATGAATCATCTCAGGCATCAGATCCTTCCAAACAGTACAAGTTCTACTTCTAACAAAAAGGATAGCTTGGCTAAATGATGTAAGTCCCAGGGAATGTTTTCTGGTTTTTCATAAGCAGCCAAGAAAGTTGATGCACCAGTCCCTGTGCTAACCAGATCATTACTTTCCCCCAAGCTGTCTGATGTCTCTATACCTTGGTTCCTTCATCTATAGAATGAAATGATTGTAATTTCTATAACACGAGGATGGTTGCTTAGATGCACTGAGTACATCTATAGACTGGTTCATGTTTTATTTCTGTGGTTTCAGGTACCTGTGGTCAACTGAGGTTTAAAATAATTCATTGACTTTTAATCATGTTCCATGCTGAATGTATAATAAAATCTTGTGGTATTCATCTTCTGTCACCTGTTTTTTGCATATGAATGATCCCTTTGCCCAGCATATCCACTCTCAATGGTTTATCTACTTGTCAGTTACTTACTACCCGCCTCCATTGTCAGATCCTTTGTCATGGTATCACAGTCTTTATTTCAAGTAATATTTATATTATTTAATTACGGATAACATTGACAATTTGGAAGTGCCAAGCATTAACTATAAGGTGTTTCCTTTGAATATAAAAATCAAAGCTATACACTGACAAAGAAAAGGAAGAATAATATCCTCAACTATAGTTAAAAATACACAGCAAAATATATTTTAAGTGAGAAGTCGTATTAACAAAACTTCTACTGCAGTTTGTTATAATTGTTCTATATTAATATACTTGTTCATTGCTTACTCTGCCTAAAGTATCCATCCACCTTCATAGGAATTATGTTTAACAGATAGTACAGCAGTTGATATGTTTTACACTATCAAAAGTTTGCAATTGCCCTGAAGTGTGGCCCCTTCTGAGTCCTCAGTGGGATTAACTACATGCCCTCCCTCAGTGTGTTCTTGCATTAGATTGCTTTGGGACTAATGGTGTTCATCTTGTCACTTTTAGACAATAGACACCTTGCTGCTGTGAGTGGCCTATTAGTGAAGTAATGGACAATCTTTCATAAAATCAACAAATATATTTTACACCTTAGTAAAGTTAGTTTCTTACTGTGGTCTCATCAAAGTAAATTATTTTGATTAGTTATGTTAATAACTCATTGGTTTTTTTAAAGGGAGGCATGAGTTACATGAATATGCACTGATATCAAGGTCTCGATAATTTTCATTCTTTAAAATATTACTATGAGACTGAAGGTCTAAACATGTGATTTTGTATTATTCAGAGTGGGGCAGGATGTAGATGACTCACTGGAAAAAGTAACAGAGGGGGAGTTAAATGAATCAGGTATGTGTAGATCAAGTATCACAATCTTATAATAGTATGTCAGTGTATATGATTCAGGGTAGTGAGGACAATGAACCCGTAGTTTGGAGGCAGCAGGACCCAGAAAACGTAGGAAACTGTAAAAAAAAAAAAAAAGCCCGAAGAAATGTTTCAGGTATGATGTCAGTAGAGTAACTTCTGATGGGATTTGTGATAAAAGCCAAAATTGTTCACAGAATCAAGGATACTTGTACCTGCCGGCTTCAACAAGTTTCCCCCTTCACATTGATCTTTACCTTGTACCTTCCACTTGCCTAACTTTATGACACCATGGTGCACATGAATCCAGGCATCCCAGGGCATGTCAGCAGCTCAGAGTATAATCCAGGGCCAGAAGTCTGTAAGAGGAGAATGAAAAACTAGTCTGAGACATTGGGCATTGATGTCACCACCTCTCTCCTTGGGGGAAAAAAAAAGACAAGTGTCAACATAGGGAAAGGTGATATGGCCAACTCTTTACATAAGGAAGTGATGGTGCTGAATATTTACTTTAAAAAACCAGATAGATAGATAGATAGATAGATAGATAGATAGATAGATAGACAGACAGACAGATATATGGTTTGTTTCCTATCTTCAGTAGTGCAGAATCTATTTATAAACATAAACATCTGGTAAAAACTAGAGATTTAGAAAGATCCAGATAGGTTTCTAAGAAATAATAACAGGTACTTAAAAGCTAACAGCCCTGATTTTGTGACTACTCATTTAATACACAAAGCAATATTCCATGTCCATGTCCATGCCCGTGTTTTCTATTCACTCTGCTTGTTTTCCCCATTGCTTGGATGTAGTTGAGAGATGGTTAAAGCCCAATCATCTTTAGAGGTTTCATCTGTCTTTCAAACCTGTTTTTCCTGTAGTAAAAGATGTTTTCCAATTTCAAAATCTTTAAGATTATTCAAAACGTTTATATCTCAAACTGGTGACAGATGCAGTATATCTGTTACACACTCCACAAAAGAATGTTTTAGTAATTTCAATATACAACAACAGAGCCTAGTTGTATCCAAATCTCAAGTACTTGCTTGAACTAAACTTTATTATGCATTATGAAATTTACTACCTGTTCAATTTCATACATAAATATATAATAAAATTTTGGACTTTTAAAAATGTGGTAAAATTTCATGCATTGTAATGAATCATAAATGTGTGTCTCTCGCCCCTTTGATTAGTGTACTGGTCATGTGCATCAATTTTGGAGTGGCAAGAGGTTCAGCATGGCTCCTGGGTCAAATCTAACCTATTTTTCTGTTGCCCACCAGCTGAGGATCTTTTCTTTCGGAGTGTCATTTTTGTAGTTTAGGCGGTTAAAACTTTCAAAAGAACAATATTTTATGAGGTAAGAATTTTCTGACATGCCACCGTCAGTTCAATTCAACATTATTAAATTGTGTTAGATTAAATTCATGCCCTCTCACTTATACCTGCCTGGTGCAGAATTCAGCAACTGCAACAGACACTAGATTGTTTGAAATATTCATTGTGGCAGAAAAGGTTTTCCTAACTCTGGTTTTTAAGACTATTAAAATATACTTTTCTTTTAAAAAGAAATATAAACAAGTATTTTTAAATTAGCACCATGCTATCTATAATTCATTAAATCTCCCAGCTCTTAAGGGCCATTTCCTATTACTGTAACTATTTATAGGGAGTCATTAATTCCACATGAGACATTAATAACAGTATAATTGTTCCCTTTTGTTCAGTTGAGTCTCAGAGATAATGAACAGCAGAGGTCGAAATTCTGCCAACCCAAGCTTTCTTCCTCATGGTTGCATCCAAAAAATCCCCTCAAAAAATTGTGCTGCTTGGGGTGATAGTTCATAGACTATTGAGACATTAGCTTTCTCCTGGGTCTGGGTGGGGGTTGCTTTCTTTTCTTCCTTGGTGCAATGGAAGAGCAACTAACTTCTAAAAGAATTATAATTAGTGAGGAGGGAGTGGCTAGTCAGTGTAATCAGAAGAGATGATTTTTGAGCACTTGGAGGACTCTATAGTCCACTGTGGGAAATGCTGAGTCCAGAAAGAAGATAATAAGAGGAGATATCTGTTAAAGATCAGGGAGCATAATGAAAGGGGGAGATTTAAGAGTTTTATAAAGGAACAAAAGCTCTTAAATCTTAATACAAAGTGGAATTGCAGTGAAAAAGACAAACTCGGAGCTGAGCGATTCCCCATTGTGGGGACTGTGTGTGATAAATCAAGGCAGTGGCCATGGCTGGTGCGAGGCTCGGAGCGTTCCTGATATTTAATACTATATCAGAATTCACCTCCTATAAAATGTTGATGTGCTCCACAGACACAGAGATATAACTTACTCTGCAGGTTTGGGTTCTTTCTCAAATAGAAAAGAAATTGTTCATTCCCGTGACAGATGGCTTAGGAACCTGGGGATGGCATTGCTATCTATCAGCTATAATTTCACGTCTAGCCACAATTGGTTTTAAATTTAAGTCATGAGTATATAATTTAATCCATCCTTTTGTGTGTGTTTATCTCACGAGACATGAATTTAGATTTGCTTTTCTTGTGTCTGTGAACATTTGAAAATATTCTAAGCAAGTTAGCTAATAGTCAGAGAATGTGTCATCAATCAAAGGATTATTACATTAGGTACCAACTAACTATATGGCAGTCATCGGTATCTGGGTCTTCCAAAGTGTCACTACTCATATTTCTAGTTTCACATTAAAGTTAAATACATGACAGAGAATTGGTTTTGTAAAATATTAAAGCATTTTATAAAATCAAGTAATTTGGGAAATATAAACAGAAATAATATAAGTAAAATGCATATGGAGGAAAAGAAAACATTACTTATTATTAAGAACTGAAAAGTTCTTGTGGCTATAAGTATTTTCTCTATAATGAGGCAACTGAGTATGACTTTTGAATAATGTTAAAAGTAATGAATTAAAGAGAAACACCAGCTATAAATTTGAATTTTCATAATTAATATCATGTGAATACAATTTTCCTAATGGGTAAAATGTTACTGATTCTCGGAACTGAGATTTTCCATTCCTAATCATCAGGTATCACATCAAAGAATATTCATTAAGTACACTAAAGTCATTATAAATGCATCAGTCATCCTATAGATATACTTATAGCCTTGTGTTTATAATTATATATCCATCTTGAAAGTTTTGTTTAAACATTGCCTAGCCTTCATTACATATGGTTGAATCTATTGGTTGTAAACAGTGATGCTGTACGCAACTATAGAAATATTAAAAAACGTCTTATTCTTTCATAAATAAGCTACTGAAATCCATCCTACATAGTCCCAAAGTGGGAGAACAAACCTTTAGAATTTTACATCTAAAGTTATAGCACTTACTATGGAAACTGAGATCATACTGCCAGAAGATTAAAAACCCAACTGAAATACAACCATATTTCAAAGCTTACTTCAGTGAGTCATTGTCTCAAAATAAGAAACAGAATGGACACGTTGCTCAGTCTAGCCTAATTTGTAGGCTCTTGGACAATGTTCTGTTTGCTTTGTGTACTTAAGTTAATTTATCATTTTGTGTATGTTTATCTAACAGAACACGAATTGAGATTTACTTTTCTTATGACTGTGAACAGTCACAAAATATTCTAAGCAATACATCCCTGAACTCAACTCTAAATGAATACAATTAACCTAAATGTGTCATTGGTCCTTAGTATTATGTTACGGTCTAAGATTTTTATTGATATCCACTTGGTAAAACTCCCATAAAATTTCAGATATTTGCACTGAAGTGAGCTTTTGCTTTTTGCTTTTTAGGCAAGGTCTAACTCTGTACTCCAGGCAGAACTGAATCACATAACATAGACCAGGCAGGCTCCATGCTTGTTGCATTCCACATGCATTAGGCTAAGTGATTGGACAATTAAAGGCATGAGCCCCTAGAGTGGCCAATTTTTCCCTTTTGCCTTAAAATTTTGTATTCACTGTTGCTGCTGTTTTAGGGAATGAGCATGATATGTGTGATTCATTGGAATGAATCTTAATGTTTAAAAAAGAAAATTTTAATTCTGTTTCTATTACTTATATCCTGAATCTTTCTCAAATGCATTATTAAATATTTATATTTAGAGGCACATGCTTCATACACACAGTGGTAGTTTTCCTAGAAAATGCCTAATGAAGCCAGAACCCTCGTGATATCATAGTTACATGAATGTGACAGGTCCAGTGGGAAAATGACTGCAACAATAGGGAAATCATATACATTTGATAACACAGACCATAATAATAAATCCTATATTACTGTATTATGTGATGATCAATTGACTGCTTATAGTCATTGAAGGATACACTCCTGTAGCAGTTAATCATTAATACACTTTGACCTTCTAGTGACTGTGCTTTTAGTCACCCACTGGAGCTCTCTGGATTCATGAAGAAACACACACACACATGTAACCTTTATATTTTAATATATCTAACTAGCTCTATGACTGGGCATTTCCAGACCTCCTCACATTTAGCATATATTCCCCTTCAGTATTCTTGAATTAATACTTGATAAATCAATACTTTATCAATGCCACCCAAGGGCCAATGGAGGGAGTTGGCCCCAGGGCCACTTTCCCAGATTCTTACATGTTTGCAGACCTTTAAGTCTGACCTTTCTGCTTCCCTATCACAGCAAGTTTCTCCTTCCTCTTTCCTTTATCCTTTGCCCAGGAAATCTAAAAATCCCGCCTCTGACTCCCTGCCCATCCATTGGCTATTGGAAACTTTATTTCCCAATCAGAGCCAATTGGGGACAGGCTTCCTTTAGCCTATGTGCAGGACACGGCAAACAGATTTTGGGGGTAACACAATCAGCATGAGAATACGAGCAGCTTCATAAGCCCGAGGAAAAAAATTAAAACATGTTTCCTGCATCTCATGATTACAAAAAGAAATCATGTCAGATATTTGACCTGACTATATAGTGTGAGTACACTGACGGGAAAATCTGCATTAAAAAACACATTAGAAATGAACTTCTTAGAGCATACCTGTTGAAGTGACTCTTTAATAGAGCATATGCTAATAGAAACTAAATAACACATGAATCAAAAAAGAAACCAGCACAGAAATTAGACAATACTTTATATAGAATAAATGTAAATTTGCAAGCTGAAGTGTATGCCTTGCAACTAATGCCATACTTAGAAATACATAGCTGTAGACATGGTAAAATGAAAACATTAAAAACAAGTACTTGATATTCTTCTTATGAAAATGAATATCACATTAGCAACTTGAACTCTTGGTACTCATAAGAAAAAAAATAAAGATTAGAATAAATACAAATACAGTAGGCAACAAAATAGAGATATTGAAAAGGAAATGTTGGCTCTTTTAAAAGATTGGCAAATTTGAAAGCATTTTAGGTAGGTTAAGAAACTAAGAGATGCCAGGCGGGCAGTAGTGGCGCACGCCTGTAATCCCAGCACTTGGGAGGCAGAGGCAGGCAGATTTCTGAGTTCAAGGCCACCCTGGTCTACAGAGTGAGTTCCAGGACAGCCAGGGAGAGAAACCCTGTTTCGAAAAACCAAAAAAAAAGAAAGAAAGAAAGAAAGAAAGAAAGAAAGAAAGAAAGAAAGAAAGAGAGAGAGAGAAAGAAAGAAAGAAAAGAAACTAAGAGACATTCAAAATTAAAAGCAGATGTTAAAAGGGGTCCATTATTATAGACCTTACAGCTACACAGAAGACTAAAAGAAAGTGAAAAGTAACATATCAATAATTTAGATAAGATGGTGATTTTTTTTTTGGAAAAACATATCTTCGCTATGATAACTCCTACTCAGATAATGAATTCCAACTCAACAATAAAATTGTATTAGCTGATGAACAGATATTTGGTTTGACATTTCTTCTAAGATGCATAGATACTCAGTAAACAAATGTGTCAGGGCTCACCATTGTTAAGCATCAGAAAAGTCAAATCAAAATAAAACCAAGAGGTTTCATGATATCAAAAGTTGGTATTATTTTTAAAGAATAAACAAAAGCAAGTATGGCTAAGTATATGAGGAAATTAAGTCCGTGCCTACTACTCGCAGAATCACAAAGTGAAATGCCAATGTGGAAGATAATTGCAGCAGCTCCTCAAAAGTTCAGTTTTGGTTTATGTTACAACCTCATCAATTGATTTGCACTATGAGGGGTGTACCCAAGAGAACTGAAATGTATGCCCATGCAAAAAAGTACACATAGATGTTCATAGCTTTATTATTTACAATAACCCCAAACAGAAACAACTCAAGTACATGTCAAGTTATATTTTGATGAAATATATGTATAATCCATGAAGAGTTGTGTGGTGCTGACACATTCTACTACATGGGTTCACCCTGAAAACATGCTAAATGCCAAGATTGTGACACAAAATGCTCCTTGTATAATTTCATTGCTAAGAACTGTCCATAACTAGGCGGTGGTGGTGCACGCCTGTAATCCCAGCACTCTAGGAGGCAGAGACAGGTGGATTTCTGAGCTCCAGGCCAGCCTGGTCTACAGAGTGAGTTCCAGGATAGCCAGGGCTATACAGAGAAACCCTGTCTCGAAAAAACCAAATCCAAAAAACCAGCCCCCCCCAAAAAAAACTGTCCATAATGGGCAGGTACATGACAAAATGTAGTGTTTGCTTAAAGTTGGAGATAAAGTGGATGAAGACTTGACTGCCAATCCTTAGCTGAGCTAATGAAAATCAGCTTGTAATTGGTTGTATTTATTAGAATTTTTACATTTCCAAAAAACAGTCTAGTTATATATTTTATCAAGGTGAATAATGCCACAGGAAGCTCTTACAAAAATTAAATAAAATTTTGTACATGCTTAAATGTTGAGACATTTTGGATATGAATAAAACCCCATGAAGTAGGAAGGAACTTTTACAACTTTGGTAAAATTTTAATGAGTATCATGTTGTCATCGTTCAAATAATTTTTCTTGTCTAAGGTCGCATTCCATCAGTATTACAATGAATTTACAGAGACAACTTCACCTACTGTCAGAAAAACAATGCATATGTTGGAAAAAAGGAAGATGATTTCAGCAGGAGAAGCAATAGCTCTCAGTATGTTCGGTGTCTTAGTAATGGCTCATGTCCTCATTCGTCTGACACCTTCAGCTAAGATAGTATGATATACCGAATTTCATTTGTTTCAGTATTTTGCAGTGTCTTTTATGAAACGTCTGATTCAAAGTTTTCAATTTCTCTTTCATAAACCAATATAGTCCCAAATGGAAAAAGAATTGCTGTGAGTTACTCCTCTTGGGGGGTGCAGAAATGTCAGGAGGCAAAGTGCCACCTGGAGAACTCTGATGGCTTGATATGCTGTTAGGCAGTACATAGTCTGAGGGTTGTAGAGAAGATAAATGTATTGATGGTTAATTTTCTTTGATAGTTCATGTACATATGTACTATATTCAGTGTTCTCTCTTTTCTCTCACTCTCTTATCTCCTTTCCACTCCTCTCCCTCACCCTCCCAGCAGGTCCCTCCCCCATACTCTTACCTTTATAGTTCTAGTGAACATAGTCTATCAAGATTCCCGATTTTAGAACTGAACCTACCTTTACATCGAACACATACTTCCTTAAACTTACTTTTTGTTTATGTGACAAACTGAGCAGGTATCATGTACCACGAGTACTCTGGTTATTCTGTGATGCCAGGGGAATTCAGATGTTGTCCATGCTTTATAGAGAGTGCACTTTGTTCCTCCTATGGCACTGCAAACCCCTCAGCTCCTTGGGTCCTTTCTCTAGCTCCTCCCTTGGGGACTCTGTGTTCAGTCCAATGGCTGGCTGAGAGTGTCCCATCTGTATTTCTCAAACACTAGCAGAGCCTCCCAGGTGATGGATATATCCGACTCCAGGCAGCAAGTGCTTGTGGGCATCGATACTCCCAGAGCTCCTAGAGACAAAACCATCAACCAGAGAGCACACATGGCTCCAGACACACAGGCAGCAGAGGATGGCCTTGTCAGGCACCAAAGGGAGGAGAGGCCCTTGGTCCTGGAAAGACTTGATGCGTAGAGGAATACCAGGACCGGGAAGCAGGAGAGGGTTGATTGGGGAACAGGGGCACAGGAGATGGTTTATGGGATTTTCAGGGGAGGTACCAGAAAAGGGGACAACATTTGAAATGGAAATAAAAAATATATCTAACAAAAAAATTTTTAAAAAATAAAGTGCACTCTGGTAGAAGTAAGGGATGTTACCCCTATTAATGCAAATTTCTAAGTGAAAAATAAGGCCCTCTGTTAGACGAATTCCTTAGAATATGATCTAGCCTAGCCTGTCCTGGATTCTTCTCTTGTGTGATGTCATTTGATCTGAATTTAGGAAGGTAAACAGAATTTAATCCTATAACAGAGAGTTGGGGAGGAGTGAAGCTGGTATCCTCTTCCTAAGACTAGGTGGAAATTCTTGTGGGAAGGCAACCATAAGGCCCTTCCAGGAACATCAAAGGGAGACAGTACAGGCTTCAGAGTAGGCAGCAGCCATATTGGAAAGTTCAGTTGAAAACTATCTTGTGCCAGTAAAAGAAAGTCACATGGAGTACTATGTCCCAAGCGAGAATGGGGTTTTAGAAAATTTACTAGACTGCTATGACCAACTATCATCAACTGTGAGCCTTTTATGAAAGCTACAGACAGCCAACAAAAAATGGTACCACTTTGGACTGGGATGCTAAGATGTGGTATGACATTACCAGATGCTAGAAGCTTGGGAGAAAATCAAAAGATTTGATGTGATACTGAGTAAAGGAAAAGTGTGAGTTGATTAACAGTGCTTTTCTCATGTTTCAGGTTAAAGCTATGTTTTCCACTATATAATTCAATTTCCTCATAAAAATAGAAAATCTTTAAAGACAGATTGGACCTGGGGAGATAGCTCAGTTGGTAGAGAAACTTGCTCCTGATCTAGATTCCTGAAGTGTTCCACAAGTTGTTTTCTGGCAGCGGCACATGCATTTCAATATGAATACAAAGTAAATAAAATGTAATTTAAAATGTTTGGAGATAGATCCTTACTTTTCTTTATGTCTCAAGGCATATTGCATGCAAAAGGGAGGTATTGTTACAATTTGATTATGCATTAGATTGAATTGAAAATAAAAATAAACCATTCATACATTTTTTTCTACACTTTATATAGATGTTCACAGTAGATATACTTACGGATATGAGTAGTACTAAGTGATTATTTATTTTGCCTGCTTATTAGGCAGCTACTGAGGCCAGCATTGGATTTACAAAATATACATAATTTATTGACCCTTGTTCAAAGACAAAACGAGCTGCCCAGAATGCTTTAACTGCATTTTGCTTTATTGCTCCCTGGAGAAACATTTTGTCATTGATTATACATTTTGGATTGTCAAAACATGGATTTCATTAATGCTGGGTCTATTTTATGATATCACTATGTATTTGGAATGCTAACTCCAGCATATGCTTCTAAACAAATGCATCATATAAAGCAAATGAACATTAAGGAAGGGCCACTGTGCCCAGTTTGGGAGCAGTCAGCAGGTTCAGTGATTGTGAGGGAAACAGTCATAGTGCTTGGAATCACATTCAGAAGCTAACACTGAACTGCAGAATGATGAGAAAGATGAGCTGCACCTCCAATTCCCTGTGATACTCCCTCATCTTCTCCCGGCATGTAATTATAAAAGTTCCTCAATATTCATGAGCAAGAAGCCTCAGGTACCAAGAAAATATCATGAGATTTGTTTAACCTAGAGATTTATGCCTTTTTAACCTATGTGCACAGTGTGTTCTTCAAACTGTCATGAAGACCTACAGGGAACTGTGTTTGGGGCCGCTGGGGAAACGGCACCTGCTCCACTGCTTGAGCACCTTTGACAATTTCATTGATAATCACACTTCCTATTTTCATAACTTCAACCAAGCTTTTTCTTTCCAAAATATGTTTTCTCTTCAATAAAAGGGCAAGAAAAAATTAGTATGGCTATAGCAACTTAAGGTTCAAATCAATTTACAGCAAGTAATACAGGTACCACCTTAATGTCTTTGGAAAAGCAAACCAAAGTTCTTTACTTTCTAGACCGATGTTTATGAGATTTCTTCTTCTTTAGAAAATATCTGTGTAGTACTTAAACTAGGAATCTTTAATGCTGACACAGAATACTTTATTCTGTGTGAAATTATTTTGTCATAAGTTGTATATAACTATGTCAGGAAAATACTAATGTATAACTGGGAATAAACCAATTAATATGAGTTGTCACAACATTTCTATATTCCTCTAGTTTACTGTGTTAGCACTTAGATATACATTATTTTTGAAAAACAGTATTTCCTTATTTATTTATTCTTCTCTCATATAATACATCCTAACTGCAGTTTCCCATGCCTCCTCTCCTCCCACTCCCTTCTTCTATAACCAATCAATTACTCTTCCATTTCCTTACAGAAAAGGACAGGCCTCCCAGGAATGTCAATCACACATGACATATCAAGTTGCAATAGGACTAGGCAACTCCCCTCATATTAAGACTGGACAAGGCAGCCCAAATAGTAGGCAAAAGAGTCAGAGACAACCCCTGCTCCCTCTTTTAGGAGTCCCCATAAGAAGACCAAACTACCTAAGAATAGCATATATGTATAGACCTAAATCAGATTCATACAGGCTCTCTGATAGTTGGTTTAATCTCTGTGTGGCCCATTATGTCCTGCTTACTTGATTCTGTGGGCCATTCTCTTGTGGATCCTTGACCTCTATGGCTCCTATAATTCTTCCTCCTCCTTTTTCACAGTGTCCCCAAGTTACACCTAACGTTTGGATATGGGTCATCCACATGTTTTCCTCAGTTGCTAGATGATGGCTCTCTGATGACAACTATCCTAGGCTCACATCTCTGAGTAAAGTAGAATATCATTAAGAATTATTTCATTGTCTTTTTAAAGGTTATATTTGGTTCCAACATGAGGCACTGTCAGGCATGGGTTCTCTCTCTAGGTATGGGCCTCAAGTTGGACCAGTTATTGGAAGAGCATGTCCACATATTCTGGAAACAGATATTTTAACTTTATACTTAAGATGTTAAAAATTCTAAGGGAATTTACTATAAAGAGATAAGAGATAAAGAGTGAATGAGGAAGAGAGAAAGGGGCCTAAATTAGGACAAATGGTATTGAGTAAAAGAGTTGGAAAATGGCTCCTATGTTAAGGAAACAAGGGTTGGAAAAAAAAGAAATTCTAGTAATAATTGATGCACATTAAAATGCATTTATCTACTGGGAGGTTGAGCAAAGAATTAGTCTTTTAATTACTTTTACTCTGCTTGAACAGTGATACTTTGAATTTAACACTTGAATGAGTTTGGGCCACTTAAGACACTTGGATTTATTAATATTATAGAATACACACTCACATTGACACACACACACATTTCCACAGCCACATCAGCTTATATACTATTCAGTTTATTATAAATATAACTTTAAAAATAATTATGAACATATTTCATTAGGATACAATAGCTAAGTTATAAAATTTGATTGTCTTTCATGTGCATTCTTTTTCAATCACTGATAAGTGGATATTAATGAGCCCAGAAGCCCTAAATACTCAAGACACAAATAGCAAGTCAAATGATTCCCAAGAAGAAGAAAGGAGAGGACCCTAGGCCTGTAAAGATTGCATCCAGTTTAGTAAAGAAACCGAGGGGGGAGGGGGAATTATTGGGGAACAGATGGGGGGGTAGAGGAACTATGGGAACTATGGTGGGTGGGAACTGGGAAAGGGGAAAGCCTTTGGAATGTAAACATAGAATATAGAAAATAAAATAAAATAAAATAAAATAAAATAAAAATTGATTGTCATAATTTTCTAACTACCAAAAGACTGGTGTTTGAGCAGAGGATTAGCTCTTTGGCCTCTTTTATCGGGTACAAGGCACCCAATAAACTTAAAATTAAGGCCTTCTAGGAGAATGTTATGTTACTTTTACCCAAAAATCTAAAAAAAAGTAAATATTGTAAGCTGAAAATAGACTGTAAGCCTCAGCCTCTTGCAAGGCAGTCCAAGTTTTCTATTAAGTTTAACAATGTCTTTTATGGAAATGTGCAGTGGGAGGTATAAGACTCTTTCATTCCTTGGTTTTAAATAAATGGGTCAGTTAGCTCAGAGAAGCAGCTGTAATAAAAGCTAACTGGAATATTACCTGATTCTTTCTTCTTGTCCTCCTAAATCACTTAAGAACCCTGCTAGTCTCCACACACCAAAATTGCCTACATGATTAGTTCGTGCCCAGTTCTACTGAGATTTTAATGTAGAACTTCTAAATGGTATAGGTATGTCTGGGTCCTAGTTAACTCTTTAAACTAAAGGCTGAATGATTTCTGAATGTTGCACCTAGACAAGTGAAGTTAAATGGACTTAAATTCTCTCTGTTGCCTTTTAATGTGAGTTAGGAAAAATATCTTAGAAGAATAGAGAGCTGCTGATAGGAAAGTAAAATGTGAAGTCTTCTTGGGGTGTTATGAAGCCCTGTGGGTTCCAAAGCTTCCAAGTAGCTTTCACTTTCTGCTCTAACAATTTCAACTTTAGAAATGTATTCTCAGGAGGAACTTTACATTCATATATATGAGTATATATATATGTATATATATGAATATATATAAGAATTTATACACAAAATGCTAGTCATTTGGATATTTATAATAAAAGCAAAAGGCAACATCTAACACTAGAATAGTATCCTATATGCATAGGGTAGCATTCTATATACCATGAAAACTTACCTTCTATAATGTCATCCAATATTTATCATCCAATATTTATTATAAAATACTCAAGATACACTCACAGAAGAAAAATTTTCAAACTAACCATATAGATACTTTTGCCAATTTTCCTTTTATATAAAATAACATTTTATTACAAATGAGACAACCAATTCTAATTTTAAAAAGGGAAAGTTATAAATAGAATAGTAAGAACTATCTTGGGAAGAATTCAAAACAAAAATTAGGTGGGTTAGGGAATAGGAGCTATAATACAGATGTTAGGACAGAATTACCTTGATTATAAATATTCTTTTTTTTTTTACCATTTCTGGCCTTGGGTGTTTTGTTAAATTGTGCATAGCTCTTTGGGGCAAACACTGTCATCCCATTAGGTACAACTCCATTAAAAACTTATTATATATGCACACATATGTATTATATGTGTATCTTAAATATATTTAAATATGAATATATTAATCCTTAGGGATATTTATCTCTTTCTTCCTCTGCCCTGTATTACCCTCCTTCCTCCATCTCCAGTTAAAGTTGTCCCATATTCTTTCTGTAATACAGCATATCACATTAATTAACTGTCACATGCTGAAATATCTTTGCATTTCAGGAATAAATTATATTTGGTCTTGGTGTATTGATGCTGCTCAATTTGCTTTTCTTGTATTTTTCAAGAGAAGTTTTTTTTTAATTTTTATTTTCTATATTCTATGTTTACATTCCAAAGGCTTTCCCCTTTCCCAGTTCCCACACACCATACTTCCCATAGTTCCTCTCCCCCTCAACTATTCCCCAATCATTCCCCCTACCCCCTCGGTTTCTTTACTAAACTGGATGTAATCTTTACAGGCCCAGGGTCCTCTCCTTTCTTCTTCTTGGGAATGCAAAATCACCTCTTCTGCAAGAGAAAATGAACTCAATTTATCTGGCATCTGAGTATTTCATCACTCATCATGAAAGACTCAAGATAAAGAGTCTTAGCTTATCTTAGGCCCTATGTATGTCAGGTTCTCAGACTGTAGGACAATTATGTAGGAATCAAAATGTGATGTAGTAATTGGGAATTAACCTTCCAATAAAATATTAGGAGATAAAGTAGTAACTTCCCAAGAGTACATCAGTATAGAAGAACTAGATGTATCGTGCCCCCACAAATAACATATATCCAATACTATATTTTGTCTTAAAATCAGAAAAGTTTGATAAAATTGCAACTTAAATGGTACCTACACTATGTCTAACATTGTTAGTTGTTTGGGGGAGGGCCTCAAAAATTATGTTTCTTTATCCCTCAAAATAGGAGCAAGAAATCATTTTCTCTTATAATAGAAAACCGAAAATGTACAGTAACGAAATTTATCAGTATCTGTCTATTTATCTTCAGAGATCCACAGATCCATCTCTCAACAATTTATCTGTGAGCTTGGAATATACATCCTCAGTGTGTCATTGTTAATAATGACATCTCACAAGAGCCCTGCTAAGATCTGTCATTGTCACCTGGTTTAGAAGGGAAATCATGTTTACAGAAGCTGTGCAACACAGTTGATGGATGCGTAGTTTAAGTAGCATCAGCTGAAGATAGCCTAAAATATTTTCACCATCTACTGTGGTTTGGCGATGATGAGGCATCCTCAAACTCCAAACTCTGTATCCATCCTGGAGAACCCTGGTCCATCTGGTCTGAGTTAAAACTAAACTGGGTAGTACCTTGGGTATTTGGTTCAGAGCCAGAATCTCTAAGATACAAATCAAAGGGTCATATGATTAGAGTTGTCTTGTCATTGGGCTTATCTTTAATCTACCTTTAATTTCAATATGGTTATAAAACAAGGAACTGATGCACCCAGTGGCCAGCTAGGAAGAGGCAGCCTGCTCAGGTGGGTCCAGCCCTGCTGAACGGATAGGGCCAGAGGATCCAGTACAGAGGCCTCTGGCAGGAGCCATCCAGTCTGACTTCTGGATCAGGGACACCCTCACCCACAGCACTCCATCTCTGGGTGGTGTAGGGGATCAGTTGTGAGCCCAACGGCCAGCTAGGAGGAAGCAGCCTGCTCAGGTGGGTCTGGCCCTGTTGAGCAGATGATCTAGTCAGGAGGCCTCTGGCAGGAGCCTTCTGGATTCCACCTCTGGATCAAGGACACCCTAGACCATGGTAATCCATCTCTGGGCCCTGCAGGAGGCCAGCTATACATCCAGAGACCTGTGAGGAGGAGACAGCCAGCAAAGCCTGCATCCAGAGCTGATCAGGGCCACAGATCCTCTATTTGGGGCCATCTCTTCTGACTTTGAGAAGGGGCACTCCATCATCTTGGATCCCAGACAACAAAGAGATCTGACAATGCCAGGCTCATAGGAGGTTCAAACACCAGCCAGTGACAACAAGACCAACTAACTCCAGAGATAACCAGATGGCAAAAGGCAAATGTAGGAACGTTACTAACAGAAATCAAGGCAATATGGCAGGATCTGAATCCAATTCTCCAACAAAAGCAAGTCCTGGATACCCCAACACACCAGAAAAACAAGATTTGGATTTAAAAAGCACTGGTCATGATGCTGCTAGAGGAACACAAAAAGGACATAAATAAATCTCTTAAGGAAAAACAGGGGAACATGAATAGGTTAGAAGCTCTTAAAATGGAAACACAAAATCACTTAAAGTACTTCAGGAGAATATGGGTCCACAGATAGAAGCCAATAAAGAGGAAACACAAAAATCACTTAAAGAAATGCAGGAGAAATTGAGTCAACAGGCAGAAGTCATGAAAAAGGAAACACAAAAATCTCTTAAAGAATTACAGGGAAACACAAACAAGTGAAGGAACTGAGCAAAACCATCCAGGATCTAAAAACAGGAGTAGAAGCAACTAAGAAATCACAAAGGGAGACAACTTTGGAGATAAAAAAACCATGGGAAGAAATCAGGGACCATAGGTGCAAATATCAGCAACAGAATACAAGAGATAGAAGAATCTCAGATGCCGAAGATACTATAGAAACCATTGACTCAACAGTCCATGAAAATGTAAAATGCAAAAAGCTTGCAACCCAAAGCATCTAGGAAATCCAGGACACAATGAGAAGACCAAATCTAAGGGTTATAGATATACATGAGAGTGAAGAGTTAAAACATAAAGGGTCAGCAAATATTTTCAACAAACTTATGGAAGAAAATTTCCCTAACCTAAAGAGAGAGATGCCCATGAATATACAAGAAGCCTACAGAACTCCAAACAGACTGGACCAGAACAGCAATACCTCCAGTCACATAATAATCAATACCCCAAATGTACTAAACTAAGAAAAAATATTAAAGGCAGTAAGAGAAAAAGGCCAAGTAACACATAAAGGAAGACATATCAGAATTATACCAGACTTCTCACCAGAGCCCATGAAAGCTAGAAGATCCTGGGAAGATATCATGCAGACTCTAAGAGAACACAAATGTCAGCCAAGACTACTATACCGAGCAAAACTCTCAAACACCATAGATGGAGAAACCAAGATATTCCATGACAAAACCAAATTTATATAATATTATTCCACAAACCCAGCCCTACAAAGGATAATAGGAGGAAAACTCCAATACAAGGACGGTAACTACACCCTTGAAAAAGCAAGATAGTAGCCTTCTTTCATCAAACCCAAAAGAAGATAACCACTTAAATATAAAAATAACAACAAAATGACAGGAAGAAATAATCACTAGTCCTTAATATCTCCTAACATCAATGGACTCCATTCCCCAATAAAAAGACATAGACTAAATGACTGGATAAAAGAACAAGACCCTACATTTTGCTGCATACAGGAAACACACCTCAGTGTCAAAGACAAATACTACCTTAGAGTAAAAGGATGGAAGACAATTTTACAAGCAAATAGTCTCAGGAAACAAGCTGGAGTAGCCAATCTAATATCAGATAAAATTGACTTTCAACCTAAATCATCAAATGAGATACAGAAGCTCACTTCTTGCTGGTCAAAGGAAAAATCCACCAAGAAGAACTCTCAATTGTGAACATCTATGCTCCAAATGCAAGGGCACCCCCATTTGTAAAAGAAACTTTACTATAGCTCAAAGCACACATTGCACCTAACACAATAATTGTGGGTGACTTCAACACTCCGCTATCCTTAATGGACCAATCAGAAAAACAGAAACTAAACAGGAACACAGTGAAACTAATTGAAGCCTTGGACCAATTGAATTTTATATATGTATATATATAAGTCTTCCAACCAAAGAAAGCACAGGACCAGAAGGTTTTAGTGCAGAATACTATCAGACATTCAAAGAATATCTAACACCAATACTCTTCAAACTATTCCACAAAATAGAAACAGAAGGAACACTACCCAACTCATATATATATATATATATATATATATACACATATATACATATATAACTTTTCATCCTAAAGCAAAAGAATATACCTTTTTCTCAGCATCTCATGCTACATATTCCAAAACCAACCATATAATTGGTTACAAGACAGATCTCAACAAATATAAGAAGATCAAACTAATCCCATGACTCCTATTAGATTACTATGGAGTAAGAATGGTCTTCAATAGCAACAAAAACAACAGAAAGCCCACATACACATGGAGGCGGAACAATACTCTACTCAATGATACCTTGGTGAAGGAAGAAATAAAGAAAGAAATCAAATACTTTTTAGAATTTAATGAAAATGAAGGAACAACATATGCAAATTAATGGGACACAATGAAAACAGTGCTAAGAGGAAAACACAGAGCCCTGGGTGCCTCCAAAAAGAAGCAGGATAGAGCATACACTAGCAGTTTAATGCACATCTGAAAGCCCTGGAACAAAAAGAAGCTAATACACCCAGGAGGAGTAGAAGTCAGGAAATCATCAAACTCAGGGCTGAAATCAATCTAGTGGAAACAAAGAGAACCATACAAAGAATCAACAAAACCAGGAGCTGGTTCTTTGAGAAAATCAACAATATAGATAAACCCTTAGTCACACTAACCAAAGGGCACAGAGACAGTATCCAAATTAATAAAATTAGAAATGAAAAGGGGGATATAACAACAGAAACTGAGGAAATTTTAAAAAAATCATCAGATCCTACTACAAAAGCCTATACTCAACAAAATTGGAGAACATGGAGGAAATGGACACTTTCCTAGACAGATACCAAATACCAAAATTAAATCAGGAACAAATAGATCATCTAAACAGTCCCATAACCCCTAAAGAAATAGAAGGGTTCATAGAAAGTCTTCCAACCAAAGAAAGCACAGGACCAGAAGGTTTTAGTGCAGAATACTATCAGACATTCAAAGAATATCTAACACCAATACTCTTCAAACTATTCCACAAAATAGAAACAGAAGGAACACTACCCAACTCATTCTATGAAGCCACAATTACGCTGATACAAAAACCACACAAAGATCCAACTAAGGAAGAGAACTTCAGACCAATTTCCCTTATGAACATCTATGCAAAAATACTCAATAAAATTCTTCTCAACAGAATCCAAGAACACATCAAAATGATCATTCACCATGATAAAGTAGGCTTCATCCCAGAGATGCAGGGATGGTTCAATATATGGAAATTCATCAAAGCAATCCACTACATAAATAAACTCAAAGAAAAAAAAACATATGGTCATTTCATTAGATGCTGAAAAAGCATTTGACAAAATTCAGCATCTTTTCTTGCTTATAGTCTTGGAAAGAACAGGAATTCAAGGCTCATACATAAACATAATAAAAGCAATATACAGCAAACTAATAGCCAACATCAAACTTAATGGAGAGAAACATGAAGCAG
Source organism: Apodemus agrarius (assembly GCA_964023405.1). NCBI lineage: Eukaryota > Metazoa > Chordata > Mammalia > Rodentia > Muridae > Apodemus > Apodemus agrarius. Next base: position 11,929,762 of record OZ030006.1, on the reverse strand, counting down.
TCCCACTAAAATCAGGGACTGGTCAAGGCTGACCCCTCTCTCTATATCTTTTCAGTATAGTACTTGAGGTATGAGCTAGACCAATTTGACAACATAAGGAAGTCAAAGGGATACAAATTGGAAAGGAAGAAGTCAAACTATCACTATTCACAGATGATATGATAGTATACTTAAGTGACCAAAAACATTCCACCAGAGAACTCCTACAGCTGATACACAACTTCAGCAAAGTGACTGGTTATAAAATCAACTCAAGCAAATCAGTAGCCTTCTTATATTCAAAGCACAAGCAGGCTGAGAAAGAAATTAGGGAAATGACACCCTTTACAATAGCCACAAACAATATAAAGTATCTTGGTGTGACTCTAACCAAACAAGTGTAAAATCTCTATGACAAGAACTTCAGGTCTCTGAAGAAGGAAATGGAAGAAGATCTCAGAAAATGGAAAAATCTTCCATGCTTGTTGATTGGCAGAATCAATATAGTTAAAATGACCATCTTGCCAAAAACAATATACAGATTCAACACTACACTATCCCCATCAATACCCCAATTCAGTTCTTCATAGAGTTAAAAGAGTAATTCTCAAATTCATCTGGAATAACAAAAAACCCAGGATAGCTAAAACTATTTTCAACAGTAAAAGAACTTGTGGGATGTATGGTGGGGGGGGACCTGGGAAAGGAGAAAGCCTTTGAAATGTAAACATAGAATATAGAAAATAAAAATTTAAGTAAAAAAAGTTACTGAGAAATACCTTATATACATAATAAAGGTTTTGCTATATTGAAAAAAAAAGAACTTCTAGTGGAATTAATATCTCGGACCTCAAGCAGTACTACAGAGCAGTAGTGTTAAAAATTGCATGGTATTGGTACAGTGACAGGGAGGTGGATCAATGGAATAGGATTGAAGATCCAGAAATGAACCCACACATCTATGACCACTTGATCTTTGACAAAGGAACTGAAAACATTCAGGGGGAAAAAAGCCTTTTTAACAAATGGTGCTGGTTCAACTGGAGGTCAGCATGCAGAAGAATGTAAATTCATCCATTCTTATCTCCTTGCACTAAGCTCAATTCCAAGTGGGTTAACTTAAAGCCAGACACACTGAAACTAATAGAAAAGAAACTGGGAAAGACACTTGAGGACATGGGCACAGGGGGAAAGTTACTGAATAGAACACCAATAGCTTATGCTCTAAGATCAAGAATTGACAAATGGGACCTCATAAAATTACAAAGTTTCTGTAAGGCAAAAGACACATCAAAAGAACAAATTGGCAACCAATAAATTGGGGAAAAATCTTTACCAACCCTACATCTGACAGAGGGCTAATATCCAAAATATACAAGAAACTCAAGAAGTTAGACCCCAGAAATCCAAATAACCCTATCAAAAACTAGGGTATAAAACTAAACAAAGAATTTTCACCTGAAGAACTTCAGATGGCCAAGAAGCACTTTATGAAATGTTCAACATCATTAGTCATTAGGGAAATGCAAATCAAAACAACCCTGAGATTCCACCTCACACCAGTCAGAATGGCTAAGATTAAAAACGCAGGAAACAGCAGGTGTTGGCAAGGATGTGGAGAAAGAGAAAGATTCTTCCACTGCTGGTGGGATTGCAAGCTGGTACAACCACTCTGGAAATCAGTCTGGCAGATCCTCAGAAAACTGGGCATGACACTTCTAGAGGACCCTGCTATACCACTCCTGGGCATATACCCAGAGTATTCCCCAGCATGTAATAAGGATACATGCTCCACTATGTTCATAGCAGCCCTATTTAAAATAGCCAGAATCTGGAAAGATCCCAGATGTCCCTCAACAGAGGAATGGATACAAAAAAATGTGGTATATCTACCCAATGGAGTACTATTCAGCCATTAAAAACAATGAATTCATGAAATTCTTAGACAAATGGATGGATCTGGAGAATATCATCCTGAATGAGGTAACCCAATCACAAGAGAGCACTCGTGGCCCCTGGTTCTGGAAAGGCTCAGTGCCTCAGTGTAGGGGAATACCAGAACAGGGAAGTCGGAAGGGGTGGATGGGGGAACAGGAGGAGGGAAAAGGAAAGGGGAAATCATTTGAAATGTAAATAAAGAATATATTGAATAAAATATTAAAATAAAACAAGGAACTAAAAAACAAAACCAATGGAATTGAAAAATCTTTTGCTAACTAAAATCTCTTTCCTGAAGCACTGAAGGAAATGTTTCAGAAGCTATTTGGCTTAAATGATAGTAACATTTAAATCTGAACAACAGCCCAATTATTTCTATTTTCAAAGATGAAATTGAGCCTCTAACAATTTATATGGATTTCTTTTATCTACTTTTAAAGATACTTGTGTTTTCCTCGATGCTCCTTTATGGTGAACTGTACGGGAGCCATGTTAGTGGACCAGTCATGCGCACATTTATTTCCCTTTTGTTTTTCAGAGGAATCTGATATAATTACGAGTTGCAGGTTTCTACAGTAGATATTGTTAACTGGAGAGCTGACTCTAGTTCAAAGCTCATTTTCTGTCTCCTGGAAAGTAAGAGCTCCCTCATCCCTATAAAAGAGTCATGGCTCTGATTTTGGTCAACTAGACATAATAAAATATCTTTTTAATGGTGAGGATACATTAACTATATGGAAACAGCTAATCCAGACAGTAGGTGATGCACAGCTCCCCTGTTACATGACCCTTTCTCATGCTGTAGTTGTGGGAGGATTTAACACTAAAGTAGTACCTTCACTGTGAGATACAAAGCTATAGAAATTACAAGGGGGAAAAATTCAAGGTCAGAAAACTTTAGTTTATGACATCATACATGGCCTATAGGCAAAATCTTAATTCTCTTTATATGTGATAATCAAGTATCATCATTTATTATAATATATGTCTTTTTTCTATGCTGCATCTAAATTATACCTAACTATAGATTTTAAATATCAGCAAATGGTCCTTAACATATTAGTTTCTCTATCAAGACTGCTTGATATGCTGATAAGGCATGATTCATTAGCAGACATACAATGCATGTAAAGGCAAATATCACATTGATTTACACACACTTAATTCAATTCTTATGCTTAGGCTGACAAATATTTCTTAACTGCTCTACCTTTATACTTCCTCTCAGCCACAATTGCAGTAGAACAGGCATCTTCCTTTACACATCAATACCTGTTTAATTGCTTGAATATTTTATTACACTTTTCCCACTTTATAAAAATGAATAAAGAGCAGGGAAATGGAAGTATTATGAATAGCTTGTAAATACAAATGTTGATTGCATAAGATTAACACAATTAAGATAAATACAAAATAATGTAGATGTACCACAAAAAACCATGTACCTTTCATCTTAATTTGATGTCTGTTGGAACGAAGCCAATTTGTTTTGTTTTCAGCTACGAGGAAAATTAAACATACAATGAAATGTATTATAAAATATTGACAACATAAAAAGACAGTGGTTATGAGCAAGGGCTGAGTAGGTTCTTCACGGTTATATTTAGTTGCATAAGATTATACTCCACCTTGGCTATTTCAAAAACGAAATGAAAGCTGTTATTCTATCAGGTACATGATAATGTGGTAGATATCTAGTGATAAATAAGATAAAATGTGTTCTATCTTTTCATTTATCTTGCACCCAATGGGTCATTATATTCTTGCATTCTTGAAATTTCTGTTTTGCTTTTAAGAAGAATCGTGAATTATTACCCTTATCACAGGAGCAGACCTTACTTCGTTTGTAGAACTTTATGAACATTCTCCAAACAAGTGCCATTTAAACTGAGATCAAGAGGATTTTCAGAGATAAAAAGGAAATGAATAAGAAGTCTATGCCAGGAAACCTAAGACAGCTAAGAGACCAGAAGAAATCTACTGTGATAAGGGAGAGAAAGGAAAGGAGAGGAGTGTGCTAGATAGGGTCGGAGGATCAGGCAGAGTCTATAAATATCTCAACTCCAAAGAGAACGGGGAAAAATATTATGGACGGCAAAGTCATAAATGTGTTTGTAAAACCTGCCTAGAGGAAAATAAGATTAGAATGAGATACTAAAGGAATATAGTCATAAAATTGCTCCTAGTATCATACTGCCATACCCATAGATCAGTACATCACTCAACCTTCATCAGATATTCGGTTTTTAGCAATAGATAACAGCTAGCAAAGACATCCACAATTGACCAATTTGTAGTGAAACATTTTGGAGCACTTGAACTAGACTGGATGTCTGTCCAAATCAAAGCCCTAGAGTCTATGTAAAAGAGGTCGAAAAACTGTAAGAACCAGAGATGATACAAGTTGAATCTAAGCAAACAGCATCTTCCAGACACAACAGGACTGATGTACTAATACATATGTGAACCCACAGAGACAGCATGCATGAGAATTGGGAAAATTCAAACCTGACAATTTACCAACACTGGAAAGGAAAGTAGAAGAAATGTCCTGCCCTGATTAAAGAAGTTATTTGCAGTTGAGACATGCTGAGAAAATTGATCGTCTCCAATGGAGTGACACGAAGTATATCAACCACATTCCAAGTCAGATCATATTTAGAGAACAGAAAATGAACTCCATGTTTTATGAGTACTTTTTTGTTCTGATTTAGCTTGATTTGGTATTCTTGTCATAGGAGGACTGTTTACTTGTCTTAAGTTTGGGCTTTTGTTTTAAGACAGGCACACACAGAAACAGACAGAGAGATGAGAAAGAAAGAGAAAAAAGAGGAATTTAAGAGACAGACAGAGAGACAGAGAGAGTTGTACAAGAGGTTGGATGGGTAAGGAAGTGGGGAAGATTTGGGAGGAGTTCAAAAAGAATATGATCAAAATATATTGTATGAAAAAAGTATCAAATGACAAAATGAAAAATGGAGTTTATCCATATTTTAAAAGAGACAAAACAGAGAGGTAAGTAGTTTTTTTCTATGAGGGTTGGAGGTGTGAACAGGATCAGGGCAGATTCATAAAGTGAAAGTAAAAGACTTTGTCTTCAAAGCAATAAATCTATAATTTATAATCCCACAAAAATCGTGCTAAAATCAAAAGTTACAATCCCAGAAAAATCAAAAACTGACTATCCTGGAAAAAAAAGAAAATTTTGTGCCTGGACATAAGAGTCGGTAATAGGTTATGTATATCAGTTGGCACAGTGTTTGGTAGACCTAATCAAACATGCACGTAGCCCTAGGTTCTACCCAACAGTAGGTGTCGTGGTACATGCTTACAATGTCAGCACTAGTGAATGCAAGACAGGGAATTAGAAATTTAAGTCCATCCTCAGATACCTAACAAGGTCAAATCCAACATGGACTCTATGAGATCCACCTCAGAAAAAATAAATAGTAGAAAGCAAAGAACACAAATTCAGCACCAAATCCTTTTTGGAGATGCAAATGTTGGTCATAATTACCCTCTGTCCTTGTTCAATCTCAGACACAGTTAAATTGTTTTGATTACTAATTCGTGTAATAGATAACTAGTGTGCAATTCCTTACCTTTGGATACTTGAGCATCTCCTGTTTAGTCTTAGTCCTCAGGGTTTAATTCTTCAGGACAAATACATAGCATCTATGAGATCTGAAACAACATAAACAAGTCCTTTTTCAGAGAGCATGTCTCTTAGTCCATGTTTGTGTGTGTCCCTTTCTTAAAATTATGCTACTGAAAAAGAAGCCATCAAAAAACATTTTTTCATAGGTGTGTCATTTAGGGTTCAAATTGAAGACTATTCAACCAGCACAGTTTAACAACTCTAGAACCTAGTCTTAGACTACCCTGCTCCCTAGAGATTTTCAGGGCAGCTGCTAAGAGTTAATTACATAGGTTTGTACAGAATTCTGCCTGGGAACAGTGTCAAGAATTAAGCCTGGCCTGCCTATCACATGAAGACTCTTCTTTCCCTTTGGGAGCTTCCAAGCTATTTGAATATAAACAAAACATGATCTATTCAGAAAGCATTGTGTGTGTTCTGTTAAGGATATTGACTTCATGAATTTCACAGGCAAATGGATGGAACTTGAAAATATCATCCTGAGTGAGGTAACTCAGTCATAAAAGAGCAAACACATTATGTACTCACTGATTAGTGGCTCTTAGCCCAAAAGTTCGGCCCAAGATTCAATTCACAGACCATATTAACCCTAAGATGAAGACCAAAAGGTGGATGCCGCAGTGCTTTTTAGAAGGGTGAAAAAAATACTCACAGTAGGAAATAATGAGATAAAGTGTGGAGCAGAGACGGAAGGAAAGGCCATTCAGAGACTGCCCCATCTGGGGAATGCATCCCACATACAGCCACCAAACCTGGGCATTATTGTGGATGCTGGGAAGTGCTTACTGATTGATGGAAGCCTGATATGGCTGAGAGGCTCTGCAATAGCCTGACAAATACAGAGGTGGAAGCTCACAACCAACTATTGGACCGAGCTTGGAGGTCCCTGGTGGAGGAGTTGGAGAAGGGACTGAAGTTGCTGAGAGGGTTTCCAGCCTCATGGAGGGAGCAACAGTGTCAACAGGCCAGACTCCTGGGGACTGGACCACCAACCAAAGAATACATATGGAGCGACCCATAGTGCTGGACACATATGTGGCAGAGGATGGCCTTGTTGGACATCAGTGGGAGGAAAGGCCCTTGAGCCTGAGTGTGTTTGATGCTCCAGTGTAAGGAAATGCCAGGGCAGGAAGATGGGAGTAGGTGGGTGGGTGGGGTAGCACCGTTATAGAAGCAGGAGGAGAGGGGATAGAATAGGGGATCCCAAAGGGAAGACCTGGAAAGGGAAAAACATTGGAAATGTAAATAAAGAAAATCTCCAATAAAGAAAAAATGGCTGTGTCCCCAAAGCAAGAGTTCCCAAAGGAAATTAAAATGAAAATTAAAAAAAAATTATTGAAGTGTATAGGAAGATCTATCTATTTTAATCTCTGTATATAATATACAAATTATATTATATACATATATATTCCTATGTACACACACACACACACACACACATAATGTTTGCATAAAGAAAATGACACCCTAGAATGGTTTATAGCCTATAGGAAATGGAAAGTTAATCATGAGAACATACAGCTCTATTGCACAAAGTCCCATCTGTTTTGTGATTCTAGCAACTTTTAAAATTATGTTTGATCATGTGGTCTTCAGGTCTGCATTCTTGCCCAGAAGGATCTGGTTTCATATTGAATAAACACAGTGTTTCAAGGGTGTGATAGATAAGTTTATCGAGGTACCTCTCCTCATGTCCAGTTGTCTAGAACTTATTAAAAAGCTGTGGCTCTCTAACTCTGACGTCTGAGCAAGACCTCTGGCTAAATGATAGTCTACTCTGCTTGAAGTTAAGAACAAAGCAAAACATTCCAAGAACTCATGGGGAGAAAAAGAAACAGTGAATTTTTTTTTAATTTTTATTTTCTATATTCTTTTTTTTCTTTTTTTTTTCTTTTTTTTTATTTTCTATATTCTTTGTTTACATTCCAAAGGCTTTCCCCTTTCCCAGTTCCCCCCTCCCTATGTCCCATAGTTCCTCTCCCCCCCAACTATTCCCCAATCATTCCCCCTCCCCCCACGGTTTCTCTACAAAACTGGATCCAATCTTTACAGGCCCAGGGTCCTCTCCTTTCTTCTTGGGAATCATTTGACTTGCTAATTGTGCCTTGAGTATTTAGGGCTTCTGGGCTCATTAATATCCACTTATCAGTGATTGCATTTCATGTGTATTCTTTTGTGATTGGGTTAATTCACTCAGGATGATATTTTCCAGGTCTAACCATTTACCTACAAATTGCATGAATTCATTATTTTTAATTGCTGAGTAGTACTCCATTGTATAAATATATCACATTTTCTGTATCCATTCCTCCTTTGAGGGATATTTGGGCTCCTTCCAATTTCTGGCTATTATAAACAAGGCTGCTATAAACATAGTGGAGCATGTGTCTTTATTGTATGCAGGGGAATCCTCTGGGTATATGCCCAGGAGTGGTATGCCAGGGTCCTCTGGAAGGGACATGCCCAATTTTCTGAGGAACCGCCACACTGATTTCCAGAGCGGTTTTACCATTTTGCAATCCCACCAACAGCAAAGTGATATCAGGCTCCTCTCCATTTCCGTCCCTGCAGTTCTTTCAGACAGGAACAATTCTGGGTTGGAGTTTTGACTCTGGGATGGCAACCCCCTCCCTTACTTGATGCCCTGTCTTTTGCCTACAGCTAGCCCCAGTGGGGATATTCTTTCTTGTTCTTCTTGAGACAGTGGAGGGGGAAGAGCATCAGCAGAGGGTAAGACTTTCTTATGAGACAACTAGGGTTGCTGTATAATAATAAAAAGTTTACTTATCTAAATCTAAGTTACTAAGCTACTATAGCTGACATGTTTTCTATCTTCCTCTAAGGCCAGAAACTATAGTCTCTGGCACTTAGCACCTCATCCTAAAGCAGCAAGAGATAAAATAAAGGATTAACTGCTAGAACCTTTTCCCTTTTGTTCAGATGCCTCTTGCTTGTCCAGCTAGGGGGAAATTTGGAGGAATAAACTTCTATTGAACCAGAAGAAGAGAATAATACTTGCAGAAGGGAAAACTTTTATATAGGCAAATATGCATAATCTCACATAAGTTCATACACAGATTCATGCATGCGCATTTATGCATTTGCATTCAAACCAGTTGGGCCCAGTTTGTTTGCATTCTCACAAGTACATACTTACATACACACATATGCATACATTCTCACAATTTCATGCTTACACACGTCCATACTTACATATTCATATGGAGCAAAAGATCAAGCCCTGGTGCGGAAGGCTTTCATTCTGGATGAAAAATGAGCTCCAATCTTTATTGTATAAAGAAATAGAAAGCTACCCTTTTAATGCAAAATTAATTAGATGCAAGTTTATATGAAAAAAAAAGCTTTGTTCCTTTTAATAAGACTAAGCCTGCCTTGTTATTAAGAAAGGGCCTGTTCTGTCCCACGGTAAGGAGAAGCCTGCCTGCTCCTTCAACTCTCTGCAGCTTCTTCTTCTCTTTTCTTTCTTTCTGCATTCTGCACATTGCTCTCTTAGAAACCTTCAGTTTCTAAGTTTTCCACTCTGGATTCTCCTCCTAATATTGTTCTCTCCTTCTGCTCTGAAGTCATGACAATGCTCTTATTCTCAATGCCTTTTCTTCCAAATCTATGCCTATACTTCTAAGTTCTTTTTGAGTTCAATTCTGTCTAAAAAGTGTTCTGTCTAAAAACTTCTCCTCAGTTCAGTTTCCTCTCACAGTTCAATTCTTCTCAGCTCAGTACTGACTCTTCTCTTTGCCCTCAGCACTTAAACATCATTCAGAATACATGATCATATGTTAAAAAGTTCATCACACAAAAAATCAAATCAAAAATCGAATAGAAATTTACAACAGAGTTTGTGTACATGCATATCCATTAGGAGTAATTATCTGGCTAAACATACATCACCTGTCACAGCTCCACAGATTCCCTGAAGGTTTAAAATTATAACTAAGTTATTAGTGAACTTTTGTATAGATAAACCCAGTCAATATTTTATCTTCTGTTCTGGCATATATGATAAATAATTAGTTCTCTTTTTATGACCTTTGGCTAATTGTTTTACAACCTCTTGGAATATGCTCTGAGTAGGAGAAAGTCTGGTTACTATCTAAGAGCAATTAACTGGTGACATTTGGGAGACTGGCAGAGTTCTCATTGCAGTTTTGACTATCAGAAAAGGACCTAATAGCAGTCCTACTGTAAGAGTTTAATGATTGCTGATATAATTTTAGGAAATCTTATAGGATCATCATTAAGGCTTAATAAATCATCTATTTGTCTATATAGCATCACTACAAGACAGAACATTTTCGTGGATCTGCAGAGATCTGCTCCAAAGGGGTGTGCTATCACTTAGTGATTATATATGTTTAATAATAACAGAAAAGCATATTAATAGCAGGAATCTTTCCTAAAATGAATTCCCTTACAGCCTTGCTTAATAAGAGTGAGCCTATCACAGATTATATAATAATATAAACAGGCCATCACAGAAGGATCTCCTGCTAGTTAGCCTGTCCTATTATGGCTCCTGACAGACATTCTATTTGAGTTGGGCTCCATTAAGTTCCCTCTCCCTACTTTCAGTCATTTCATCTAAGTCATGAGAGCTTCTCACATCCCAGGTCTCTGGTGCATTCTGAAGGGTCCCTCAGTCTCCTACCTCCTCTTTTTCCCTCACCCAATACCAGATCTGGTTCCCCTATTCCCCCTACCCCATCCACTTTCCTTCCCATATCCATCCCCCTCTCCCCTTGGGATTGCTTTTTTCCCCTGTCAAGTGGGACTGAGGCATCCTCACTTGGGCACTTGAGCTGGTAGACCTTCTTAAGATCTGTGGACTATATCTTGGGTATTCTATACCATTTTTTTTGGCTAATATACTTATTAGTGAGTACATACCATGCACGTTCTTTTGGGTTTGATTTACCTCACTCAGGGTGATATTTACTAGTTCTATCTATTTGCCTGCAAAACTCAGGATGTCCTCATTCTTAAGAGCTGAGTAGTATTCCATTGTGTAAATGAACCACATTTTCGGTATCCATTCTTCTGTCCTGGTGCATCTGGGTTATTTTCAGCTGAGGAAAAAAATATGTCCAGTGACAGGCCCAAAGTGAGATCCAGCTCAAGGAGGGGTCCCAAAGCCTGACATTATTACTGAGGCCATGGAGTACTCACAGAAAGGGACCTATCATGACTGCCTTCCAAAAGACCCAACAAGCAGAGTCAGATACAGATGTTTGTACCTAACTAATGGACAAAAGATGTTGACCCCTGTGGTTGAATTTGGGAAAAGCTGGACGAAGCTGAGGAGGAGGGCAACCCTTTAGGAGAACCTGCAGTCTCAATTAACCTGGACCCCCGTGATCTTTCAGACACTGAACCACTAACCAGGCAGTATATACCAGCTGATATAAGGCCCCCAACACATATACAGCAGAGGACTGCCAGGTCTTTGTCCAATCAGAGAAGATGCAGCTAACCCTCAAGAGATTGGAGGCCCCAGGGAGTTTAGATATCTGGTGGGGTGGTGGGTGGTAGAGACAGGGGTGGGAAGGAGGTATGGTATGTGGAATAGTCAGAGGGTAGACAAGGAGGGGTATAAAATCTAGAGTGTAAAATATATAATATAATATAATATAATATAATATAATATAATATAATATAAAATTAAAAAGAAAAGTGGTCTCTGGCACAGCTCAGACAAATGAATTGATCAAGCCATATCTATTGATACAATTCATAAGTTAGTATGTGATTATTATTATCAGATTCATATTTGTGAAATTTGAAAAATATGGAGCATATATAGATTAATTAAAATTATAGAGTAAGATGTTATATGAATAAGAAAACTATAGAAAGAATCTCACATGAGAGCTTTACCTATCAATAAAAGGCTCTTAGCCTATGCACTTAGTCAGAAAGTAGGGAAATAGAAGTTCTGATAGAGGGAGGGGATTCTGGGATAGAGACAGGCATTAAGGGACTTGAATCTCTGAGGCAGACAGTCACATGAGCTCTAAATAGTGGTAACTGACCATGTGACATTCATATAATAGAACAAAGTGAATTGGAAAATAGGCTAAGACTTATGGCCTAAGAATTTATTTATATATAATCCAGTCTTCCAGTCATTATTTTGGGAAAACTGGGTATGGGTAGAAAGCCCATAGCTACCCTAAACCCTGTGTCTTCTGAGTATGCCCTGACATTTGTCTGAGACATTCACTGACCTAAATCAAACTATAAATATGAATATGGCATTGGAGGTAAACCTTAAACTTTGCCCTCTAGACTGAGGAATATGAATAATTAGATACTACGTTCATTTTAATTTTTTGTACAAAAATCGTAAGTCAATATTTAATGTCATGCTATGCTTAATAATATTAAATAAAATTTTACCACTACATCTTTGGTTGATGGAACAGATACAGGTATTTGTTTAGTAAAGAGAACATTTTATGGGGCTATATCTTTATTTTGTATCATCTCTAAATCTCACCCAGTTACTCATAGCTCTAACAACAGATAGCTTTTTCATCAAAAGTTTCACACACAGCATTACTGTAGCCACCTACACAACAGGTTCATAATAGCATAGTTGAATATATGTGTATGTGCCTTGATATGATCTTTTCACGAGAAATAAGTTTATAAATTTAAAGTAGATTTAAATTCTGATAGTTTCTCTGAGTTGAAGAGTATATGTCAAAAAATGAAGCTCAAATGCAAATTCTAATGCTACTTATCATATCAACCTTTTCCATAGATGTGCATTGTTTGCAAATGGGGTTGTTCTGTTTCCGGAAACACAGCTTGGGTTAACATTCAGGGTTGATTGGTCTAGGGAAGGGTGCAGCAAAATAGAGGTATGACAGTTCTTAAGGAATTTCAATTATATAATCCAAGCGGTGTCATACAAGGACATATTAAAGGTCAGGGATTTGCCTCAGTTGGTAAACTGCCATCCATTCAAACATGAGATGAGTTCAGTTCTATAGCTCATGTAAAAAAGCTAGATTAGAAGCATGTACTTTATAATCCCAGAGCTGGCAAAGGGGTGACAAGACCATCTCTGTGACTTACTGGCTGGCCAAGTCAATGAGCTCCCGATTCAGTGAAAGACCCTGCCTCAAAAATAAGATGGAAAGTAATGAGAAAGACAGCTTACATTGACCTCCACATAAGCCTGTACATGCACATGCGCACACCGGCATATATACATGTACCTGTGCAAAATATTAATATTTTGTTGAGTATACTGACCTTGAAGCCAGCCTCTCATTGGCTGGAAACACAGTGTTTGGAAGAGCAGATTGCTGTAAGGAGCTGACATGCAACAGAATCAAGCCAGATTCAAGTATTCTTTTCCTTGGACTCTGCAAGCAACATAGAAACAGCATCCTCAGGCACTAGACACCGAAACCATTCAAAGAAATGCATGCATGCTGATGGGCCTTAGCAGGTTGTCTCTTTAGAAATATGTGTTAAGAGTGTCATTAGCCCCCACATCTCTGTGTAAAGATGGGTAGCAATGTCACCATAATCAAAGGTAGATGACTCCGTCTCACACTCAGTGTTTATCCAACTCTTTTGAAAATGTAGACAAGGGGTGAAAAAAGATTAGTAAGCATGAGTGGTCAGAGGAGCTGAAGGACTTATGTGGCAAAAATGATGGTATATGGATATACCCAGACTCACGGACTCATGATTAGATTTTTAAATGTTTGTTTATTAGATTGATAGAGTTTTAAAGTTAGGTTTATAGAAACCATAAGGAGAAAGAACAAGATTTTAGTATAATATTTTATTACTTCTTTGTGACTCTCTCTCTCTCTCTCTCTCTATATATATATATATACATATATATATATATATATATATGTCACAGTATAAATATTATCAAAATCCAATATATATATTTATACTATACTGCTATACATATTTATACTATACTACCATACATATTTATACTATACTACTACCTCTACATTCTCCAAGATTTAAACCTCATTTTCCAACCTTATATGTTCTCCTTTTTAAATTTGTATAACCCAAAGCACTATTTTTGCTGCTCATATATTCATGGGTGTTGGACCATCCACTAGAGTATGATCAAGCTATCAGCATTTTTTAAATTGGTAATTGATGTAGCAAGACCAACTGTATAATGGGCTATGTCATCCCTGGGCAGTCAGACCTAGGCAAGACTTCAACTCTAGCAAATGAGTTACAGGCAATTAAGGAATGTGAAGAGCAGGAGTGGGAAAAGTAGTCTTCATCAAAGAAAACCATACCGACTGGTCATCTAATACCTAATGGTCAGCCCTAAGAATTTATGCACACACACACACACACACACACACACACACACACACACAAAATTAAAGATAAAGAGGCCCCTTCAATGAAAGTGGTTTGGGGTAACATGTTAGAGGTATGAGAGGAGATTGTAATTTTAAAACAATAAAACTGTTATTTAGAGAAAACAAAAAGAAAGTTAGCTTAGCAAGCCAAAGAGAGACAGCGAGTCAAGATAGTTCCTCTCCTTTCTCTATTTTAGGTCCTGCCTGCAAATTTTTGTTTTTACCTCTTCCCTGGACTTCTCTTAGTAATGGACTAAGATCTTTAAAAATAAAACACACACTTTCCTCCCCAAATTCCTTCTGGGTCAGTATTTTATCTGAGAAACAGAAAAGCCAACGAGGACAATTTTTCATTGCCAGCCTTGTGCTTTTGTGGCTTTTTAAAGTTTTTCCTTTACTACACTGTCTTATTTCTCCTGACCCCATTAATTTCCTATGTGCTGCATACAGATGTTCGCTGACCTCTGTTTTAGTGACCCTCCTCCTATTCACTAATCTATAAGGCATCTTATTTGGTGCAATGTTTAATATAGGGAAGGAAATGACAAAGCTTGTGGTCAGAGCGTACACTGTCAGCAATTAGGCTTCAGTGCCCGACCTCTGCTGCCCCCTCAAATGTTGCCTATGTACACGTTTAGCTACCCCGCCCCACCCCGGCTTGTCCCTTTTGTGAATCTCTGCTTTCACCTGGCAGAAATTCTGAGCATGCAATTCTTCTGGTTTCATATTCCCCATATCTTTAGTGCTTTCCATTAAGTCCATCTGTTACCATGGTATTAGTGAGTCATGCTTAAAGTAGCTCTACTGCATGCATCATTATTAAGGCGGCAATTTTTTTCTTTGATACAGCATACAAAAATTTGAAGTAATGGCAGCACCTTTATTATCTACAACAGAAATCTGAGTTGAAATTGGATCCCATTTCATTTTGTCTGATCCTTTTCCCCATTGTTCTCTGGTTTGTCCTCATTCCTTCCTCCGTGCCTGCCATGTAACGCACTGTTAACATTTCTGCTTTTTGTAATTCTATATGCAAGACAAGAGAGCACTTTCAAAACTAGATGTTGACCTTGTTTATTTGTGAATATATTCCATGTGGTTAAAAAATGGGCAGCACATTTGCATTGTTAAATACCACCCACTGATTCTTGGACTTGCATACAATATAACAAGACATTCCCATCCCCACCACTTTCTCTTCTCTCTACTCTGCAGCGTTGGATGTCCCCAAGTCACACATTAGTTTATTTCTCAGTTTTCAGTATATTAGTATTGATCCTCCCTCCCCCAGATGCTCACAAATGGAGAT
This sequence comes from Apodemus agrarius, assembly GCA_964023405.1. Lineage (NCBI taxonomy): Eukaryota > Metazoa > Chordata > Mammalia > Rodentia > Muridae > Apodemus > Apodemus agrarius. The sequence continues at coordinate 11,914,500 of OZ030006.1, read as the reverse complement.
ATGACTACTGAGGTAGATGGGTCTCATTTCTCAGAGACCCAGGTCGCTGAGAAAGAGGTACAGAGTTAATATACATTTGTGATACACCTATCTGCTCACACGCATTCCCCTGGGCACTAGCATATACCTGTGTACTCACTAGCATGCATCAGGACTGACACACAGTGAGCTAAAGTGAAAAAGGTGTGAATGAAGTAAATGGCTGAGATAAGTGTGACGTTGCACATCTAGAAAAGGACCAGCAGCCGATTGCCAAATATTTCAAATGACCTTCTCCTCTTGAGAATCATATAGGCTTATGTAAGTGGGAAAACATGCATATCTCTAAACTAAAGCAGTTGCTTAAATATCGTCTGGTTCACATAAGTTACAGACTTTTCTAATCTTTTAATCTTTGAAGCAGCACAAGGTAATATACTAAATTAGGTTTCCCCATACAAATAACACCGGATTTGTGGAATAGTTAATAGTTATTTTGGTATTTTGAAGCCAAGAATATTTCCCACTCAATATTTATTTCCAAATTCATACTTCTTGTTTATAAATATTGGGAGTTGAGACACCTTTCTCTGAAGCTCCTTGAGTCCATAAATGTCTATGATTTTCTGTTGTGATATGGGTGTGGCCTCCTATGATGTAAGAAAAGGAAGTGCCTCTGAGAGGTAGAACCTTCAGGAGGTAGGGACCAAAGAAATTTAGTTATGTCATTGGAGTCATGCTCTCAAAAGGGATTGTGGGACTTTCTCTTCTTCTGTTTTTTTAAGTAGTTTATTCTACTGTGTGTTCTGTTACAAGGTACTATCCTTTTAAGAGCTATAGAATTGGCCTCATAAGTACAGTTGAGAGCAGTTATAAAGACCTGAGTGCATTCTAGAATGGGAAGCATCTGTCCTGCACTCTTGGTTCTGGTGGATCCAACATCAGAAGCCAAAAAAGCATTTCCCTTTCTTTATAAACCATCGGTGTACATGACAACGTATGTGAGAATACAAATCTGGCTGCAGCAGTGTCTCTGTGTGAGGTTCCAAGTAGTTCTTATCCTGAACACAGTGGAGAGAAGCACAGGTGTGCAGTGTGTTCTGTGAGTCCCAAACACGTTTCTGAAGATGCCTTAGATGAGTTTCAAAACAACATAACTAAATGCTACATGGATGCTGCTTAGGAGACCCTCCCCAGTGTTTGTGAATGATGTCAGCATACTAGCTTTGTCCCTGGTGATTTTGGCTGTCACTCATTGGTCATCTATCAGAGTTACAGTGTGGCTGGCTAACCACAGGGGCCTTTTACACCCTCACTAAGTGGCAAGGGTCTGAAATACAAGAAGATGAAAATAGTATGGATTTCTTATGAAATTGCCAAAATAAAAAATTCAGAAAAATAAAAATGGGCCCTATGTTGTTATTCTAGAAGATGCCATGATGCCTTTATGTTTTAGTGTGTGAGGGGTAAATATTCATACTCATCTGGATATAGTACTTTGCATATTTTATCTAGTTGAAACATTGTATTCAATGAGTACAGAAATGAACTCAAGTTCTATGGGCACTTTTTAACTACTACCATTATCTAACATGTGTTATTAATGTCTTTGTCATTAGACATACTTAAAACACAAATTGACATATGCCAGTACTATTCCTGTTAGATGAGCAAAATGTACTTGTGCACTGGCATGGCATATAAGAACTTTAAACTCTTCATTCATTTTCCATTTCTTCATTCAACAGCTGTTTGTTGAGTACTCGTGTGTTCATTACAGTTCTTGGCACTTCTGGCTCCCTACACAGAATATTTTTTCTAAAACTCTATGCCTTCCTTTGTAAAGTTGATGTTTTAGTGACCCTAAATATACTTTTGTATTTTATTACTCTGATACAGCAAAACTAGAAGGCCCTTCCAGACAAAGAGACCAGACAAAGCATTGAATTGGATGATGAAAATCCAGTAGAAAAATGGATGTTTATTTGGGGAATAAATAGGACAAAGAGACAACTCTCAAATAGAAGGTATTTAATGGGGGCTGAAGTTCAGAAACCAATGAAAACACGTTACACAGATAGAAACTTTTATCCAGAGACAATTCATTTTGTGAAATTTCTCCACTTTATTTAGGCAGACAATCACAGGAATGGCAGTCATTTGGTTTCCAGAAGTGAAGTGAATTGTTTCTATAGATTCTTGTGTTCCTATGCTCATGAACCCCCTGTAGTGCTCAGCCAGGAAAGATAGTTCCAATGACTTAACTTTCTTCCAACTGACTAATTACATGCTATCCCAGCAATGATCTGTGGAAAATGACCCTGAATTTTAGTAGAGTTGGAAAGAAGCATACAGGGCATAGAATTACAAAGGAAAGGTCTGAAGAAAACTAAGGTGGAGATAACTAGTAAGATAACTGAGTGATTAGAGGAAAAGAGGACAGAATCAGCAACAGGCAGTGAAGAAGGAAACCTGTTAACAACATATCATAATGTCATCAATGATGATTACTGTTTTAGGACAAGGGTGTTTTCCTGGTATAAAGAAGAAGTACATAGATGACAGATATTTCCTTTGACTTCAGACATATTTGTCAGTTTCCCACAGTGAGGGTGAGCTTGGAAATAAAGGATTGGGCCTGAAAGAGATTCATGAATAGAGACTTTGTGTCTGGGCTGAGGGTTTAAATGTATAAATTCAAATGTCTATGACAGGTCTATACATTTGTTCCCAGTAAATCTGGTGCTTTAAATAACATAGCCTCCCTTATTGATATAATGCTATCCTCTAAATTGAGAATTATATTAAATAGGCTTCTCAGGAGTGGCTCACAATTGACTGTTGGAAGGAGGAATTTGGAATTGTATTGCATATTAAGCACACTGAAATACTTCTACTTACTAAAAATGAGTTATAGCAGTTTCAAAAAAGGGAAGATATATTTTGCTTAGGAATTTCAAAGGATCTTTGGCCCCAGTTCTAGACCTGAGCATTATGGGAGCAGGATGTGTACTAGAGAAGGACTGTTCAGATTATTACAGAAGGAGGAGCTGGGGGGATGGAAGAAGAGGAAGAAAAGGGAGAGGGTTAGAGGAGAATAAAGGAGAAGTGGGAAGAGGGGTAGAGGAGGTGGAATACAACCAAGAACCTCCCTCCAGTGACTTATTTTCTCCAGTTCAATCTCATAAATTACTTTCTAGAATGTTCTGAAATAGTGTTTCTGCTAGAGGAGCAATCCCTAAGACATGACTGCTTTAAGGAAACATTTCATATCCTAATGTAAAATAGGTATTTACCAGATATTTAATACTTTTATATTTCTAACCTGATTTTTATAAAGTATAAAGTAGGGGGAATGGTTGCCATAAAGCATTTAACATACTCTGAACTCCACTACTGTTTCAAGTAATGTAAAATATAATGTACCCATTAGGTTTAATAGTAAGGATAATGAAGAAACATAATACTTAGAATCTGTCAGTGTCTTTTAGCAAAGGGATCTACCATGAGCAAGCCTGTACACAAATGAATTGGAGTTTATTGATTTTTAGACTAAAGGACAACTCTACTGCATGGAACACAGAGTGGTATACAGTGAGCTATTATAGGATTTGGCTTTGATTGGGTGACTTACCGAACAGTCTAGAGATTGAATACAATAAAAAAGCAAGAACATCATAATTGAGTTGTTAATATATTTTGCTTATTAGGGGGTGGCTGTGAGGAATGCCTCAGTCCCACTTGGGAGGGAGAAGGAAGCAATTACAAGAGGGGAGGGAGGGGAGGACCTGGGAGGGAAAGTGGACAGGGGGTGGTGAGAGGGGAACATGATCAGGTGTTGGGTGGGAGAAAAAGACTGAAGCGCTGAGGGACAGCAGAAAGAATGGAAACAGGCAACCTCTGGAAATAGGAGGTTGGGGGACCCTCCAGAATGCACCAGAGACCTGGGAGGTGAGAGACTTTCAGGACTCAAAGGGAGGGACCCTAGATGAAATGCCCTCCAGTGAAGAGAGGGAACTTGTAGAGCACACCTCTAGCAGAAAGCATCAAGTGAGGGATGGTGTTGCCATGCCACAATCAAAACTCTGACCCTTAATTGTTCCCATCTGAAAGAACTGCAGGGATGGAAATGGAGAGGAGCCTGAAGAAAAGGAGGTCCAGTGATAGACCCAAAGGGGGGTGCAGCTCAAGGGGGGTCCCAAGACCTGACACTATTCCTGAGTCTATGGAGCGCTCACAAAAAGGGATCTATCACAACTGCCCTCTGAAAGACCCAATAAGCAGCTGAAAGAGTCAGAGGCAGATATTTCCACCCAACCAATAAACAGAAGCTGCTGACCCCTGAGGTTGAACTAGGGGAAAGCTGGAAGAAACTGAGGAGGAGGGTAACCCTGTATGAGGACTAGCACTCTCAATTAACCTGGACCCCTGAGATCTCTAAGACAATTGACCACCAAACAGGCAGGATAAACCATCTTATATGAGACCCCCAACACATATACAGCAAAGGACTGCTAAGTATGGGTTCAGTCGGAGAAGATGCACCTAAATCTCAAGAGATTGGAGGTTTCATGGAGTTTAGAGGTCTGGTGGGGTCTGGGGGTTCAGGGGTTGAGGACACACATGTGGAGACAGGGAGCTCGGGAGGATGTATGGGATGGGAAACAGTCAGAGGGTGAACTGGGAAGGAGATACAATCTGTAGTGTAAAAAAATAAATAAATAAAACTTTTTTAAATGTATAAAGCCACTCCCAGAGACCTGTGGCCTAAAACAATGATAGATAGATAGATAGATAGATAGATAGATAGATAGAAGGAAAAGAACTCAATGCCAACCAAACTTTAAAATTTTAAGGACTCAGTCAAAACAGAAAAATGATACTCCCTTCATAGTTGAAAATTACCAAAGGTACAGATTGTAACATCAGTCTCCAGCACTCCAGACATGAACTTTGTCAGACCCATGAAACAATACTGACATGTTAAAACATAAAGACCCGATCTTGCCCCAGACCCCCACACGCAAACAGCGGGCACACTAGACGCAGTGAGCGGCTGGAATCAGGTGCGTGGCCAGAGTTATAGCTTAGCTTAGCTCTGCAGGAGATCCGGGCACAGAAAGCTCAGCTACAGGTGCAGACTACCGGCCGGGACCAGCTCTCTGAGCAGACTAGCAGCGAGGGGCCACCGGGCCGCCTCGGGGCACAGCTCGGAACTCTAGCAGCTGGAGTCAGGGGCCTGGACTCACAGCAAGCATAGTCCAGCACAGACAAGCTGCCAGAAGGGATCAGCAGAGCCAGGTACCAGCAGCTCAGCCAAGGCCACGTGGTGCTTTCAGCAGGGGCAGCCATCTTGCCTCAGATCCCCGCGCGCAAACAGCGGGCACACTGGACGCAGTGAGCAGCTGGAATCAGGTGCGTGGCCAGAGATATAGCTTAGCTTAGCTCTGCAGGAGGTCCGGGCACAGAAAGCTCAGCTACGGGTGCAGACTACCGTGGCCGGGACAGCTCGGAACTCTAGCAGCTGGAGTCAGGGGCCTGGACTCAGAGCGAGCATAGTCCAGCACAGACAAGCTGCCAGAAGGGATCTGTCTCCTGGGGACAGGCGTGCTGTGCTTTCAGCAGGGCGCCATCTACAATAAGACCAACTAACGCCAGAGATAAAGAGATGGCAAAAGGCAAACTTAGGAACGTTATTAACAGAATTCAAGGCAATATGGCACCATCTGAACCCAATTCGCCAACCACAGCAAGTCCAGGATACCCCAGCACACCAGAAAAACAAGAGTTAGATATAAAAGCACAGGTCATGATGCTCCTAGAGGAACACAAAAAAGACATAAACAAATCTCTTAAAGAAATGCAGGGGAACATCAATAGGGTAGAAGCTCTTACAATCCAAACACACACAAAAAAAAAAACACTTAAAGAACTCCAGGAGAATATGGGCCATCAGACAGAAACCAATAAAGAGGAAATGAGAAAATCAGTTAAAGAAATGCAGGAGAACTTGAAACAACAGGCAGAAGTTGTGAAAGAGGGAGCACAAAAATATATTAAAGAATTACATGAAAACACAAACAAACAAATGATGGAACTGAGCAAAACCATCCAAGATCTGAACACAGAGGTAGAAACAACTAAGAAATCACAAAAGGAGGCAACCTTGGAGATAGAAAACCTTGGGAAGAAATCAGGGGTCGTAGATGCAAACATAAACAACAGAATACAAGAGATAGAAATAAGAATCTCTGATGCTGAAGATAACATAGTAACCATTGACTCCACAGTCAAAGAAAACGCAAAATCCAAAAGGCTTGTAACCCAAAACATCCAGGAAATCCAGAACACAATGAGAAGACCAAACCTAAGGATTATAGGGATAGATGAGAGTGAAGATCTACAACTTAAAGGGCCAGCAAATATCTTTAACAAAATTATGGAAGAAAACTTTCCTAACTTAAAGAGAGAGATGCCCATGAATATACAAGAAGCCTACAGAACTCCAAACAGACTGGACCAGAACAGAAACACCTCCCGTCACATAATAATCAAAACCCCAAATGTACTAAACAAAGAAAGAATATTAAAGGCAGTAAGAGAAAAGGGCCAATTAACATATAAAAGAAGACCTATCAGAATCATACCAGACTTCTCTCCAGAAACCATGAAAGCTAGAAGATCCTGGGCAGACCTCATGCAGACCCTAAGAGAAAACAAATGTCAGCCAAGACTACTATACCCAGCAAAACTCTCAATCAACATAGATGGAGAAATCAAAATATTCCATGACAGGACCAAATTTACACAATATCTTTCCACTAACCCAGCTCTACAAAGGATAATAGGAGGAAAACTCCAACACAAGGAAGGGAATGGCACCCAAGAAAAAGCAAGACAGTAAACTTCTTCCATCAAACTCAAAGGAAGATAACTACTCAAAAACAAAAATAACATCAAAAATGTCAGGAAGTAATAATCTCTATTCCTTAATATATCTTAACATCAATGGACTCAACTCCCCAATAAAAAGACATAGACTAACAGACTGGATACGGAAACAGGACCCTACATTTTGCTGCTTACAGGAAACACACCTCAGAGTCAAAGACAAACACTACCTTAGAGTAAAAGGATGGAAGACAATTTTGCAAGCAAATGGTCACAGGAAGCAAGCTGGAGTAGCCATTTTAATATCAGATAAAATTGACTTTCAACCCAAAGTCATCAAAAGAGACACAGAAGGTCACTTCCTGCTAGTCAAAGGAAGAATCCACCAAGAGGAACTCACAATTCTAAACATCTATGCTCCAAATGTATGGGCACCCTCATTTGTAAAAGAAACCTTACTAAAGCTCAAAGCACACATTGCACCAAACACAATGATTGTGGGGGACCTCAATACTCCACTATCTACAGTGGACCGACCAGGAAAACAGAAACTAAACAGAGACACGGAGAAACTCATCAAAACTTTGGAGCAATTGGATTTAACAGATATATATATAGAACATTTCACCCTAAAGCAAAAGACTATACCTTTTTCTCAGCCCCTCATGGTACCTTCTCCAAAATCGACCATATAATTGGACACAAGACAGATCTCAACAAATATAAAAAGATCAAACTAATCCCATGCCTCTTATCAGATCACCATGGAGTAAGAGTGTTCTTCAATAGCAACAAAAACAACAGAAAATCCCCATACGCTTGGAGGCTGAACAATATTCTACTCAATGATACCTTAGTCCAGGAAGAAATAAAGAAAGAAATCAAAGAATTCTTAGAACTTAATGAAAATGAAGGCACAACATACCCAAATCTATGGGACACAATGAAAGCAGTGCTTAGAGGAAAACTCATAGCCCTGAGTGTCTCCAAAAAGAAACAGGAGAGAGCATATACTAGCAACTTAATGGCGCACTTGAAAGCTCTGGAACAAAAAGAAGCAATTTCACCCAGGAGGAGTAGAAGACAGGAAATCATCAAACTCAGGGCTGAAATCAATCAAGTTGAAACAAAGAGAACCATACAAAGAATTAACAAAACCAGGAGCTGGTTCTTTGAGAAGATCAACAAGATAGATAAACCCCTAGCCAGACTTACTAAAGGGCACAGAGACAGTATTCAAATTAACAAAATTAGAAATGAAAAGGGAGATATAACAACAGAAACTGAGGAAATTCAAAAAATCATCAGATCCTACTACAAAAACCTATACTCAACACAACTGGAGAATCTGGAGGAAATGGACAATTTCCTCGACAGTTACCAAATACCAAAATTAAACCAGGATCAAATAGATCGTCTAAACAGACCCATAACCCCCAAAGAAATAGAAGGGGTCATAGACAGTCTTCCAACCAAAAAGAGCACAGAACCAGACGGTTTTAGTGCAGAATTCTATCAGACCTTCAAAGAAGTCCTGATACCGATACTCTTCAAATTATTCCACAAAATAGAAACAGAAGGAACACTACCCAACTCATTCTATGAAGCCACAATTACCCTGATACCAAAACCACACAAAGATCCAACTAAGAAAAAGAACTACAGGCCAATTTCTCTTATGAATATCGATGCAAAAATACTAAACAAAATACTTGCCAACCGAATCCAAGAACACATCAAAACGATCATTCACCATGATCAAGTTGGCTTCATCCCAGGGATGCAGGGATGGTTCAATATACGGAAATCCATCAACGTAATCCACTACATAAACAAACTCAAAGAAAAAAACCACATGGTCATCTCATTGGATGCTGAAAAAGCATTTGACAAAATTCAGCATCCTTTCATGCTAAAGGTCCTAGAAAGAACAGGAATTCAAGGCCCATATCTAAACATAGTAAAAGCAATATACAGCAGACCAGTAGACAACATCAAGGTAAACGGAGAAAAACTCGAAGCAATCCCTCTAAAATCAGGGACTAGACAAGGCTGTCCCCTCTCGCCATATCTCTTCAATATAGTACTTGAGGTGCTAGCTAGAGCAATTCGACAACAGAGCGAAGTCAAAGGGATACAAATCGGAAAGGAAGAAGTCAAACTATCACTATTTGCAGATGATATGATAGTTTACTTAAGTGACCCAAAAACCTCCACCAGAGAACTCCTGCAACTGATAAACAACTTCAGCAAAGTGGCTGGCTATAAAATCAACTCAAGTAAATCAGTAGCCTTCCTATATGGGAAGGATAAGCAGGCCGAGAAAGAAGTTAGGGAAATGACACCCTTCACAATAGCCACAAATGATATAAAGTATCTTGGAGTGACGCTAACCAAACATGTGAAAGATTTATACGACAAAAACTTCAGGTCTCTGAAGAGGGAAATTGAAGAAGACATCAGAAAATGGGAAAATCTTCCATGCTCGTGGGTTGGCAGGACTAATATAGTCAAAATGGCAATCTTGCCCAAAGCAATATACAGATTCAATGCAATCCCCATCAAAATCCCAACTCAGTTCTTCATAGAGCTAGAAAGAGCAATTTTCAAATTCATCTGGAATAACAAAAAACCCAGGATAGCTAAAACTATCATCAACAGCAAAAGAACTTCTGGGGGAATCAATATCCCGGATCTCAAGCAATATTACAGAGCAGTGGTATTAAAAACTGCATGGTATGGGTTCAGTGACAAGGAAGCGGATCAATGGAATAGGATCGAAGACCCAGAATTGAACCCACACATCTATGGCCAATTGATCTTTGACAAAGGAGCTGAAAACATCCAGTGGAAAAAAGATAGCCTTTTCAACAGATGGTGCTGGCTCAACTGGAAGTCAACATGCAGAAGAATGAGAATTGATCCACTCTTATCTCCTTGCACTAAACTCAACTCCAAGTGGATCAAGGATCTCCACATAAAACCAGACACACTAAAACTAATAGAAAAGAAACTGGGGAAGACCCTTGAAGACATCGGCTCAGGGGAAAAATTCCTGAACAGAACACCAATTGCTTATACTCTAAGAACAAGAATAGACAAATGGGACCTCATAAAACTACAAAGTTTCTGTAAGGCAAAAGACACTGTCAAAAGGATAAATCGGCAACCAACAAATTGGGAAAAAATCTTCACCAACCCCACATCCGACAGAGGGCTAATCTCCAATGTATACAAAGAACTCAAGAGATTAGACCCCAGAAAACCAAATAACCCTATCCAAAAATGGGGTACAGAGCTAAACAGAGACTTTTCACCTGAAGAAATTCGGATGGCTGAGAAACACCTTAAAAAATGTTCAACATCACTAGTCATTGGGAAATGCAAATTAAAACAACCCTGAGATTTCACCTCACACCAGTCAGAATGGCTAAGATTAAAAACTCAGAAGACATCAGGTGTTGGTGAGGATGTGGAGAAAGAGGAACACTCCTCCACTGCTGGTGGGAATGCAAGCTGGTACAACCACTCTGGAAATCAGTATGGCGGTTCCTCAGAAAACTGGACGTGATACTTCCGGAGGACCCAGCCATACCACTCCTGGGAATATACCCAGAAGATTCACCAGCATGCAATAAGGATACGTGCTCCACTATGTTCATAGCAGCCTTATATATAATAGCCAGAAGCTGGAAAGAACCCAGATATCCCTCAACAGAGGAATGGATACAAAAAATGTGGTATATATACACAATGGAGTACTATTCAGCCATTAGAAACAATGAATTCATGAAATTCTTAGAGAAATGGATGGAGCTGGAGAACATCATACTAAGTGAGGTGAACCAGTCTCAAAAGAATACCCATGGTATACAGTCACTGATAAGTGGATATTAGCCTAGAAGCTTGGAACACCAAAGACATAAATCACATATCAAGTGATGTCTCACAAGAAGAAAGGAGTGGACACTGGTGCTAGAATGGACCAAAACATCATTGTGGGAGAGTACAAGAAAAGTTAAGTGAGAGGGGGTGGATGCGGGAGCAGGGGGAGGGAAAAGGACATGTGGGACCTTTGGGGGTGGGGAACCAGAAAAAGGGAAATGAATTGTAAATATAGAATATATACAATAAAAAAAACATGAAGACCCAGATTAAAATAAGAATAAGAAGTAGTAATTTAACAAAACTGATGCAAAAATGTTGTTTTAGAAAGCAGGAAGCCTAACGATTGAAATAATATATTTAGTCATCGAAATTAAGAGAAAATATGAATTACAGATGTGTACTGATGAAAATTAAATCAACTTAATCAAAAAATCAGACCAGGAGTTGCAACAAATTGAAGACATATAGAACTTTGTGCTCCATCTACCCTAGATCCACTCTTCCACTCACCCCCCTCTTTCAGGACCTTCAAAATTCCTACCATTCCCTGAATACTTTGTTCCAGTCTTCCATCTCTATTTACCATATTTGTCATATTATTTTCAGGACTCTGGATGCATTTATTGCTTCTTAATAAACTGAGATCCCTTTGATGACAAGAAAAACAAGTCCTTAACTATCCATTGATTGTCAGAACACAGTTCAAGAACGAAAGCCTGGGAGAACTCTGGAGTGCTTTTAAGAATGCATGTACTAGTCTTAGAAGTAAACACAAGTTAAAACAGCTTTACAGGAATTCCCCAAGTGGCTTGTTTTCCAAAGTACCAAGAACAAAACCCTAAGTTTCCCTAGGTCTTGTAACTCAGCAAGGCTTGTGAATGGAAATAATAGTGCCCAATCACATTCTGCTTCAAAAGGTAAATAGAGATGAGATTAAAAGAAAAAAAAGAATACAAGAGTCTGTGACCTCAGGTTCTTCAAAGCACAGAATTGTTCTTGGACTGTTTTCATGCTCCTCCCAGGTATAGTGGATAGGGGTAAAATCACTTCAGCTGATGTGGTGCATGTGCCTCTGTGGAAACACAGTTTTCCCCCTGCATGATGTGTCTTTGTGAGTTGGCACATTACTCAGGTGAATCTTCACGATCCTCAGAGTATGAATTGTCTGATGCCTTGACTAACATCATTAATAGCATGAGATTTTAGTCTGCCTCCTTTGTAGGCCCCACTCTTCCAGGTCCCACCATCAACTAGAGGAGTAAATAGTCAATGTCCTTGTAACTTGACCTACTACATAAGCATTTAATGTTTCCTGAAATGAACTTAAGGCTGGAGTTTTCAGTTCATTCACATTTTAAATCTCTAAATGATTTTTCTCTCTCTTTACATATTTCAGGAGGTGGAACCTAATTTTAGATAAGGTCTTATTATTTAGTAAAGGACTGCCTTGAACAGTTATTCCTTTAGTAGTTAAACCTTGAACTGTATATGAGTACCAGGAGATTTGGTTTACTAATCATTTTTCTTCTTTATCTAAGTGATATAAATAGACATAAGGAAAACATCCCAGAGGCTGTGAAAGTTGCCTTTATGGGATTTAAAAGCACCATCTTCTAGAAATTAGCAATGTTTGCCCACCTAGAATGATAGAAAAATAATTTTCTATTCCTTGTTAAACTGTATTTTACAAAATTTGCTTTTTGCTTTGATAATCTGAGTTTCTTGACAATACTAATTAGAAAGCATAAAGTTCTATGAAAAATTCCCTGAGACAGTTAACAAGTTTCATAATTTCTTTTTAGATAAATAGACAAAGCCATATTATTGTATCATTATTTTTATGATAGCCCACATCATGAACAAAAATTAAAATGGTACTTTTACAGTATCAATGTATTGCAAATGTATGTTTGCTTGTTTTTTTGTTTGTTTGTTTATTTTGAAGAGGTTTTGAATCAACTCAGAGGTGCTCTCAAGTCTTCTCCCAGCTGGGTGACATTCCTAGACCCACTTAATCATATTCAATATCTAAAAAATAATGTATACGGTCAACTGGCAGAATCTAATGTTTTGTAGGAAGGCACTCGCTCCCTCTCCCTCCCTCTCTCAACTTCTCCTTCCATCCGTCTCCTTCTCCCTCTCCCTCTCCTCTCCCTCTCTTTCTCACATAAAATGATACGTTGGCGTGTGTTTTTCCTGCTTTTATGTCTATACATCACATGATTACCTGGTGTCTGAAGAAGCCAAAAGAAGATATTACTGATCCCTGGAACTGGAATCAAATAGTTTAAAATGCCCTGTGATATTGGGAATTGAACCCTGGTCCTCTGGAAGGTCAGGTCAGAATTTAAACACTGGTCCATCTCTTCAGACCCAGCATTATTTATACTTGCTTTTTTATAATTTTAGTTTTTATTGGAGATAGATTTTTTTCATATACTATGTTCTGGTAACAATTTCTTCTCCCCAAATTCCACGCCATTACTTATTTATACAGTGTTTTGGTTCATAAGCAATGGGAATTAACTTCTATTTCCAAGATTCATAATCTTTGTTTTTCCACTCTGATAATTTGCTACTTTCACCAATGTCGAAAGAGCAATAACCTTTAAGTAATGTATTTTTTATTTATTTTTTATTGGATATATTCTATATTTACATTTCATTTCCCTTTTTCTGGTTCCCCGCCCCCTCAAAGGTCCCAAATGCTTCTTTCCCTCCCCCTCTTCCCCCATCCACCCCTTCCCACTTCCCTGTTCTGATATTCCCCTACAATGATGCTTTGATCCTTTCCAGCACCAGTGTCCACTCCTTACTTCTTGTCAGATATCATTTGGTATGTGGATTGTGTCTCTGGTGTCCCAAGATTCTAGGCTAATATCCACTTATCAGTGACTGCATACCATGGGTATTCTTTTGAGACTGGGTCACCTCACTTAGTATGATGTTCTCCAGCTCCATCCATTTCTCTAAGAATTTCATGAATTCATTGTTTCTAATGGCTGCATAGTACTCCATTGTGTATATATACCACATTTTTTGTATCCATTCCTCCCTTGAGGGACATCTGGGTTCTTTCCAGCTTCTGGCTATTATAAATAAGGTTCGTATGAACATAGTGGAGCATGTATCCTTATTGCATGCTGGGGAATCTTCTGGGTATATGCAAATTACAAAGTTTCTGTAAGGCAAAAGACACTGTCAAAAGGACAAATCGGCAACCAACAAATTGGGAAAAGATCTTCACCAAACCTATATCTGACAGAGGGCCAATATCCAATGTATACAAAGAACTCAAGAAGTTAGACACCAGAAAACCAAATAACCCCATCCAAAAATGGGGTACAAACTTTTCACCTGAAGAAATTCGGATGACTGAGAAACACCTTAAAAAATGTACAACATCGGGGACATCCCCGAGCCCTCTGGTGAGCACCAAGGCTGCGTTCTGCAACCAGCTCGCCGGCCCCTAGAACAGCGGTGTAGCGGCGGGCCTCCATATCGCAACCAGGACACAGCTGGAAAGGCCCAGGCTCTGTGGGACATCCCCGCCCTCTGGTGAGCACCTAGGCTGCCTTCTGCAACCAGCTCGCCGGCCCCTAGACCAGCGGTGTAGCGGCAGGCCTCCATATTGCAACCAGGAAACAGCTGGAAAGGCCCAGGTAAACACCCCTTCCAGGGCTACACTCACGGGGGTATCTGCTAGGGTCTCGGAGCCAAGCATGCAGAGTCCCGCCTAGGCTCTGTGGGACATCCCCGAGCCCTCTGGTGAGCACCAAGGCTGCGTTCTGCAACCAGCTCGCCGGCCCCTAGACCAGCGGTGTAGCGGCGGGCCTCCATATCGCAACCAGGACACAGCTGGAAAGGCCCAGGCTCTGTGGGACATCCCCGCCTTCGGGTGAGCACCTAGGCTGCGTTCTGCAACCAGCTTGCCGGCCCCTAGACCAGCGGTGTAGCGGCGGGCCTCCATATTGCAACCAGGACACAGCTGGAAAGGCCCAGGCTCTGTGGGACATTCCCGTGCCCTCTGGTGAGCACCGAGGCTGCATTCTGCAACCAGCTCGCCGGCCCCTGGACCAGCGGTAGCAACGGGCCTCCATATTGCAACCAGGACATAGCTGGAAAGGCCCAGGTAAACACCCCTTCCAGGGCTACCCTCACGGGGGATCTGCTAGGCTCTCGGAGTTCCTTGCAACCAGGACACAGCTGGAGAAGCCCAGGTAGACAGACTCCAACAGGGGCCACAATCGCATGGGTGGCAGCCAGCTTATGATCCCTTAAAGCAGCAGTCACACATATTCACCAATAGAGAAACAACAGGTGAGCCCAGCCTCACAGGAGATTCAAACACCAGCCACTGACAACAAGGCCAACTAAAACCAGAAATAACCAGATGGCAAAAGGAAAACGAAGGAACGTTACTAACAAAAATCAAGGCAACATGACAGCATCTGAACCCAGTTCTCCAACAACAGGAATCCCTGGATACCCTAAAACACCAGAAAAACAAGACTTGGATATAAAATCACTGGTCAGGATGCTGGTAGCTGAACACATAGAAAAATCTCGTAAAGAAATAGAGGAGAAAATGGATCAAAAGTTAGAAGCCTTTACGAGGCAAATACAAAAATCACTTCAAGAAATTCAGGAGAAGATGGATCAAAGAGAAGAAGACAATAAGGAAGAAAGACAAAAGTCACTTAAAGAACTACAGAAGAGCGTGGGCCAACAAGTAGAAGCTATGAAAGAGGAAGCACAAAAATCTATTAAAGAAATTCATGAAAACACAATCAAGCAAGCGAAAGATCTGAGCACATCCATCCAGATACTAAAAACAGAAGTAGAAACAACTAAGAAATCACAGAGGGAGACAACATTGGAGATAGAAAACCTGGGGAAGAAATCAGGGGCCATAGACGCAAGTATCAACAATAGAATACAAGAGATAGAAGACAGAATCTCAGAAGCCGAAGATACCATAGGAACCATTGATTCAACAGTCAAAGAAAATACTAAATGCAAAAAGGTGGTAACCCAAAACATCCAGGAAATCCAAGACACTATGAGAAGACCAAACCTAAGGATTATAGGTATAGACGAGAGTGAAGATTTACAAGTTAAAGGGCCAGCAAATATCTTCTATAAAATTATGGAAGAAAACTTCCCCAACCTAAGGAGAGAGATGCCCATGAATATACAAGAAGCCTATAGAACCCCAAACAGACTGGACCAGAACAGAAATACATCCCGTCACATAATAATCAAAACTCCAAATGTAATAAACAAAGAAAGAATACTAAAGGCAGCAAGAGAAAAAGGCCAAGTAACATATAAAGGAAAACCTATCAGAATAACACCAGACTTCTCACCTGAGACCATGAAAGCTAGAAGATCCTGGGCAGATATCATGCAAACTCTAAGAGAACACAAACTTCAGCCAAAACTACTTTACCCAGCAAAACTCTCAATTGCCATTGATGGAGACATCAAGGTATTCCATGACAAAACCAAATTTGCAAGATATCTCTCCACAAATCCAGCCCTACAAAGGATAATAGGGGGAAAACACCAAGACAAGGACGGAAACTACACCCGGGAAGAAGCAAGATAGAAACCTCCTCTCATCAAACCCAAAAGAAGATAACCTCTCGAATATAAAAAATAAATAAGATAAATAAATATAATTTCAAAAATGTCTGGAGGTAATAATTACTATTCCTTAATATCTCTTAACGTCAATGGACTCAATTCCCCAATAAAAAGACATAGATTAACAGACTGGATACGGAAACAGGACCCTACATTTTGCTGCATACAGGAAACACATCTCAGTGTTAAAGACAAACACTGCCTTAGAGTAAAAGGCTGGAGGACAATTTTACAAGCAAATGGTCTCAGGAAACAAGCTGGAGTAGCCATTCTAATATCAGATAAAATTGACTTTCAACCTAAAATCATCCAAAGAGACTCAGAAGGTCACTTCTTGCTGGCCAAAGGGAAAATCCACCAGGAAGAGCTCTCAATACTGAACATCTATGCTCCAAATGCAAGGGCACCCTCCTTCGTAAAAGAAACCTTACTAAAGCTTAAAGCACACATTACACCTAACACAATAATTGTGGGTGACTTCAACACCCCACTCTCCTCAATGGACCGATCAGGAAAGCAGAAACTAAACAGGGACACAGTGAAACTAATTGAAACTCTGGACCAATTGGATTTAACAGATATATATAGAACATTTCATCCTAAAGCTAAAGAATATACCTTTTTCTCAGCACCGCATGGTACCTTCTCCAAAATAGACCATATAATCGGTCACAAGACAGATGTCAACAAATACAAGAAGATCGAGTTAATCCCATGCCTCTTATCAGATCACCATGGAGTAAGAGTGGTCTTCAATAGCAACAAAAACAACAGAAAGCCCACATACACATGGAAACTGAACAATACTCTACTCAATGACACCTTGGTCAAGGAAGAAATAAAAAAAGAAATCAAAGACTTTTTAGAATTCAATGAAAATGAAGGTACAACCTACCCAAATCTATGGGACACAATGAAAGCAGTGCTAAGAGGAAAACTCATAGCTCTAAGTGCATCCAAAAAGAAACTGGAGAGAGCATACACTAGCAGCTTAACGGCACACCTTAAAGCCCTGGAAGAAAAACAAGTTAACTCACCCAGGAGGAGTAGAAGACAAGAAATCATCAAACTCAGGGCTGAAATCAATCAAATAGAAACAAAGAGAACCATACAAAGAATCAACAAGACCAGGAGCTGGTTCTTTGAGAAAATCAACAAGATAGATAAACCCTTAGCCAGACTAACCAAAGGACACAGAGACAGTATACAAATTAACAAAATTAGAAATGAAAAGGGAGACATAACAACAGAAACTGAGGAAATTCAAAAGATCATCAGATCCTACTACAAAGGTCTATACTCAAAACAACTGGAGAATCTGGAGGAAATGGACGATTTCCTAGACAGATATCAAATACCAAAATTAAATCAGCATCAAGTAGACCAGCTAAATAGTCCCATAACTCCTAAAGAAATAGAAGGGGTTATAGAAAGCCTCCCAACCAAAAAAAGTACGGGACCAGATGGTTTTAGTGCAGAATTCTACCAGACCTTCAAAGAAGACTTAACACCAATACTCTCCAAACTATTCCACAAAATAGAGACAGAAGGGACACTGCCCAACTCATTCTTCGAAGCCACAATTACGCTAATACCTAAACCACAAAAAGATCCAACAAAGAAAGAGAACTTCAGGCCAATTACTCTGATGAATATAGATGCAAAAATACTAAATAAAATTCTTGCTAACCGAATCCAAGAGCACATCAAAACGATCATCCACCATGATCAAGTAGGCTTCATCCCAGGGATGCAGGGATGGTTCAATATACGGAAATCTATCAATGTAATCCACTACATAAACAAACTGAAAGAAAAAAACCACATGGTCATCTCATTAGATGCTGAAAAAGCATTCGACAAAATTCAGCATCCTTTCATGCTAAAAGTCTTGGAAAGAGCAGGAATTCAAGGCCCATACCTAAACATAGTAAAAGCAATCTACAGCAAACCAGTAGCCAACATCAAAATAAATGGAGAGAAACTTGAAGCATTCCCACTAAAATCAGGGACTAGACAAGGCTGCCCTCTCTCTCCATATCTTTTCAATATAGTACTTGAAGTTCTAGCAAGAGCAATTAGACAACATAAGGAAGTCAAAGGGATACAAATTGGAAAGGAAGAAGTGAAACTATCATTATTTGCAGACGATATGATAGTTTACCTAAGCGACCCAAAAAACTCCACCAGAGAACTTCTACAGCTGATAAACAACTTCAGCAAAGTGGCAGGTTATAAAATTAACTCAAGCAAGTCAGTGGCCTTCTTGTACTCAAAGGACAAGCAGGCTGAGAAAGAAATTAGGGAAATAACACCCTTCACAATAGCCACAAACAACATAAAGTATCTTGGCGTAACTCTAACCAAACAAGTGAAAGATCTGTACAACAGGAACTTCAAGTCCTTGAAGAAAGAAATCGAAGAAGACCTCAGAAGATGGAAAAATATTTCTTGCTCCTGGATTGGCAGGATCAATATAGTAAAAATGGCCATCTTGCCAAAAGCAATCTACAGATTCAATGCAATCCCCATCAAAATCCCAACTCAATTCTTCATAGATCTAGAAAGAGCAATTCTCAAATTCATCTGGAGCAACAAAAAACCCAGGATAGCTAAAACTATTCTCAACAATAAAAGGACTTCTAGGGGAATCAATATCCCTGACTTCAAGCAGTACTACAGAGCAATTGTGTTAAAAACTGCATGGTATTGGTATAGCAACAGGCAAACAGATCAATGGAACAGGATTGAAGATCCTGAAATTAACCCACAGACTTATGGTCACTTGATCTTTGATAAAGGAGCCACAACCATCCGATGGAATAAAGATAGCCTTTTCAACAAATGGTGCTGGTTCAACTGGAAGTCAACATGCAGAAGAATGCGAATTGACCCACTCTTATCTCTTTGCTCTAAGATCAACTCCAAGTGGATCAAGGACCTCCACATAAAACCAGACACACTGAAACTATTAGAAAAGAAACTTGGGAAGACCCTGGAGGACTTGGGCACAGGGGAAAAGTTCCTGAACAGAACACCAATAGCGTACGCACTAAGATCAAGAATCGACAAATGGGACCTCATAAAATTACAAAGTTTCTGCAAAACAAAGGACACTGTCCGAAGGACAAAACGGCAACCAACAAAGTGGGAAAATATCTTTATCAACCCCACATCCGACAGAGGGCTAATATCCAATATATACAAAGAACTCAAGAAGTTAGACCGCAAAGAACCAAATAACCCTATCAAAAAATGGGGCACAGAGCTAAAAAAAGAATTTTCACCAGAAGAAATTCGGATGGCCGAGAAACACCTTAAGAGATGTTCAACATCATTAGTCATCAGGGAAATGCAAATCAAAACAACCCTGAGATTCCACCTCACACCAGTCAGAATGGCTAAGATTAAAAACTCAAGAGACAACAGGTGCTGGCGAGGATGTGGAGAAAGAGGAACACTCCTCCACTGTTGGTGGGATTGCAAAATGGTAAAACCACTCTGGAAATCAGTTTGGCGGTTCCTCAGAAAATTGGGCATGTCACTTCCAGAGGACCCTGGCATACCACTCCTGGGCATATACCCAGAGGATTCCCCTACATGCAATAAAGACACATGCTCCACTATGTTTATAGCAGCCTTGTTTATAATAGCCAGAAATTGGAAGGAGCCCAAATATCCCTCAAAGGAGGAATGGATACAGAAAATGTGGTATATTTATACAATGGAATACTACTCAGCAATTAAAAATAATGAATTCATGCAATTTGTAGGTAAATGGTTAGACCTGGAAAATATCATCCTGAGTGAGCTAACCCAATCACAAAAGAATGCACATGAAATGCAATCACTGATAAGTGGATATTAATGAGCCCAGAAGCACTAAATACTCAAGACACAAATAGCAAGTCAAATGATTCCCAAGAAGAAGAAAGGAGAGGACCCTGGGCACGTAAAGATTGCATCCAGTTTAGTAAAGAAACCGAGGGGGGAGGGGGAATGATTGGGGAATAGTTGGGGGGAAGAAGAACTATGGGAACTATGGTGGGTGGGAACTGGGAAAGGGGAAAGCCTTTGAAATGTAAACATAGAATATAGAAAATAAAAATAACTAAAAAAAAATAAATAAAATAAAATAAAGATGTGTTTAATGTTGTAGGGTATTTACCTTTTGGTTCAGTTGTTATTGTTGTTGTTGCTGTTGTTATTGTTGTTGTTGTTGTTGTTAAATTTATTTGTATTTTTATTTATGTGTCTGTTTGTGGGTATGTCAATGTATAAGTGCAGTACCCACAGAGGCGAAAGAGGAAAGAGAGGGCAGAGAGAGGTCATGTGGTTCCTGGAGCTGCTGTTACAGATGGTTATGACCTGACTGACATGGGGGCTCAATCCTCTGCAAGAGCAGAAAACATTCTTAGCCACTGAATCTCTCTAGCCCTAAACTTTTGGATTTTGAATTGTATTATGATTAGAAAATTAATTTTTTTGCTTTTCTTTTTCTTCTTGCTCAATATTGTAGTACTTTTTATATGAATTTTTCCCTTACATGTAAACCCACAAATGTGTACACACATACACACATAAAAAATAATAAAAAAAATCCTTTCTGCATTCAAAAAAAATGTACAACATCATTAGTCATTAGAGAAATGCAAATCAAAACAACCCTGAGATTTCACCTCACATCAGTCAGAATGGCTCAGATTAAAAACTCAGGAGACATCAGGTGTTGGTTAGGATGTGGAGAAAGAGGAACACTCCTACACTGCTGGTGGGATTGCAAGCTGGTACAACCACTCTGGAAATCAGTCTGGCGGTTCCTAAGTAATGTATTTTTAAAGAGAAGATTTATTTATTCATCAGTTTATTATGTATATGCATACACTATATCTGTCTTTGTCTTTATACATACCAGAAGAGGGAATCGAATTCCCTTACAGATGTAAACTACCATCTGCTTTCTGAGAACTGAATTCAGGACCTCTGGAAGAGCAGCCAATGCTCTTAATCATCGAACTATTGAGCCCTAAATAGTGTAAATTTTATAAATTAAAAGGAAATTCTAAGAATGCTGACTTTATTGAGTTGTATTCATGTGACACATATGTGCCTCCTGTAAAATGCAAGACGTAGCAGACTCACACCCACTCCCATGCTCTGACATTATTCTACTTTGAGGCTTTGATAAAGGCACTAACATAGCATCTCAGTAACTGACTTGCATTTCCATAGTGCAGAGATTTCTACTTCCACAGCTTCTCTGGCACAGTTCCCTTCCCACCTACCAGAAGATATTGCTCTCATGAGACTACAAACATCCTTTAACATGTGGAAAAGAATTTAGTTAAGTAATCAATGTCAATAGCCCTTCCTAGTAATACTAGCTAGAATAATGATTATGAAGTTCTACTCCCATTCAATTGTTTCAAATAGCCCATGTGGGATTTCATATGCCTATTTATTTATTACGAAGATATTTTTATTTTGAAATAAGTTTGTAAATATAATATATACCTAGAATATGTTCTAGCCTCATCTAGTCAGCTTTTGTTTTTGTTTCTTTGTTCATGCATTGAAATACAACATAGTTTATTGCCTTTACTCTTGTAAAAGGTTGGGTCAGTATTGAAATATACTCCATTATTTTAGTATTTTTGGTATTATTGTGAGGATGAGAATTCCCTTTATGTATAGATATTGTGCTGACTAATTTTGTGTCAACTTGACATGGACTGGAGTTACCTAGAGGAGCAACTCCAAATAAGAAATGCCTCCATAAGATTGGCCTGTAGGCAAGGCTTTGGGCATGATCTTAATTAATGACTCATGGGGAAAGACCCAGCACATTGTGGGTCTTGCCATCCCTGGGGAGGTGGTTCTGCCATCTATGAAAAAGCAAGCTGAGCTATGGGGAGGAAGCCAATAAGTACCTCCCTGGTCCCTGCATCAGCCCCTGTCTCCAAGTTCTCTCCCCATTTGAGTTCTTGTTGTGATTTCCTTCAGAGGTGGAGTATGGATGTGGGATATAAGCCAAATAAACCCTTGTATCCCCTACTTGCTTTGGTAATGGCGTTTAATCATAGCAATTGTAACCCAAATTAAGACATGATATTTATCTTTTTATATCTCATTGTTGTTTTTCCTGAATATTAATGAACCACAATTTAATATATTAGCAATTTTATGTCATAAAATACATTACTTGTAGTGAAGTACATATCTTTTACATTTCAAAGGTTTCACTGATATAGTATATTAAACAGTTATAAGGCAATCAGTAACACAACTTGCTGGCTACTATCGTAACTTTGTTATAATGAAGTCTAACGTTGTGCAAGCATTAAACTCCTCTATGGGATGACTTTAGTCCTGTTCACAAATGGGGAAAAATACTCTCATTCTTTTCTCTTATTTATTATATAGTCATTTAAATAAGTATTTTGTGAGACTCCAACTTTGTTCTTATTCAATTTAAAAGGAGAGGAACTATGGGAACTATGGTGGGTGGGAACTGGGAAAGGGGAAAGCCCTTGGAATGTAAACATAGAATATAGAAAATAAAAATTTAAAAAAAATAAAAAATAAAAAAAAATAAAAAGAAAATAAGATGACATTCCTCCTCCTAGAATCTAAATAGAAAAACCTCAGCTGCCATTTCATGGAACGTGTAATTGGCTATTACAAAACATGCTGAATCTACTAAATGTCCCTGCAGTGAGGCAACATGGTTCTTCTCCCAAGTATTTAACTTTTAAAAACTATTTTCTTTGAAATTTTAGTGGTCAGAATTACATGGTGATTTTCTGTTTTCTCTCAATGACTTAAAATCAATCCTGACTCCAAGACTGTGTTATCAGCATCAAGAAAAAAAAATGGAGTTGAGCAGAGCAGGACCTGACTTCTAAATCCTGCTGCTTTGTAAACTTGAAGAAACTTTGTAAAGTCACTAAGATTTTGTTTCCTTTAGAAGAGAATCAGAAAGCACATCCTCAGCACATTTGTAGGAACTTTAAGGTTGAAGATATCCATGCTGACAATTAGCCACTTCCATGAGCTTGTGAGCACCGCAAGAGGGTGAACATATGCCTTAAACTACAGAGATTTCTATTCTTTTGTTTGTTTGTTTTAACCATATAAAGTTTACTAGCCACCGAGAAATGTGTTTCCACTCATTTGTGGATCCTAGATTTTATAGCTACATTTGTACATTTATAATATGTACATTTACATGGACATAATAGCTAAATTGTCCAGGAGAAGAAAGAAAACAAATGGGATGGGAGAGGGTAGGGTAGAGGAATATGAGGATACTCAAAATAAAATATATACCTGTATGAAAATGTTCTCATACAGCAGCAATATACCCAATGAAGATAATTTAAAAACTAATATTTTTTCTTTTTTTATTTAATTTTTATTTTCTATATTCTCTGTTTACACTCCAAAGGCTTTCCCCTTTCCCAGTTCCCCCACCATATGTCCCATAATTCCTCTCCCCCCAACTATTCCCCAATCATCCCCCCACCACACGATTTCTCTGTTCTGGGTCTACAAAACTGGATCCAATCTTTACAGGCCCAGGGTCCTCTCCTTTCTTCTTCTTGGGAGTCATTTGACAGTTCAGTCTGGATGTCCAAGATCTAGTTCCATCTGAGACATCTTTTGTTGGCTTGTTGTAGGCCTTCTGGTGGTACATGTTTTTTTCTTTTCTAATGGATTTCCTTACAAAATACCACTCAGACTGCATTAGAAACCATCCCAGCAACCTCATGTTTTAGGCTGTTATATCTTTAACAGCCTAACCTGCAAACAAGGTTACAACCAGACATGTAGCTGAGTGGAAACTCAATACATAAATTTTGGAAAGAGCACATAATTTAACCCACAGTATTATTATATACTAGCAAACTGAACACATTAATTGATTGTTTTAAAAACATTTAAAAAATGATTCTAGGACTACACAGGACATTTGAAAAACAATGCTTAGAGATCCTGAATATATGTGAACACTGTATCCAATTTGCCCCCAAATAATTACATTTTCTATGGTTTTATTACTATGATATCAAAGTCAAGAATCCTATTTTTATGCCATTTGTCACATGTCTAGATTCATTGCAATACCACAGTGAAGTAAAAAGAGCTCCTGATCACGTCAAGGAGTTCTCGTACTTTCATTACTGAGCCCACCCCATCCCGTTCACCATTGCTGCAGACATCCAGCACCCCTGCCTGTGTTCCCATCACTCCAAGTCTTCACACAGGCTTCAGCACATGATGGTTAATGGAGAAATCCAGTCTCTAAAGATTACACTCTATATGAGTCAATTCACAAAACTGTCATGAGATAATGAATATAAATGCATGCTTTTAAAGTTAACTACTGAATATAACTGGAAAATAATAAAAAATATGCCCATATTTTAACATATTTATGATTTTTATGTGTGTGTGTGCATGAGATTATGTGAACCATTTTTTTCTGTAGGAGCCTTCACAGGCCAGAAATTGGCCAGCTTCCTGGAGCTATAGTTACAGGCTGCTGTGATCTACTGCAAGGGTACGAGAAATGGAAGGAGAGTCCTCGACAAAAGCAAAACTTGCTCTTAACTGCTGAGCTATCGCTATGCCCCCTTAAGCATACATTTCAATATATTCCAACAAATGTACATATAACTAGGGCCTGGGTAAGAGGTAAGGTGTTTTGGCATGTCTGGACTTTTCTTCTTGTGCTTTATAGGCCAACAATCCCAGAAAACCACTATGTAGATTTTATCTGTAGATGTCATTTTACAGTAAATAACCCTTGAAAATGGCTTTATTTGCTGAAAACAAAGGTTTGGGATTTTTAATAATTTGTTTCATTTTTTTATTCATATGCCATCCCAATCACAGC
Organism: Apodemus agrarius; assembly: GCA_964023405.1. Classification (NCBI taxonomy): domain Eukaryota; kingdom Metazoa; phylum Chordata; class Mammalia; order Rodentia; family Muridae; genus Apodemus; species Apodemus agrarius. Next base: position 11,889,194 of record OZ030006.1, on the reverse strand, counting down.
CCTCACCCCTCCTCTCCTCCCAGTCATGCCCTTCCATATCCCTTCCCCCACTACTCTCTTGCCTTCTCCTCAGAGAAGGGAAACTGCCTTAGGTACCACCCCACCCTGGGACATCTTAGAGGTCCCAACAAGACTAAGGACCTCCTCTCCTACTGAGGCCCAACCAGTCAGTCCACATAGGGGCTTCAATGGCAGGTAACAGAGTCAGAGACAGCCCTTGCTTCAATTGTTTAGGTACCCACATGAAGACCAAGATATACATCTGCTAGAGATATGGGGGTGTAGGGTTATGGGGTCTGCATCCACTCTGCCACAGGGCACAGCGGCTGGGGGAGGCAGGACACGGAAAGTGGGCTGTACTTACCCCATATTGTTGTCATATTGGGCCATAGGGAAGCCCTAGGACACTGCTCCAGGGGTGGGAAAGCAGGGTCCGGGACAGCAGGAGCTGGCTTGGGGGCAGAGGGGGCGGGTGTTTCCCAGCCTGCTATGAGGCCAGGGCCATCTGGTTCTCAGGCTCTTGGACATCCAGGAGCTGCTGGGAGCCAATGAAGAGCTGGGATCAGAGTGTCCCCCCACCCCCACCCCACTTCACCCCACCCCTGCGCTGGCAGGATCTAGCTGCGGGGTGGGATGGGGAAAGGGTATGGGGGTAGAAGGGGAGCTCCAGCTGGTCCAGAGGGGAGAGTCCTTAGCTTGAGGGTTGTAGGCTTGAGCTTGGGCTTGGCTAGGTGGTAGCCATGGCTAGGAGCACAGAGAGGCCTTCTAAAGGAGATAAGACAGCTGCTCTATAGGTAAAGGCCTTCTCAATGGCTCCCCATGGCAGATCCTGATGAAAAGAGGCAGTCCATAGTTTTAAGACATTTATTGGGTATTCCAAGCTTCTGGGATAATATCCACTTATCAGTGAGTGCATACCATGTGTGTTCTTTTGTGATTGGGTTACCTAACTTAGGATGATATTTTCCAGTTCCACCCATTTGCCTAACAATTTCATGAATTCATTGCTTTTAATAGCTGAGTAGTACTCCATAGTGTAAATATATCACATTTTCTGTATCCATTCCTCCGTTGAGGGGCATCTGGGTTCTTTACAGCTTCTGGCTATTATAAATAGGGCTGCTATGAACATAGTGGAGTATGTGTCCTTATTACATGCTGGGGAATCCTCAGGGTATATGCCCAAGAGTGGTATAATGGGGTCCTCTGGTAGTATGATGCCAAAGAAGGAGGAAGGAGAGGACCCTGGTCCTGGAAAGGCTCAGTGAAGCAGTGTAGGGGAATACTAAGACAGGGAAGTGGGAGGGGTGGATTGGGGAACAGGGGGAGGGAAGAGGGCTTATGAGACTATTGGAAAGGGGGCATCCAGGAAAGGGGAAATCATTTGAAATGTAAATAAAGAATATATCTAATAAAAAATAAAAATAAAAATAAAAGACATTTATTGTTATGGTGGAAAGTGGATAAGTAAAACTGTACTCCGCTTCTCAGGGTGGGCCTGAGGTTAAATACGTTTTGGAGGAGTGTCTGGAAAGGAAAGCTTATTGGCTAAGCCCTCCAGGCCTTTTAGGTACCTCATTAAAATGGAGACCTGTATTGACCCTATGTGATCACAGGTCTTCTATAAGTGGAGGGGCATGGGGCATTGCCCTTAGGAGACGGATGACCACATATCTATGTGGGGTGGGGGCTGCAGCTAGTGAGAGAGGCCTGGTTCTGGGAATCAGGTGAAGCACCTACCATCCCTTCAGAGTTTCCATGGCTTCAAGCTTTATCTCAACCAGGGACCAAGCTGCCTTTCACAATCCCATGGAGTGTGTGTGTGTGTGTGTGTGTGTGTGTGTGTGTGTATGTGTGTGTGTGTGTGTGTGTTGGGGGGTGGAGGGGGATGCTAGGGCCCAGACCCTGCATGCTCTTTAGGTGGTGGTTCAGTCTCTATGAATTAGTAAAACTCTTTTCCCATTTTTGTAGGCTGCTATTTTGTCTATTAACAGTGTCCTTTTTTTTCTATATTCTATGTTTACATTCCAAAGGCTTTCCCCTTTCCCAGTTCCCACCCACCATAGTTCCCATAGCTCCTCTCCCCACCCAACTATTCCCCAATCATTCCCCCTCCCCCCTCTGTTTCTTTACTAAACTGGATGCAATCTTTACAGGCCCAGGGTCCTCTCCTTTCTTCTTCTTGGGAATCATTTGACTTGCTTTTTGTGTCTTAAGTATTTAGGGCTTCTGGGCTCATTAATATCCACTTATCAGTGATTGCATTTCATGTACATTCTTTTGTGATTGGGTTAATTCACTCAGGATGATATTTTTCAGGTCTAACCATTTACCTACAAATTGCATGAATTCATTATTTTTAATTGCTGAGTAGTATTCCATTGTATAAATATACCACATTTTCTGTATCCATTCCTCCTTTGAGGGATATTTGGGCTCCTTCCAATTTCTGGCTATTGTAAACAAGGCTGCTATAAACATAGTGGAGCATGTGTCTTTATTGCATGCAGAGGAATCCTCTGGGTATATGCCCAGGAGTGGTATGCCAGGGTCCTCTGGAAGTGACATGCCCAATTTTCTGAGGAACCGCCACACTGATTTCCAGAGCAGTTTTACCATTTTGCAATCCCACCAACAATGGAGGAGTGTTCCTCTTTCTCCACATCCTCGCCAGCACTTGTTGTCTCTTGAGTTTTTAATCTTAGCCATTCTGACTGGTGTGAGGTGGAATCTCAGGGTTGTTTTGATTTGCATTTCCCTGATGACTAATGATGTTGAACATCTTTTAAGGTGTTTCTCGGCCATCCGAATTTCTTCTGGTAAAAATTCTTTGTTTAGCTCTGTGCCCCATTTTTTGATGACCTCAAGAAGTACTACAGAGCAATTGTGTTAAAAACTGCATGGTATTGGTATAGCAACAGGCAAGCAGATCAATGGAACAGGATTGAAGACCCAGAAATTAACCCACAGACTTACGGTCACTTGATCTTTGATAAAGGAGCCACAACCGTCCGGTGGAATAAAGATAGCCTTTTCAACAAATGGTGCTGGTTCAACTGGAGGTCAACATGCAGAAGAATGCGAATTGATCCACTCTTATTTCTTTGCACTAAGATCAACTCCAAGTGGATCAAGGACCTCCACATAAAACCAGACACACTGAAACTATTAGAAAAGAAACTTGGGAAGACCCTGGAGGACTTGGGCACAGGGGAAAAGTTCCTGAACAGAACACCAATAGCTTATGCTCTAAGATCAAGAATCAACAAATGGGACCTCATAAAATTACAAAGTTTCTGCAAAGCAAAGGACACTGTCAGAAGGACAAAACGTAAACCAACAAAGTGGGAAAAGATCTTCACCAACTCCACATCCGACAGAGGGCTAATATCCAATATATACAAAGAACTCAAGAAGTTAGACCGCAAAGAACCAAATAACCTTAACAGTGTCCTTTACAGAAACTTTTCAGTTTCATGAAACTGAAATTGAAGATCTTAGTTCCTGTGCTATCAGTGCTCTGTTCATGAAGTTGTCTCCTGCACCAATGACTTCAAGGCCATTCTCCAAGTTCTCTTCTATTTGATTTAGTGTGTCCAGTTTTATGTTGAGGTCTTTGATCCACTTGGACTTGAGTTTGTACAGGACAATAGATATGGTTCAATTTGCATTCTTCTACATGCAAACATCCAATTAAACCAGCACCATTTGTTGAAATTGTTTTCCTTTTTCTATTGGTTTGTAAAATATAGTTCTATGTCAAATATCAACTGTCCCATAAGTTTATTTTTGGATTTTTGTTTTTGTTTGTTTGTTTGTTTGTTTGTTTTCTTCAAGACAGGGTTTCTCTGTGTAGCCCTGGCTGTCCTGGAAGTCACTTTGTACATCAGACTGGACTCAAATTCAGAAATCTGCCTGCATTTGCCTCCCAAGTGCTGGGATTAAAGACGTGTGGCATGACCGCCCGGCTATTCTTGGGTCTTTGTTTAGATTCTATTGATTAATATGTCATTTTTTATGACAATACCATGTAGTATTTATTACTATTGGTCTGTAGTATAGCTTGAAATCAGGGATGGAGATACCCAAGGAATTTGTTTTGCTTTGGGATTTTTTGTGTGTTTGTTTCTTTGTTTTGTTTGTACCTGATTGTTTTATCTATCCTGGGTTTTGTTTGTTTTCCATAAGAGCAGGGGAGATCTTTATATTTTCTGATATCTTCCTCAATTTCTTTCTTCAGAAACCTGAAGATCTCATCATACAGGTCTTTCACTTGCTTGATTAGGATTGCACCAAGGTATTTTATATTATTTGTGACTATTCTGAAGGGTGTTGTTTCCTTAATTTCCTTATCAGAACATATATGGTTTATATAAAGGAAGGCTACTGATTTTTTAAGTTTCTTTTGTATCCAACCAATTTGTTGAAGGTGTTTATCAGCTGTAGAAATTCTCTGGTACAATTTTTTGGGTCACTTTTACATACTATAATGTATATCACCTGCAAATAGAAATACTTTGACTTCTTCTGTTCCAATTTGTACCTTCTTGATGTCTTTTAGTTGTCCTATTGCTCTAGATAGAACTTCAAGTTCATTGTTGAACAGATAGAGACAAAGTTGTCTTGTTCGATTTTAGTGGAGTTGCTTTAAGTTTCACTCTAATTAATTTGATGTTGGCTATTGACTTACTGTATGTTGACTTGATTATGTTAGGAATGTGCTTTATATCCCTGGTATCTCCAAGACATTGGAGACAGGCTGCTGGATTTTTGTCAAAGGCTTTTTCAGCATCTAGCAGCATGATCATGTGATTTTTTTCTTTCAGTTTGTTCAAAGGGTAGATTATGTTGGTAGACTTTTGCATATTGAATCATCCCTGCATCCCTAGTATGAAGCCTAGTTAAGGATTGTGGATGCTATTTTTAATGTGTCCTTGGATTTGGTTTGTGAATAATATATTGAAAATGTTTTAATCCCAGCACTTGAAAGGCAGAGGCAGGCAGATTTCTGAGTTCAAGGCCAGTTGGTCTACAAAGTGAGTTCCAGGACAGCCAGGGCTACACAAAGAAACCCTGTCTCAAAAACAAAACAAAACAAAACAAAACAAAACAAAACAAAACAAACACAGAAAATGTTTGCATTAATGCTTATAATATCTGAAATTCTCTTTTCTATTGAGTCTTTGTGTGGTTTAGGTAACCGGGTGACTGTGGCCACATAAAATGAGTTTGGCAAAGTTTTTTTCTGTTTCTAATTTGTGGAGTAGTTTGAGGAATATTGTTATTAGCTCTTCCTTGAAAGTCTGGTAGATTACTGCACTAACACCACCTGGCTCTGGGTGTTTTTTGTTTTGTTTTGTTTTGTTTTGCTTTGCTTTGTTTTGTTTTGTTTTTTGATTGGGAGACTTTTAATGCCTGCTTCTATTTCTTTGGGGCTTAAAGACTGTTGAAATAGTTTATTGGGTCTTGATTTAATACTGGTAAATTGTATCTATCAAGAAAATGATCCTTTTTTTTTTTTTTAGATTTTCCAATTCTGTGGAGTACAGTTTTTTGAAGTAAGGCCTAATGATTCCTTTAATTTTCTTAACGTCCGTTAAGAAAATTAAGAGACCGTTAACGTTCTCTCTTCTCATATCTGATTTTATTAATTTGGATACTGTCGTTTTTGCCTTTTAGTTAGTTTGGCTAAAGGTTTATCTATCCTGCTGATATTCTCAAAGAACCAGCTCTTAGTTTCTTTGATTCTTCATACTTTGCTCTTTGTTTCTAATTTGATTGATTTCAGCCCTGCGTCTGACTGTTTCATTATGTTTCTCTTCTTGTGTGTGTTTGTTTCCTTTTGATCTAGAGCTTTGGGGAACTTAAAAATTGCTAGTATGAGAACTCTCCACTTAATTTATGAAGACACTTAGTGCCATTAACTTTCCTCTTAGTAAGACCTTCATCATGTCCCATAAGTTTTGGCATGTTATACCGTAATTCTTATTGAATTCTAGAAAGTCTTTAATATCTTAATTTCTTTCCTGATCCAGTGATCATCGAGTAGAGAGTTGTTAAGGTTTTTCGAGTTTGTGAGCTTTCTGTTGTTTCTGTTGTTGAAGACCTATGGTGGTCTGATAAAACACATGAAGTGATTTTAATTTTTCTGTATCTGTTGAGGCTTACTTTTGACCGACTATATGTTCAGTTTTGGGAAAACTATTCCATGAGGTGCTATAAAAAAGGTATATTTTTTTAATTTGAGTGAAAAGTTCTATAGATATGTGTTAGGTCCATTTGTTTCATAACTTTGAAAAGTATGAAGTGTCCTTCATCTTTGATTAATTTTGGTTTAAAGTCTATTTTATTAGATATTAGAATGGCTACTCCACCTTACTTTTCCTGTCTATTTGCTTGGAAAACCTTTTCACAGCCCTTTACTCTGAGATACTGTCTATCATTGTTTCTGAGATGTGTTTCTTGCATGCAACAGAATGATGGATCATGTTTTCATATCCATTATGTTAGCCTGTGTCTTTCTATTGGGGAATTGAGTCCATTGATATTCAGAGATGTTAATGACCAGTGATTGGTAATTTCTATTATTTGGATGTTGGTAAAGTGTGCGTGTGTGTGTGTGTGTGTGTGTGTGTGTGTGTGTGTGTATGTCTACTAATCTGTGTCTTCCTTATTTTTATTTCACTTTTTTTGTTTTTTGCTTTTGTTTTTTTTCCCTTTGGTCATGGTATTTTATCACAGCAATAGATTAATGACTAGTACAACATGTAATAAAAGGCTGAATTAATTTAATCATTTTTAATCTGTTGATTTGTCACACCTTAACATGTAAAAGAAGTATGTAGAATATATTTCTAGTATATTTTATTGTATTTGGTGTGTTTAAGCATGAATTGTATCACTGATTGCATTTTTTCTATATGCATGCAATATGAAATTAGGGAAATTATTTCTATTTTTAATTTCCTTCCCAGTATTCATTGTTCTTCTGTGCTATCATCTTTACATTTAAAATGTTTTATTTATTTAATGCATATTGTGTGTATCTACACTCACCATGGTGTACATATAGGGATAAGAAGAAAACTTCTAGGTGTCAGTTCTCTTCTTCCACCATGAAGTTCCTGGTAATCAACTTGAGTGGTCAGGATCTTTACTGGCTAAGCCACCTCACTTATTCTGAGACCGTCCAAGTCTCTGATAATTCTTCTATTTTTTACTAGGCTTTCTTTTTGTTTTTTTATTTGATATATTCTTTATTTCAATTTCAAATGATTTCCCCTTTCCTGGATGCCCCCCTCCCCAAAAGTCCCATAAGCCCCCTTCCCTCCCCCTGTTCCCCAGTCCACCCCTTCCCACTTCCCTGTCCTGGTATTCCCCTACACTGCTGCCCTGAGCCTTTCCAGGACCAGGGGCCACTCCTTCCTTCTTCCTTCATTTGATATATGAATTGTGTCTTGGGTATTCCAAGCTTCTAGGCTGATATCTGCTTATCAGTGAGTACACACCATGAGTGTTCTTTTGAAACTGAGTTACCTCACTTAGGATGATATTCTCCAGTTCCATCCATTTGTCTAAGAATTTAATAAATTTATTGTTTCTAATGGATGAATAGTACTACATTGTGTATATATACCACATTTTCTGTATCCATTCCTCCATTGAGGAACATCTGGGTTCTTTCCAGCTTCTGGCTATTATAAATAGGACTGCTATGAACAGAATGGAGCATATATCCTTATTGCATGCTGGGGAATCCTCTGGCTATATGCCCAAGAGTGGTATAGTGGGGTCCTCCAGAAGGAGTATTCTGATGAAACACCAGGCTGATTTCCAGAGTGGTTGTACCAGCTTGCAACCCCACCAGCAGTGGAGGAGTGTTCCTCTTTCTCCACATCCCTGCCAACACCTGTTTTCTCCTGAGTTTTTGATCTTAGCCATTCTGACTGGTGTGTGGTGAAATCTCAGGGTTGTTTTGATTTGCATTTGCCTGATGACGAATGATGTTGAACAATTCTTTAGGTGCTTCTGAGCCATTTGACATTCCTCAGGTGAAAATTCTTTGTTTAGCTCTGTACCCCATTTTTTAATATTTGGCTTTCTGGAGTCTAACTTCTTGAGTTCTTTGTATATATTGGATATTAGCCCTCTGTCAGATATAGTGTTGGTAAAAATTTTTTCCCGATTTGTTGGTTGCTGTTTTGTCCTTTTGACAATGTCCTTTGCCTTACAAAAACTTTGTAATTTTATGAGGTCCCAATTATCAATTCTTTTTTTATTGGATATATTCTATATTTACAATTCATTTCCCTTTTTCTGGTTCCCCATCCCCAAAGGTCCCACATGCCCTTTTCCCAACCCGTGCTCCCTCTTCCACCCCTTCCCTCTTCCCTGTTCTTGTATTCCCCCACTAATGCTTTGATCTTTCTAGCACCAGTGTCCACTCCTTTCTTCTTGTCAGACATCATTTGGTATGTGAATTGTGTCTTTGGTGTTCCAAAATTCTAAGCTAATATCCACTTATCTGTGACTGCATACCATGGGCATTCTTTTGAGACTGGGTTACCTCACTTAGTATGATGTTCGAACTAATCCCATGCTTCCTATCGGATCACCATGGAGTAAGAGTGTTCTTCAATAGCAACAAAAACAACAGAAAATCCTCATACACGTGGAGGCTGAACAATATTCTACTCAGTGATACCTTTGTCAAGGAAGAAATAAAGAAAGAAATTAAAGATTTTTTAGAATATAATGAAAATGAAGGCACAACATACCCAAATCTATGGGACACAATGAAAGCAGTGCTAAGAGGAAAACTCATAGCCCTGAGTGTCTCCAAAAAGAAACAGGAGAGAGCATATACTAGCAACTTAATGGCACACCTGAAAGCTCTAGAACAAAAAGAAGCTATTTCACCCAGGAGGAGTAGAAGACAGGAAATCATCAAACTCAGGGCTGAAATCAATCAAGTCAATTCTTGATCTTAGAGCATAAGTTATTGGTATTCTGTTGAGGAAATTTCCCCTGGGCCTATTTCCTCAAGGGTCTTCTCCAGTTTCTTTTCTATTAGTTTCAGTGTGCCTGGTTTTATGTGGACATTCTTGATCCACTTGGAGTTGAGCTTAGTACAAGGAGATAAGAATAGATCAATTTGCATTCTTTTGTATGCTGACCTCCAGTTGAACCAGCACCATTTGTTGAAAAGGCTATCATTTTTCTACTGGATGGTTGTAGCTTCCTTGTCAAAGATCAAGTGACTATGATTCTGTGAGTTCATTGCCAGGTCTTCAGTTCTATTCCATTGATCTATTTGCCTGTCACTGTACCAATACCATGCAGTTTTTAACCCTAATGCTCTGTAGTACTGCTTGAGGTCATGGATACTGATTCCCCCAGAAGTTCTTTTACTCTTGATGATAGTTTTAGCTATCCTGGCTTTTTGTTATTCCAGATGAATTTGAAGCTCTTTCTAAGTCTATGAAGAATTGAGTTCGTATTTTGATGGGGATTGCATTAAATCTGTAGATTGCTTTTTGCAAGATGGCCATGTTTACTATATTAATCCTACCAATCCAAGAGCATGGAAGAGTTTTCCATATTCTGATGTCTTCTTCCATTTTCTTCTTCAGAGATCTGAAGTTCTTGTCATACAGTTCTTTCACTTGTTTGATTAGAATCACACCAAGATACTTTACATTCTTTGTGGCTATTGTGAAGGGTGTCATTTCCCTAATTTCCTTCTCAGCCTAATTATCCTTTGAGTATAGGAAGGCTACTGACTTGCTTGAGTTAATTTTATATCCAGCCACTTTGCTGAGGTTGTTTATCAGATGTAGGAGTTCTCTGGTGGAGTTTTTTGGGTTGCTTAAGTATATTATCATATCATCTGCAAATAGTGATAGTTTGAATTCTTCCTTTCCCATTTGTATCCCTTTGACCTCCTTTTGTTGTCTAATTGCTCTGGCTAGAACTTCAAGTACTATATTGAATAAATATGGAGAGAGAGAGAGAGGGCAGCCTTGTCTAGTCCCTGATTTTAGAGGGATTGCTTCACGTTTCTCTCCATTTAGTTTGATGTTGGCTACTTGTTTGCTGTTGATTGCTTTTATTATGTTTAGGTATGGGCCTTGAATTCCTGTTGTTTCCAAGATCTTTAACATGAAAGGATGCTGAATTTTATCAAATGCTTTTTCAGCATCTAATGAAATGACCATGTGGTTTTTTTCTTTGAGTTTGTTTATGTAGTGGATTACGTTGATGGATTTCCATATATTGAACCATCCCTGCATCCCTGGGATGAAGCCTACTTGATCATGGTGAATGATCATTTTGATGTGTACTTGAATTTGGTTGGCAAGAATTTTATTGAGTATTTTTGCATCAATATTCATAAGGGAAATTGGTCTAAGATTCTCTTTTTGTTGGATCTTTGTGTGGTTTTGGTATCAGCAAAATTGTGGCTTTATAGGACGAGTTGGGTAATGTTCCTTCTGTTTCTATTTTGTGGAATAGTATTGGTATTAGGTCTCCTTTGAATGTCTGATAGAATTCTGCACTAAAGCAATCTGGTCCTGTCCTTTTTTTGATTGGGAGACTGTCAATAACCACTTCTATTTCTTTAGGGGTTATGGGACTGTTTAGATGGTCTATCTGATCCTGATTAAATTTTGGTAGTTGGTATCTGTCTAGCAAATTGTTCATTTCATCCAGATTTTCTAGTGGTGTTGAGTATAGGCTGTTGTAGTAGGATATGATAATGTTTTGAATTTCCTCAGTTTCTGTTGTTATTTCTCCCTTTTTATTTCTGATTTTGTTAATTCGGATACTGTCTCTGTGCCCCTTGGTTAGTCTGGCTAAGTGTTTATCAATCTTGTTGACTTTCTCAAAGAACAAGCTCCTGGTTTTGTAGATTCTTTGTATAGTTCTTTTTGTTTCAACTTGGTTGATGATTTCCTGCCTTCTCCTCCTCTTGGGTGAATTAGCTTCTTGTTGTTCTAAAGCTTTCAGATGTGCAGTTAAGCTGCTAGTGTATGCTCTCTCCAGCTTCTTTTTGGAGGCACTGAGGTCAATGAGTTTTCCTCTTAGCACTGCTTTCATTGTTTCCCATAAATTTGAGTATGTTGTGCCTTCATTTTCATTAAATTCTAAAAAGTCTTTGATTTCTTTCCTTATTTCTTCCTTGACTAAGGTATCATTGAGTAGAGCATTGTTCAGCTTCCATGTGTATGTGGGCTTTCTCTTCTATTCTGTTGTGGATGCTTGGATCCATGACTCCTAACTTCTTTCCTAGGTTTTCTATGTCCTGAGTTGTCTCCCTTTGTGATTTCATTATTGTTTCTACCTCCTTCTTTAGATCCTGGATGGCTTTGTTTAATTCCTTCACCTGTTTTGTTGTGTTTTCCCTTAGTTCTTCAAGGGTTTCTCCCTGTTTACTTGTGTTCTCCTGTATTTCTTTAAAGGAGATAGTTATGTCCTTCTTGAAGCCCTCCAAGAAGCCCTCCATCAGCATCATGACCTGTGATTTTAAATCCAAATCTTGCTTTCCTGGTGTGTTGGGGTATCCAGGACAAGCTGTTGTGAGAGAATTGGATTGGGATGGTGCCATATTGCCTTGATTTCTGTTAGCAACGTTCCCACCTTTGCCTTTTGCCATCTGGTTATCTCTAGTGTTAGTTGGGCCTCTTGTCACTGGCTGGAGCTTGCCCCACCTGTGTGCCTGCTGGCCTATCTCAGCAACTGTGGGTGACCTGATTTCCCCTGGCACAAATTGCTGTGGTGCTGCTGAGTTCCTGGGTGCAGGTGGAATCCTGGTGAGGTGTGTCCCAAGCCATCCTCTACTCTGGTGAAACCTGCCTACCAATCTGTTACAGTCACAGGAGCAAAGATGGCAGCCGAGACCCACTCTCTGGTAGTCATATTTGGCTATGTAGCTCTGTGGCTCTGATCAACTCTATGTGCAGGCTATGCTGGCTGCTGGGTGTATAGCTGGCTTCCTGTGCTGCTTGGAGACGGTGTGCTGTGCCCGGGAGTGTTCCCTTGGTTTCACTTGTATGGAATTATTTATTTCTTGTGTTTTCTTGTGTGTAGTTAACCCCCTTGGGTTACAGTTTTACTTCAGTTATTTTCTGTAGGAGTGGATTATGGATATATGATGTTTACATTTAGTTTTATCTTGGAATATCTTTTCTCCATCTACAATGATTGAGATGTTTTCTGGAAATAATAATCTAGCTTGACATCTTAGGTTGTTTCCTCAGAGGCTATAAGACATGTCCAAATCTTTCTAGCTTGTAGAGTCTCTGTTGAAAACCCAGGTGCAATTCTTATAGATCTGCTTTTGTATGTGGCTTGGCCTCTTTTTACCTTGAAGCTTTTAAATATTCTTTCTTTGTTCTCTAGATTTTGTATTTTGATCATTATAAGGTTGGAGAATTTTCTTTTCTGGTCCAATCTAACTGGCATTCTGTAAGCTTCTTATATGCATATACACATCTCCTTAGGTAGGAGAAATTTTATTCTATGATTTTATTGAAAATATTTTTTGGTCCTTGACACTGGGACTCTTCACCTTCTGTTACTATTATTCTTAGGTTAGGTCTTTTCATACTATTCTAGATTTCCTGAATGTTTTCTGTCACAAACTTTTAATATATAACATTAACTTTCACTGATATATCAATTACTTCTAGCTATTCACAGATGATATGATAGTATACTTAAGTGACCCACCAGAGAACTTCTACAGCTGATAAACAACTTCAGCAAAGTGGCTGGATATAAAATTAACTCAAGCAAATCAATAGATTAAAATAATTAAAATTGCACTTTCATTAATTGAGAATCACCACATTTTGGCTTACATGGATCTTCTGCACACTTATGATCTCTGTGACTTAAAATGATTGACTCATGTGCTGTGTCTGGATAATACACTCACTCTATAGTCACCTATACACTGTCTCTTTTTACCACCATTGCCTATGATGATCCCTGAAACTGTAATGATTTTTTAGGGAAAAAAATGACCTTCACTGAAAAGAATTACTAGATATTGAGAAGAAATTTCTCTCTAAACCCACTTCTAAGGGAAGTAAATGAATGACAACTTTAAATTCCTCATCCCACTATGCCTCTGCAGTTTACATAGATTGTGTTCCTTCATCGGTGGCATGAATTACCATGCCATGATTAAAATAAACAACATGGACAAACAGGAAACAAGAAGGACATTTCTTTAAAACAGTACTGACAAGCCAATATCATAGCAGCGTCATTTAGGGGAGGGAAAACTTGAAGCAACCTAAATGTTTCCTAATCTCTGATGCATGTAAAAAATAATAACGGTGTCATAACGAAGATGTGGTTCTTAGTGAGATAGAAAATTAATGAGAATCCCTTGTCAAAATTCGAGAGAGATAATGCAGACATATTCATTTCCAACGAGAAGAGCAAACAGTACCAGAAAGCAAAGAAACCACTAAATATCACCAATACAGACAGAAATAGTCAACAACCAACTAATAAGGTTTCCACAAGTCCCAAAATGGCAAAACTGACCATGATTGAAAATAATAAGACAGTAGATTAAAGGGCACCACATATTTTGCAGCCCAGATATTTAAATGGCCAAATATAGATGAATTTAAAGTAAAGGAGGAATGCCTAGCAACCTTAAAGAATGCTATCTGGCCAATCACTTTGGGGAACAAGTAGAGTAGAGGAGGTAATCCCCCTTGACTTTCCTATAACAATGAATGCCAGAGAGTTGATGAGAGTAACTTTCTTTTTATACAAATGTTCTAGATACTGAGCAAGCAAGGGAAAAATAGATTATCACTCAAATGTTTAAACCTTTAATAAATTAACAAGACTAGAGGACAATCTTTAGAGATTACTACTAACCGTGATAATGTTGCATGACACTTGAGGAGAGATAAGAGAATCTCTTTAGACAGAAGTTTTGCCAAAATTGAACCCTGAAGCAATTCAAGTCTTTAGATTTCTCCTTAGGAACAGGAATAGATGCCACATGGTTTCCTAAGGTATAGTACCCAAACTCTACCCAGAATGAAATTCTATTTACTCAGTTTAGAAACAATGATAAGTGGTAAGATTTAAATAAAAGGAGGGTCTATATAAAATTGAAATAACCTCAAAAGAAATATCAAACAAACCAATGTGTGTAATGTTCTTCTTTTGTTATCATTTTCTTAAGAACATTTTTTATTTTCATTAAAATATAATTACAGCATTTCCTTTTCCTTTACTACCCCAACTTTTCCTGTGTCTTCTCCTGTGACCCATGTTCCACTTTACTTCTCAGATTGATGGTTTCTTTTTCCTGTATGTACACACACACACACACACACACACACCACAACATACACATATCACACACACAATTCCACAAATACAGGCACACACACACACACACACACACACACACACACACAAACTCATATACACACATATGCACACATTGATATATAAATTATATTAACATACAAACACAACTTGCTGAATCCATTTGGTATGGCTTTTATGTATATAACTTTAGGGCTAAGTACAGATCTCTTGCTATACAATAACCAATTAGGAGACTTATCCCTGTAGAAGACAAATTCTCCCTCTCTTAGCAGTCCTTAGTTGTCTGCAGTTCTTTCTCTAGGGGTGGGGCCTGTGATCTCCTTCCCATGTTAGCATGTCTATTCCTGTAGTCAGTGTTTGGGTATTCTCTAGGCCATTGTTCAGTTTGGGGGCAGCTACATATTGTTATAGTATCATAAGTCAGTAGCTTCCCTTTTATTTCTAGGAAATAGAACACCAGGACTGACTTTTGAACCTCTTGCTCACTCAATTTTTCCATCCCTCTTTGGCCACAAAGTTCCCTGAACCATATGTTTAGTAGCTGTGTTATAGTTGTATCCATGAGGGCCAGGTGCCCTATGATCACTCATTCTCTGTATTTAAATCAGTTGTTTATTATTCTCCATTTAGTATAAAGAACAACTTATTTGATGAGTGGTGCAAGCTACATATATCTGTGGGTATAAGGATAAGAATTTAAATATAGATGGAAAATATATTGAGTGAGGAGGGGACTTTAATTGAGATGGAAGAAAGTCAGCACTGAAGCAAAGATGGGGGAAAAATTATAAATATCACCAGGGATATTTGGAAAAGCCTTCAGGAAAGATTGTATATTTAGTGAAGATCATATACAAACATATACACACAAGCACACAAAAGTATATAGACTTAAAGAAGTTATGCCAATTAGGCTGGCAGTGCTTCTCCCAGGAGACATAAGCCATCCACCAAAAACCCAGAACCAGGCATGAGAAAGCTCTAAGTTCTTTGTTATCAAAGTACAAGAGTTGTATAAAACAAGCTGCTGCTGTTGTTCCTGCTACACATGTATATATTTTATGTATATATCTTGTAGAAAAGTTTAACAGTGACTACAATATTTGACTCTATTAATGCTCTGTCTTATTTTCTTCTGGTAACATTGGTCTTGTGGTATAAAAACAAATAAAACCACTCATTTGGTTAATTTTAATGATTTTGAAATAAAATAAACTTTCAAAATTTGTTGCACATGAGATTAACATGTAAATTGTGTGCAGAATGATTTTCCTTTTCATTCATTGTAACTATTTACATGTCTGAACACACTTCATGGAGAGTGGTTTTGGTTATTTATAAAGAGAGGAGGAAGAAACTGTTTTGTGTATTTCTGTCATTCTGTCAAAAAATCATGGCTAGCTAGACTTTTAGTTCTGACCAACCGTCAAAGAAAAAGTGTCAAAATGTAAACTTTCATCTTCTCTATAAAGTTCCAACGTTACTTGACAGTGAATACCTTCATGAGTGAAAGACAGGCACTTTTTCTAAAAATAGGAAAAGACATGAGATTAACAGCATACATTTTATATTTGATTGTCAGAAATTGAACAATTTGTTAAAATTGACTTTTTTACAATTGCACTTTCCTGGGAATCGTTGATATGAAGCCCTTTCCCTGGCAGTCCTGGCACTTATACATCGATTGATGCTCCTTCCTGTACTGGAGATACTTGGCTCACCCATTACCCTACCACTTCCCTTCCATCGTAGAATTAGAGTTATTCTGTTTGTTTGCACATCAGTGATCACTAAATGAAAAGTCTCTCATAATACAGACATGTCACCAGTCTCCCACAGAGTTCTGATGGTTACAAAGACAGAATTTAAGCTGATTGTGATGCATGCCTATAATCTCAACACTTGGCTGACTGAGGCAAGAGGGTTGCCATGAGTTTGATTGCATAGTGAGTCCTAGGCTAGCCTGGGCTATGGTTTTGGACTATGTCTCAAAAGACCTTTAATAATAATGATGATAATTAATAATAATAATAATAATAATAATAATAATAAGAAGAAGAAGAAGAAGAAAGTAGTAGTAGTAGTAGTAGTAGTAGTAGTAGTAGTAGTAGTAGTATATGTGGGGGTTGTAGAGTGGGATGATCAAGTCCCTAGCCAGGTAGACTAGCTTAAACTATACTTAATAGATTTACAAGAGAAGGATGCTAAATTATTCTATCTAGCCATATTTAGATTGAGTGCTTTTGCCATTACCTAACATCTGTAGTTCCATGGCATAGATTAATCTAGTAGTTGTCACAGGATAGGATCATAAATCTGTGATTTAATAGAAATATGGAAAGGAACTGAACAAAAACATCCATGAATCTTCAAATCTATCATCTAATAATTCTCAAAGCAATTGCTATGCTTTATTTAGCATAGGCTTGGATTTGGACAAAAGGTCTGTTTATTTTGTTCATCCAGGAGTTTTGAACTGAAATGGGACATACTTGTAAAAACACCTCCCAATGTAAAGGTGTGTGTGTTAGTTTGTTTGTTTGTTTGTGTGTGTGTGTGTGTGTGTGTGTGTGTGTGTGTGTGTATGGGTTAATTTAACTTATTTCTCTTAATTTGCCAGCCAAACTTTATGATATGGCTTTTGGTAATTAGGAAAGGATAGAGTGATGAGTCAGGTTCTAGTTTACAATTCTTCAAGTAAGTATTTTGCATTATTGTGACTACAGATCATCTTGGTGTCTCACCAATTGTATTTTTATTGTAATAATTTAATATTACCTCATTCACTTATTAGGCATCAAATGTCACTTACCAAAGTCATAAGTTTGAAATTCTTCATAAAGCCGAACTTTAAAGTGTGATTTTTCATGACATCTTTCCATCTGTGGAACCATCCTATCATCACATATTCTTTATAAACATATTTTTAGATATTAATTTTCCAACTCTAAAGCTCAAAACCAGAGATTTATTCATTATGGCGATGTTATATTCCTGGTTTCATGAATATACATACATTGAGAATATGAACTTAATGCTTTTTATGAATGTAGAAAACTAGAGTTCTTTCAAG
This sequence comes from Apodemus agrarius, assembly GCA_964023405.1. Classification (NCBI taxonomy): domain Eukaryota; kingdom Metazoa; phylum Chordata; class Mammalia; order Rodentia; family Muridae; genus Apodemus; species Apodemus agrarius. Next base: position 11,871,751 of record OZ030006.1, on the reverse strand, counting down.
GTGAAAATATCTCAAATTTTAAATAAATTTTTAGTAATAAATAATACATGTATCCTTGGTTTCATGATCAAATATTTTTATATGTTTTTGAATATCTTGATGATGGTTGTACAAGATTACTAAGTAATTTAGATTTTGAAAGTCTCTTTTGGAATTTATGTGATTCTGTATGTAGCTTTGTTTAGGAAAACATATAAAACGTTCTTCCTTTTACATATGTTAATTTAGCATCAGGTTGGTGTTGTCCAAGTGTTTTGGGATAGAAAGTAGTTAAATGGATAAAGCCTGAGTTTTCAAATTCCTTGGGAACTAGCTCCTAAATCATATAGGACAAGTAACAGTTGAGTATTAATAAGTTTCTGTTTCTTTTCCTTCCAAATGTTTCAGGCAATCACTCAGTCAGATTTCAACATGGCAGCCATTCTTCAGAAATGACCATGGTTAGGGAGAAGAGATATTACAACCACATAATTTATTATAAAGACTGTAGCTTTTGAATTCTATTTGTGCCAAGAAACATCTGAAAAGCCTAGTAGCCCAGTTGTAGAACTTTGAAAGGCTAAGTGGTTATCTTTAGGGTTTAACTTAAGATTCTCTAATAACATGGAACATGAGGAAGTAGCCAGCGGTTATCACCATACTATTATTCTTGTATTTGAAGCACTCTTGGATTTGATTTCTACCATGTTCAACCCCAAGTGTGAGTAGTCTAACTGTGGCTGTGGTCACTGTTGAATTTGTTGACTCTTGCCTGCTGCCATGTTGTCATGTTCTAACATCAAGACAAGTGAGATAGCTCAGGGTACAGACTTAGCTGTGATACTCTAAGAGTTCTCTGTGTATTTTCATTCATAACTTCTGTATAGTTTTCTACCACAGAGCATATGTTTTAAGATTTGTGCTCCAAGTAATGAGTCTGTATTTTGTCATACACTTTTCTCCATTTATGTATTTATTCACTCTACATCCTGATTGTAGCCTCTGCCTCCTCCCAGTGTCCCCTCATGGGCCCCTTCCTTCACCTTCCCTTCCCTTCACCTCCCCTTCCCTTCACCTCTGAGCGAAAGGAAGTCTCCTCTGGGCACCATCTCACACTGGCTCCTCAAATCTCTGCAGGACTAGGTGCATCCTCTCCCACTGAAGCCAGACAAGACAGTTCACTTAGGGGAGCAGGCTCCACAAGCAGGCATCTGAGGCAGCATAAGCCCCTGCTTCAGTTATAGGCTGACCCACATGAAGACCGAGCTGCAAATCTACTTATGTGCAGAGGTTTAGGTTCAGCCCTTGTATGCTTTTTGGTTGGTGGTTCAGTCTCTGGGAACCCCCAAGGCTCCATGTTAATTGATTCTGTTGTTTTCCTTGTAGAGTTTCTATCCCCATTTGGGTTCCCGATGGTTCTCCAAACTATTCTTCTAGAATTCCTGAGTGCTGTCTAAAGTTTAGCTATGAGTCTGCATCTGTTTCAGTCTGCAGCTGGATGGAACTTTTCAGAGGACAGTTATTGCTAGCCTCCTATCTGCAAGCATAACAGAATATCAGTAATAGTGTCAGGGGTTGGTTCTTTCTTAGGGGATGTGTTGTCATTCCTGCTCTGATGGGAAGGTGTCCTGGGATTGAGAAGCCCAGGAACCATACAGCTCTCAGGGGAGAAGGTATCCCAATGGAAGGGCATCTTGAGACAATGGGGACCCAGGAACCAGACACCTCTGAAAGGAAGCCTCTTCAGCAGAGGTGTTGCAGCTCCCAGGGAAGGTATCCCCACCTTAGCTGAAGAGCTTTGTGGGCCCAGCCCAGCTCTTTCTCTTTGCTTTTCTCCATAGCTCTCCCTGTACCTGGTCTTCCCTTGCCCTCTCTGTCCCTCTCCAGAGGGGCTGGGTACCTGTGGAGGAGACCCGGCTAGAGGGGTCTCTTGGCTGGTGGATGGAAACACTGAGAGGCTGGTTTCATTGCTCCAGCAGGGCAGGATTAGATATAAGGAGACAGTCCATGATTTTTCAGCCTTATTGTAGAAGAGTAGAGTGAAGGAGGGTAGGTAAAGAGGTAGAAGCCAGCCATGACCATGTAGAAAGAGGGGGAAGGGAATGGGGAAAGAGAAAGGAAAGAGAGGGGGAGTGAGAGAGAAAAGAGAAGAGAAGAGAAGAGAAGAGAAGAGAAGAGAAGAGAAGAGAAGAGAAGGGAGGGGAGGGGAGGGGAGGGGAGGGGAGGGGAGGGGAGGGGAGGAGAGGAGAGGAGAGGAGAGGAGAGGAGAGGAGAGGAGAGGAGAGGAGAGGAGAGGAGAGGAGAGGAGAGGAGAGGAGAGGAGAGGAGAGGAGAGGAAGAGGGAAAGAGAGAGAGGAGGGGTAGAGCAATCTATTTTATAGTGGGTCAGACTACCTGACTATTGCCAGGTAACTATGGGGCAGGGCAAATCTGGCTTTAGTCAGGTGACTGTGGGGGTGGAGTACCAGGGGATTGGGGTAGGCTTTGCCCTACATGACTGATGGCCACAGAATTAGGGAGTTGAGGGCCTTGTAGTGTCAGGAGCCTAGTGTCTAGGAGCATGGGTAAACCGCTTTCCATCTCTCATGGATTAAATCCACTGGGTCTCTGGGGTTCAAACCTAGCTCAACCAGAATACAGACTGCCTTTCATGGTCCTACCCTCTCCCACCCAGTACCCTTCCTGCATCCACCATATTTTTTAAAAAGCAGTAAGAAATAAAAATTATATGGGTTTCAAAGTATAAGTAGCCAAAATATTTATTGAAATGTGGAGAAAAAAATGGCAAAACTTGGTCCATTTGGCATTTAAGCCAAATGGAAAGTTCTTTGGAGAAATGTTAGAAGGTTTGAATGAGCAAAAATGTAGCTATTTCTCTATACCCATTGTCTGGATATCAGGTATGACATTACATCTATATGGAACTTAATCATAATGATTATTAGTTTACATTAAAAATTACTTAGCATATTAACATCTATAAATAACAGAACAGAAGGATGTGCAGAAATAAGAAAAGGGGGAAGGTCTGAGGAAGGAGGGTAGGGAAAGAGGAAGAGAAGAAACAGAGAAGACAAAGGAAGGAAGGAAGGAAGGAAGGAAGGAAGGAAGGAAGGAAGGAAGGAAGGAAGGATGTCTATCACCCAGAACCTGCAGTTTTCATGTCTTATGGAGGCTCAAAGTATAAAACCCTCTGAGGGTTTTATAGTGTTGTGATAGGGCTCTATTTTTTAAAGCCCTTCTGGGTTTTTTGTTTGTCTTATTTAAATTTAAAACTTAGATACCTCAAACTATTCAATAAAGTTCTGTAGCTATGTTTCTTCATTTCAATCTCCAAACGTTATCAAGAACACTTACTAACACATTATGCGCGGCAGATCTAAAAGATGCAAAACTATTCTACTGACATGGGCAACCAGTGGAAAAGATTACTGTGCATTCGTTCTATGAAGCCACTGGAAGAGATGACTGCACATTCTTTATATAACAATGAAGGATTGCTGGTGATGTAACCAATGATAAGTCATGATTGCTTTTAACTTTGCTAGTGAAAATTCATTTCCAACATCACTTATGTTAACAATATTCCCATTATAGTAAACTAGCAATAATCTCTAAGTAATCATAATGTAGTCAGTCATTCCATGGCAGTATCCTATTGTTTCTAGGAAACCTTCAAAATATTGGAATTGTAATCATTCTAGGCTTTAGAGAGTCAGAAAGCTTGTTCTGTAATCCAATAGGGAAGATGCCTGGCAGAACCCCTGCACTTCTGCTCACATGCTTACTTCTGTGGGTGATCTTCTTAGAAGTTTGCTTTTGACTGAAGTCTCTGCTCAAGGCTTATTTTAATAGAAAACAATGTTTAAAGGATCATTTTTATGTTCTCAATTTTTAAATTCTTTTTGACAATATGTTGATAGTGAATAAAAGAAATTGAACTTTCAGAAGTGATAATATGCCTGTTAGTCTTATACTGATCAAAACCAAGTTAATTATCTTTGTTCCATAAAAACTGTTTTAAAGTATATAAATCTGCACTGTAAGGATTTTTACTGCTTGTCTAACTTTCCTCGTCACGACTCACAAGGTCAGAAGTTTGTATTTGGGTTTAGTACAGTCAAGTGTATTCCACGTGAAGGATACTGCTATATTTGGTTTGATGCCCTCATTTCAGATCTATAACATAATGATACACATGCGGGCCTTAGAAAAAGTAAAACACTAAACACCCCAAACAAGTACCTGTGGAGAGATAAACAAAGGTATGGTTAAAGTAAATGAAGCAGAAATGAAAAATATGAAAAATAATAAGGCAGATAATCAATGAAACAAGTACTTGGTTCTTAAAAAAGATTAGCAAGGTTGACAAATCTCTGCTTCACACAGGCTTATGAATTGTTTGTTACAGTGTACTTACCACTCGAAAATTATATCACATGCTTCCTAGTTCTTATGTGCATTGACACTAAGTTCCAGAAGAGAGGTGTCTGAAATTTAGGAGGCAGTCAATAGGTGCTTGTTCAATTACAAATTAAATAGATGGAAGAACAAAATAGATCAGCAATGCGATAATAATATAAAATGTCTCATTATATCTCAAAATACTCAATTTTTCTACATTCTAATGTTAAATGAGCTCTATAAAGGGCAATTAGTAAATATTATAATTTATGTCAACCTTTCATGTTTCAATTGCAATTGCTAATTGGTGGCATCTTGAGGTCAAATTTATGTCTTCATTAAATGTCTCTTTATAAAGCAAAATGATGACTGAACCTGGTTTCCTGAATTAAAACACATATTTAATTTCATCTGTTAATAATAAAACAGTCTATAATTAAAGCACAATTTCTTAAAGTTTATTGAAACTAAAAAGTCCATGATAATATAAAGTTCAGTTGACTACGTTTCAATTTTTGCTATTAATGGTATATGACAGTCAACATACATCTTCCATCTGCAACTTTATTTTTTAAATTCTCCAAATTGAAAATATCACATAGAAAATGTAAAAAGTCAGCAGTACCTTCCCTGTTGTAGAACAGGTGAAAGTGCATAAAAGATATAGTCATGTTGGAAGAGGGTAACAGAAACTGATGGGTCATGAATTCAGAGAGTTCATGAGCAGTATTATGTGAGCAGAGATATGAACCAAGTAAAATGCTCACAGGTAACTTGAAACATCATATACTGAGAGCATGAGATGGATTGAACATGGGATAGATTGATGGCAGACCTTTGCTGATTTAGATCGTGTCCATGAAGCATATGATTGTTATCTCAAACTCTTTAGCATGTTTATCCGGTAACGGTTGTTCAGAAGAATAAAAATGAGGAAAAGGGAAGAGATGATTTATTGAACTTGCCTGATGCTTTCTGGGAACTGCTTGTGAAAGTAATCAGTGACGGGTCCCACATCAGTATTCTAAGCTTTTGCCATTTAATCATGGGCTTGTGCCAGTAATGTTTGCACACAAGTTATCCTACCGTGTTGGATATAAATATACTAGTCATCTGAACTGAAATGCAACTTCTTAAAATGAATTTTGGAGAATCTCATTCCTACGAACAATGATTTTGACTTCAGTGTCTGTTTCCGAGGTACTACCTCTTAAGGTTATATAAACACCATGGATAGAGCACTCCAGGAGCAGCCCACTCCCCATGAGCACGGCCATTTCTTCTTCTACCTCCCGCCCAGTCTGCAATTAAGTACTTAACGATGCACAGTAATTTAGCTTGTTTGAGCCTGTTTTCTTGTTCTGTTCCCACATTAGCAGTATGTTAAAATACAACCAAATAAAACAAAAGAGACAAGTTATGTGACTGGTCACATTGCCATGCCGGTGCAAGCAAACATCTCCTCCCTCTATGGCCCAGAGTGAGTCAAAGCCTTCCTATTTTCTCTGTATCTCTGCAGGAAATCATGATAAAAATGTTGATTCTCTACTGAGCAAATCCAACTCCACTTCCATTGCCAATAGAAGACAATAATTCTAACATAAAACATTAATAACACAGTTTAATCTGCACCTAATTACAAGGGACATTGGCTTGAGGTCTTAGCTTTGTTACACTAAATAACACATGCTACCATAAAAGACTTTGACATTCACAAAACAAAAGAAAAAAGCCATAAGTCAGTACATAACTTACTTTTATACTTCTATAACTTTTGACTTTGTTATTGGTATAGTGTTATACCAATAACACTAGTGGTAATGTGAGGTAAATAAGATACAGCAAGGAAAGAAATTATGTTTTTATGGTAGATATTACATTAGTATATATGGAATCTAGAGTTGAGACTTTTCAAGGTTAGCTATACATTTCTAGAATTTTATCTACTACCCATCTGGAACTTAGGCTATATAATGATGCAGAGACTTCAAGACTGATAAAACCTTTGAGACTCAACTGTGTATAACACAAGGATCTAAGATGCTGGACACTCACATTTCCTCCAAGATTGATCTGAATCAGTGGCTCTAAGTTCATTGTCTTACACTAGAGAAAAGGAAAGTCATGGACTCGAGCAAGGCAGAATCAGGATTTTTTGTAATTATTCCAGAAAAGTGGTAAACTGAGGAAAAGTGGCAAGAAACCGCCAAGGGTTGAGAGGTGTTTTTGAGAAGTCAAAAATGTTGAGTTTCCTTTGGCTAGAGATTTTATAGGCCTATTTGGCAGAGACTGGACAAAGGCTGATGTTATTGCTGCTCTGATTCTCTGGGCTATCATGAGCCGAGTCAGTGGAGGATGCACATTCTCTGCATGTCATCTGCTCCGCGTAGAGAAATGAATATTTTCTGTTCTCAATCTGCGCATCACTGAACAGCCAGTGAGGAGTGGATGAAGCACTTCTCTGTCTATCTCTGACTCCAGATTTTACTCTGGCTGCCATTCATGTGTCCAGCGTTACCTCCCTTTGACTTGGGTGTCTCAAGACCGCTGATCACACCAAGATCTCTCTGTTCTCACATTCATGAGAACAACTTTACCATGGCAAGGTGCTAACTTGATCACAACCACTAATATGGAGCCGCAGCCTGTTTAGCTCGTCTACGGGCAACTGTACAAACAGCTTCTATGACAGTCGTTGCAGGAAGTAATTTCTAATTCAAAATATAATCCAGCACTCTACAGCTTGTCTTCCCAGCATTTCGACCACTTGTGGCTTGGCTCATAGGCTTCGCTCATAGCCATTCAAGGGCACACCCTATTCAGCCAGTTGGCAACAGAAACCGTTTTCTTATCCAGCTTCAGTACTTGAGGTTTTATCCCCTACTTTCTTTTCAGCCAGGCTCTGACTTGGTGTGCTTTCAGTCTTTGAAATCCAATTTGTGCTTCTCATCTATCAGATTGATGGCTTGTCCTTCAATGTTAAGAGCAGTCAGAACTTAAAGGCTAAGACTGGTGATGAGATCTGCCCTGTCCCTCCTCCATCTCTACTCTGTTGTACTTTAGTAGCACTTCAGTGACTAATTTCTTATTTTCCATTTCTCCCCACTACTGCTTCCTTAATACACAGGCACCTGCTCTTAGAAGCACAAAATAATTCTTTAAACTACACAGTCCATTGACTGTGAATCTGTTTCTTGTTCAGTATGAAAACAAGTCTATCCCACCATTCTTAGAAGTTTCATGTTTCTACTTGTCTGCCGACCATACCTGCCCTTGTCTGTCTTCCCTCCAGAATCTGCATGTACTCATGAAAGGGAGTAGGATCAATATGATAAAGCGATAGTGCTTGCAAAAACTTAATTGCAACAAAAGTAGTTCAGATTGTTTTTGTAATTATATGAATAGTGACATATGTTCAAGAGTATCAAAGGAAGCATGCACAAATAAAGTCATGTTTGCTTGTAAAACACGGAGTGGATTAAAAAGTTTGCAGCTTGTTTTATAATGAAATAAAACTATTTGCAGCAATATAAACTGAAGTCAAAGATGTCAGTATAAATGAGAACCAAGGCACAAGTAAGAAGTGGTTCTGGGATGCAGGCCTGTAAAAAGACAAATTGACAGGGTTCATTATCCCACAGTTATCATGGATGAAAGGAACCAATCTAACTAAGAGGCTGCCCCTCCTATATACACGTCTAACCCCATTCTCATCCTAGAATCTTCCACTGTACTGGAAAGTCTTCCCAGCAGGGTTTCTGAACTAGTACTGCATCATTCTGCCATGTGAGAAGGCTTTGAGGCTTTCAGATTTGTTTGTCTGGCTGGGAACCTTAGCCATTACACTGTACCAACCCGCCCATCCCACTCCTCTTAGAAGCATTGCTATGCACAACAGTGTGCTTCTGACATTCCATGAAGAATGTGCTTCAGGTGCCTGATTCATTACAAGACCAATTCTGGCCAAGAACATAATTACAATATACGTTATTTCCATGGGAAGAACCAGTCTGCATTTCAAAATAAACCTTTTGGATTTCATCTCTAAGTATTTGAATTCTGACTTGTAGCAGCTCAAATCATGAGTTGACAATTGCTATTGCTTCGTTAATACTGATCCATCCTGACACAGCCCATGGAGGCTGTGTTACGTTGTCTACTAGAAGATGGTTTGAAAGGAATTTTCCTGGTATTCTCGTTGTAAATGAGCTTACAATGAAGCCCGGGTTCTTTTTCAGTTGATTTGAGTCAGTGGATAACATCAGACTTTTTATCCTGGAACCATTTGTAGTGGACCATCTATTGTATCCAACCATTTGATATTCTCTGGGGTGCAGCAGGCTGACAAAACATAGAATATTCTTTTTTCTAATCAGAGGACTGATATTGCTTAATGGTTGACATGATACATTAAATATTGTCATAGTTTTAGCAGTGATTCCATAAATCGTCACATACTTTACTTATAAGACTCACTGGTTTAATACCATGCTCACACAGACACATTTTGAAATATGCTTTCAAAAGTAACAATTTAACCTCCATTGGCATGTCTAAATTTAGGATGTTGAATGAAGGTGTTACAGGGGCTTGTTTATGTGTATAAATTCTTATACTGGATTTTCAAAGACCAAAAGTAGTGATATTTTTATCTTTTCTGCTTTTTTTTTACCTCAAACTTTAGAATAGAATATAGCCAGTAAACCAAGGCTCTAAAGGAAAAAATGTTCTTGTCTACTGAAGTATCTACATATTTTAGAAGATGATATTTTTCTGTCATGTAAGTCATCGTACTAAATATTTTATGAAAAAAAAAGAGTCAAGCTTTAAGAGTTAGAGAAATTATGATTTCAAGTCTGGTTCCTACTATCCCAGAAGCATTGTTCATCTTGGGACTCTTTTTAAAAAAAATCTAGGCATGCTATAGATTTTTTTCCAATATTGAAGTCATCATGAATAAATCCAAGGGAAACATTAGATAATTCATAAATATCACCCAATACAATGCTTGATATTCACCAAGAATTATTTTCTACCCTCTATGAGAGCCAATAATTATGACCATAGAAACTTCTCTAATTTTACTGAGTACAAGACTGACAGTGAAAAATGAAATTCAATAACAATGTTGCATTGGTACAATAGAAGGAGAAGGAAATGATAAAAAGCCATTTTCAGTGGAAGAGGAAGTCATAAAACACTTATATTTATCTATGTCGTGTTTTTCTGAATAGCAATTATTCTCTTTCCTTTTGAATCTCCTAATAATCTGCAACTGATAACAGTATTTCGTTTTTCTTGTTATTGTATTTCTTATACAAAATATCACACTCCATACTTTTGAAGAAAAGACATCACAAAAGAGCTAAGGTTTGACTTTTTAAAAGAGACTATTGCTATAAGTAAAACATGGAGTTCACATCATGATGTAACAAAATTGTTTTCAGTTAAGAAGACATAATTAAACAAGTCATGTGCATGTTCAAACATCCCAAACTAATCTGGGATGTTTCCCTATTTAAATAAGGAAGAAGAACCTATCTCAAGAACACTTCTCTACCTGGTGACTTGTGGTACAGCTAGTAATACACTTGACCTAAGATATAGCCTGCTAGCCACCAGGAAGGAACATGGACTCCTAGATGACAGAAATCAAACATGCAACTTTCTACTTGAAAAGGCCCAGAGACCTAACAGTCTGATTACATATGTCTGTCACTCATCTTTTTGATTAGGGATATTAAAAGACTCATCAACTTTTCTATGGTTTGTCTCTCCCGTTGAGATAAGTTAAAAAGTAACTTTTTGAATAAAGAAAATTAGCAAAAGAACTTCATAGCACATTTCTATGGTTTACTATTGATATCCTCAGCAACCAATGAGGTAACAAGAGCCATATTTGCAGTCACTTATGGAAATCCCATCAGGTACTGGGAGAGATATGACTTCTCTTCTAATTCCTGAAAACCACCTTGCTTGGATATTTTGTTACTTATTTGACAACAACCTTTCTTCTTCTTCTTTTTTTTTTTCTACAAATGAGGAAAAGTACAAGCCAAGGATATTATACTTCTTGCATCTCAGCACTTTCTTTTTTTTTCCACTTTTATTTTCTATATTCTATGTTTACATTCCAAAGGCTTTCCCCTTTCCCAGTTCCCCCCCACCATACGTCCCATAATTCCTCTCCCCCCAAATATTTCCCAATCATTCCCCTCCCTCCACGATTTCTCTGTTCTGGGTCTACAAAACTGGATCCAATCTTTTCAGGCCCAGGGTCCTCTCCTTTCTTCTTCTTGGGAACCATTTGACTTGCTAATTGTGCCTTGAGTATTTAGGGCTTCTGGGTTCATTAATATCCACTTATCAGTGATTGCATTTCATGTGTATTCTTTTGTGATTGGGTTAACTCACTTAGGATATTTTCCAGATCTAACCATTTACCTACAAATTGCATGAATACATTATTTTTAATTGCTTAGTAGTATTCCATTGTATAAATATACCACATTTTCTGTATCTATTCCTCCTTTGGAAATCAGTTTGGCGGTTCCTCAGAAAATTGGGCATGTCACTTCCAGAGGACCCTGGCACACCACTCCTGGGCATATACCCAGAGGATTCCCCTGCATACAATAAAGACACATGCTCCACTATGTTCATAGCAGCCTTGTTTATAATAGCCAGAAATTGGAAGGAGACAACAACCTTTCTTAAATCAATTTTCTGCTGGTGTTGTGAATTTCCTGGTAGATTCAGAAAAGAAAAAGAAAACAGTATTTAAGGGATCTGTTCAACATTGTTTCTTTGCCTAAATCTAAATTATTACAAATAGGTAAAATAATTTAGTCCATTTATGACTATACTTCCCCAAACTTTAAAATACACTTGGTAAATATTTTATATGGAAGCTTAACTTTTAGATATAGAAGAAAGCTTCTTTGGTGTTCTGCCTACTGTTCTAAACTTAGTATTTGTTTCTCCTCAGATTCATGTGTGAAAACTTTAACTTCCAATGTGATTGTTTTAAAAGGCTAAAGTGCGACTTCAAGGGTGAGGTTCTCTGGTGGGATGATCTCTCTGTGAACATGCAATAAACCAATGCGAGGAGGACGATATGCAAACGAGAAAATAAAACAGGGCAATGGAGCCGTGGACATTTTAACTTTGGCATTTCAGTCCTTATGAATGAAGGAACTTATTATTTCTGTGCAAGCCACCCAGAAAATCTATGGTATTCTGTTACGGCAGTCTGATTTGACCTTCACTTTAATGGCTGCCTTTGTAAATGAGGGAAATAAAAAGTTTCTGCACCCAAAAAAGAATAAAACGCAGAATTTTTTTCTGAAAACTCTACCCCTAATTCTACAGTACCACTTGAATATTTTTCAAAACCAACTTAAGATTTTTGAATGTTAAAATAAAAGCCTATTTGTTTATGTAGTTAGATAAACTACTCTTGGAAACTTTACACACCTTTATGTATGTGTACACATACACTATAGAACTTGTATATTGTTTCTGCTACATTTTTTTCTATTCTTTTTTTTCATTGAATATTTGATATTTTGAAATTGGACAAAACAATTAAAGAAAATAAAAAATAAGCCCAAGAAAAGGAACAAGAATCAGAGACCCACTTGTGTATGTGCTCATTAATCTCATAAAACCAGAAAAATAAAGGTCATAATATAAACATAGAAGATCTAGAGCAGCCCGTGCTGTCCTTGCCCGGCTGCTCAGCCTCTGAGTTCGTAAGTACTTTTGTCTTGATGGTTTGGAGACCCTCATTTTCCTGGTCTTCTCCATGCCCTCTGACTCTTAGTCTCTTTCTGCCTCTTCTTCCATGAGGGTTTGCTGAGTTCTGAGGAGGGACTAGATGGAAACATTCCATTTAGGGATGACTGTTCAAGCGTCTTTCTGTGTAATATGTAGCTGTGGATCTCTGTATTTATTCCCATATGCTCCATGAAAAAAAGCTTTTCTAATGACTGAACAAGGTGATGATCTATGCATATCCAGGATGTGATTAGTTGTTTTATTTCCTCCCACCCTTCTAAAGAACAATAGTATTTGGGTTTGCCCTAGGGCCCTGAGCTGTCTAGTCTCAGATTCTTGGTCACCCAAGCAGTTTTGAGTATGAGTTCCATCTCACGGGAGTGGACTTTAAAATCAGTAATTGGTTAGTTACCCCCACACTCTTTATGCCACTATTGCCCTAGCAAATTGTGCAGGCAAGATTTATAGATCTTTGTAGACCTACACCATTGTAGGTCAAAGGTTTATGGCTTGCTTAATTTTTACATTTCTCTTTCGATGGTATGCAGAGGACCTTCCAGAATAACCACACTGGAATATAGAGGTGAAAACCTCATGCAAACACTGTACATATTAGTTCATTTCTATCTCAAGTTTGGGAAGAATGTCAACCATAGAAGTGGATCTGACACATGTCCTAAGGACTCTGGCAAGCATCCATCCATCACACCCAAGCAGCATCTTGCTTTCCTTCTTAATTTGGTTGCTCAAATGATCAAAGAGACAAAGCACACGCCTGAGAAACACAAAGAGATTTACTCCTAGGCACAAAGTATCAATGCGTAGTATTTTGAGTTTTGTTCACAGATAACCCTAGATAACCCTTGAGTTTTGCTTCCTTATGGTTCATTCACATACAACCAAATCTTGGGCCTTAACCTACTAACCTACTAATGATGAGAGTATCACTTTCATCATTTGCAATAGAAAGTTTACCTTGGAGTTCTTAAGTTTCACCTTGATGTTAAATTCAATACCTTACTTGAGGTCCTATTGAGAATGGACTTTATTGCTTTAGACTAAAAATATGGATCTTGACAGAGTTTGTGAGGTGGAGCACACACTCTATGCATGCCTCAAATACACCCCTGCCAGATTTGCTCACTAAAGGTAGGAATCTTGTTGATATTTAAGTTTTTAACTTCATTCAGTGTCTACTGTTAATTCTCATTTGAAATTTATTTTATTTTATTTTTTTTTCTATATTCTATGTTTACATTCCAAAGGCTTTCCCCTTTCCCAGTTCCCACCCACCATAGTTCCCATAGTTCCTCTCCCCCCAACTATTCCCCAATCATTCCCCCTCCCCCCTCGGTTTCTTTACTAAACTGGATGCAATCTTTACAGGCCCAGGGTCCTCTCCTTTCTTCTTCTTGGGAATCATTTGACTTGCTATTTGTGTCTTGAGTATTTAGGGCTTCTGGGCTCATTAATATCCACTTATCAGTGATTGCATTTCATGTGCATTCTTTTGTGATTGGGTTAATTCACTCAGGATGATATTTTCCAGGTCTAACCATTTACCTACAAATTGCATGAATTCATTATTTTTAATTGCTGAGTAGTATTCCATTGTATAAATATACCACATTTTCTGTATCCATTCCTCCTTTGAGGGATATTTGGGCTTCTTCCAATTTCTGGCTATTATAAACAAGGCTGCTATAAATATAGTGGAGCATGTGTCTTTATTGCATGCAGAGGAATCCTCTGGGTATATGCCCAGGAGTGGTATGCCAGGGTCCTCTGGAAGTGACATGCCCAATTTTCTGAGGAACCGCCACACTGATTTCCAGAGCGGTTTTACCATTTTGCAATCCCACCAACAGTGGAGGAGTGTTCCTCTTTCTCCACATCCTCGCCAGCACTTGTTGTCTCTTGAGTTTTTAATCTTAGCCATTCTGACTGGTGAGAGGTGGAATCTCAGGGTTGTTTTGATTTGCATTTCCCTGATGACTAATGATGTTGAACATCTTTTAAGGTGTTTCTCGGCCATCCGAATTTCTTCTGGTGAAAATTCTTTGTTTAGCTCTGTGCCCCATTTTTTGATAGGGTTATTTGGTTCTTTGCGGTCTAACTTCTTGAGTTCTTTGTATATATTGGATATTAGCCCTCTGTCGGATGTGGGGTTGGTGAAGATCTTTTCCCACTTTGTTGGTTGCCATTTTGTCCTTCTGACAGTGTCCTTTGCTTTGCAGAAACTTTGTAATTTTATGAGGTCCCATTTGTCGATTCTTGATCTTAGTGCGTACGCTATTGGTGTTCTGTTCAGGAACTTTTCCCCTGTGCCCAAGTCCTCCAGGGTCTTCCCAAGTTTCTTTTCTAATAGTTTCAGTGTGTCTGGTTTTATGTGGAGGTCCTTGATCCACTTGGAGTTGATCTTAGAGCAAAGAGATAAGAGTGGGTCAATTCGCATTCTTCTGCATGTTGACCTCCAGTTGAACCAGCACCATTTGTTGAAAAGGCTATCTTTATTCCATCGGATGGTTGTGGCTCCTTTATCAAAGATCAAGTGACCATAAGTCTGTGGGTTAATTTCTGGGTCTTCAATCTTGTTCCATTGATCTGCTTGCCTGTTGCTATACCAATACCATGCAGTTTTTAACACAATTGCTCTGTAGTACTGCTTGAAATTTCTAATCAATGAAAATTACTACATAAGCACATATTATATATATATATATATATATATATGTACATACATACATATAATTCATAAATATAAATATATTTATGAAATGAGGTTATCTAATATATACATATATCTATATAATATAAACATAAATCAATATTCTCAACCATGTTAGTTATAAAATAATTTATATCCCATTATCTCTAAAATACTTACCTTTATTCCTATAACCAGATATCTTGATCATACTTCTTTCAGCTGCCTAATAAATGCATCAGACATCCAGCTGTTTCTAACTTCTACCCTAGACTTTAACATTCAAGCTTCTTGTTTGTGTTAGTTCAGAACATAGGTGTTGTGTCTACATATCATGTAAAGTTCATGGGATAGAAAATTTCCTCATTTTGTGTGATTTCGTTGGCCAGAATGTGGGCAGCTACAAATGTGGGAAGCTCTGGACTAAGTAACTGTTTTAGATATGGAATGCATGTCCTGTGACTGAGCATGTTAAGGTATACAACTAAATAAAAATGATTTTGATGATAATATTATAAAAGAAATTGAAAGAGTAAACTATCTTAGCTTGCCAGAATATGAACCCTGAAAAGATAAAATGTCTGTAGCTAAAAGATGCTCTGGTAAATTGCAGAGGATAATTAAGGATGAAGAAAACATGGAACAAGATGAAATACCTTCAAATAAATAAGATAATTTGTAGTACTGTAATTTGTAGCAAGTCATTTAATTAATGGAGAAAATTTCACACTTATTCTTAAGGGCTTCTTCAAGTTCTTCTTTAGATGGAAAATACAACTGGCCACTAAAACAAGTTGCTAAATATTTGGTAATTATTTTCTAAGGGGTATGAATAACCAAAATGGCAAATGCTATATATTTGCAGTAGAAAAATATGACATAAACTAGAAATATATTTTATGAGGGAGCAAAATGATGCTAGACTACAAAATGTAAGTTTACTCATATTATATTAAGGGAATGATTCTGGCTTACATTTATAGGCAGACTAGAGTTGGTATTATGTAGCTGGCATTTTCATGGGCTGCCAGAAAGCATTTCATCACTTGTCATGTCCCACATATGAAGCAGGAAGATGGAAGAGAGGGTTCAGTTAAGGAAAGACCTACAGGAAGAATCAGGCAGAAACAGCCAAGAATAGTGACAGGCACAATGCTTGCTCGTAGCTATGATGAGTTATCAGAGGTGAAACACGTTCTGCTGATGGGAGGATGACAGGCACAAGGCAGGAAAAGAACATCTCACAGCTCCTAAATTACCACGTCATGGCTGCCAGTGAGTTTAAGGCACGAGGACATAGTGTATTTGATGACCGTGTTGGTTAGTATGGGTCAACCTGAAACAAACCAGACACTTTTCAAAGGGGAATCTCAACTGAAGAATCTCCTTTCTCAGAGTGTCAGTGGATGCGGTTATAGGACAGTTGCTATATTATTAATTGATGCCAAGGGCCCAGCCTAATGTGAGCATTACCATCACTAGTTAGATGGGCATGGGACTGTATGAGGAAAGCTGCTAAGCAAGCCAGAGAAGAACGCCAGGAACCGTCACTGTCCACCCCCTGGTCTTTGTTTCTGTGTCCACTCTCATACTCCTGCATTGGCTTCCCTGTGACATGTGAGCCGAAAGGGCAAGAGTCACCTTTCTCCCTCAAGTTGTTTTGATCATGTTTATCTCAGAACAAAAACCAAAGCAGGATAAAATGGTCAACGGTGGGTCTTTGGTGGTTTGATACTTGACTTTTCAAAACTGACTAAAAGAAAAGTTTTGAATTTAGAAGATTATCTGGATATTGATTCTGAATGAAGTATTTGTGTGCACTTATCAAACATGGTCTCCTTTATTTTCCATTATCATATTGACTTGCCAAGAACAATAGATTAAGAGGCTGCATCCTCAAATACGTAAAAAACACTATTTGAGAGATGAAATTTGATTGTTGAATCAGTTAAAATGGTTTTCTGTGGAATGATGCTGTGAAGAGACCCACAGACCAGAGCAACTAAAGTGACACATTTTGAAATCTTCAGAAATGTTTACAATGGATGTAAATAAATACAATAAAACATTTTGTGAGGAAGGTGTCTGTGTTATATAACTGCACCCCTACATCATACTATTTCATCTGACAAAGTGGGTGTACATATTTGTGAAATCTGAGCTACTAAAGAATTTGGAATCTACTATATTTCCCTATTACCTTTAATTATATTTTTTGTGTCATGTAATATTCAAGGGTCTTTAAAGAACAAAACTAATAGAGTGAATATATATCATAGTTGTCCATATTATGTTTTGTTTATTTTTCACACAAATATATATACATATATATGTATATATGTGTGTGTGTATATACATATATATATATATATATATACAATGAAACACCATAACCAAAAAGCAAGTTGAGAAAGAAAGGTTTTATTCAGTTTACACTTTCACATTGCTGTTCATCACCAAAGGAAGTCAGGACAGGAGCTCACACAAGGCAGAAATATGGAGATGAGCTGTTGCAGAGAACATGGAAGGATGCTGTTGATTGCCATGTTCCGTATGGTCTGCTCAACCTGCTTTTTTATAAAACCTAGCACTATCAGCTCAGGGATGCCACCACCCACCATGGGCTGGGTCCTCACCCATTGATCACTAATTGATAAAATATTTTACAGCAGCTGGATCTCATTTCCTCAATGAGGCTCCTTACTTTCCAATGACTCTAGTTTGTGCCAAGTTGAGATAAAACTAGCCACCTATATTGTATATACAAATATGTTTAAATTAAAAGTTTAAATATTTAAATTCATATATATACATATATATGTGTTTAAATTTAAAAAATTAAACATATTTAAGTGTGTGTGTGTGTGTGTGTGTATGTATGTGTGTGCAACTATTCCAATAATGGCTGTCTCCCAACAGAAAATTTTAAAATTTAAAATCCTATATTTATCCAGTCCAGAAGATGTGTCAGCTGGCTTTTAGTATATCTCTGAATTGCAAAGAATCCTTTAAAATCAGTGAAGTAAATTAAAAACTTCTGTCTTCCATGTCCCTTTTATATGTTGCAATCAGAAGATGCACCCCACTGAGGGTGGGTCCTTCCAAGTCAATTGATTCAAATAAGAAATTCACCCTCAATTGTGCACCCCAGCCACTGGTGTTTTAGTTAACTGCAGGTGTAGTCAAGTTGACAACCAAGAACAGTATTTTTACAGTTCTTGTGTACAGTTTGTAGGAATTTTGGTCTTTAAAACCCCATTTATTTGTGTTTTTATGCCTGTGTGTGTGTCTGTATGAGCTTATGTGGTCCTCATGTATGAAGGAAGATGTGAAGGTAGTTCTGGGCTGTCATGTGGGCACTGAGAGCAGTACCCTCCTCTGCTGACTCTAGAACTCCCAGTATTTTGTTTACTAACTTTTTCTTTTCCTTTTGGAAGTAGAAAGCATCATAAGATACATATTCATAAGTTAATAAAGTTATCATTAACTTAAACTTAATATTCAATAGACCTGCATCATTGGCTTTTTAAAGCCATAGACCCGTTTTTCATTAAATTAAATAGCAAACATATTTTATTTGTTGGCAAAGAAGAAAAGCTGTTCTAACTTTACTAATACTGCTGCACATATATTACAAAACAGAGAAATCACTTTGATTTATTTCATCGAAGGAAGAAAATCATCAATATTTATGTACCCATTTTTCTTGTAACTTTTTTATCTCACTTTATTTCCATAGTAACCTTAAATAACCTAAACAGATTCCAGCTCAGAAGATTTGATGTTTAATAAATAAGAGTGTAACAAAAAGTAAATATTATATCATCCCCCTTTACATGTGATTTCTGGATCAGTCAGATTTACTGAAGCAGAATTAGAAGGGTGATTAGCAAGGTTTGAGGGAAAAAGCAATGGAAATGAAGAAGTAAATAGCCTTTTCGCCCAGAATGAGATACATCATGGATAATTCAGTGCTAGTTCAGTAGTGACCAACATCCTACCATAATAAAAACTACAATCGAACTGAAAAAATAAAGATATAAACAAATTACTAGGTATATACCTAGAAGACATTTGTTATCATATTAAATGCTTTAGACATCAAAGTAATAATTTGAAATAATTCATCTTTTATATAATTTATTAATGTATTCATAATAAGTCAAATTGTATCCTTATTATATTTTCCAAATATTTTATGAAGAATCTTTATTATTTTAGGAGGAATTGTTGATAAAGATCTTCGTCACTACCTCAACCTAAGATTTCAGAAGGGTTCTGTTGACCATGAACTACAGCAAATCATCCGCGACAACCTCTACCTCCGCACGGTGCCATGTGAGTTCCAAAGCCAGCATTCTTTTCTTTCTATGAGAAACAGATAAATGTCCAGCTCTATAAATATTCAAGTGAAAAATCCTGTCACATAGATGGTTTATGGACAATTGGAGTTAGAATCCAATTTGAAATATGAACTACAAAAGCAAATGCTTATAAGTATGGTTTTGTAGTACATGATAAGATCATACAATAACTTATTATTTTTAAGTTATAAGTACATTTTAGTTATACTACTCACCTTTGTACTGATAATATTGATTCCAGGCCAGACCTTTATTAATTCTTGAATTGTGACTGAGGCAGATCTCCACACCAGGAGACAGGTGACTACAAATTCCTTTGTTAAAACCCTTAGGAATGGTAAACTATGCAACAAGAATTCCCTCAAGCTTAAAAACGAAATGAAAAAAAGAAAAGATAGCATGAAACAAAAATGTAGCATGGTTTATTACTCTCTCACGAGTGATGGTGCTATTTACTGCTGTAGACTTTTATATGCAGCTTCTAGAAATTCTTTTAAAAGAGAAGAGTGGGTAAACTGACATAATTTACAAAACAACTTCTGAATCCCTGTTCCTGTTTTTTGATTAAAACAAATGAATTCAGACTCAAACCCTACACTCTTTATGCATATCAAAATCCTCTTTCTACAAGAGAGAGATTTTGACTACCAAAAGCTATCCATGCTCTCTAGAAATTCTGATCTGTTTGAGTGTATTGATTTTTCTTTATGTCATAAAGATGGATAAACCCAAAATTATGAGCTCTAGTGCCCTTAAAAGGGGGGTTGGAAACCAGAAAAAGGGAAATGAATTGTAAATATAGAATATATCCAATAAAAAAAGAAAAAATATGAAAACAAAAAAACAAAAATGTTTTGAAAGAATTGCTAATACATATGTCTGAAAAATTATTTGTGTTGGATTTTTAAGAAAACATATTTAAAAACATTTATCATTATGGTCAAAAATATCATTAAATGTGTTGGGTATTTATTGATTTTTATTAAAAGTATTTGTGTGGGAAAAAATAAATTAAACAAATAAGACAAAAATGATTCTATCCGGTTAAATCACTAGAATTTTTGAAAGTGATATAAATGAAAGCTTATATTAAAACACGCAATGATGTGAAGGTAGACCAGAAACCCCTGAGTTTTTAATCAACATTCATTTGGGAATGGGTGGGATCTTGTCATTGTCAGTCAGATTTGAATAATCATTAAAATAATTCCATAATATAGTTATCATCCAATAAACACTTGCTAACTGACATCATTGTTGGTCAAAATGATTCCAATTCTGTGCATGTTTGTAAGTGACTAGACACTGCACTCTTGCTTTGAAACTTCATGCTGAGAAAAGGACACTCTTAAACTTGAGTGTGACGTTCGAGTGATGGGCAGAAGATGGATTAAAGTGACTGGACTGCTTATAAGGTAACGGGTGGACGCACTTCCAAGGCCTTGATGCTGTCAGTGAATCGAGGTGAATTTATCTTTTGTGACAAGAAAGAAGGAAGACCTGAAATACTAAAGAAAGAGGCCAGGCGCTTTGTTGTGTTAAAAGCTGAAGGAAATAGATAAGAGGCTGACATCAGGAATACATGTAGTCCTTGCTAAAACAGTGGCATAAATAAGAAAATCCTGATTAAATATGATTGTAATGGGAGGACTTTTGCATTAGCTAATTAACTTTTGAAAGCATCTTTCTTTAGAGAACCAAGGAGAGACTATGAAGGAGAAATAAATAGAAGGGTAAAATAGCAGGATTTATGAGTAAACCAAGAGAGCTTCAAGATGTGATTCTAGTTCAAGGTCAGGAATTCAATTAGAGATCCTTGAGCAGTTGCCTGTAAAGGAAATAATTAGAAACTCAGGGGATCTGAGTATTATCAGGAAGCAATCACTCTTTGATTTTGCAGCCACCACTTCTAATAGCCAATTCTAATAATACCATGTATTAACAGTGCTTTTAATTTGACTTACTAGTGAAAAAGCTTCTGATATCAAGATGATTCTGGTTTGTACTATTAAAAACCGCTCTCACACTGAGGATCTCGCCCTCGACAGTCTGTCAACTTTACTCACTCAGTCTTTTAATAAAGTACTCAGATGTTTTCAGAGAGTATGTAGTAAAATGGGCCAGTAGTGTGGAAAATCCTATGATGGCTTAGAAACTTGCAAGTGTATGCAGTACATCTGTTGGCAGACATTATTGAATCTCATTTTATATACATTTTCCCGGATCAATGTAGTCTCATTATTTGAATGAACCCACTACCGTAAAAGGAAAACACGCTGCTAAGAATCCTGTCATTGCTCCTATACATACACACATCAGTGTGAATATTGTCACCTCTCATTTAATAGAGCAGTGTTGCCAGAAATAGACTGTTGAGAAGTGCATGCAAGCAAGAGAATCATCAGTTTGATCATGTGAAGTGAGTAGTATATTTTTTGACAAAAATAGAGGTAACTCAGTAACTGCTTCCTCCATGGATTGTCCCAACAACTGCAACTAGAAGAAAAGGAGACCTAACTCCTAAAGTTCCCCTTCCTTAGTGCTCTGCATGTGTTTAAGTGCCCACATGTGTGCTATGTGTCCAAACAACCCCATCTCACTCGGATGCACACTTTTCCTCAAATCCAGTTGTAACTGATTGAGCTCTCTATACAACATATTAAGGAAGTCTGCCTCAGGCTATGGCCACGTTCTGAGCTAATGAAGGGAGGGAGGGGGATAAATCTTGGTCTCCACTGAGTTTTGCCTACAAATAATATAAAATCCTTTTAGTTTGCAGTTTGCAGAATCAAGGGTTGTCTTTTGATTTAGTTTTGCGAAGGCATGGTAGTTTTGCATACGGGGGGGCACAGACAGCTGTAAGTATCCTCTCTGAGGCCATCAGTTTACAATTTGTTCAAATCTGATCACAAAGAAAAGGTCTCCGTCAACTGGTTCCGTATTTCGGGCGCCTAAAATAGTCTCACATTTTTATACATTAAAGACCTTCTTTAACTGTTTCTTGTTGCTAACTATACAACACTTTTAAATTTTAAATTTACATCAGTGTCTCCTTCAAACACACCTGAACAAAATGGTGATTAATAATAATATAAAAAAACCTACTGGTTGCAGTCCCTGCTATTTTACTAACAAGCCAAGAGTTATTTGTACTTTGCAATTGGGCATTGCACATATACGTACTCCTGGATAAGGTGATATTTTCTGTAGGTAAAGAATTTTATTTACTGCTAAACTTCATCATAAGGATACATTTTTGTGCATAAAGTCAGATGGAGAGAGACAGTAACCTAAAAATTAGATTACCAAACAGACAAGAACATTGTTTCTCAAGGAAAGAATTTCATTTAGTCGAAAATGATCAAGAATATGACAAAATACTCAGCATATCTTTCAGTAGTTGGGTCTGACCATTGTGTTAAGTTGAGCAACACCTAGACTTACAACCATAGGGGTTGCATCATCCAATTCCATTGAATTTTAATCCAACTGTACTTCAACTAATGTTTACTACAAAAACGTTATTCTTATTTTCTCAGATAAGACTCATACATTTAGAAAATCTGATTTGAAGTTGCTTTTAGAGTGTGAATCATATTCCTTCACAATTATTTCAGATAAATTTGCCAGCTTTTTGTTCTTTGAAAAAAATGAATTTCATTTGTTATTCTATATTCTTTGTTTACATTCCAAAGGCTTTCCCCTTTTCCAGTTCCCCCCCACCATTAAACTAATTTTTTTTGGCACTAAATGTTAAAAAATGAGCATTAATACTGAATAAATGTGGCTATTAGCATCTGAAGCCAAAGGGAAAGAAATCTAGAAACAAACACAAGTAGACTTCTTGAGAAATGTATATTCTGTCCTAGAAGTCTCAGTGATTAAGGAGAAATCCAAAGAGTTCTGAGCAGTAGCAGGTGCTGCCAATCATCCACTCATTCTCCTCACTGAGATAAGCAACTGTCTGGTATATTGCTTAAGCCTATGCTATGATTTTACATAATGATGCATTAGACTGAATCTCCCTTCCTGAGCATATAAAGACTTAGTCATAGAACTGATACTTAGAAATATTGTTTGACATTGCCTTGAGGATCTGTGAGCAGATAGCAGTGATATCAAACTAAATACAGGATTCCACCCAAACTCTTAGTGAATGAGTGAATCTATTGGAATTACTTACAGGAACTCAGCTTACTCAAAGACAGCAGCAGTGTCACTAGAAAAAAATCTCATGTGGATGATGACTGACTGACATTAAAGTTGGATTCCTGCTGCTAGCCCAATTAGACCAATTCGATAGTTTCTCCTTCCCAGTAATTGTCACTGCTTATGTAATTGGGGGCAGAGGAGAATGGATCTCATATGTTTCAGTTACTTCCTGAGCCTTATAAGTTGCACATAGTTTCTGAGTCTAATCAGTCTTTTTTTCTGCCTCCAGAGATGGGATATTTATTATTTTAGTAAGATAAAATAGTCTAATTTACAGATAGTCTATTAAACAATTCCAGAAATAATTTCTCCTAGTCATCGAACAAAACAGATATGTCTTCTTGGTTAGAGTGTAATGCATTGTTTTGGTTATTCTGTGTGATAAATTAATAATTAAATCCTTAATTTGATTATTAGGCTCAGTTTCTTACCCAGCATATAAAGTCAAGGAAAATTAAAAGTGATTACATTGACTCATTGATTCAACACCACAAAACTTCAATGTGGAAGTAAAGGAGTGCATCCAGCAGAGAAGCAAAGCAGTACGCACTGAGTACAATTTTACTGACGCAACCACTTAAAATTCCATTTGCCCTATCTACATTAGTTTCTTTTCCCTTTCTGTGATCTGACTTTTTCATGTGGTTTTCCTTTATTTTTTACTAATTATCAAAGAAGGAGAGACTCCTCCAGAGCTTGTAGGACACTGATGAAGTTGGTTTGTACAAATACAACCTTGGACTTCAAATATCCCCAGCCACTGCTCTAAGAGTAAGGGGATGCAAATGTATAATGCAGTTTATCCTCTTCCAGAAAGCCAACCATCACTTTGAATGAAAAGTAGCCTTCCTTTTGGGATGCCAAGAAATACACCTTGAATGCTTCAATCTCATAACCCTGTGTGCTGAAATGTAAGGCCAACATGGTTCATTTATACATCCACAGTTTTAAAATAAGACTATTAAGTCAGACTAACCAGATTTCAGTGTTAATGAATTGAAGCCAAGGTATGGAGAGATTATATAAGTAGCTGAAAGAAAACAGTAGGCAAAAAAGACTTGAAGACTATGGATTGTAACATCTCCTTCCAACATGCCTGAACAAAATGGTGACTGAGAAAGAGCTACTGGTTACAGTTACTGCTATTCTTCTAACAAGTACTGTAGTCAAGCGTTATCTGTACATAGCAAGTTAGAATTGCAGAAGCAGTAAACCTTGCCTCTACTTATTCCTTAAAATGGAACTATGGGTAAAATCTCCTATCAGAACTAGAGCCATCAACTGGAGAGGTTCTGCTACGAACTACCTATAGGACTTTGGCAAAGGCCTGACCCTTTGTGCCTGGCAGGAAGGAAGCAATGAACTGTAATAAAGCAAAATGTTTCTTCTTGTTCAGTCTAAAATTCTGTAGTTTTTGGATTCTGCTGGCTTTCTTTATCATTATTCAAATCAGTTCTTCCAATTGACTAAATTACTCTAAGGATTGGATGCCCTTGATATCAAGCAGGTGTAAACAGCTAAGGAAGTTGAAGGTCTATCAAATGCAGCAGACACTTCAGGGAGAAATAAAGAGTGAGGTTTAAATTAAGTGCAATTCCAGATAAAAACCAGTGATGCGTGTACTTTCAAATTTTTCTATGAATGTCAAGTTAAAGATACCATCTTAACTCTGATGTTCCTTGAAATTTACCTTCACTATTCATGAAAGTGAAATTTGGGCCAGTCCCAGTAAATGGATAAGAAAATAAACATAATGAGAAATACAAAGGTATTTTAAATTGCACTCCCCTTTTGAATGTGTAATGAATTGAAGTGTGGCATAAAGATCTCTGAACCATGAGGTATATTGTTATGAAAATATGGTTGCTATACTTGTGATGTTTAACATGAAATATAATGTCTTACAATGTTGAACTTTCATAAATGTCACTTATGTGACTGAATGCCTGTGCTTGGAGAAAGCTAATGGGAGACTAAATCAATGCTTACTTAGTAAAGTCAAAATTTTAGAGTGCAAATGAAGAATTTAGGGGAGTCTATAGTTTTTCTCACATGGGATAATTAAAAGTTAAGCCTAATGAAGGATTGATGATTCAATTAAAAACTTCACCAGGATCCTAATGTTTTAGGCAAGTCAGAATGGAGAACCGGAATACTTCCCAGTTCTGATTCAGTTTACCTACATAAAGACAAGCTTTCAGAGAAGTCACTTTGTACACAAATAAGTCACCAGATATCTGCACAAGTTCCATGGGAGTGGAGGTAGCTATGAGTGCTGCTCCACATTAGAGATAACTCTTCCTCCAAAGACAAGACAAAAGCAGAACACCAATCCAGCCTGTGCACTTATGTCCTTTCCGATTTGTGGTAGAAATGAAATTGCTCTCATCTAACTGGCTGACAATGATGATAAACTATGCATATAATTAAGGGGCTTGCATAGCTGTAGAAATCATAGAATTCGTGACCTGAATCCAGTGCAAGTTAGTATTTTCTATCTTGACACAACCCTATTAATTGGCCACTAATCAATCAAGTTCTAAATGGTTTTCTCTTTATAATGTCATTGTCAGAAATATTAAAGTATAAGATATTTATGGGGAAAGAAATAATTTAATTGATATGTATTTCACTTCTGTATTGATATAGGAAGGAATAAATATATAAAGGTATCTTTATTACCTAAAAGCTTTTTTTAATTTTATGAACTTTGATTATAGAAACTTAGCTCTATAAAATTTTATACTTTAAATTTGTGCAGAAAATTATAATAATATAAAACGTTATAAATAGGCATTATGCAGGTTCCCAGTTAATCACATTAGAATTTCATGAAAGTGTTTCTTTTGTTAATCATGTCAGGAGTGATAGAAGATGAAAAGAAGGAAAGAAATTAACATTTAAACAAAACACCTATGCACAAGTATTTTGTGTAATTTTATTTAGCAAAATCTATTACCCTTACTTTTCAAAGTAGCAAACTTATTCCTAGAGAGCTAGTAAGCCCTTCTCTAAATCACACAGTCAGTAGGCACATGGTTCCAGCCAAAAATGTGGCAGAGGAAGGCCTTGTTGGGCATCAGTGTGAGGAATGGTCGTTGGTCAGGTAAAGGCTCAACAGAGGCCCAAACAACGGAAAGGTGGGAGAAGGAGAAAGTGTGCTGGGTGGAGAGGCATATATGTGGAGGCAGGGGGAAGGAAGAAAGGGAGGGGTTTGGGGTCAGGGGAGGGGGGATATCTGGAAAGTTTTTACAATTGGCAATGTAAATGAAGACGATATTCAATAAAAAAAATGAATTAAAAAAGAAAGAAAAGGTATTGGGCAAAGGCAAGGTGCCTAAGTTTCTCTCTGTATTTTGTCATCACGAACCCTAGTCTGTATAAAATTGCTGTTTGACTTTTACTGTTTTTCTTTTTAACAAATGCTATACAAATATAAGAATTCTACTCAAGTGGTGACATATGTTGTAGAGAG
The DNA here is from genome assembly GCA_964023405.1 of Apodemus agrarius. Classification (NCBI taxonomy): domain Eukaryota; kingdom Metazoa; phylum Chordata; class Mammalia; order Rodentia; family Muridae; genus Apodemus; species Apodemus agrarius. Next base: position 11,844,831 of record OZ030006.1, on the reverse strand, counting down.
TTTTTGGATTAACAAACTCTATAGTAGCATCTCAATATGATCATGTGATGGGGCATATACAACTGTGTTCCCAACAATTGGAAGATGGAAGCAGGATTATGAGTTTGAGGTCATTCACTGGCAGGTGCATAGATTTCATCCTGTAATATATGATGTCAGTCTAAGGTAGGTGAGATGTCAAACTATTATAAATAAAATTAAAATAAAACACAAACTGGAGAGATGAAAAAAAGAGTGTTAATCACAATGCATAGCAACCAAGAAAGGATAACTTCTACTAACAAAACAACTGCCTCTGTGGCCTCAAGCTAAGACTCAGAAACCACCTGAGCTTGAGCTTGAGATATAACTAACTTGGCTGGATTACCTCCAGTGCCTCTTAGCTCTTAACAACTGGTGGAATAGACATTTATATTTCTGGTGAAAATATCACATATCTGATAGCTTCTGTTCTGAACTAAAATATGACCTTTAAATGTGCTTCTTTTTAACAACTCCTTATATGCATGGTGACAGTGATTTATCTAAATTTTATTTATATCATTGGAGACTAATTTTTAAATTCCCTGTTTTAGTATTCTATAGTTAAATTCTTATAATATAAATAATTGTCAGGCACAGAGTCTTTGTTAAAGGTTTTCAGCTTTCTGTCTATGCTGAGTCTCCCGATGATTATGTTGTCCTACCTGATTATAGGCTATAGGAGAAATGCATTTGGTCTTTAGAAAGTAAGAATTCTTAAGTATTATCAGTGCATTATGGAATTGTCCTGCTCTGCTTATAAAAGGAGACATTTTTAATTTGTGTTGGCATCTTTGTTCATTCTTATTCACCACTTTATTATTTAAAGTATGAATGTGACACTAACAAAACTTAGTTCATAATTATAATTCTTGCATGAGAAATCAATTGACAAAAATGCTTTTGCAGCATCATTTAAATCTGGAACAAAAAAATTAATTAAAGTTGAGGAGTTGAATATTTTATTTGAAGTACTACAGAAATTTAATTATATTTGGAAGGGAATAAGATGCTTTTAACACAAAGTGGAACAATATCTATAATGAGAGGCCAATCTTGGGACTTTTCTGTGGGTCCCAGAATCATTTCCATGTCTCAAAGTTCATTAGTGAGTTATGCTACATATCTTTGAGAAGACTTATTTAAATACACATTAAGTAATACATGACTACATACTTTTGAAAACCTATATTTAAGTTAGTATGTTGATATTATAATAGTCTAGGGAAAAGACACCTGGTTCCTTAGTAGACACAAATTAAAAAAAAAAACTCAATTTCTCTTGTCTCCTGGACTTTGTATTATTTACTTTATGAATATGGTAATCCTCATAAAAACATATCTTCCAGATTCATCGGTTGTAAAATTGTGATTGTCATTTTAAATTGTCATTAATGTACTTAATAGCTTGTTAAATTTATAGAGATTAAAATGTATAAACTTTTATATGTGGTAATTATTTTTGTTTAGTTCTGCAAGCACTGAGAGCAACTAAGAACACGTGAGTGTATGGGTATCAGGCACCTTACGCTCCCTCGGAGTTTATCCAAATCTTGTTGAGCTAGCTATCATTATTGTAATTTTAGACCTGAGCAAATAGAATATCTACAAAGAAAGAAAGATAAAATATTTACCATCTATTGTAGCTGAGGCTGATAACTGCCCTCATGACTTAGGGAATTATTATTAAGGCAATAAAAGTTACTTTATGTTTGCATAACAATAATGACTAGACTGCTATACTTGATTGAAGTATAAAGCAATAAGGACAGAGTATGTTGGGTTTAATTGGGCCATAGGAATATCATTTATAAACTTGTGTCAGTCCTTCTATTATACTTCTGTGTTCTACATGTCTTACTATTTGCTACTTGAATACACAGATTTATAACCTTATAATAAATCTGAAGCCTCCAGAATCTTTGAACAAAATACTCGGACTAGGAACAGTGTTTACATGGCCTCCTCAGTAGGAATTTGGTAGAAAATACAGCCCAAGGTGTTTCTTTTTTTCTTCCTTTTTTTCTTTCTTTCTTCCTCTTTCTTTCTTTTTTCTTCCTTCCTTCCTTCTTTCCTTCCTTCCTTCCTTTCTTTCTTTCTTTTTTATTAGATACATTCTTTTTGAGATTTACATTTCCAATGGTAAACCTTTCCCGATTTCCCCTCTCCCCAAAGATCCCCAACCCCTCCTCCCACTACCTGACTCCACATATATGACCCTCCACCCGACCCACTCTCACCTCACCACCCCCTTGATTTCCCTTTGTTGAGGAATCTATTGAGCCTTCACCTGGCTGAGGACCACTCCTCCCACTGATGCCCAAAAAGGCATTCCCAAGGTAATTCTTAGTAGATGTGTTTATTGGCTCATCCCCAAATATTTCCTGTAGTTGTATCAAGTACACAGGTTGTTAGCCTAGGAATATTCTCAAGATGGAGAGAGTCATGTTATGTTTGTGGCCACAGATCAAATAATTTATAGTTAGCTTATTCAGAGTTTACTCCATTTTACTCTTGTACAAGATTTCTAGTCACATCTTTTTTATTAATTATTTATGTACTTCATACCCCATCACAGCTATCTCTTTCTCTCTCTTCTTGTCCTGATCTCTCCCTCTCACCTTCGCTTATTCCCCAAACCCACTTTGTCCCCCTTCTCAGAAAAGGGAAGGTCTCCAGTGGATATCAACCAGCCTTGGCATATCAAGTTGCAGTAAGACTAGGCCAGTTTTCTTCTATTGAGGCTAGACCAGGTGCCCAGTTAGGGGAAAGACATCCAGAGGCAGACGGTGGAGTCAGAGACAGCCCCTGCTCCCCCTGCTAGAGGTCCCACATGAAGACCTAGCTTCACATCTGTTACATATGTGTAGAGGGCCTAGATCCATCCCCTACATGTTCTGCGTTTGGCAGTTCAGTCTCTATGACCCTCCATGGGCCCAGGTGAGTTGATTCTGTAGGTTTTCTTGCAGTTTCCTTGACCTCTCTAACTCCTTCCATCCTTGCCCCTCTTCCACAGGATTCCCCAAAATCTACTTAATGTTTAACTGTGGGTCTCTGCATCAGTTTTCATCAGTTGCTGGGTGAAGACTCTCAGATGAGAGTTATGCTAGGCTTCCGTCTGCAAGTATAGCAGAATATTATTAATAGTGTCAGGGGTGGGTCCCAATTCATGGCATGAGTCTCAATCAGGACCAGTCACTGATTGACGTTTCCCTCAAGTTTTGCTCCATCTTTCACATCTGCAGATCTTGCAAGCAAGGCAAATTGTGGATCTAAGATCTGTAGCTGAGTTTGATGTCCTAATCCTGCCCAAACAGTGCCATCAACCCACTGTTCAAATGCTTGAACCTGTGAGGACATTTGTCAAAAAAAAAAAAAAACCATTACCATTCTACTTCCTGGCTCCCATAGACTCATGGACATAATTCAAATCATTTAGCTCAATTTCAAAAGTCTCGATAGACTTTCACAGTTGCAACAGTGTGTAAATGTCTAAAGCATGTTCTGAGAGTCAAGGTTACAATCTCTTTAAGTGTAACCCCCTCTGAAACAACAAAAAACAGTTTATACAATTACAACAGACAATAATAAACAGAATCTATACTACCATTCCAAAATTGAGGAACAGGGGTACTGGGTACTGTGAGGAAAAATTAGACCAAAGAAAGACCAGAATTCAGCAGGGCAAATATTAAATATGTAGCTCGATGTCCAGTATCAAAGGGTTTGATTGACTCAGGTGTTCTAGCTTTGCTACCTGAAACATACATATCACTTTTGTCTATCTCTGCTCCCTGAATGAAGCTCTCCTAGGCATATATATCATGGCTCTGGAATCTCCAACATTTTGGGGTCTTCAGTGCCTGCAACCCAAGTTTCACTTTCAGTTTCCACCATGGCCTCTCACAGCCTCTTGCCCTCTCAGGATCTCAGCCCCGGGACTCCCCTGCAGCATGCTGTCTGACTCAGTGACATTCTGAAATAATGAAGTAAGAATTTGAAACCTACCAGGAATGGTGTTACTGGCCTTTAATCTCAGCACATGGGAGGCAGAGACAGATGCTTCTCGCCGAGTTTGAGGCCAATCTGGTCTATACAGCGAGTTCCAGGATAGCCAGTGCTACATAATCAAGAGATTCTGTCTCAAAAAAATAATATAATAACATAAAATAAAAACACAAGAATATATAACACTTCCATTCTGGCATTTTTTCAGGACTCTAAAGTCTGAACCACATGAATGACACAGCTTCTAGTTTGGGAAGGACACTTCCTTTTGATCACATTAGGTGAAGTTCTTTTATTCAGCTGCTTTTCAGGAGTAGAACATTCTAGCATCTTCTTCACAAGTTGGAAGCTTATATAGGTTGGGTCTTTGCATGTGGCGACCTTTCTTACTGTCCTTCCCAATGGAGAACAGATCTATCCTTAATGGCGCTAATCTCCTTCAGCCTTGGAGTCTCTTTTCCACCACATCCTTTCCTTGGCTTCATCATTAGCCTTCTTTGTTCTTTTTCTCTCCAAATTGCACACTTTACATTACTTTTATTTTCAAAGTTAATATACTTTATTCTTTAGCACAAACATCATTTGAGCACTGTCTTTGGAATAATTCATCATTTAAGGATTGTGTCACAGCACTCATCACTTCTTTTAATATTTTTTCAATAGATCCATCTCTGTGGACACAGATATAAATAAGCATATGTACATAATTTTTCAGTCATTTACAATATTAATAAAATAAAAGGTGATAGGACATTCAACAACTGTGAAATGGATGATCTATATTCATGTTACAGATTGAAACTTAAACTCTGCTCAAAATCACAGGCAGAAGAGAAAAACAGAACATATATTTTAAACCCAGAGTGAGTTTTCAAAACATATTCCTTCCTCTACCTGAAGTAATGCAACATTTTATTTATCTATTTTATTTTTCACATTTTCTTTTTATCTATTTGAGGACTTCAAGTTTCGTTCAATATTGTTTGATCCTATTCACTCCCCAGCTCTTCCCAGATCTGGCCCTATTCCCTGTCTACCCAACTTGGTGTCCTATTTTTTGTTAAACAGTTCGAAACCAACTTGTGCTACCCAAACGTTATTGGATGTATGATCTTCCTCTGGACCATAATCTATCTACCAATAGATCAACTCCTTTTAGAGAAAAACAGTTCTTCTTTTCCCATCAGCTAACATTTGCCAATAGTTCGATAGCTAAGGGTACGATTCCATGTCCATCTCCTTTGATGCTGAGATTTGGTATGGCTTGGGTGTACCTAGATTTCATGCATGTGATCATATCCAGTGTGAGTTTGTATGTCCTGTTACTGTATCCTGAAAACATTGTTTCCTTATGGCAATCTGTTGCCTCTGGCTCTTACACTCTTTCTGCCCTATCTTTTGCAATGATCCCTGAGCTTTGAGAAAGGAGGTGATTATATATATATATATATATATATATATATATATATATATATATATTCCCTGAAGGGCTGTGCATGCTACTGTCACTTATTTTCTTCTTGGGCAGTTGTCTTTGTTAATTGTTATCTAGTGCAATAGAAACTTCTCAGATAAACCTTGATGGGTTGATCTATTGGTATGATAAGCATTTAGCACTTAACACTACGTCCGTTTAGTAGGACAACAGTAGTAGGTTCTCCGATACGGTCTCTGACATATTTAGTCACAGATTCATGGCCTGATAATGGTCCAATATGTTAGCTCATCTTGTGGAGCTGGACTCTAATCAGAACTTGGTTGTTTATGCCACCACTGTTCCATTGGGCAGGTCTTACTAGGCCAGTCCCTGTTGATGTGTGCAGAAGTCACAGCATGAGTGATGATTGATTTCCTCCTCATGTAGTTTCCACTGCACATTCTAGCACTATGGAAGCTAGCCAGCAGGGATGAAGCTTGGTTTCATCATATTGTGTGACTCAAGTGTGTCTTCAGCAATCAGGTCTTACTGTCGAGTCCTGGAGAATAAGTGAAAGCTATGCTTGCCATAGTCCTTAATGTTTGTGGATCTATTATTTTTAATTTATCATCTCTTATTTTATCTTTCTGTGATTTCTGTGCATTCCTATTATTGTGCATATATCTCATAAAGCAGAAGTTCAAATTTAGTTCATTTTGTTGTTGTTTTAAAAATAGCACTATAAAAACTACAGCCAGCAAGCCAAACTACCTTAGCCTAAAGGCAAGGTTTAAATCAGCTCTGGAAAGCAAGTGTAGCTGAATAAGTGATAAGGCCCTGAGAACATTCTAGTTGAGAACTGGTGGGTATTCCTAGGAGCTTGTCTATGACCTGAGACCAGAGGTAGAATTTCTGTGCCCCAGGAAATTGGATAGTAACTTCAAACAAGTAAATAAATAAATAAATAAATAAATAAATAAATGCACAAGACCTTCAAAGTGGGTAGAAGATTCTTCTAAGCCTGACACTTTTATATTCTGTGTCATATTTAATCTTGCATATGAGAAGGATGAAAATATAACAACTAGAGAAACTTGCTTAAAACACAGTAATATTACAAAAAAAGTTCAACCGTACAATATAGCACCATCAGACAAGTATAAGTCAAAACTACACTGAGATCTCATTCCATTACACCTAAAGAATCAGTCATTAAAAAAAACAATTAGCATATGCTGGGACAGATATGGAGGAAACAGAAACTTACACAATGCTGGTGGTGACATAAACTAATTTAGCCTCTATGGAGATCAGTACAGAAATTCCTCCTAAGTCAAAATTAAATTAACACGACTGAGACATACCATGACTAGGTATTTTATATAAAGGACTGGGTATTGGGATATTAGAGATAAATGTATATCATCAATGTTTACTGTAGTTTTACTTGAGAAATCTAAGAACCAATGTATGTATCCGATGGATATGCAAATTAAATGTAGTATATTTACACAAATGAATTGCTTTCAGCCAGAAATACGAAGTTATGCAATTTGCAGAAAAACAGATAAAATTAGGAAAATCTTATTAATTAAGAATATTAACTCAATCTCAGGAAAATAAATGTCATGGACTTTTTTCCATTTGTAGTTCCTAGATATGTTTTTTATCTCTTACAGACACATTAGCATGTTTATTTTAAAATTATTTATACTTTTTATTGTAATTAAAATATAACTGTATAATTTTCCTTTTCCTTTCCAAGTCCTTCTATATACTCCCTTGTTCTTTCTCTAAATCATGATTTCTTTTCCTTTGCTTTCCTTTGTTTCACACATACACACACATACACACACACACACACACACACACACACACATGAGTGGGAGGAATCTAGGAGTAGAGCCTGCTGCTAGTCCATTTAGTGTTACTTGAATATATATTATTTGATTTCAGGGCTGACCACTTGGTATTGATAAACCAGTTAGGGGTTCATTCTCAGAAGGAACTGCTCAGTCCCCTCTCAGTATTTGTTAGTTGCTTGGATTTTGTTTTCCACTGATGTGGCTATGAAACTTCATCCTTGCATGCTAGCACATCTATTGGCAATGTACTTCTTCATGCTTTATGTAAGCAGCCATATTGTTGATTTATTATGGGTGAACCTTCTCTGTCATTTTTAGGCTACTCAGTCTCATAACATCTCTAGCATTTACAAATTTTCTACTTCATCTTCTATGATGTTACTTGAGCCTTAGGAAGGGGGTTAAGTTATAAATCTATCCTCTGTGTCTGGGCATGCTACAATCGACTTTTCTTTGTATTTGGACGTATTGTGATTTTCTAAAATGGTCTCTATTAAAGAGAAGCTTCTTTGGTGAGTAGTGAGAGCTACACTTATCTGTGGGTATAGGAATAGATACTTAAAATGCCATTGGGAATTATGCTAGTTTAGCAAATTGGTGGTGATAAGTTCTCTTCCAAGATCCATGTTCACACTATCCTTGGGGTAGCTGGCTAGGTTTCCAGTACCTGCCATAATTCCTTTCCTATTGAATTGGCCCTAATTTCAATTAATTCACACAGTTATATAAGTATTTATACATAAAAAATAAAAGTAAACATGGAATTGATCTATGGGAAAAAAGAATATAAATAAGATGCATAGGGCAATAAAGAGGTATGTAGCTAGGTATGGAATACATGTTTATAAAGAACTTTTAATTTAAAAGTCAAGTAATAAATCAGATATGCTCTTGTATATTGAGATACATTGCATACTAACTCTGACTCTGCATCGTTTGTGCAGAAAATTGTACCCATCTCAACAGAATAAAGAGTAAAATATTCAAGATGCAAATAACATTGTTGCCATTGAATAATTATGCTTGTTTAGAAAACTGATGGTAGTTAAGGTCTCTAAGATTCATGTTCACACTATTCTTGGGGTACCTGGCTGGGTTTCCAGTACCTGACATAACTTCTTTCCTATTGAATTGGCCTTAATTTCAATTAGTTCACACCAACTGAAAGTTCTATGAATTTTCTCATCATTATAGACTTTAAGAGCAATAACTTGCTTTTAAAAGAATGAATTGTTTCCAGGCCTTGGGGGTAGATAAAGAACATTGTCTTGCCTCTAGTTGCACTTGAAATCTGCACTTCCTAGGTAAACTTGATAGTTAGAAATACTTTATTCCTTTTAGATAAATCACAGACAAAACATAAGAACTGATTATTATAATTATTATATTATATATTATTTTATTATATAGTTGTTATATGTAGTATATAATAAATATAACTTATATAATGATATATATAAATATTACTATAACATATAATTATGCCACAGCATGGCTTGTCATTCTCACTAAGGCTGATCCTAGGACCAGCTAACTTTTTTGTGCAGAAGGAACTACCCTGAACATTGTAATATCCATGGCTACTACCAATTAGCTATCCATGATACTTTCTGAGTTAGAGGATGAGAAAGTATTTTCATGATTTCCAAAATATCCGCAAAGGAATGTAATAATTGTCCCAACTGAGAAGCAAAGATAAAGGGCAGATGTATGGGAGGCATTTTTTTAAAAGAGGGTCATGTAGTTTGGGAATTTTTCATGTAATTTCAAGTGCTAAAGTTAAAAAAAATATTACTAAGAGAACTTTAATCTTCCTGGTTACAGTGATGAGGATGTCATGCTGAGAGTCTCATGGTAAATGGTGTCCCATGATCAACACCAGTACAACAAAAGTGTTCTAGGCAGATTGATACCATTAATTTTGTGTATGAGACTTTTTAAATATTAACTACTATCAGTCAGGAATTCACCCGCATAAGCTGTATTTTCACATGGTCTTCTGTTAACCTGACTGTATACACACCTATATATGCTAATAAGGAGGAGGTTCATGATATCTAAAAAAAAAGAGATTTGGTTGGGATAGGGTGTGTATTAGTAAGCAAGTTTAATTTGTACATTTTTGGTTATCACATGTATAATTATTGCTTGTTATTTTCCTGTCATTTTGATACTTATTTTTAATCTTTATTTTACAGTCCAGTCGTTATCCTCATGTCTGTCTACCCTGCAACAGTTCCTCATCCCATTCCCCCTCCCCCTGTATCAACAAGGATGCTCCCACACCCCAACCCCCCACCCTGCCAGGTTTCTCCACTCCCTGGAAACTCAAGTCTCTTCAGGGTTAGGCATGGCCAGACCAATCAGTTCTCTGCTGTATATGTGTCACGGGCCTCAGACCAGCTAGTATATGCTGCATGGTTGGTGGCTCAGTGTCTGAGAGATCTCAGGGGTCTGGGTTGGTTAAGACTGCTAGTCTTCCTATGGGGTCATCCTTCTCCTCAGCTTCTTCCAGCTTTTCGTAATTCAACCACAGGGGTCCCTGACTTCAGTCCATTGACTGGGTGTAAGAATCTGCATCTATCTCAGTCAACTGCTTGTTGGGCCTCTCATAGGACAGCCATGATAGGGCTCCTGATTGTACGTACACCATACCATCAGTATGTTAGACCTTGGAGCCTCACCTTGAGATGGATCCCAAGTTGGGCCAATCACTGTACCTCTTTTCCCTCAGTCTTATCTCCATTTTTGTCTCTGCAGTTCTTTTAGACAGGAACAATTCTAGACCAGAGTTTTTGACTATGGTATGGCAACCCCCTCTCTCCCCTTGATGTCCTATCTTTCTACTAGAGATGGACTCTACAAGTTCCCTCTTCCCACTATTGGGACATTTCATCTAAGGTCCCTTTGTCCTGAGAGTCTCTGGTATATTCTAGAGGGTCCCCCTCTCCCACCCTCTGAGGTTGCATATGAGGGGGACAGGAGAGAAGCCCTGAGGGCCAACAGTATAAATGGAAATATTTTCTTGTCTTTCAAAGTTGATATTAGTAGTGACTCAGTTGTAATTTTTAGAGCATTAACTGTTAGCTGCTGATAAAATCTACGTGTCCTTAAGTCTTAAGTGAACATTTATTCAATGGACAGATAGTAGACGATATGGGCACGTGTGTTCATTTGTGGTTTTGGGGTGGATAAATGATGGATAACTGTACAGGAATTCATGCTAGAGTATCAAGTGGAGCAAGAGATCCAACGTCAGGTGGCATACACAGTGGCTTCATTTTCAATTAATCTAACCTTTAGGGACAGTGTGCAAGCTTATATATAGCACCACACAACTAATATCATGTGAGACCTCAGTCAATTACAGCAATACCTCCAGTCCCCCAGTATACTATTGAAATCAAAAGGAAGGACATTAGATAGAGGCAAAATATTTTGGTATCGATTTGTGCTCTAGGATACAGTAGAGGAGGTGACCCTACTGCGGAGGGGATGGGGAAGCATGAGAGGATGTATTCCTCATTACTTTTTTCTTATAGTTATTCTCAATCTGGGCTATTGGAAACAATCTCACATCCATAGAAACCTCTCTGAAAAGCCTGTGCTTAGAACTCCTCCTAGCTACATTGTGCAATCAAATCTTCCTTCAGCCATGCAGAATAAAATGTCAGATGAACTTCTTTCAGCATCAGCCAAGTAACTCAGAGCTCTTCCCTTGAGAACCATACACAGCTCCTCCTCGTGTACAAGACATCTCGGGTAATTACAATTCAAAGCATTCCCGCAATAAAAATATGGCAGGTGGTTAATCTTTGACTCGCATAATGCAATTCATCTCACAACCAAATCTTTGGGGTAAACATAGTTTCTATTTACAAGGGAGACGCAATAACAGCTGGACAGCTCCTATTAAACAATGTAATTATTATCAATGTAATGAATCTGGAGGTACAATCACTGAAATAAAATATCTTGACATGCTTTTCTGCAAGAGAAATGTCCATTAAGATACACAAGCATACTTATTCTGCACATAGCTGGAGATAAGCACAGTCAGAGCCTTTATATACTCATATCACTATGTCTGCAGAGAATCCACCTTCTCTCCTTCTTTCCCTTTGGTCCATTTCTGATCCACTCTTGGACCAGGGCACCAGTTTACTTCAGTCTTCATTTTTCTTTTCATCTATTCACATTGACTCTCTACCTAGATCTAAGCTACTCCTTTCTGTTCCGTATCTTTAAGCATGTATCTTGAGGACTGTTTTAAATCAGCCATCCTCAGTAAAACTGCTAAGACTTCCTCTGAGGGAGAAGATTTCAAAGTGCTCACACCATTACTCCCAAGGATAGAGGCCCATGGTGAATCAAAAGTACCTTCAGTAGCCACCATGCAAAATGTCGCCACAGCACGAAATTCATGAAAAATCTATTAACCCATCCCTTTCACCTCGTACAGCTAAGCTTATAGAAGTTCAATTAAATATTGGAGAACTGCAAAACAACTCAGGACTTTAATTAGTAAGTTTAATTGCAAGATTAAGAAAAGGAGCACATTTCCACACATTTTTTTGAATTCACTCAAAATGAACCCCCCCCCGTAATAGCTGCTTTTTCATAGCTTTCTATATTTAACACCCATATTTTTAATTTTATGCAAATGGCTAAAATTTTTCTACTGTATATAAATATACCCAGATTTCATGAAACTAGATGGTTACTTGGTTTATGTTTAGTTTTTCTGAAATATTTCAAATCTTTTTTTTTTAATTTTTATTTTCTATATTCTATGTTTACATTCCAAGGGCTTTCCCCTTTCCCAGTTCCCACCCACCATAGTTCCCATAGTTCCTCTCCCCCCCAACTATTCCCCAATCATTCCCCCTCCCCCCTCAGTTTCTTTACTAAACTGGATGCAATCTTTACATGCCCAGGGTCCTCTCCTTTCTTCTTCTTGGGAATCATTTGACTTGCTATTCGTGTCTTGAGTATTTAGTGCTTCTGGGCTCATTAATATCCACTTATCAGTGATTGCATTTCATGTGCATTCTTTTGTGATTGGGTTAGCTCACTCAGGATGATATTTTCCAGGTCTAACCAATTACCTACAAATTGCATGAATTCATTATTTTTAATTGCTGAGTAGTATTCCATTGTATAAATATACCACATTTTCTGTATCCATTCCTCCTTTGAGGGATATTTGGGCTCCTTCCAATTTCTGGCTATTATAAACAAGGCTGCTATAAACATAGTGGAGCATGTGTCTTTATTGCATGCAGGGGAATCCTCTGGGTATATGCCCAGGAGTGGTATGCCAGGGTCCTCTGGGAGTGACATGCCCAATTTTCTGAGGAACCTCCAAACTGATTTCCAGAGCGGTTTTACCATTTTGCAATCCCACCAACAATGGAGGAGTGTTCCTCTTTCTCCACATCCTCGCCAGCACTTGTTGTCTCTTGAGTTTTTAATCTTAGCCATTCTGACTGGTGAGAGGTGGAATCTCAGGGTTGTTTTGATTTGCATTTCCCTGATGACTAATGATGTTGAACATCTTTTAAGGTGTTTCTCGGCCATCCGAATTTCTTCTGGTGAAAATTCTTTGTTTATCTCTGTGTCCCATTTTTTGATAGGGTTATTTGGTTCTTTGGGGTCTAACTTCTTGAGTTCTTTGTATATATTGGATATTAGCCCTCTGTCGGATGTGGGGTTGGTGAAGATCTTTTCCCACTTTGTTGGTTGCCATTTTGTCCTTCTGACAGTGTCCTTTGCTTTGCAGAAACTTTGTAATTTTATGAGGTCCCATTTGTCGATCCTTGATCTTAGTGCGTACGCTATTGGTGTTCTGTTCAGGAACTTTTCCCCTGTGCCCAAGTCCTCCAGGGTCTTCCCAAGTTTCTTTTCTAATACTTTCAGTGTGTCTGGCTTTATGTGGAGGTCCTTGATCCACTTGGAGTTGATCTTAGTGCAAAGAGATAAGAGTGGGTCAATTCGCATTCTTCTGCATGTTGACCTCCAGTTGAACCAGCACCATTTGTTGAAAAGGCTATCTTTATTCCACCGGATGGTTGTGGCTCCTTTATCAAAGATCAAGTGACCATAAGTCTGTGGGTTAATTTCTGGGTCTTCAATCCTGTTCCATTGATCTGCTTGCCTGTTGCTATACCAATACCATGCAGTTTTTAACACAATTGCTCTGTAGTACTGCTTGAGGTCAGGGATATTGATTCCCCCAGAAGTCCTTTTATTGTTGAGAATAGTTTTAGCTATCCTGGGTTTTTTGTTGCTCCAGATGAATTTGAGAATTGCTCTTTCTAGATCTATGAAGAATTGAGTTGGGATTTTGATGGGGATTGCATTGAATCTGTATATTGCTTTTGGCAAGATGGCCATTTTTACTATATTGATCCTGCCAATCCAGGAGCAAGAAATATTTTTCCATCTTCTGAGGTCTTCTTCGATTTCTTTCTTCAAGGACTTGAAGTTCCTGTTGTACAGATCTTTCGCTTGTTTGGTTAGAGTTACGCCAAGATACTTTATGTTGTTTGTGGCTATTGTGAAGGGTGTTATTTCCCTAATTTCTTTCTCAGCCTGCTTGTCCTTTGAGTACAAGAAGGCCACTGACTTGCTTGAGTTAATTTTATAACCTGCCACTTTGCTGAAGTTGTTTATCAGCTGTAGAAGTTCTCTGGTGGAGTTTTTTGGGTCGCTTAGGTAAACTATCATATCGTCTGCAAATAATGATAGTTTCACTTCTTCCTTTCCAATTTGTATCCCTTTGACTTCCTTATGTTGTCTAATTGCTCTTGCTAGAACTTCAAGTACTATATTGAAAAGATATGGAGAGAGAGGGCAGCCTTGTCTTGTCCCTGATTTTAGTGGGAATGCTTCAAGTTTCTCTCCATTTATTTTGATGTTGGCTACTGGTTTGCTGTAGATTGCTTTTACTATGTTTAGGTATGGGCCTTGAATTCCTGCTCTTTCCAAGACTTTTAGCATGAAAGGATGCTGAATTTTGTCGAATGCTTTTTCAGCATCTAATGAGATGACCATGTGGTTTTTTTTCTTTCAGTTTGTTTATGTAGTGGATTACATTGATGGATTTCCGTATATTGAACCATCCCTGCATCCCTGGGATGAAGCCTACTTGATCATGGTGGATGATCGTTTTGATGTGCTCTTGGATTCGGTTAGCAAGAATTTTATTTAGTATTTTTGCATCTATATTCATAAGAGAAATTGGCCTGAAGTTCTCTTTCTTTGTTGGATCTTTTTGTGGTTTAGGTATTAGCGTAATTGTGGCTTCGAAGAATGAGTTGGGCAGTGTCCCTTCTGTCTCTATTTTGTTTAATAGTTTGAAGAGTATTGGTGTTAAGTCTTCTTTGAAGGTCTGGTAGAATTCTGCACTAAAACCATCTGGTCCCGTACTTTTTTTGGTTGGGAGGCTTTCTATAACCCCTTCTATTTCTTTAGGGGTTATGGGACTATTTAGCTGGTCTACTTGATGCTGATTTAATTTTGGTATTTGATATCTGTCTAGGAAATCGTCCATTTTCTCCAGATTCTCCAGTTGTTTTGAGTATAGACCTTTGTAGTAGGATCTGATGATCTTTTGAATTTCCTCAGTTTCTGTTGTTATGTCTCCCTTTTCATTTCTAATTTTGTTAATTTGTATACTGTCTCTGTGTCCTTTGGTTAGTCTGGCTAAGGGTTTATCTATCTTGTTGATTTTCTCAAAGAACCAGCTCCTGGTCTTGTTGATTCTTTGTATGGTTCTCTTTGTTTCTATTTGATTGATTTCAGCCCTGAGTTTGATGATTTCTTGTTTTCTACTCCTCCTGGGTGAGTTAACTTGTTTTTCTTCTAGCACTTTAAGGTGTGCTGTTAAGCTGCTAGTGTATGCTCTCCCCAGTTTCTTTTTGGATGCGCTTAGAGCTATGAGTTTTCCTCTTAGCACTGCTTTCATTGTGTCCCATAGATTTGGGTAGGTTGTACCTTCATTTTCATTGAATTCTAAAAAGTCTTTGATTTCTTTTTTTATTTCTTCCTTGACCAAGGTTTCATTGAGTAGAGTATTGTTCAGTTTCCATGTGTATGTGGGCTTTCTGTTGTTTTTGTTGCTATTGAAGACCACTCTTACTCCATGGTGATCTGATAGGAGGCATGGGATTAGCTCGATCTTCTTGTATTTGTTGACATCTGTCTTGTGACCGATTATATGGTCTATTTTGGAGAAGGTACCATGTGGAGCTGAGAAAAAGGTATATTCTTTAGCTTTAGGATGAAATGTTCTATATATATCTGTTAAATCCAATTGGTCCAGAGTTTCAATTAGTTTCACTGTGTCCCTGTTTAGTTTCTGCTTTCCTGATCGGTCCATTGAGGAGAGTGGGCTGTTGAAGTCACCCACAATTATTGTGTTAGGTGTAATGTGTGCTTTAAGCTTTAGTAAGGTTTCTTTTACAAATGAGGGTGCCCTTGCATTTGGAGCATAGATGTTCAGTATTGAGAGCTCTTCTTGGTGGATTTTCCCTTTGGCCAGCAAGAAGTGACCTTCTGGGTCTCTTTTGATGATTTTAGGTTGAAAGTCAATTTTATCTGATATTAGAATGGCTACTCCAGCTTGTTTCCTGAGACCATTTGCTTGTAAAATTGTCCTCCAGCCTTTTACTCTAAGGCAGTGTTTGTCTTTAACACTGAGATGTGTTTCCTGTATGCAGCAAAATGTAGGGTCCTGTTTCCGTATCCAGTCTGTTAGTCTATGTCTTTTTATTGGGGAATTGAGTCCATTGACGTTAAGAGATATTAAGGAATAGTAATTATTACCTCCAGACATTTTTGAAATTATATTTATTTATCTTATTTATTTTTTATATTCGAGAGGTTATCTTCTTTTGGGTTTGATGAGAGGAGGTTTCTATCTTGCTTCTTCCCGGGTGTAGTTTCCGTCCTTGTCTTGGTGTTTTCCCCCTATTATCCTTTGTAGGGCTGGATTTGTGGAGAGATATCTTGCAAATTTGGTTTTGTCATGGAATACCTTGATGTCTCCATCAATGGCAATTGAGAGTTTTGCTGGGTAAAGTAGTTTTGGATGAAGTTTGTGTTCTCTTAGAGTTTGCATGATATCTGCCCAGGATCTTCTAGCTTTCATGGTCTCAGGTGAGAAGTCTGGTGTTATTCTGATAGGTCTTCCTTTATATGTTACTTGGCCTTTTTCTCTTGCTGCCTTTAGTATTCTTTCTTTGTTTATTACATTTGGAGTTTTGATTATTATGTGACGGGATGTATTTCTGTTCTGGTCCAGTCTGTTTGGGGTTCTATAGGCTTCTTGTATATTCATGGGCATCTCTCTCCTTAGGTTGGGGAAGTTTTCTTCCATAATTTTATAGAAGATATTAGCTGGCCCTTTAACTTGTAAATCTTCACTCTCGTCTATACCTATAATCCTTAGGTTTGGTCTTCTCATAGTGTCTTGGATTTCCTGGATGTTTTGGGTTACCACCTTTTTGCATTTAGTGTTTTCTTTGACTGTTGAATCAATGGTTCCTATGGTATCTTCGGCTTCTGAGATTCTGTCTTCTATCTCTTGTAGTCTATTGTTGATACTTGCGTCTAGGGCCCCTGATTTCTTCCCCAGGTTTTCTATCTCCAATGTTGTCTCCCTCTGTGATTTCTTAGTTGTTTCTACATCTGTTTTTAGTATCTGGATGGATGTGCTCAGATCTTTCGTTTGCTTGATTGTGTTTTCATGTATTTCTTTAATAGATTTTTGTGCTTCCTCTTTCATAGCTTCTACTTGTTGGCCCACGTTCTTCTGTAGTTCTTTAAGTGACTTTTGTCTTTCTTCCTTATTGTCTTCTTCTCTTTGATCCATCTTCTCCTGAATTTCTTGAAGTGATTTTTGTATTTGCCTCGTAAAGGCTTCTAACTTTTGATCCATTTTCTCCTCTATTTCTTTACGAGATTTTTCTATGTGTTCAGCTACCAGCATCCTGACCAGTGATTTTATATCCAAGTCTTGTTTTTCTGGTGTTTTAGGGTATCCAGGGATTCCTGTTGTTGGAGAACTGGGTTCAGATGCTGTCATGTTGCCTTGATTTTTGTTAGTAACGTTCCTTCGTTTTCCTTTTGCCATCTGGTTATTTCTGGTTTTAGTTGGCCTTGTTGTTAGTGGCTGGTGTTTGAATCTCCTGTGAGGCTGGGCTCACCTGTTGTTTCTCTACTGGTAAATATGTGTGACTGCTGCTTTAAGGGATCATAAGCTGGCTGCCACCCATGCGATTGTAGCCCCTGTTGGAGTCTGTCTACCTGGGCTTCTCCAGCTGTGTCCTGGATGCAAGGAACTCGGCCTGCTTGGTTCCGAGACCCTAGCAGATCCCCCTGTGCAGGTAGCCCTGGAAGGGGTGTTTACCTGGGCCTTTCCAGCTATGTCCTGGTTGCAATATGGAGGCCCGCAGCTACCGCTGGTCCAGGGGCCGGTGAGCTGGTTGCAGAATGCAGCCTAGGTGCTCGCCAGAGGGCGCGGGGATGTCCCACAGAGCCTGGGCCTTTCCAGCTGTGTCCTGGGCCTTTCCAGCTATGTCCTGGTTGCAATATGGAGGCCCTCCGCTTCTGCTGGTCCAGGGGCCGGCGAGCTGGTTGCAGAAAGCAGCCTCGGTGCTCGCCAGAGGGCACGGGGGATGCCCCGCAGAGCCTAGGCGGAACTCAGCCTGCTTGGGTCCGAGACCCTAGCAGATCCCCCCGTGAGGGCAGCCCTGGAAGGGGTGTTTACCTGGGCCTTTTCAGCTATGTCCTGGTTGCAATATGGAGGCCCGCCGCTTCTGCTGGTCCAGAGGCCGGCGAGCTGGTTGCAGAAAGCAGCCTCGGTGCTCGCCAGAGGGTGCGGGGAAGTCCCACAGAGCCTGGGCCTTTCCAGCTGTGTCCTGGTTGCAATATGGAGGCCCTCCGCTTCTGCTGGTCCAGGGGCCGGCGAGCTGGTTGCAGAAAGAAGCCTCGGTGCTCGCCAGAGGGCACGGGGATGTCCCGCAGAGCCTAGGCGGAACCCCAATATTTCAAATCTTAATCACAGCAACTTCAATACTGAGCCTATAGATATCATGTCTATATTGTGTTTATTTTCTCTTAGGTAAGCTGGCATGTAATATTAGTTCTGTTGAATAAATGAACCTCAGTAGTGATATAAGTTAGGATAGTAAGGCTTTTATGTGATTTGCATCCCCAGGGTTCATGTGTTTGAAGTTGGTTCCAGTTTAGAGGTATTATGGTGGTCAAAATTTTAAAGATTGGGAGCTAGTAAAAGAAATAGATCATTCATGGATCAATATTATGTCACAGTAGTAGGTACAGTCTCATGGTGTCTTCCTTATTTTTCTCTCTGCTCTCCTCATGGTCCTCCTCAGACCTCAAGTCTGGCAACAAAAGATCTGCCTTCTCTCTTCTACCCAGATATAGGCTGTCAGCATCTTTATTCAACCAATAGTTTTAAATTAAGTAGCGAGGTTACACAGCATCACCTGCTGTATGTGAGGATTTCTACAACCCTGAGACAACTATCTTGGGGACCAATATTTAGCATTACAATACATGGCAACAGACAAAACCTCAACACTTTAAAAGAAACTTCTAACCTTTAAATATATAATTTAATACATATTATATTTTAATAAATATATTTAGCATCAAATCTCTTGTTACATTGACTCAAAATACAGTGAGGTAGTGGAAGACCTTCCCCTCATATAGAGTCCTTAGCAGTCATGCTGTCCTGACCAAAAGGGACACTATCCTTAACCATCTTGAACTGAGGTCAGTCTCAATATTTGTAATGTGGCACATAACATTATTTCAAGGTCGATTTATTATATCACATCCATGAATAATGTTACTCATTATAATAAAAACGAAGGTGCATTTCACAGAAAGTTGAATTTAAGGACAAACTGCCATAATCCCTTACTCTGTTCTTGAAGATCATTAATGGCTATTAGAACTTTGTTTTCCTTCTGTGTTTGTGTGCATGTCATTATAAAATAATAGAAGCTACAGGGATCACTGCATTGCTCTTCAATATAAAACCAAGTACTCCAACTTGGTATGCTAACCATTACTTTTATTCTGAATGATAAAGAAATCAATTAGTTTTAATAAAATTCCTATTGACATTCAGCATCCCATAGTAGAGGAAACTTCCAAACATGACATATAAGTAAAAGAGAGTAGGGAATAAATATTTCTGATTTGCTGTGAAGTTTTTATCTTGTTGGCACCTTGAACTGGAAGGCAGTCAGCACAGGGGTAAACGTGTGGGCAGAGATGTCAGTTTATTATGGATGAACAAGTAGCACATTGTTTTTTATTCTGGAGTTGGTGATAAAGCTTGGAAGCAAGATAATCATTTTCAATCAGGCTCCATGCAGTGACTGGAAGGCACCATTATCAATAGATACAGAATAGAATCAGCACTAAGTTTTCATTTGGGGGCTACAGCAGCGTTGTTACCTTGACATAATCACCGTTATAACTGAATATTCTTTCCTGAAGTTAGTTAC
This sequence comes from Apodemus agrarius, assembly GCA_964023405.1. Taxonomy (NCBI): domain Eukaryota; kingdom Metazoa; phylum Chordata; class Mammalia; order Rodentia; family Muridae; genus Apodemus; species Apodemus agrarius. Next base: position 11,824,969 of record OZ030006.1, on the reverse strand, counting down.
TGCTAGGAAAACTCTAGCAATTAGAGCTGTGCTCATTAGCAAATCTGTATCTATACTTCCGCCAACTCATTAGTACTATTGTGACCTTCTAATGCCTGAAGTCACAAAGTCAAATTAAGTTATTAAATAAAGACTCATCTGCCTGCCTTAGGGAAGAGATGCCATGTTGATCCATCCATTCCCAACTGTGGGAAGCTTCCGTGAAAACATACACCTTCCCTGATTCTACTCTGACAACTTGCCTTGTATTTTAGAGCATGCTCTCTACTTAGTGCCTGCACTTTTGATCCTGTCCAGCTCTGGCTTACCACATCCTCCTTGGCCTGGTAGGAACCTTTACTCATTTCCTGAGATTCTAACTATTCAGTGTGTACACTATAGTGTTTCCCAATTGATGAGCAAATGGCGGTTGAGATACTGACTGAGAAGAAAGTCAAGGTGTGCAAAAGCAAACGGCTAGTGTGAAAAACAGCCCTAGGATGGGACACAGACAACGTGGATGTTTGCATCTGGGCACAAATGAACATTTCAAAATCACTTCAGTCTGTGGGCCACGACTTACCTTGATAATGAGGGAATTATGCAACTATAGTTTTCTTAAGCATTCGTGGAATAAATTGGAATGACCAGTTGATTGAAATGGACAAGAGATAAATATATGCATGCACATATATATAAAATATGTAATAACGGATTTCATGAGGAAGCAATGGGCAAACTTCCCCTTTGTCTGTAAATCAAAATATGAGTTAACCATGACTTTTGCTTTGTGCTTATTTAAATAAAGTGATTTTTAATAGCAAGATGATATGTATGTTTACATGTTTAGGAAAGAAAAATAAGAATAATGTAGTTGTTTATTTTTATCTCCAGAATAAAGATAATAGTTTTATTTATCTTCTGTGTAGCATTGTTAAGATTAGTCAGCATTCATGAAAAAAATTGGAAATGAAAAGTGACAATTAATTGCTAAACAGCATATTTTCAGCTTTAATTTCTTTAAGCGCATCTCTGTACATTAGTCTTTATTAATAGGTATTCTCTGTTAAAAATCATAGAGTATATAAACATAGTAAGGTAACTGATTGGAGGTGAGAAAATATAGTCTGTATAAAATACCACTGTCATCACTAAAGACTGACTGGGTTTCATGGAGTGGCACTGCCTAGAATTTTTTACATGGATGTTTTCACAAAGATATACAATTGAATTAACAGAGACAATGTTTCTACTTCCAATGGTTAAGTTTCCACAAATCAAAATCAAATTATAAATATGTACTTGCCCAGCAAGCTGCCACAATCTCTCCTAATTAATCTGCCAAGACTTAAAGGTATGGAATTATGTAATGCTGTAGCAATTATGTATTGCTATAGGGAAGGAAATTTTTAGACTTAATTTTTAAAAGTAAATTTTAAAAATAGTGAACCATATTAAAGAAAATAATATCAAATAAATACTGCTTAATGTGTTAAAACAAAGAGTATCATACTCTATGAGTTAAGATTCTAATCTTATTCAAATAAAAGATCCCCTCCCCAAACTCTAGTCCCTTACTACCTACCTAGTTTAAGATTTGGGATGGTGATACACCTAGCATTTCTTTTATTACTTGTGGGGTTTTGTGTTTCCATATGAAGTTTATGGTTATGTTATCAATATCTATGAATAATCGTGTTGGAATATTGATGGGGATTGCAATGAATCCATAGATTGCTCTTGGTAGGATGGCCATCGTATTATATTAATCCTATTGATCCACAAAACATCTCCAAATCTGGGTCTTGGGAGGTTCTACTTGGAAATAATGTGCACTAATCACCTTTTTATCAGACTTGTTAAAGTCATCATTCTGCCTTCCAGTTCTTTTATTATGCCTGTTAATGTGAGAAACCATTAAGTCTCATGCCCATACAAAAATAAAAATCAAGGTAATAAGTATAGGATAGATTCAGAATCGGAGTGCCAGACTTGTTGCTGGCTTTGAATGTGCAGGTGACTCTGTCAACTGCAGTGCTCAGTAGACATTTGTCATCCTCTTGTCTCAAAGACCGTTTGGTCCGATGAGTAGAAGCTTTTCGGGGAAGGCTATTGACTTTCCCATTGCCTGCATAGTTCTTGGCCCACATGTAACTTACTCAGTCCTCTTCCCTATCATGATGTTATTGTTATTATTGTCCTTCTATGAGTTTAGTTGTCAATTTGCAGTCACAACATCAAAATGAGAGGGTGCGCAATATTTTTTTTATCTAACAGTTTAGAAAATTTAGGTGAAGTTTCACTGCTTTACTTACTAAAAGCCTTTCACTTACCATTCTCCATTAAGCCAATGCAAGGCCATTCACTGAGATTGAAAGAGTTAGACAAGCAAGTAAAGACCCGGTCCTCATAAATTGTTGTTAGCATAAGACATAAAAAAACATCAACACAAAGAATGCTGAGATCTTAAGGCAAGACTCGTTCTAGATAATCACCCATAGAAAAATGCAGAAAACAATTTGCTATTCATTTATAGGACCAACAGTATGTGGCCTGTACACAGTAAAAGAAACAATATATTTTGAAGTAAAAATCACAAATTATACCAGGGTATCATCTAACTCTAAAAAATTCAATTAATGAAATAATGAGACATTATAAATTCATTACAGTTAGAGCTTAAATATATTTAGAAAATGTGAAATAAAAATAAAACCTAAGTAAGAAATATAATGAAGTAAAATAGAATACTGTCATGTGAGTCATGTTTGGAGCCAAATAAAGACTCTTAGAAATGAAAAAATATCATGTAGTAAATGACAATTTCCTTAAGGAGTTTGAAATGCCATCAGAACAAGAAAGCAATATTTGATTTTCTCAATATTTGAGAAAATCATCCAAACTGCAGCACAGAGAGATGAAGATACAAAACTGAAAGGAAAGTTAAGACACAGATGAGGAAAGGGCAGAATTTTATCATAGTCTATTAAGAATTCTATAAGTCACTAGGGGGCAAAATGGAGAGTGATAACACTCAAGAAGATAACGCCTAAGGATAAGAAAAAAAGGATATAATTCTTATATCTTGCTCCTGGTTTAAGTTCATAAGTAAAATAAGTCATCTTAGAACTCAGAAAAAATTTTGAAGGTCCAAGCAAGAAATTCTTTAAGGAAGCACAACCTCAATAATTGATTACAAAGAATCAATAATCAACAGCAAATTTTTCAACTACGAAAAACAACCAGGAAATAAAAACTTCAAAGCACTGATTGACAGTAATTTGTGTGCTTTCAATTTTATCCACAACCCACTGAGAACTCAAGAACCATGGCATTAAGGCATTTTATATGACCAAAAGCTAAAATGATTTTTCCTACTAACACATAAATCCTTGTCTGAAAGTACACTCTATTAACATAAGAAAAACCAAACAAGGGAGGATATTGAACCCAGAAGGGAAAAAAGATGTGTTTTTCAGATGTGTGGAGAAGCAAAAACTAGTAATGGGTGGAGAATTTGTTGGCATAAATAAGAACAAACTGGGAAACAGAAAAACACCAAATTAATTCAGACATGTTTAAATATCTATTGACAATTGGGAAGCATCATTGGTATTGAAATTAATGTGTCTCTGGTCTGAATTTAGTTTCCATCCTGATTCAGTTCACTGTATTTATTAGATCCTCTGACTTGAACAAGCTCTTCTCTCTTATTGGTTGTGGTGGACAATAGCGTAGTCTGCAATAGTTTCCTATTATTAAAACTAAATAAAAAAATCAGAGTTTAGTTTAAAACTGCTGCTTGAACATCGGGATCATTTACATGGGCATATGAATTTCTGCTTCTTTGTTTTTTTTTTTATTTGCTGTACTCTTAGATATTGTTATAGGTGATATTTAACACTTATCCCTTGGCAAACAGTGTCCAAACATTTCACCTGATTCAACGGATTTAATCCTGGCTTCTAACTTTCATTGTCCCGTTTTACAAATGAAAATAACAAGGAGTCAGGAGGTTCTCCAGCAGGTCTGGAATGGCACAGCATGGATCAAAAGATGCCTCATTTATGCCAGGCATCCAGGCTCGGAGATGTTTTTGTCCTCTTGATCTTTAAACTGAAATATATCTTGTGGGCATAAATCTAGACATCACCAAGCAAGACACCTTGCATGTCTTAGATGGCATTAAACACAGTGCAGAAAGGAGTCATTTTTTCCCCTTCTGGTTCATCTCAAAGTATAAGGCTCTCCTCTCTCACAGAAAGAGGTATCCAATTTTGTACATGTTTTGTGAAGAGTCGTAGAGAGTATGTCCCCTAGTTTGGAAAGAATTCTGGGTAATTCACTTCCTACCATAACTGATGTCATCATTTGTGATCTGGTAGCCTGGTGTGCTAGAGTGCATTACTATCTAACTGAACCTGAATCGAGTAACAGGAATAAATTCCACTTGCCTTGGTTTTTAACTGAGTGTGTTGTCGAGTTTGGTGTTTGTTGACTGTGACAGATATTGATCTGTAGTGTTCTAATAATGCCTTCCTGATTTGGCTTGTAGAATGATGCTGGGCTATTGTCAGATGAAATATTATTGGAGAATTTTAATTTCATTTTTTGATATTATTATTCATCTTCCTTTACAGAAGTTGCTACATAGCATGTAAGATATCACTACATAGTTTAGGATGTCTTTGGATTCAGGATCAATCCTCTGCTACATAATCCTGACTACTGAGATGGCCAGTATGCACCAAGTCTGGTTTATTACCTTTTTAATGTTCCTGAAATCAGCATCAAGGGCACTTCTTTCATACCTAGTATTCATGTATTTATTAACTTTTTCGGAGATTTATGTATTTAATCATCAAAAGTGCATTGTGGGCCACCAAGATGGCTCACTGGGAAAAGGTCCTTTCCGTGCGCCCATCTGAGTATAAACCCAGGGTGGAAGGAAGGAACAAATTCCTCAAAGCTGTGATCTCCATGTGCCTTCCATGTCATGCACACACACACACACACACAGACACACACACACACAAACACACACACACACACACGTTTGGATTTATTGATATTTTTAAATTACTTTTCTTGTTTTCAGTTTTCTTTGTACATGCTAGAACTTTATTTTTGTTACTTTTTTCTTTTCTTTTCTTTTTTATTTGATATTTTCTTTATTTACATTTCAAATGATTTTCCCTTTCCTGAATCCCCCCTCCCCGAAAAGTCCCATAAGCTTTCATCCCCCCTCCCACCACCCCCCCACCCAACCCCTGTTCCCCAAACAGTCCCTTCCCACTTCCCTGTCCTGGTATTCCCCTACACTTCTGCACTGAGCCTTTCCAGGACCAGGAGATTCTCCTTCCTTCTTCTTGGGTATCATTTAATATGTGAATTATTTCATGGGTATTCTGAGCTTCTGGGCTAATATCCGCTTATTAGTGTGTGTTCTTTTGTGATTGGGTCGCCTCACTAAGAATGACATTCTCCAGTTCCATCCACTTGTCTAAGAATTTTATGAATTCATTGTTTTTAATTTCTGAGTAGTAGTCTTCCATAGTGTAAATATACCACATGTTCTGTATCCATACCTCCTTTGAGAGACATCTGGGTTCTTTCCAGCTTCTGGCTATTATAAATAGGGCTGCTATGAACATAGTGGAGCATCTGTCCTTATTTCATGCTGGGGAATCCTCTGGGTATATGCCTAGGAGTGGTATAGCAGGGTCCTCCAGTAATGTCATGCCCAGTCTTCTGAGGAACCACCAGACTGATTTCCACAGTGGTTGTACCAGCTTGCAACCCCACCAGCAGTGGAAGAGTGTTCCTCTTTCTCCACGTCCTCCTCAGCACCTGTTTTCTCCTGAGTTTTAGATCTAAGCCACTCTGAGTGCTGTGAGGTTGTTTTGATATGCATTTCCCTGATGACTAAGGATGTTGAACATTTCTTTAGGTGCTTCTCCTCCATTTGATATTCCTCAGGTGAAAATTGTTTTTTTGTTTGTTTGTTTCTTTTTCGAGACAGGGTTTCCCTGTATAGCCCTGGCTGTCCTGGAACTCACTCTGTAGACCAGGCTGGCCTCGAACTCAGAAATCCTCCTGCCTCTGCCTCCCAAGTGCTGGAATTAAAGGCGTGCACCACCACCACCTGGCCTCAGGTGAAAATTCTTTGTTTAGCTCTGTACCCCATTTTTAATAGGTTTATTTAGTTCTCTGGAGGCTAACTTTTGAGTTCTTTGTATATCTTGGATATTAGCCCTCAGTTGGATGTAGGGTTGATAAAGATCTTTTCCCAATTTGTTAGTTGCCATTTTGTCCTTTTGACAGTATCTTTTGCCTTACAGAAACTTTGTAATTTTATGAGGTTCCATTTGTCAATTCTTGATCTTAGTGCATAAGTTATTGGTGTTCTGTTGAGGAAATTTTCCCCTGTGCCCATGTCCTCAAGGCTCTTCCCCGGTTTCATTTCTATGTGTTTCAGTGTGTCTAGTTTTATTTGGAGGTCCTTGATCTACTTGGTCTTGATCTTAGTACAAGGAGATAAGAATGGATCGATTTGCATTGTTCTGCATGCTGACCTCCATTTGAACCAGCACCATTTGTTGAAAAGGCTATCTTTTTCTACTGGATGGTTGTAGCTCCTTTGTCAAAGATCAAGTGACCATAGGTGGGTTAACTTCTGGGTCTTCAATTCTATTCCATTGATCCACCTGCCTGTCACTGTACCCAAACCATGCAATTTTTAACAGTATTGTTCTGTAGTATTGTTTGAGGGAGGGAATACTAATTCACCCAGAAGTTCTTTTACTATTGAGAATAGTTTTTGCTATCCTGGGTTTTTTGTTATTCCAGATGAATTTGAGAATTGCCCTTTCTAACTCTATAAAGAATTGAGTTGGGATTTTAATGGGGATTGCATTGAATCTGTATTTTGCTTTTGGCAAGTGGCCATTTTTACTATATTAATCCTTCAAATCCAAAAGCATAGAAGATTTTTCCATCTTCTGAGGTCTTCTTTGGTTTCTTTCTTCAAAGACTTGAGATGTCATACAGATCTTTCACTTGTTTGGCTAGAGTCACACCAAGAACCTTTATATAGTTTGTTGCTATAATTAAGGGTGTCATTTCCCTAACTTCTTTCTCAGCCTGTTTATCCTTTGAGTATAAGAAGGCTACTGACTTGCTTGAGTTAATTTTATATCTAGCCACTCTGCTGAAGTTGTTTATCAGCTATAGGAGTTCTCTGGTGGAGTTTTTTGGGTCACTTAAATATACTATCATATCACCTGCAAATAGTGATAAGTTTGACTTCTTCCTTTCCAATTTGTATCCCTTTGACCTCCTTTTGTTGTCTAATTGCTCAAGCTAGAAATCAAGTACTATATTGAATAAATATAAATAGAGAGGGCAGCCTTCTCTGGTTCCTGATATTAATGGGATTGCTTCAAGTTTCTCTCCATTTAGTCTGATGTTGGCTACTGGTTTGCTGTATATCGCTTTTACTATGTTTAGGTATGGACCTTGAATTCCTATTCTTTCCAAGACCTTTAACATGAAAGGATGCTGAATTTTATCAAATGCCTTTTCAGCATCTAATGAAATGACCATGTGGTTTTTTTCTTTGAGTTTGTTTATGTAGTGGAATGCATTGATGGATTTCCTTATATTGAACCATCCCTGCATCCCTGGGATGAAGCCTACTTGGTCGTGGTGAATGATCATTTTGATGTGTACTTGAATTCAGTTGGCAAGAATTTTATTGAGCATTTTTGCATCAATATTCATAAGGGATAGGTCTACCTTTATATGTTACTTGACCTTTTTTCCCTTACTGCTTTTAATATTCTTTCTTTGTTTAGTACATTTGGTGTTTTAATTATTATGTGTGGGGACTTTAGTTGAAATGCCTGACAGTGGGGAAAAGGAACTTATAGAACCCACCTCCTGCGGGAAGACAGAGCATTAAAAGAGGGAGGGGGTCCATCCCATAGTCACAATTCTGACCCATAAGTGTTCCTGTCTGAAAGAATTACAGGATGGAAATGGAGAGGAACCTGAGGAAAAGAAGATCCAGCAACAGGCCCAAAGTGGGATCCAGCTCAAGGTCCAAAGGCCTGACACTATTACTGAGGCTATGGATCTCTCACAAAAAGGGACCTAACAAGACTGCACTCCAGAAGACCCAACGAGCAGCTGAAAGAGTCAGATACAGATATTTGCAACCAATCAATGGTCAAAAGCAGCTGACCGCTGTTGTTGAATTAGGGAAGGCTGAAAGAACCTGAGAAGGGCAACCCTCTAGGAGGACCAGCAGTCTCAATTATTCTGGACCCCCAAGATCTCTCAAACATCAGACCACAAAACAGGAAGCATGCACCAGCTGATATGAGGACCCCAACACACATACAGTAAAGGCCTGCTGGGTCTGTGTTCATTAAGAGATAATACACCTAACTCTCAAGAGATTAGAGGCCTCAGGGAGTTTAGGGGTCAGGTGGGATGGAGGGTGAGGATATCCATATAGAGGCAGGAGTGTGTGGAGGACCCCAGGGATATGGAACAGTTGGAGGTTAGATAGAAGGGGGAATAAAATATGGAATGTAAAAAAAATAATGTTTTTAAAAAAGTACTACTGGCAGTACATGCCAGACATGTTAATAAACTGCATTTCTATTTTCATTTTGTTTAGAATACTTTCAGTGTCTTCTGAGACATCCAATTTGGGCACAAATTCTATTTTGTAGTATGCAGTAGTTAATGTCTAAACACTGGGATATTTCCACTAACCGTGGTTACTACTTTTCAGCTTAGTCTTACTACATACAGAGTTCATGCTTCATATATCCCTTCTCACTTATTAAAGCATGTTCCCGAGGCCATAGTGCTGCCTTATTTTTTATATGGAATGTTATGTATGAGCTTGAGAACACTGTTTCTTCTGATCTCACTTGGACAGAATATTTTAAAAATGTCAATTAGGTCAAATTGATTGACGGTGCTATTCAGGCCAACGATATCTTTACTGATTTTCTGCCTTCTTGATCTCTCAATTATTGGCAGAGGGGTTTTGTTGACTCTTACTCTAGAATGGCCTGTCTGTTTCTCTTCTCATCATTAGCTTTGGGCTGATATGTTTTCATGCTCTTTGGTTAGATACATAACATTTTCTCAAAGAATTGAGCCTATTATCATTTGATATTACATTGTTTTCCCTGATAATTTTCCTTATTTTGGATTTGGCTTTCAGTAAAAGTTGACTGCTTATTATTAGACTGTAAGTGCTCTACGCAGAGTCAAACATTCTGTTTTCCTTAAAATACTCCTTTTTTAGCCGGGCGGTGGTGGTGCACGCCTGTAATCCCAGCACTCTGGGAGGCAGAGGCAGGCGAATTTCTGAGTTCGAGGCCAGCCTGGTCTACAGAGTAAGTTCCAGGACAGCCAGGGCCATACAGAGAAACCCTGTCTCGAAAAAACCAAATCAAAAAAATACTCCTTTTTTCTTTTCTTCTTCCCCCTCCTCTCTCTCTCTCTCTCTCTCTCTCTCTCTCTCACACACACACACACACACACACACACACACACACACAACCCCCAGCACAATTTCAGAACCACAGTGTTATTATGGGGCAGAGAAGCAGAGTACTTGACATGGCCAGAGTCTGCATTCAGTGTGTGTGTTAAGCCTCCCTGCCACTTCTGAGAGAGAAACACTCCTCACAGAGTGGCCTTGAATGCATCTTACTAAGGGCTTTTAAAGGTGAAGAACACAGAAAAACTACATCCTGACTGGCAGTTGCAGGAGGAGGTAAACCTTGCAAGCTGTTGAAGAGAAGTCAAAACCACGCAGTTAGCTGGAGCAGTTCAGTCTGAAGCTCTAACTCATGGAGGGGTACAAAGTTGGATGAGCATGGGATCCAGCTAGGTTAAACCAAGGATGGTTCCAGCTGAGATATGATGAAGGAAACTGTGTGTGTGGTGTGTGTTTGTGTGTGTTTGTGTGTGTGTGTGTGTGTGTGTGTGTGTGTTAGTAAACTCTAATATTATTTTATTACTTAATTTGGTTTAAAGAGCCAATGAGGTTGGTGACCACACCAGCCATCTCATAAGTAAAAATGGTGAGTTTCTCTGACAGAAGAAATATTATTATTATTATTTGTATTATTATTATTATTATTATTATTATTACTGGTTATTTTGTTTATTTACAATTCAAATGCTATCCCCTTTGCCAGTTTACGCTCTGACAACCCTCTATCCCATCTCCCTCTCCCTGCTTCTATGAGGGTGCTCATCCACCCACCCACCAACTCCCCGCTCACTGCCCTGGCATTCCCCTACACTGGGGCATCAAGCCTTCACTAGGCCAAGGGCCTCCGCTCTGCTCTATATGCAGCTGGAATCATGGGTCCCTCCATGTGTACTCCTCGGTTGGTGGTTTCGTCCTTGGGAGCTCTGGGGGCTCTGGTTGGTTGATATTGTTGTTCTTCCTATTAGGTTTCAAACCCCTTCAGTTCCTTCATTCCTTCCCCTAACTGAAGAAAAATTTGCCCCGCAAAACACAGGTGGATTTAGGTACTTGTGGGTTCTCCTTTTTTTACCACCCATCTCTATCCTTTATCTACACTTTCACCCACCCTAACACTAGATAGGAGAGAAAAAGGGATAGAGGGGAAAGGAAAGTAATCCCAGAAGAAAGTCAAGGGTCAGACTGGGTTACATTCTTGTTAGGTTCCTTCCTGCTGATTTAGGGTATTGACTGCCTTGGGACAAGTTAGATCTTTGCCATCAGGGTTTCTGATTTCCTCCTCTTGTTTCATCTTTGCACATGACTACTAAACAAACAGTGACCAACAATGACCAATAATGACCAACAATAGCCAACAAGCAACCAACGACCTACCATGCTTCTCGGGACCCTAGCATTTACATACCTCCTGAAAAGTCACTAGAATTCTAACTATCACACAATCACAGAAACCATTTTTAGCTGACAAAATCATGCTGTTGCTACAGCACAAGGCAAATCATGGCTGTGGTGATCGGTCTGAGGCAGCACATATCCCTACACCCGGGGTCAAGTGAAAACACAGTCCCATATCATTGTTTTTCAAAGAAACCAAAACTCCAAAGTTGTTATACAGAATGAATATAGAATAACATAATGTTTACTCATGCACATACACACACTAAATGCTTCACTAATAAGGAAAATACCATTAGTGTATGTATGAACTGCCTGCCACATGCTTACTTTTCAAACATTAAGAAGTGGAATTCTGATCCCCAGAACCCAGATAAAAAGCAAATACGTTTCTGTAACCTCAGCACTGGGAATGGCTAAACATGTTGGGCCCCTGGAGCTTGCTGGACAGACAGTCTAACCAATCACTGAGCCCCAGATTCAGTAACTAGCCAATCAGTGAGTCCCATTTTCAGAGATTCAGTGACAGATCATGCCTTAAAAATAAGGTGGAGAGGCAATTGAAGAAGACATCTAATGTTAATCTCTGGTCTCCACAGATTCATTTACAGACTATGCATTTACATATACAGTATACACACACACACAAACACACACACACACACACACACACACATACACACACACGTTTTAAAAGAAAAGTCTAAAGTCCCAGAATATATACTTTATTTCCTGATGTGCATGAAATGAGTAATTATGCTTGAATATGCAAATTTAGGACGACTACATTAACGGGGTGACTATGATCTTTTTAGATGGCATGGGATTTTTAATTGGCCCATGCTCATTAAGGCGAGTGGAATTAAAAATGAAGCTCTTCACTTTTCTAATTGGAACTGGATTGCAAATGTTTTAACAGTGAGCACACTATGGATGATATTTTACTTCTTTTCATTGGCTAATAGGCGTTGATCTTTTAAAGTCTATCTGAGGTTCAAAAGGTCAGATGTCACAGTAAAAAAAAAAAATCACTCACAGTAGAGGGAAAATTATTCCAACTGCTCTATTTTAGTCTTGTTTTAAACCCTGTTTTGTGGCCAGGGGTGCTAGCTCACGCCTGTAATGCAGGCATTTGTGAGGCTGAAGCAAGAGAATCACTACAAGTTACAGGCAGGCCCAGGCTACAGAGGGAATGAAAACCCAACAATAAGCTGTAAAACAAGGGGGTTTCCTGTTGAAGCCCTATAGCTCTGAGTAGGGAAAGTGTCACCTGAATTTTTTCCCCATATCAATGTATTTTCACTAGTCCCCACAGTCATGAATTATAAGAAAGGTAGATACTCAAAAGAAACATGTAGAATATATTTAATCTTACCAAATATGACAGAAGAAGTCAAAAGGAGTTTTCTTTGATTTTCTTTTCTTTTCTTTTTCTTTTCTTTTTCCAAGACAGGGTTTCTCTGTGTAGCCCTGGCTGTCCTGGAAATCACTCTGTAGAACCAGGCTAGCCTCAAACTCAGAAATCTGCCTGCCTCTGCCTCCCAAGTGCTGGGATTAAAGGAGTGCACCACCACTGCCCGGCTCAAAAGGGGTTTTATATGTTGAGGAACATGACATCCCAGGGTGAAAAAGAGTATCCTGTTTAGAATTTAATGCTCATATTATTTGTGCTTTTCATTACCATAAACTAAATGCCCCCAGTGCATAGCTTAGACATCCAAAAATAGGACGAGGTAGAGAGCTGATTTGAAGGAAGGACAAGGATCCAGAAGTGGCCATAAGAAGCCAGTAAACACGACAAGTGGGTGCCTTGGGATGTGCAAATTCAAGATGCAAACAAACAGCTGGAGAAGTACCCAGAACAGGCTCCGTTCTTCTGGACTGAGTGTCCCTCTTCTCATGTGATTATTTCTAAAATTCTTCTCCACAAGCTTCATTTGCAAGGAAAGGGGAAAGATGACTAGAGCAGAAAGAAGGAAATAAAACCTACTGAGTTCAGAAAACTGATTTCTATCATAAATTTTATCATCAAGAGAACAACTAATAAAAAATCTCTAATAGCAAATCTTCCCCAATCCATCATAGCCAACAGACAATTGCAATTTGGTATGAAAACTCTTCTTGCACAGAGAACTAGCAAGGCTATATATCACCTTTCTTTCATTCAAACCAATGACATCATAAACAGGCTCCTCTCTAACATGGGATCATCATTTGTGATCCCATGAAATAGATGTAAGTATATAGTACTTATATAACTACAGTAGAAACAAGTCCCACCAGAGCAAGAAAGGTAAGTTTAACAGAGACCATTATTACACCTAGAATAACATACAAAATTATCTCTTGTCTCTCTGAAATAGGAGAAATCAGTGTGTATTCTTTTCAACTAGAGTGGAACATGCTTCTGATGAGTAGCTGTTAACAATCCCACATAATCAAAATGCTGTTGAACAAAAATCTGTCCCGGTGGCCTTACAACAACCAGGTTTAATTCACAGAGCAAGAGTGAAGTATTCAGCACTATTTCTTTCTTTTTTTTAATTTCATATGTTGCCTTTAATTGGTATATTCTTTAAGAGTATTTTTATTAGATATATTCTTTATTTACATTTCAAATGATTTCCCCTTTCCTGGTCACCCCCCACCCGAAAGTCCCATAAGCCATCTGCCCTCCCCCTGTTCCCCAATCAATGCCTCCAGCTTCCCTGTCCTGATATCCCCCTATACTGCTTTGTCAAGCCTTTCCAGGACTAGGGTGTCTCTCCTCCCTTGAATATCCAACAAGGCCATCCTCTCCTCCCTATGCGTCTGGAGCCATGGGTAACACCATGTGTACTATCTGGTTGATGGTTTTGTCCCTGGGAGGTCTGGGAGTACTGGGTGGTTCATATCATTGCTCCTCCTATAGTGCTGCAAACCCCTTCAGCTCCTTGGGTCCTTTCTCTAGCTCCCCCATTGGGGACCCTGTGCTCAGTTCAGTGGATGGCTGAGCATGTCTCCCTCTGTATTAGTCATGCACTAACCAAGCCTCCCAGGTGACAGCTATATCCAGCTCTGGTCAACAAGCAATTGTGGGCATCCATAATGCTGTCTGGATTTTGTAACTGTATATGGGATGGACCACTATGTGGGGTCCTCTCTGCATGGTCTTTCCCTCAGACTCTGCTCCACACTTTGTCTCTGTATCTCCTTATGTGGGTATTTTGTTCCCCCTTCTAAGAAGGATGAGAGTATCCATACTTTGTTCTTCCTTCTTTTAGGGCATCATGTGATATATGGATTGTATCTTGGGTATTCTGAGCTTTTGGGATAATATCCATTTACCAGTGAGTGCATGCCATGTGTGTTCTTTTGTGATTGGGTTACCCATCTTAGGATGATATTTTCCAGTTCCACCCATTAGCCTAAGAATTTCATGAATTCATCATTTTTAATAGCTGAGTAGTATTCCATTTTATAAATATACCACATTTTTCTATGTCCATTCCTCTGTTGAGGGACATCTGGGTTCTTTCCAGCTTCTGACTATTATAAATAGGGCTGCTGTGAACATAGTGGAGCATGCGTTCTTATTATATCCGGCATAGGGCTGATATCCAATATATACAAAGAACTCAAGAAGTTAGACACCAGAGAGCCAAATAACCCTATTAAAAATGGTGTACAGAGCTAAACAAAGAATTTCCACCTGAGGAATATCAAATGGCTGAGAAGCACATAAAGAAATGTTCAACATCCTTAGTTATCAGTGAAATGCAAATCAAAACAGCCCATCTCACAGCAGTCAGAATGGCTATGATCAAAAACTCAGGAGACAGCAGGTGTATGTGAGGATGTGGAGAAAGAGGAACACTCCTCCACTGCTGGTGGGATTGCAAGCTGGTACAACCGCTCTGGAAATCAGTCTGGCATTTCTTCAGAAAACTGGGCATGATACTACCTTAAGAATATTTTAACTCTAAAGCTCTTTTGCCTCTCTCTCAGCATTACTTTTAATGCTTAGATTGCTTTGGGACAAGTGATCATCATAGACACAAAATATCTAAAAAATTACACTATAAATGTATATGAATAAATGTTATAAATGTACATAGCCTACATGAGGCTTAATTCACTTGATTTTAGCAATCAACCATTCCCCAAATAAATATTCACCTCTCCTCTGACAACATCCAGGAGAAAAGCTTTGTTAATTTGCTAGGAAAAACCTCACCTGATTGCTGGAGGCATACAGTGTATAACCCATTAGAATAGGATTTTATGAAGAATAAATACATATAGTCTATTATATCTCTATGTTTCAAATAATTGAATATTTCCAGGGAGATATATATATATATATATTATTATGAATATTGTATGTATCAGTGATACATAGCTATCATGTTATAGATATTATAATGTACGTAATGCCATAATTCTACTCAAAGAGTACTGTAGAATCTACCTCAATTCTGTAATTCCATTATGTAAATGGTAAAGGAGCTAGCTTCTAGGAGACAATTTAAGATATAGATTGAAATTTTATCATTTCATTTCCACTTTTAAGATATATGTGCAATAAAATATTCTAAAACAATTTATATTTAAGAACTCCTTAAAAAGGGTATTTCAGAAAAGCAAAATAAGAGTTTAGTCAAAATTTCTATAATAGCATAACAAAGTTTCCTTTAAAGGAGGTGGGGTTTTTCATTTTGTTTTACATTTAATTTAGTAAAGTACATTTTAGTTAGTGATGAAAATTTAAGCTCTTTAAAATCAGTGATCAGATATGTTTTGCTAATTAAACTTGATTGCTCCTTTTACATTCCCGCTTACAGACAGAAAATTATATACTATTTAGAAGTATAAATTCTGAAATACCAAGTTAATACTAACATATGCAAGAAAAGAAAAGAAAATCATTCTGAGATTTCGGGCCTATTCCAGTGCTTCTGTTTTAAGAATATAGTAGGCAATACAAATATTTCCAAAACATCAAAAACAGATCCAAGATATTTACATGGTATCAATTGTTCTATGAACATATTTCTACCTTATATAAAATTTCTACCTTATATAAAATTGTAAACCATACTTAAATAATTATATATATATATATATATATCTTTTTTTTAAATCAGTAACTTTTCATGTAACGTTTATATGTGAATCTCTTCATTCAGAACATCCTGGATATTTTAAGGCTTAATATAAAAGGATTTCATTTTTTCAGGTGAGTAATGGAGACCTAAGAAAATTAAATCATGTATCCAAAGTCACACCCTTAATACATAGTAGTAGGAACTGGATCACGTTTTGAAGTTTGCCTTCAGAATTGACATCCTAATCTTCTAATAAACTATATCCAGTATGTAGACCAAAAGTGGACTTGGCAAATTTATCTAAGAAAAGTACATGGTTTCCAGATAGTGTTACTAGAGAAAACTGCATAAAAAACACATAAACTATTATTAGTTATCCATCAGAAAGACAAATTTAACAATATTTTTGGGTTCATCTTAGCATCCCTAACTCAGTTAACATTTATATATAACGTTATATAATTAACATTTATAACATTTATAATATAACATTTGTATATTATATGTAGTATATATTTGTTTTATTATATATATATACACACACACACACACACACACACACACACACACTTAGCTAATCTATACAAAACTTTTCAGGAAACATTGTGATATCTCCCATACAATATTCACTTTTGGAATTCAAAACTCTTACTCATTTCTGAATGTCATTTCTCAGTTGCTAAAGTAATCACATCTGATTTATTAATTGAATATAATTTTATTACCAATTATACATTTATCTGCACTTTAGAAATCAACAGAGGAAGGAAAAGAATTAATGGCTGTGAATGAATAAGTTCTTCCTACTTCCTGTAGCTTGTCGAATTTTAACCTGACCATGCCTCTTTATTAACACACAGATAGAGGTGACTGACTGCGTGATAAAGGAGAGTTTAAGCAACTGACCATTTTTTTTATGGCATACACACTCACCAAAGAATGTTGAATAGATGTTCTCATGAAGTCATTCATAAAGTTTAACATAACCCACCCACCCCAAATTAAAGTGTTTCTTTGGCTGTGAGTTACACCATCATGAAAATAGCATCTTTCTCTCCAAACACAAGATGTCTCGCAATGTTGAGTAGTGCTTGAGACTCTCTGCTTGACCGAGTTTAGGCTCCAGACGATGCGGTGTTAGCTCTGACACCTTTTGCTCTCTCCAGCTGGCCATCAGTGAGCTTCTGTTTCTTGGGAGGCTGGTGTACAACTTGGACCTATGTGACCCTACAGACGTATGCCCGTGGCTTTCCCTCGGGAAGAATTTGCTGTTGCCTCTCACCATAATGTACAAAAATATAAGAACAATTTCTTGAATTTCCTTTTGCATTAACCAAATAAAAAATTTAACATGCAACACAGTCTGTGTATTTTATATAATTGCTAAATATTTTATGGCCTGTTCTGGTTAAAAGGTTCCTTCCCTGTCTATTGGAAATTGACTCTTGCTAGCAAATGAAAAAATCAGATTTCTCTCATAGAATGCCTGGGTCTATTAACCTTAGTCCAGGACAGGACATATGCCCAAGAGAAGCTGACCAACAGAAAATAAATTCTAAGTTTGTGTGTTTTCATTTTTTGGAGGGGGCATTGTTGCTTTTTATTTCATTTTGTTTTGATATTTTTTAAATTTGGTTTTTGTTTGTTTTGATCTTTGTTGTTGTTGTTGTTGTTGTTGTTGTTGTTGAAAAAGAAAGAACATGACTTGAATAAGTTGCTAGAAGGTGGTTTTGTAGAATTCTCAAATGAGACAGCATACTCCCAAGAGATAAATTTACCTTCAATTTGAAATGTTATATATGACCATAATGTTGACTGTTATGATCATACAAACAAGATTTGTCAGACAAAATTAGGCAGGCACATTGCTGAATTCTCAGATAACTATTAAATTGGGTAAGATAAGATATCCTTCAAGCATTCCCACTTAGGGTTAAGTAAATTAGTTTAAATCATTCTCTTAGCAAGTTTCATTCCTTAGGAATAATACATTGATTATGGAAGCTTTTTAAAAATTATATAATACCAGGTAATATTTAGGAAATATAGAACTATGACTTCAGAAGACAGTAGCCAACAAACTCAAACAGGGCTTGATGGAAAGAAGGCTCACCATGAGGAATGTGGCCAGTCCTGACCCTGTTTTACTAACTCAAACAAGTAAAATTCTACAAAAGAAATCTGAAGCCATGGTATAAGTACCAGAAGTGGAGCCAGGAGCATGCTAGCCCTTCTATGCTTCTCTCACCCACTCTTCTTTCATCTGTGCACCTACTTTATCATACAATAGTACATTCTTTTGAGTAGCCACAAGGGAATAAATAAAACAAAGTGTGTTGCACCAGGTCAAGATTTTTAAGGGCCATCACTACGTATTTGCCTGAAAGCAGTTTCTGCTAAGGTATGGAATCCTGTTCCAGTTTTGATACTTACTGAGATAGGTTTCCCTTCCGATCAATTTGCCTTCAATTCAGTCTCACTGCTGACCCTGAGTCTGTGTATTTGGAGAATAGCATTCTAAGTCTTTACTCTCAGCCAGAATCTAAGCTCCATTTAAAACATAGGTGGTAAATATCTTCCCAAATGTTTAGATGCTTTACCCAATCCGAAAAGGTTAAAAAAAAAGAGAGAGAGGTTATAAGCTTTGAAACTGAGGAAACGCACACGTTTAACTGTGTAACCCAGGCAAGTTTCTTTACTTCTCTCCAGCTCACCTGCCCCATGTAAAATGCTGATCCTGATACTCACTGTGTGGCCAAAGAATGGCAAGTTTGGGTCCTTAATACAGGATTTCGCACATGCAGAATGCAAGGTCCATTGCTGATATCAGCTCTATTACTTATACCAGCACTGTCTGGTTTCTGGTTTGTTTTACCTAGATATAATCCCTGTGTGTGTGTTTTAAATTACACTGCCATTGGGAAAAGTATTTCATCACATTTATTTTTCACAGAATGAGAAATGTTCATTTTTGTTGTGTTCTAGGAGGGGTTTGGGGAGCAGTCATATAACCCCGCTGACTCCCTACCACTGACACCCCAAGCGTTCACTAATAAAAGATCCCAGTGAGGAAGTGAGCAGTTTCACAAGTACATTCCAGGGTACCTTAGTTAATATTTGAGCATGGATGTTGTCCTTCCATTACCCTTCTACAACTGTGCAGCGCATCCCCGACTTTTTGTTTTTCTGCCCATTTTCCAGGCTGTGCCTGCTTTTGATTTACACCCCAGTGCTTCAAGACCTGGTATACTGAGTCACAACCAATAATGTTCTTGTTCACCATATATATATATATTCTTATTTTATACCCCCTCTTCATATTTTCCATGCAGACCACATTACATATTAAAATTACCAAAACCAGATCAGAGCAATTACATTTATGTCATGATACTAAATAGCAGTGTATAGCAGTTCTCTCCTGAAACCTTGGAATACTTCATTAGTATAGTTCCCAGAACCTATTATATATGATAAACTAAAAAAAAAAATCAGTGCCATACAGCATCCTAAAATCCTGAGTGGAACAGTTGTCACGGTTTATAGGGTCAGTAATTCAGACCTGGGAATTCCGAGTGAATTCGGAGAGTAAGAAACTAGCAGCCCCATGGCAGCCTAGGGTCGGATGGAGCGGAGGGAGAAATGAAATACACACTAGGTTCCCTACGTAAACATTTAGACACCAGACAGATGCCATCACGCGGGGAATGTTATGATAGATGGCTTCAATGATGTATGCTGTGTATTAACTAATCCCCGAGCACTCATTGGCAGGCAGTGTCTCAGTCGCTTTGCCTTGGATGATAATGGCCCATTGAAGCCATTATCATTTCAGAGGGAGGAAAGTTGCAATGATGCCTTTTAGATTTCTGTGGGGATTTTCTTGAATTTATTACCATAATTTTTATATTTCCTTTGTCTTCCAGAAAAGAAAAATGGTTCAGGTTAAGCTGCACACTGCTGCAACCCTCAACTCTTAAAAGTATTCCTAGTGATGCTGAAACCCTGCTCCATAACCAAAGTAGCTCAGCAGCCCAAACTGCCCAGCCGATGGGGTGGAGTTGGTTAGGAAGGCTGTTTTACGTTCAGAATTTTTGCAGCAACTGTAATTACACATAACATTTGTTATGAAGGTGATTCTGTCAACTCAAACCTTTACGCTGCACTTCGGAGAAAGGCTCCACACAGCTACACATAGATGCTTTGACAAGGCATTAATCAAGCACCTGAGCAAAGTTGCAGAGCTGTGGTAGGCACATACTCCATTAGAAACATTCAACATCCAACCAAGATAAATGAGAAGAGGGAAAGGCCCATCTTCAGGGCTTTTATGTTTTTAATTCATGATAATTCATAACAACCTGAACAAGTGTAGGCAATATGATATGGAGAGTATATCAGCCAGTCTAGGTAGGACAGTTAAACTCATCCAGCTGCTGGGTGACCAGGTCTGCTCTATAATACCAATAGGATCTGGCTTTACCGCATCCATTGACCTAAATATGGAGTAGAGTTTCTCTGCGCCTGCTGCCGAGGTTGTTCAGGACTGTCAGCATGCACTGGTGTCTACAACTAAAGAAAGTGATTATGGTTCAACCAATTTCTGGTACAATATCTAGAAAAAAATTTACTCGTAATTCTCATAGCCTTTTGGTTTGCAAATTTTATAAATTGGACACTAAGATACTGTGGCTCCCTGGGCTTTGAGAAACATACAAACTGACCTATGCATGTAGGCCTCTTGGTCAGGATGTTACATCCCAAATGGGAATCAAAGCAGCCTAGCTCAGTAGTGCACACCATTAGTCCTAACTATTTGTGAGCTTAAAACAGTAAGATCCTTTGACCTAGTGAATTTGAGAAACTAGCCTGAGAAACAGAGCAAGATCTTCATCTTAATGTCAAATTAAGATGAAGAAAACCTTTCTTGCCAGACTAAGACTTAATTCAATATTTAAACCACCATTCACAGGATCTGACATGACAGAGGCACAGCTGTCTGCTTTCTTCTTTCTGACAAAGAGAGAAGAGCAGCCAGGAAAACAGCAGAACCCTTAAATAGTTACTGAACAAAAGACTTCAAGAAGGAAAGGCAGAAGAAATAAACAGGAGAGCCGAGCATCAAAGAGTAGAACATCACTTGACTTAGCAGGGACAGCAGTGGCTCACACTCCCCTGCCAGGCGAGCGTGGCACCAAATTTAATTGGGTGTCTTAGCTGGAGACAAGGTACTTGGGCACCAGGGGTCTTAAACGCATGACCTTAATCAGACACACACAGGTAAAATGGCTGCTACAACACCAACTGTCATATGTGGTACAGGCAAGATTCTGTGACAGAGAGAAACTTCTGGAACACGCATGAAGACCAAGAGGGAACATCAACAAACTATGCACATGTTGAGAAGGCAAATAGCATCATTAGGCAAACCAGCTGTGAAGCCAGGAGGGCTGTGGGAAGCCTGGCTTGGCTGTGTGAACTTATCTAGGCTAGCTAATCACTGCATTCCTTAGCTTACTACTCTGTTGAAAGGAAAAAATATTTAACAAGTTATTTTGTACTGTTTTAAAAGGTTTCGAGGAGATAGTTTAGGATGGGGGTGCTGGAATCAACCAAACCCAGAGCCTTGCACACATAAAGCAAGTGCTTCTACCCCTGAGCCTATTTTGTTTTAAAAAACTAAGAACTTTTTTTCCAACAGTTACTGCAATTATAACTCTCATATTTCATGTATATTTTAATAAATGCAAATGTGCGGTATTGTATTGTTACATGGGAATTGAGGCAAATTTGTATTGCTTTGATTAATAAACTCAATTTAGGATCTGGGCTGTAGCATGTTCAATCAAGAGCTCTAGAAACAAACAAAAAACATCAATTCAAATCAAAACATTTTAGAAAAATATTTGTGACGTGATATATGTTCCGTTTTTAAAGTTTAGGAACCCTAAATCTTTACTTCACCTTAGTAATGGTATATCAAATGATCAGTTTGTCCCATCAATAAGGCCAAGAGTAAAAGCCAGCCAGCAGAAATATCACAGTATATTTATCCATGTCAGCCTCGTGCCGGAGAGGAGCTTGCTTTTGAATTGTTCTTAAAAGGATGAGCTCAAGTTGGTTTTTAGCTTCTGCCTTAAAGTAAAAAATAATAGTCATTGAGAGAAGCTTTACATCAGAAACGGCACGTTCTCTGAACTTAATGAACAGTGTGACCCCATCGCCTGGTTTCAATTGAGGCTTCCGGCTGTCTGTTCCCTTACACACCCCACCATCACCAGAACACCTTAGCCACATCGCGTGCAAGGAAAGGAAGTAGAAGCAGAGAAAACCCCATCAGAAATGTGCCTTTGCTTCTGAACTTAGACAACGCAAAGGGGATTTTTATGGGATTTCTGCTAATGAGCTTTTTCTCAAGACTGGATTTGCCTTCCGAAACATAATGCCACCTCAGCAGTAGATATTTTAGAATGAGTGGGATGGATGCCCAGGGATTCCCAGTGATAGTTTACAAATAGGATGAACTTCAAGCTTCTCAGGCCATCCCTTCACGCCCGCTGATGAGGGAGATAGCAGACCTCCTGCTTGCACGTGGAGCAGACGGAGCGCCGCCTTCTCCAGGACCGCCTGACCCACAGCCCTTCAAGAACGCCAAGCACGGCCTCCCTTCCTCAGACGTCATTCCCTCCGCTGCTCACCGCAACAGAGTACCAGAGCCATCCCGCCATACCTTTTTTCTCTAACATAGAATTTACTAGAATGCCTTACATAGAGTACAGAGATTAGACATTTTAAAGTTAAAAAAAAAAAAAAACACAGAATAATGAGTGCCAGACAAAAGATACTTGGGGAAAAAAGTAATATTGTTGAGTGACAGGAAATTAATTTATAAATTTTCTAAATTAAAAGCACATTACCTGATAATTTAAAAATAATTGAGTAGATGCAATTTGCCAAAACTTGTTTTGAAGTGCGAGACTTCAAAAAGTAGTTACTAAGGAGATGCCAGGAGGTGTGGTCAAGCTACTAAGAGAGCAAATTCAGTACCCACAGAGAAGCTGGGGCTGGGGCTGGAGAAATGGCTCAGCGGTTAAAAGCACTAATTGCTCTTCCAGAGATCCTGAATTCAAATCCCAGCAACCACATGGTGGCTCACAACCATCTGTAATGGGATCCGATGCCCTCTTCTGGTGTATCTGAAGACAGCAAAAGTGTACTCATACATAGGAGAGAGACAGACAGACAGACAGACAGACAGACAGACACAGAGAAGCTGGTGCTCTATGTATTGTTGTTACACCAGATCCAAGCAAGGGGAGAGGAGGGAACTCAGAAGATCACTGGGACGCATTAGTCGTCTTCCATCCTAGCTGAGAAAACAGGCTTTGCAGGCTCAGGTAGAACCCTGCCGAAGATGAATAGGTAGTCAGGAATAGAGAAAGATGCATGGCACACCTCTGACCTACCTTCATGCATATATAGATCCATATGCCCACAAGTACAAGTGCACACATACACACACACACACAAGGAGGGGAAGGAGAGGGAGAGAGAGAAATTCTTCTTAAAGTAACTATTTATAAAAGAAAGATAGTTGAAGACAGGAAGAGAAACAGTATTTTTGGTTGAGTCTGGGAATTTATATACCTCACTTAGCCTGTTTTGAGCAAAACTTACAAACTTTCAAAGTAAAATAAAATTTATTTTAATCCTACTAGTTTAACATCTATTAAGTTCTCTTTGTTCCATTTAGAAAGTCGATTTCTTTCTTTGCTAATCTCCATAACTATTTGTTGACTGTAAATATAATCAGGGTATCATTAGTTTGAACAATGGTTTTATTACATACATGCTATAATAAACAAACAGTTATATATGAACGAACATGTGAAACCATTACAATTTTACTACAAAATAGATATAAAGTAAAGTAGGAATTAACTCTGTGCTGACTATGTTTTAATGTCAATTTGAAACACTCTGTGGGTAGGCCTGTGGTGTGTTTCCACGACTGATGGTTGATCTGAGAGAGCCCAGCCCATTGAAGGGGTCCCACTCCTGGGCTTGTGCTCCTGAGTCCGCTGAGAGCTGAGAAGGCTGGCTGAGCAAGCCACAGAGAGCAAGTCAGTAACCGGAGCTCCCCAAGGCCTCTGTTTTGTTCCTGCATCCAGGTTAATCCTTGGGTTGCTATCCTGTCTTTTCTGGATAATGCATCATAAGCTGTAGAATGATATAAATCCTTTCTTCCCAAGCTCCTTTTTGTCAAAGTGTTTTTTCACATAAATAGAAACCCTAACTAAAACAACCTCGGACTAATACAAGTTCATTGAAACATTATCATCATATTCTGTGACTACGTAACCCCAACTGAAGAGTTTCATGATAGTAAGATACTCCAAAAGAAAAAAAAAATCAGTATATGCATTTTCTTGGAACACAGACTCTGAGACATTTGTGAAAATGGGAGTATTCCTTCCTGGTGAGTCATTTAGCAGTTTTAATTGTCTTTTTATTATCAAATTATGTCTTCATAGTCTTCCATTTTCTGTTCCTAGCATAGCATGCAATTTTAAAATGCAGGTCTCTTTTTGTACTGATTGAAATTATACATGCTGTTGAATTACAAGTTAAATCCATGAAAATAAAATCATTGTATTTTTAAGGTTGCTTATTTTTAGAATAATAGCTTCACCTACTGTGTTTAACATGTTACAAAGAGACACTTGGAATTTTCAGAGAGTACTGTGTTGTATGGAGGGTGTACAGTACTCAGGATAAAATTATTTTATAGGTCTTTTTTTTTTTTTGGCAAAACTTAAATGAGCCTTGGGTGCAGTACCAGGCTGAAGTGGGAAGAGAGGACATTATAAAACAGTCACAGGGCACATCGCAGAGCCACACTGTCACCAAACCAGGAACAGCATCTGCACAGACATAAGGAATCATAAGTCCCAATGTGCTTTCAGTGGTATAAACAATTAGTGTCAATCAGCATCTGGCTTAACATTTTATTTCTTTGTGCCCTGACCTCCTTACCTGTAGCCATTTCTCCAGTGACTCTCTGGAGTTCTTAACAGTTTGATGGGCAGGGATATCACCTGGTATCCTTGTCTACCAGTTAAAAGGAGATCATTTGCAATGTTGGAGATCTCAAATTTAGCAAAGAAGAGGGGGTCTAATGGCAAAGATCTGTGCTGTGGGGAGGAGGTCTCTCTCCTTCACACCAGGACACAGTCAGGACCGCTGGGGTTTGCAGTACCTGCACAATTGAGCAAAGATTGACTACTAAATGAGAAGGCAGCTTATCCTGGGTTCCTTCTCTATAATACAATCCATTTTAAGTTGAGCAAGAACCTTGAACAGAAGCATAAGTTCATTGTAAACCTCTTAGGTTTGCTGCACCAAGTGATTTATTGACTATGAGAAGGGATTATCCGCTAGCCATCTCAAATGAAAGGTTTAGGTGTAGAATAAACCCACATAATCTCCAAGACTAGGTCCCATCTTTAAACCGCCCTTCCTCTTTCCCACTTAAAATGTCTCCTGATTGTGTTGAAGGTGAAGAATGGCCAACAGGGCACGTCAGCAGCAGCCCGGTTCCATTTGGTTCTTGGAATATCATCTGTGCAGCGTGAACATTGATTGCAAAATCAGCTTTAAAGAAAATTAAAATGATCAGTTATCTCAACTCTAGGAAACTCTCTGAGGAACTGTTATTTTTAAAGCAGAATCAATATCTTACACCATTAATGCTACTAAGTGAAGACAGAGGAGAAAATCGGTGTTGTTGCAAAGATTGATTTTGTTTTCTCTTTATGTACTTTCATATTGATCAGGGAATTCACAGTTGGAAATGCCAGGATTATCATTTAAATTTTCTTAAATAAAGAATTGAGGAGAGAAATTTTATATATTTCCTCTTTTTGTTTATTTTTACCCATCCCAAGTCTCTCTCTCCCAAGAGAGAGAGAAAGAGAGAGAGAGAGAGAGAGAGAGAGAGAGAGAGAGAGAGAGAGATCAAGTGCTCTCTCTCCCTCCCCTTTCTCTGTCCCACTGTCACCACTCTGTCCCCCTGCTCCCCCACACCTATTCAGATAAAATGTTTCTGTTATTCATTACTACAGTGTAAAATGAATTTATACCCTGAAACAACAGGAAGTCAGACAAGACTGTCATCTTTGTGGCAAGGCTCTGCTACTGTCCTGGGTCACTAATCAATGTTTGCCACATGTGTATTTACATAGACATCAGGTGTCAAATGAGGAAATCAGGAGAACAATTGGTTTTCTCAGTAGCCAGTGTTTGAGACGGAGGAGAAGAATGTGTGAAGTTTGGACATTTGGGGAATAAACTGGAAGATGGTGACTAGAGTGGAGACTATTTCCAATACTGTCCGCCAGCTCCAGATGTTCTTCCAGCTGTGGAGATTACACAGGCAGAAGTGAGCATCCCAGCTCGCAGATGGCTTCTCTTGCTCATGGCACTTGCCGGTGAGCCATTTGGAACAAATATTTTACTGTAGTAGGTCCAATCAATAAGCAGTCAGCAACCATTTTGCCAAATATCTTATGGAAATACTCTAGAATGCTCTCCCATGGCCTTGCTACACATCCCTGGGTAGACGGCTCACTTCCCGAGGTGACCTCTCAGCACTCACATTTGACCACAGATTAGTATGTGAAAATGTGTCACAAACTTTCTGTTCAAGTAGTATTAGCTTCCAGACCCAATTAAATGTCTGCATATGGGAAGCAGATGAATTTTCTAGATAGCAGTAGGACTTGCCAAAGGCAATTTCTTGAGTCTTTGCTACAAGGTTACAAGCAAACCTTAACTAATAGCAGCCGAATTCCATCCCATGGCACATATTTGCTTCATGCTTCTCTTATAAAAGTGAAAATATTGGGGGAGGGGGTTGAGAGCTGACTCAACAGGCCAAGTGCTTACCTCACAAGTCTGATGGTATGACTGCTATCTCCAGGATCCACATAAAATGTTGGAATGTGCTCTGGAGAGATGGTTAAGAGCTCACAGGCTGCTCTTCCAGAGGTCCTGAGTTCAATTCCAAGCACCCACATGTTAGCTCACAGCTGTCTATAACTATAGTCCCATGGGATCCCTCTTCTGATGTGCGGATGTACATACTGATGTAACACCCATAAACATTCATAAATAAATAAGTAAATAAATAAATCTTTGCCAGGTGGTGCTAGCTGACAAGTTTAATTCTAGCACTCAGAAAGCAGAAGCAGATAGATCTCTGATTTCGAGGCCAGCTTAGTCTATAGAGTTAGTTTCAGGACAACCAAGGCCACACAGAGAAACACTGTCTTGAATATAAAAGCAAAACAAAATAAAAAGCTGGCATGTGGTAGCATATATTTGTAATCTCAGCACTCCTATAGCAAGGTAGAAAGAAGGTAGAGAGAGGAGAATTGCCTCAAAGCTCCTGAGATAGCCAGCAAGCAATGCTCAGTACAGCCGAAATAGTGAACACCTAAAAATTAAATATATGAATGAATAAATGTAGCTGGAGAGAAATGACTCCAAAACTTTGACCTCTGACCTCCACATATATGCCATGGAATGCGTGTGCGTGCGCGCGCGTGCACACACACACACACACACACACACACACACACACACACACACACACACACACACATATACACACACCACACACACACACACACACACACACACACACACACACACACACACCTACCTCATACATATATGCTATTATAAAAATAATATTGACTTCTGTAAAGTGGAACAGGAAAGCACTCACTACACAATTAAGAATATGAATTAAAAATAAAGGAAGTTGTTATTTGGTGTGAGGACAACAGACACAACCAATGGGGTATGAAGAAAATAGTGCTTACCCATGGAAATAACTCAATTTTAGCAAATCTAATAGCAGGTTTTATGGTTTGATGAGTACTGGCATCTGTCATTTATTTGGAAAATGTACACAAAGTAGAATCAATGGTTCCACTCTCAAGGTGGCTTCTGGATCTTAGGAGAAGGAAGGCAGGAAACCCGACCTTTTATACAGCTTCCCAGATGTTGTCTTACCCTTTAGGTTGATAGCACCAAAGAGACTACAATATATTCAAAAGGGAGGTAAATGCTTAAAGGACAATTTGAAGCCATATATTTATGAATGTGAAATTAGGCTAACAGATCTATATTGTATTGGGTAAGGAATGGAGAACCATTTATAATTTTGGCAACAGAATTATATAATTAATACATGCTTGGAGAAAATTAGCCTTGCTTTAATGCGCAGTCCTAGGGAGATGGACAGAAGTGGATTGGCAGCATATGAAGCTATTAGGTCCCAAATTCATAAGGAACCATGGGAACCAACAAGGAGTAATAATATAGCAATGTGTTTTGAAAGAATTCACAGGAAACTGCCTGCATAAAATTACAAGAAGACAGAGAGATCAGAGGTAAAAAGGAATGTTAAGCCTGTCTAACTTGTGTCACAATTAAAAGAAAGAGCCAAGCCTGCCTTAATATCTCAATGATGAGCCATTGCTAAGAGGAGCCCATGATCAGTATAGCCAAAGTATATGTGGCACCATGATTTCCAATGACGGGACCATTATTTACTAATACCCTTTGTACTCATAAGAGGAATACTTTCATGGCTGCCCCTACACAGAAAAGGTTATGACTCAAATAACCTCTTCAAAAATAAATCAAATATATAAAACCAATACTACTTATTGCAATATTTTTTTGTAGCAGATTGGGACATGTGGCTATCTGGAAAAATAAAAATAAAAAAAAATCCTAAAACCAACAGACCTCTTTCTACAAGAAGCTCTCACATGTTCATTGCATTGTCATTGATAAGGGGTTTATAATTTCAAATACAAATGGAAACAAGAACTATTCATCATAATAACACTGTAATTGCACTCTTCATTGTCAACTTCAGTGTATTTGAATAATCTGGAAGGCCTGAGGGGTTCCAGAGGGGTTTAACTGAAGAGGAAGACCCCTAGCAACACCCCGCAGGTGACAGTCCTCTGCAGGTGACAGTCCTCAGCCCAGCAGTAAGGGGAAAGGGAGCGAGTGTGCCTGGAGAGCAGCACCATTCCTTTCTCCCTGCTTCCTGACTGAAGCTGGAACGTGACAGCTGTTTCTTGCTCCCACTGCCATGATTTCTCTCCCACGATAGACTTCACCTTTCTAGACATGAGTCAGATAAGTTTTTCCTAAAGTTGCTTGGGTGAGGTATTTTTGCCAAAGCAGTGAGGAAATTAATAGTCACCATATGACTCTATATTCAAAATAATTATAAAACAATTAACTTAAACTGAGATATGTTTAATATAGGCTTACATTCTTGTTTTTTTTCCACATTCACAAGTTCATTATCAAATGTATACAGAAAACCACTTTCTCAAATAGCTAAGGTTTTCTTTATCTGAATTCCTTTTTTTTTTTAATTTTCTCTATTCTTTGTTTACGCTTCAAATGATTTTCCCTTTCCCAATATCGCCCTCCCCATAAGTCCCATAAGCCCTCTTCCCTCCGCCAGACTGGAAAATATCTGAATTCTAAATATTCCTATCAGTGATCTTAGGAACAAGACAGGATTATTGAAGGTTTGTTTTCTCCTCCATAAATGGTCTCTGCGATCAAAATGCTTAACTAATATTTTTAATTCTGAATAGAACTTAAAAGTATGTGTCTGTTTTTGCATTCACATTGTTCGCTGGCTAAAGAGGAGAATATGATGGACTTAAACAATGCACATACTAAAATAGTTTTGATGGGGCCAGAAGAAATGCTTAGTGGTTAAACATGCTTGTTGTTCTTCCAGAGGACCCTGGCTTGTTCCTCAACACTAATAAATAGTAAGTGTCTCACAACAACCTATATCTCATCTATACACACCCACACACATGTGGTACACACTCACACAAGCATACAAATAATAAATATAAGTGAATAAATAAATATAAGTGAAGGGAGTAAGAACAAAATTTTAAAGAAAAATATCATATGATAAATTCTCTAAATGGTATTTGTTGACTGAGCAATGTCCAAATATTAAAAAAAATTTTAGGAGGAATCATTTTTTTTAATTTTTTTATTTATTGAAAAGGGAAGTAAAGAGAAGTAAAAACACTTTATGATAAAATTAAAGCTTTACATGGAAAATATTTCAGATAAACACGTTAAAATTGACAATTTTCATGGAAAATTAAAGAGTAAAGTGGTAGACATGTAAAACACTGCTAAATTAATTGAAATATGAGATAGAGATATTTTATGATAGAATTGAATATTTATGTGGAAATCATTTCTGATAAAATTGTAGAAAAATGTAGAAAAACATGTTAGAATTGAAGATTATCATGGAAAATTTTATATAGATATAATAATGGTAGGTATAAAAGTATTCCTAGGTTGATTGAAAGTGGAATTATAAACATTTTCTGATAAACATGAAGATTTATGTGGAAAATATTTCTGATAAAATTGAAGAAATATATAGAAAAACATGTTAAAATTAAAGATTATCATAGAAATTATATAGGTAACATGATAGGAATAAAGATAATTCTAAGTTGATTGAAAGTGGAATTATAAACATTTTCAGATAACATTGAAAATTTACATGGAAAATATTTCTGGTAAAACTCAAGAAATAAATAAACAAACATGTTAAAATTGACTACTTCATGGAAAACTTTTCATAAAAAAATGGTAGACATAAAAACTCTAAATTAATTGAAGGTGGATTTAGAAACATTTGTGATAAAATCAAAGATTTACATTGAAAACATTTCTGGGCCTGGAGAGATGGCTCAGTGTGTAAGAGCACTGACTCCTCTTCCAGAGTTCCTGAATTCTATTCCCAGAAACCACATGGTGGCTCACAACCATCTGTAATGGGATCTGACAGCTACAGTGTACTCATATAAAAGAAATAAATCTTAAAAAAAATCTTAAAACATAGCCATCATTCCTGCCCTGGGGTAGATAGAGGTGGCAAAGAATGCTTAAAAGAATGCTCTGAAAACATTTCTGATAAAATAGAGGAAGTATATAGAAAGACGTATTAAAATTGAAGATTATCATGAAAAATAATGCAGAAAAAATAATAGCCATAAAAATTACTAAATTAATTAAAAGGGAAATTACAAACATTTTCTGATAAAATTGAAGATTTACATGAGAAATATTTCTGTTAGTCTGTCTTTTTATTGGGCCTTATGTTGGCATTTTCCATCAATATCTTTTGTAGGGCTGGATTTGTGGAGAGATAATGTGTAAATTTGTTTTTATCATGGAATATCTTGGTTTCTCCATCTATGATGATTGAGAGTTTTGCTGGGTATAGTAGCCTGGGTTGACATTTGTGTTCTCTTAGGGTCTGTATGAGGTCTGCCCAGGATCTTTCTAGTTTTCATTGTCTCTGGTGAGAAGTCTGGTGTGATTCTGATAGGTCTGACTTTATAAGTTACTTGCCCTTTTTCTCTTACTGCTTTTAATATTCTTTCTTTGTTTAGTGCATTTGGTGTTTTTATTATATGTGCCGGGAAGAATTTCTGTTCTGGTACAGTCTGTTTGGAGTTCTGAAGGCTTCTTGTATGTTCATGGGCATCTCTTTCTCTAGGTTAGGGAAGTTTTCTTCTACAATTTTGTTGAAGATATTTACTAGGCCTTTAAGATGTAAATCCTTGTTCTTGTCAATACCTATAATCCTTAGGTTTGGTCTTCTCATTGTGTCCTGAAGTTCTTGGATGTTTTGGGTTACCAGCTTTATGCATTTTGCATTTCCTTTGACTGTTGAGTCAATGTTTTCTATGGTATCTTCAGCACCTGAGGTTCTTTCTTCTATCTCTTATATTCTGTTGTTGATACTTGCATCTATGACTCCTGAATTCTTTCCAAGGTTTCCTATCTCCAGAGATGTCTCACTTTGTGATTTCTTTATTGTTTCTACTTCTACTTTTAGATCCTGGATGGTTTTGTTCAGTTCCTTCACTTGATTGATTGTGTTTTCTTGTAATTCTTCAAGGGATTTTTGTGTTTCTTCTTTAAGGGCTTCTGCCTATTGACCCATGATCTCCTGTATTTCTTTAAGGGATTTTTGTGTTTCCTCTTTAAGGGCTTTTACTTGTTGACCGATGTTCTCCTGTATTTCTTTAAGGGAGTTATTTAAGTCTTTCTTGAAGACCTCTATCAGCATCATGGCATACAATTTTAAATCCAACTTTTACTTTTCTGGTGTGTTGAGGTATCCGGAACTTGTTGTGGTGGGAGAACTGGGTTCTGATGTTGCCATGTGACCTTGGTTTCTGTTGATAGGATTCTTGTGCTTTGTTTTTGCCATCTGGTTATCTCTGGTTCTAGTTGGTATTCTTATCTCTGACTGGAGTTTGTTTTTCCTGTGGGTCTGTAAGCCTGTGTCCTTACTGCTCTGTGCTCAAAAGTGAAAGCACTAATGGGAGATCTCTCTCTCTCCTGGTGGGCTATGCACAGAAGGCTGTGGAGTTTTCCTGGTTCCCTGGTACAAATTGCTGCAGGAAGACTTTAGTCCCAGCTGCTCCACTTTAGGCCCTGTGTGCTCCTAGCTATTCCCCTCAAGAGAGAAGGTGGAGATCTCACCTCTGTGCTCAGAAGTGGAAGAGCTGCTGGGCAATAACTCTCTCCTGGTGGACTACGCACAGAAGGCTATGGAGTCTCCCAGCTCTCTGGTGCAAAATCAAATAGTAAAGTTTTATTTTGTCATTTTTGTACATTATATGGGAAACTAAAATGAATGATGCAATAAACTAGTAACAGCTATTGATAACTTAGCAAGTTTTCTAGTTTTAATTCTCATGTTGAAATAATACATTATTTGAGCTTTATCTTCTGCACAGTTATCCTATTTTAAAAAGTTTATTTTGGGGTTTATTTAGGTGTATAAGTGATTTCACTCACTCTCATGTCTTTGCATCATTTTGCTGGAACCTATGGATGTCGAAAGTGGGAAGTAGATCCTCTGGAATTGAAATTACAGATAGTTGTTAGGTACCATATGGGTGCTGGATATTTAATCCAGTTCTTCTGCAAGAGTTGAAGTATTCTTAAGACACTGTTCCATTTCTCCAGCACCTACAACTTATTTTAAGCATCTTCATTAAGCTTGCATAGAGTCAATCACATTGTTTCTTAATAATGAGCAATAACTATTCTTGTGAACTACAGCAATCTCAAGAAAGAGCATCCTGCATTTCAAATCAGAATATATTAAACTCACCTGACAGCATGATTAGTCATACATCTTTCTCTCATCAATATTTGCTTTTGTGCTGAGTTTATATTTGTCAAACCTCAATTTCAAATAATAAAATATCTATCCTAGTCAATGACCAACAACTTAAATTAAAAATATAAATATCATGCAAAATATTTTGCTTTGGTAATAACTTGATTTGGACGAGACTTAAATGGTTGAAAGTTGCAATCCAAGATATATTGAAGGTCAATAATTCTTCATAATGCAATCCATAGATCCTCATTTTGTGTGGCAAGTACTTTACCTGAGTTTATAACTAAAGCATCTTTGCAAAGTGCAGCAGCATGTTTCTGCAGCCACAGTGCTAGAAAGGCTGGGCAAGAAAACCCCACAGACTTCCTGGCTATGTTGTATGGAAATAGCAGGATGCAGATCCAGCAAGAGACCTGTCTTAAAAAAAATTACTAAATAAAATGGCATAGATAATGGTTTAGGAAGGGACCTGACATCAATTTCTGTCACATGCATGCAACGGTGCGCACACCTAGAAACACATGTATACATCCTCACAGACACATACCCACATCTATGAAAACAACTGTTTTCCTACATATTATGTTTTCCTTTCACAAATTTCCTGTTTTATACCCATGCTTCCAAGCTCTTTTTCTTTTTTCTTTTCTTTTCTTTTCTTTTTTTTTTTTTTTTTTTTTTTTTTTTTACAATTCTATGATTAAAACACAATTTCCTTCAAGTCTCATTTTGGAAAGTTACAGACCATTCAGTTGTTGCTCATGCTTGAACATTCAGCAGTGAAACCACATAGGAAGTTTCCATCCTGTGATTCAAATGATGGGCATCCCTACACACCCTAGTGTGAAGCAGGGGACTCGGGTTAGTCATCTCTGACTGTGGCTGAACCATCACAAAGTAAATGAATGGAGACACATGGAAATAAAAGTTATACTAGAATAACTTTAGAGTTTAGTTTCTATAAAACATTTTTAAATGTATATCTAAAATACACATCTAATTTTCAGGACTGTGACAAGTGAGAATAAGCCAAATATTGAAGGTGTCAATGGTCTGGCCTTGAAAAGTTTGGTTTTTGTCACACTTCTATGAGTGAAATATGAACAATATTACATTATCATTGATGCTTTGTTTTAATCTGTATTTCTCTCAAAGGAGCGTGATCTCTTACATTTTTAGTTTCTTTCTAAAACGGTCTAGGGAAGTTTATCAGAATACTATCCTTGGGCAGAAAATATGTGCACTTCTTAGATAAATGAAGTTTGTGGAAATATCCAAAAGTCACTGGGGACCAAGAATAGCTGCAATTCACCCTAAAAACTTAGCAAATATTTGTATTTTTGAGATTTGTAAAATGATGTGTGATCTTAAAAGAGGCTGATTTTATCACATGCTGCCAACTGATCCTGAAATCAATTCAATAATTCATGTGCATTGGTAAAACACTTTCAAAGTGTAATCACTACAAAAGAGTCAACCACTTTTCAGTGATATAAATGGTCTTGATAAGAACAAATCTCATGAATTTGTGTCATAGTTAATGTCTGTTTCTAAGGACAGCCTATGGAAGTGCACCGTGATTGCAGAGCTGGAAAGAGTCATATCATATTGATTATGTAAATACATATGCATATCTTCATCTGGTACAACATTAAATCAGAAATTATATCATCTATTCTCAAGTAAAATATGCAAAAGGTAGCCCATTAGTATGGGCATAGTTCTTCTGTTTCTTTTGTTCCAATCTCAAGAGTTCAATTAAATGGTATGGAATGATGTTTGGAAGGGTCTTGCTTGGGCATATCAATCATAGTAATCAATAAATATCTACTTAGCTACATTACATGAAGAACAGTGTGCCAAGTAATGGGATGCTGGCAGGCTGAGGAATAGGAGAAATACCAAGCAGGGGTATTCCACATAGTATCTGTTCACAAGGTGGCCATTATATCCTTATTAAAGAAGATAATCTTTCATAAAATCAAACAGATTTATTAGGTGTAGTCTGATTTCATTTACTGAAGCTATTTCAAAATAATTTAATAAACATCATTCCAGACAGCATTTCCACTTACAAAACCCATATTCCACACTAGATTATTGCAACTGCCAAACATGTTATTTCTAATGATGATTATGAAATATATTTTATCTCTTGAAATATTACAGCCAATAAGATCTGAATGATATATTTTCACCCAGTTGGATTTTTAGAATTCTATTCCAATTTGAGAATATAGGAGGCAAGAATACATTCTTTGGCATGGTGGAATTGTAAACAACTATTACCAGAAGTGTTTGCATTAAAAAATACATAAATACATACATACATACATACATACATACATACATACATACAAAAAGGCAAGCCAAGCATTTTGTAGTGGGAATGACATACCTACATTATAAGGCAGACAAATGAAACTCTCACACAAGCATCTTTATCTGTTGTTTTTCAGGGAATGAATGTTGTCTATAATCAGTACTTGAAATTTCAATTTATAACGACCTCTAACGTACATGAAAAGTAATTATCTGCCTGAAAGCAAGTTGGGGATACAATAACTACAATTTCAACACGTGTTAAAGCATTCAAATTTTCCCTTGTCAAAACTGGGAGCTTTAGAAATAAGCCATTACCCAATCATATTATAATTCAAATGCTTATTTTTATAGTAAACATCTCTTAGGCTTTATAATTATTCACATCTTTGAAATAACCCAACAAGAGAATATCTGTTCACCATATGCTAGGTTTAAGTCTAAAATTCATGTTTTAATATGTGCAAAGTTCTTATATTGGTTGATATACTCATAACATTATATAGGAAGAAAGCAAATTATCATTTACTTGCCTAAAACTGAATTTTGCATTCCAAAACCAGGGCTTGACTTAAGGAGCTGTAGTATTTAAAAGATGCCAACTAACAATTAGGCTCAACAGGTTTTTTTCATAATAATGATAAGACAATTTAAAATATTCTAATAGTAAACTTAAATTATATAATTATGGGTTTTCAGACTACTTTGATTAAATTAATTAGAAATTATGGGATTTAATCATCTTTAAGATATTACTAGGCACTAAAAGGCTGAGTCATGATAAACCCTATGGGTGGGGGCGGACATTAAGTCATGAAGATTGTTGGAAATGTGCAGAGCATCATGGGAATACAGAAACTGGAGCAGCTCTGTGCTGTTCTCAGGTTGGTCATCAAGGGTCTAAAGAATCACAAATCTTACCTGGGAATTTTTGAGGATGAAAGGTTTACCAAGTAACAAATGAGTAGACATTGTATGAAGAGGGAACCATTCACAAAGACAGTGAGGGCTGTAAGAAACGTGTCATGATCAGAGGATCACACATGATATTAGGGCCACACAGAGTCTGAAGTTCACACGTGGTCTGAAGATCATATGTGTTCTGAGGATCACATTAGTTCTGAAGATCACACATAATATTAGAGTCCCATGTGGTCTGGAAATCATATTAGGTCTGGAAAGGCAGCAGGGGGTCTCAGAGCAGGAGTTACAGAGAATGATCCCAAACAATTTAACTATGCCCCTTGTGGCATTGTCTTTCCATTGATGTCCTTGCACCAGGTGGTGTTTGCAGGCTAGGGATGAAGGAAGAACATGGCCTGGGGTATATGGAATTGATGGAAACACATGACATCTTTTCCCAGAGTGGCAGGTTTAGCTATGATTAGGTTTTCTGACTAAAATGATCCTGATGAAAATTTGATTTCTGATTGAAAATGACTTTAACATATGGGGAGGAAATCATATGCTTTATACATTTTAAGTAATATTGTTGTCTAGTAGTAGTAGTAGTAGTAGTAGTAGTAGTAGTAGTATCTCATATATTACATCCCATGCCTAGTTTCCCCTCCCTCCTCTTTTCCCAGTACCCTACCTTACTTCTCCAGGTCCCCTCCTCTTTTTTTGCCTTCAGAAAAGTCAGGCCTCCAGGGATATCAACCAAACATGGCACAGCCATGAGGCTGAAGGAGGCAACCAAGTAGGAGTAAAAGCATCCTAAGAGCAGGTACAAGAGTCAGAGACCGCCTGCACTCCCACTGCTAGGGGTCCCACAAGAGGACCAAGCTTCACAACTGTAACATACATGAAGAGGGCCTAGGTCAGACCTCCTGCAGGCTCCCTGATTGTCATTTCAGTCTCTGAGCCGCCCTAGCCCAGGTCAGTTGGTTCTATGAGCTTCCTTGTGGTGTCTTTGTCCCCACTGACTCCTACAATCCCTCTTCACCCTTCAGTGCAGGATTCTCTAAGCTCTCCCTAATGTTTGGGTGTGGGTCTCTA
Organism: Apodemus agrarius; assembly: GCA_964023405.1. Classification (NCBI taxonomy): domain Eukaryota; kingdom Metazoa; phylum Chordata; class Mammalia; order Rodentia; family Muridae; genus Apodemus; species Apodemus agrarius. Next base: position 11,787,372 of record OZ030006.1, on the reverse strand, counting down.
TCTGCTCCCATCAGTTGCTGATGATGATTGTGCTAGAGGATCCAGCAAAGTATTAAGAATGACTTCACTGACCATTTTCTTTTCAGTCTTATTTGGTTCTGTCCTAGATCTCTGAAGTATGCAGACTCTGGTTCATGGCCTTCCAGGTAGTGTCAGATGTCGGATTCTTCTCGTGGCATCTCATTAGACCAGTCATTGATTGACCACTCTCCCCATTTTTGAACCACCTTTACCCTAAGCACAACCTGCAGTCAGAACAAATTGTAGGTCCAAGTTTGAGGGGTCATGGTGCAGTCTCAATCCCTTCTCTGGAAGATGTTTCTAGTTACAGAAGATTGCCTGTTCCGACTGCATAACCCCATTTCTGGGAAATTTAGCTTCTGACTATTATGGATAAAGTTGCTATGAACATAGTTGAGCAAGTCTCCTTGTGGTATGGTAGAGCTTCTTTGTGGCATATAACCAGGACTAGTCTAGATGGGTCTTGAAGAAGATCAATTCCCAATTATCTGAAGAACCACCATATTGATTTCTAAACTGGTTACACAAGTTTAAGCTCCCATCAACGATGGAGGACTGTTCCCCTTGCTCCACATCCTCTCTAGCATGTGCTTTCACCTGAGACTATCTTAACCATTCTGATGGATGGAGGATGGAAACGTGAAGTCATTTTGATTTGCATTTCTCTAATGATGAAAGATGTTGGGCATTTCTTGATGTGTTTCTTGGCCATTCAAGATTCTTCTCTTTAGCTCTGTACTACATTTTTAATTGGATTATTTGGTTTGTTGATGTTTAGTTTCTTTTTGGGGGGATTAAGACAGGGTTTCTCTGTGTAGCCCTGGCTGTCCTGGAACTCACTCTGTAGACCAGGCTGGCCTCCAACTCAGAAATCTGCCTGCCTCTGCCTCCCAAGTGCTGGGATTAAAGGAGTGCGGCACCACTGCCTGGCAGTAGTTTCTTGAGTTCTTTATTTATTTTGAATAGTAACCCTCTGTTGGATACAGGGTTGGTAAAGATCTTTTCCTATTCTGTAGGGCACTGTTTTGTCCTATTGATACTGTCCTTTGCCTTACAGAAACTCTTCAATTTGTCTTTGTATAATGGAGAGCTACTAAGCTTTTCAGTTGTTGTTTTTTTCTTAATCTTCTATTCAGTGATTTTCCTGAAGATGTTTATTAGCTATAGAAGTTTGCTAGTATAATTTGAAGGTCATTTATGTACACTGTCATATCATCTGCAAATAATATTTTTACTTCTTTAGTTGTCTAATTTCTCTGGCTAGAACTTCAAGTACAATATTGAATAAGGGTGGAGAGAGTGGACATCCTGTCTTGTTTCTGGTTTTAGTGGAATTACTTTTCAACTAAATGCCATAGTTCTGGTTTAGAGGAAAATCCAGGCCGCTTAGTCCCAAAGAGGCTGAGTAGAACTCACTATTCAGAACCTGTGGTGGAGCATGTGTCTTTATTGTATGCAGGGGAATCCTCTGGGTATATGCCCAGGAGAGGTATGACAGGGTCCTCTGGAAGTGACATGCCCAATTTTCTGAGGAACCCCCAGATTGATTTCCAGAGCGGTTGTACCATCTTGCAATCCCACCAACAGTGTAGGAGTATTCCTCCACATCCTTGCCAGCACCTGTTGTCTCCTGAGTTTTTAATCTTAGCCATTCTGACTGGTGTGAGGTGGAATCTCAGGGTTGTTTTGATTTGCATTTCCCTGATGACTAATGATGTTGAACATCTCTTAAGATGCTTCTTAGCCATCCGAATTTCTTCAGGTGAAAATTCTTTGTTTAGGTCTGTACCCCATTTTTTGATAGGGTTATCATGCTCCACTATGTTCATAGCAGCCTTATTTATAATAGCCAGAACTTGGAAGGAGCCCAGATGTCCCTCAAAAAAGGAATGGATACAGAAAATGTGGTATATTTATACAATGGAATACTACTCAGCAATTAAAAATAATGAATTCATGCAATTTGTAGGGAAATGGTTGGATCTGGAAAATATCATCCTAAGTGAGTTAACCCAATCACAAAAGAATACACATGAAATGCAATCACTGATAAGTGGATATTAATGAGCCCAGAAGCTCTGAATACTCAAGGCATAATTAGCAATTGAAAAGATTCCCAAGAAGAAGGAAGGAGAGGACCCTGGTACAGAAAAGACTAGATCCAGTTTTTTAGGAGAGTACCAGAACAGAAAAAAAGGCGGGAGGGGGGTGATGGGGGAATAGGTGGGAGGCGGGGCGGGGTGGGGGGGTGGGGGGAGGACTTATGGGACATAGGGTGAAGGGGAAACTGGGAAAGGGGAAAGCCTTTGGGATGTAAACTAAGAATATAGAAAAAAAAGAACCTACAGTGGGAGTGCGGCCAGTGAGCCAATGAAGACTTCACAGAAGCGAAACATCACAAAGGTGAAAACACTGAGGTTGGGCCTCAGACTGTAGTGGATGAAGTAGGGGAGAAGAGTGACCAGACACATTTAGATATTTTGAAAAGTACATCCAGATGTGGTGATACATGCCTCTAATCCCAGCACTTGGGACAAAGACGCAGGTAGGTCTTTGTCTGAAGCCAGGCTGATTGACAGAGAACCTGTTAGGGCTATATAGTAAGATTCTTTATAAAAAAAAAAAAATGTTACTACAATACATGCAATAGGTGCAGGGAAAGAGAAGCAGGAGTAGAGGCAGAGACAGTGAACTTACGTTACATCCAGGAAGGCCTAGGCTCCCAGAGGTTTGTAGCCAGGTGTTATTTACCGTGTGTCACTTGAGTGTTTAGTAAGTGCCACATGACCAAGAGCAAAAAAGCCACAAACATGGTGAGGTTGTGAAGCTGGGCAGGAACGTTATACTTAGAGCAAAACAACAAATATCAGGGATTTTGGTTTGGTTTTGTTTGTTTAGGAAAAAAGTCTAATGCCTATGAAAAAAAGTATATAATTGGCAAATATTAGTTGAATGAACAAGTGTTGGTCATGCACATTCTCAAGCATGACTTTAAGACAGAAGGCCATGTACTGGAAGTATCTCTCCTGTAATAAAAAGAAGGTTGTCTCTGCTAAAGTACGGAAGAAAGAAAGGCTGCTAATAATAAACCATTCTCTTAGAGTATTCAAAGGGAAAATTGGATAATTTGTCCGCGCTAAATGTTACCAGTAGCTATCCCCCAAAATATTTCACATCCATAATCTTCCTAAAATGAATTTTTAATCAAAATATTAAAAAGCATGTGCTGGAAAAAAATCAGTTACTGAGAAGACAAGGGAGAGAGCCCAGACACCCATGCAGAGCCGTGTCTGCAGGCTCTGTCCTCAGACCTGGGCAAGGCATTTCTAAGTGTGGAAAGTCCATCAGAGTTAGCACCGCACCCCTTGGCCATGTGTTTTCCTTCAGCACATATTCTGTGCCTTTAAATGTCTGTATAATCTGTTTTGGCAGTTGTGAACGCATAACCTCAAATGAAAATCCCAGGAAACAGCCTTTGTAAAACCTTACTATGTGTTCTGATTTTTATCTACTTACCATTTTTTTTAAAAAATAAAAAATAAAATCAGGTCAACAACCATGTATAAATTCAATGTTATTCAAATATCATTCTATTAAACAATGCATTGTATATCATAGTACTTCAGTGTTTGTAAGATTCATCTGAAAAACACCATTCAGTCCTCAAACCACCCTTTGGTACAAACAGGAAGCCCTTCCTTTCCCTTGGAAATTAATGAACCCAGGCTCAGAGGGGTTAAATAGTCCGTGCCCATTTAACTCTATATTAGCAAAGGAATGCTCATTTCTTATATTTCAGCCTGGCCAAGTAATATTGGAGAATGGCAGGATAGCAGCTAATAAAACATATATATATTCATGAATTCATTCATTCCGGAATCTAATAACTGCTTTCTCTGTAGTGTCTGTGCCCTGGGTTCTGCTCTCTCCATGGCGGGCAATGAGAGATAAGGCAGACACGCCCCCTTCCTCCAGGAGACGGGTTTGTAGGCACACTTACATCACCAGGAATAATTAGGACAAACACATCTGAACAACCAGGGCTGTATTTTTAGTGCTCGCCTTCCATTTTTACCTCTCCGTTAGTTCCACTTGACGAGTTTTTGCCGCACCGTGTGAAACTTGCTGCCCCCGAGCCTCTGTAATACTACTTTTCATTCTAAAAATTTGCCAGCACCCAAATTTCTGGAATAATGAAGAGCTCTCCAGCAATTCTGCAACATACCTTTCCCCTCTGATTAATAGTCAGTATTCCTGAGCTGACAGAAAATTTAAATGTTGCATTTGAAGAGAGCAGCTGTACTTTTTGGCACAGAGACACCAAATGTATTCCAGATATAGCTACATTGCCATAGATATCCTAGCACGGGAGGGGTGCAAAAACTTCTAGACAAAAAGAAACTTTTTACAAATCTATTCATGGATTAGAATAAATGGTATTTATCCATTTGTCTCCTTTTTGCCATTTTTTTCCTTCCTTCTTGAAAGTTTACCATCAGTGTGCATTAGTGGAAATGAATGATCTACTTAAGCTCCAAAAACTAAAGAGGAGGAAATAAGGAAAGGCGTATTTTGTGACTAATAAAAAGCATAGCACCTGACATGAGCCAGTCAGCATCTGGTGCATCATCCGCACCCTGGCTTACAGAATCAGAAGCCTTTTGCTGTGGGGCTCGTGCTATGTAGGGGAACATTTTAGCTAATATGCTGGACTTTGAAAACTGAAACAAATCTGACATTTTTCCTTTCCCTAGCATATGGTAGATTGATCTGCACCAATGTGACTTCGAATTCTATTTTAGTTCAACAGTTTTCACATTGCTTAAAATATGTAACTGGAAGCTTAATAGGAAAGTCTGGTTTGGAGGATGGAGTGGAGAATTCAGAGACAATGTGATCTGGAAAAGCCTTACGTAAAACGAGGTTTGGCATAGACATTAAAAGGCAAAGATTTGAATATCAAGAGTAATAGGGACAGGGATAAATCAATGGGACAGTGCTTACATACCATGCTTGAGGTCTTGGGATCAATCCCCACAGCTGACCAAATGAAGAAATTAAACAGGAGGAACAACATCAAGTACATTTATATTTTTTTAAGTAAGAATATTAAAGAAAACTCTGTGTGTGTGTGTGTGTGTGTGTGTGTGTGTGTGTGTGTGTGTGTGTAGCAGATCAGGAAACTTGGCAGCCAGTAAGGCTGAAGGAAAATGTTTCCCAGGGATAAAACAGTAGTTCAAATGCTTAGAAAGTATTTGTTTATGGGGAGGATTGATAATCAGAAGGCTCCACATCAATGCTTTGGTATAAGAGACAACCTACCTGTGGTCAGCCGCATCGGTAGGAAAAGACAGAGGTCAAGGATTCTTCCTAAAAAAACAAGTATTGGAGAAAAGTGGAGAGAAGGAGGGTTCTAACTGTCTTGCATAGCCAGATAGAGGACAGAGTTCATGGCTTAGCTACTTGGGCAGCTGGACAGAAAGCTGTAGCTCAAGAAAGACTCCCTGTTACTATGCAACACATTGCATCTTTGCATAAAATAATCTTCCTGCCATATATGTCTACAGGCATTCCCCACCCCCCTCTAGATTTCTGAGTCACTCTGAGGACTAAACTAGGCCAAACAAGGAAAGCTGTTCATGTTCTCAAAGAAACAGGACTGGCTTTGCAGTAAGGCTCAGAGCAATGCCCAGAAAGCCTGCCTCTCTTGTATCATTCTCCAGGATGACCCGACCGGAACTTTTCCAATGTGATGTGGCTTATTACCTATCACAATGCCACAACATGTCTCAAGCCCAGCTGCACTGAGACTCCCAGACCTGTTTTATTTTAGCCAATTAGGTATGTGACTTATACCAGTGAGCTGTTCGGGGTCACTTTGAAGACTTGGTTTCACAAATCAGCTGCTGCGGCCTTTTATCTCCTTCAAGATGCCATTAATTCAGAAGCCCAAAGCTGGAGCCTTGGTTCCTTTTTGATTAACCCTATCAGAAGGAGAGCTGCCTTGTTCACTCAGCCTGTGATAACAATTCTCCCCTCTCCTTTAAGAGCAAATGTAGCCTAAGACACAATAGAAAACATTGATCCCAGAACCTCTGGACTGCGGTGTCAAAGAAACCCTTCTTTGGCTTCTCAAAAGTATTTTTGTCTACCCAGCAAAGGAAAAGCCTCAGTGTACATTTTAACCCACAAACAGGTTCTGATTTTTACATTAGTTTCAATGCTAGCCCTGAAGGGTCTTGACTTTAGTTTCAGTGCTAGCCCTGAAGGGTCTTGATAATAATTCCTGGCCTTCTAAACCCTGTTCACATCACCATAAGTTCTGGCTGTTTCAATTCAGGAAGCAGGTAACTGTAGCTGCATAGTGCTTGTTTGCAAGGCGAGGGATGTGATTATTGGCCTCTAGGAAACACTGCTTTCACCGACTACAACTGAGTTCACTGGGAGCTCCCTGTCCATGAGGCATGCCTAGCGAAGTCCCCTCCTGTGGCTTTGGCTTTGGCGCTATTGCCCAGTATTGTGCCATTGTGAATTCTGCACACATTTCCTAAGCTGGTGTTAATCATAAGGAACAGGACCCTCTCTGGCACAGCACCTACAAACTCCCAACCCTGCCTTGACAACCCAGTGAGAGATACACAGTCCAGACACAATGTCAGAAGTATTCTGTTTTTCTCCAGAGTGGCAAGCATCCATTTTATATAAAAGAAAATAAATATAGTCCTTATTCGTAATCTCCAATCGCATGCCAAATTAAGGGTCACTTCAATGTGCTTTAACAAAATGTCTTGGCAACTTTATCATGAGGGTTTTCTTACAGGAAGGCTTATCTACCTACAAATGTAACCACTGACTGTAGTCACCAAAGATTCCATGTGAATCCTTTAAGATGTCCTGTCTCCTCCATCCCTCCCTGGCAGGAACTTTACAGTTCAAAGGCAAACTTGAATCACACCTCCTCCAAAGAAGCTGTAATGTCTTCTTGTCTTCATAGAGCTTGATGGGTGATGTGGGTCTGTGAGCCAGTGGTCTCCAGTCACTGCAGTCTTCTCTTCCTTGTCAGCTCCAGAAATGCTTATAACTGTTCAAATTAGGACTTCCATTGTTATAGTATAGTTATTTTATTTCATTGTGTGTTTCTTCTTTATAACCCAGGCACTAAAATATAATTTAAATAAACAAAGAAGTACCCTATTCATCAATATATTATATCTCCATAGATGTACATTTATATACATACAATTTTATATATATATATATATATATATATATATATATATATATATATCTTATAGCACATACCTGCAAGTTTCTGATTGATTGACTAAAATCTTATGTCTTAATGGAAAATAAAGTCTGGATGTGACAAAAAGAGATCACAAGCTATCCATGAGTATGTCAGCTATATCTATAGACCACCAAGTTTTGCATTAAAACTTTAAGGGTTAATTCAGTTTGTTTTAGTACTAATAACTCAGTATAGATATCATTACATCTCACTCCTGTCAAGTTCCTGTCCTTGTTTACAATCAATGGTGTTTATCTTTCATTCATACCTATAGGATAAGTGTTTTTCGATGCTAATATAACTTACAATGGAAAAACTGTGAAAATCTAATTGAAAAAATATGTACCTCCCACGTACACACCATGGATGGAAGTTTATATTCTGAAAGTCATTTTTAATCTTAATGTTAGCCATAGTGGGGTGGTTACAGCTGTGTCTTCTAGGTTTCCTTTCTAAAATGAGACAACCTTTCTCTTGGATATGAACTAATGTCCTTATGGGAAGATACTTGAGGATTATGTAAATATCTTTTTAACATGTTCTTCCCTAATTTCAGCATCTGTCAGATATTTCCTACAACTAATACAGCCTTATATTTTTTTCCAAAGGCTAATTTTCTGTTTCTAATTTTTCTATTTTATTAACCCGAATTAACTGAAAAGGAATAACTTTCTTGTCTCCATTTTTAAAATCCAGTTACATGATTTTACCATCATGTGCTAGTCAATATCTGTTCTATCCAGTGGTTTATGACACTTCATAATTATTCAATATAGTATCATTAAATTGTTGCAGAATTGGCCATCCAGAAGCCACCAAGTTCGCTCCTATGTCCTACCAGCATGTCTATTCTTTTGAAAAAATTTTTTTTGGAAGTCAAGCTATCTAACATCAGCATTCTAGATATGTTTACTAAAATGGACCTTCATGTCAAAAGACACATCTTATTCTCCTTGTCTCCGTTTTTACAAATAGGTTTGTATGTACTGTTTTAAGCTTACCTCTATGTCTCCTCATTGTTATTATTTCCATGATAATTTCATACATGTTGTCTATGTTTATTCCTGCTTGAAATGCCTCCGAAGTCAACCCCCCTTCACTCCTCACCCAGATCTGTGACTGCTTCCACGCTTGTTGTTTGTTTTCCCGTTAACTGCACTTGTTAATTCACATCAAGTACAGTTGCTCCTTCCCATACACTGCTGAGTGTGTGGCCTTCACTGGGTGGTTCAGCCCATCAGGAGGGATGGTTAATCCTCCCTCTCCCAGTGCCCATGAACTACCAAATGTGCTTAGGATGTTTCCCAGTAACAAGCATTCCACAGGTAATTATTATTGAGCATTTTGCTATTTTAGATGTATTATAACTTTAACAGTTTGAGAAACTCATTTTGCTTAATTTTTTTTTTAGGTTTGGGTCGTTGACATTTTTCTCACCTATTTTATTGAATACTTAACTCAGTTGGCTTCTGTTTATTACATTGAATATGTAATATTTGTATAATTCTAATATTTGGTGTTTTGTAAAGCTAAAGGCTGATTCAAATGAGAGAACCTGTGGGGAATATTTGCTATGTATTCATTTGAGGAAACAGAGTATAAAATAATTACCTCTAGAAGAGACAGCTTTTAATATAACCAGAAAGCTCAGCACAGCAGGATATCTCCTTTAACTTGGACATAGTTGCTGCAGTAATGAGCATGTCAGAACATTAGAGTATGTCTCGGTGACATATAGGGTCAGACCTGAGAGCGTTCAAAAGAACCTCAATGCTAATGACCTCCATCCTACAAACCATGCTGCTCACAGAGAGCCAGTGACCTTTGACTCCTTATGTTTATTTGTTGTTTAAAATTTTATAGACATGTTTCTTGCCAAAGGACAGAAAAAATAACTAGTCAGTTGCGAATATTACAAAATGTTTTGCTTCCTGTTTTAATTTCAATATCAACTTCTCATCCAAATGTTTATGTATGTGTGTGTATTTGGTATGTGTGTACAAATATTATATATACAACTATTATATTTGGATTATGATGGAAGGTTTTAGAAGTCATTACAAATAAAGTAATTCCATCCCTAGTTTAATATTTGCATTTAGAAATCTGAGACTAACACAGAAAGTACTAGTGGTGACGCTATGAAAAGGACCTGTTTCTGTTTTTCTCTTTGCCTCTGCAGAAGCAGAAGTATATACACATGATGACACAAAAACTGATAAGATTTGTAGATCTAAGTTCAGCATTTAACTTCTAAACTAGTGATCACTGAATCCAACAGCATACATTCAGAGGACAATAGTCACAAATATTATAACCCAGTTCAACGGGGATATCAGTTTACACATTAGAAAAGCTTTTTGAATAAATAAGCTATACAGCAAAGTACAAGATCCTGAAAACGTTAATTTTGATGATAACATTTAAAGTTGCTCCTACCCAGACACATTACAGAACAACTGGTACTCAAAGACGCCTTGCTATTTATTCAGAAGAAGCTTCATCCCGTGTGGTACCTTTCAAATAATGCAATAAGCAGGTTTTTGCAACAAGTAATTATTTACTCATTATGGTGATTTTCATAAGTATCTCTCTTTAAACTGAAGCAAATTCCTGGGGAGCCTCAGTCAGCCTAAATAGGAATTCTTGTCAATTAAAACTATGTACTTTGGCATGAAATAAATTAGTTAAGATCTAACTAATTTATAGAGAGATCAGTCAGGCCTCCATTAATGTACCTACATGGAAAGGCTATTCGGTGTGGCATTCTGAAGACAGCTTGGGAATGCCTTGACGAATTGAAGGGGATCCTGTCAGGTACTTGGTAATGAAAGAGCGTATAACATTTGAATTTTAAAAGCTCAGTTCAGAACTGAGAATGAGAAAGAACATATAAGCCCTTGCGTTGGTTTCTCTGTGGCAGTAGCTTGCCTGCTGCACAAGTCACCTTCTTGCCCTTTGCTTTCTTTCCGTAGAGCTAAAGCTCAGGCTAGCCACATTTGGGAAATCCAAATGTATTAAAAGCTGTTCAGTCTTTCTCAAAGAATAGAGTAGGATAGGTTATTTTTAAAGTTAAGGGACAGATCAGAGAAAGAAGAGGGGGTTATAGAAAAGATGGGCTATATTGAGGTTAAGATACAGATGAAAAGGAGGGAGAGGGAGGAAGGAAGGGAGGGAGGGAAGGAGGGAAAGAAGGAGAGGGAGATGCAGAGGGAGAGAGAATAAATCTGATAGACATATATATCAGCATTTCATTTCTTATGTGTGTTCATCTACAGTCAAAGCTGACCTCATACTTAGTCTTGGATTCAAAAAAGTCTCACGAACTGTCATATTGCCTGTTATGGTAGCTGCAAAAGCAGGCTGCAGAGTTGGATACAGGATGCTTTTCACTGAGATGTATCAGGCATGACTTTTTCAGCAGCAAGAGCAAAAGCATTGTTGAATCTTCCCTCACCATGTTACCTATCCTTGAAAGGACAAGAGAGCTAAAAATCACATGTGGTGGCAATGTTTACTATATGCCCTGAATGTAGCATATTAGCCCTTCTTTTGCAGTTAAATTATTATTAAATTAGAAAATTCTACAATCAGATCAGAATTTTAGGTTTTTATTTATCATTTATTTGGGGGGGCATGCACATGACATAGCACACTAATAGAAGTTAAAAGACTACTTGGAGAAATCAGTACTCTATGTTTTCATGTTGGTCCTACATACGAAACAAAGTAATGATGATGGGTATTTTATCTCCTGAGACATCTCGTCTACCTCAATCTTTATTTACCTTTTCAGCTATATAGAAGAGTGAGTGTCACTCTTGATTAATAGCCATCCTGTCTGGCAGTAAGTTTCAATTAGCACAACTCTGAAGTATGTCACAGCTTTGACTTTGGCTTTACTTCATCTGTCCACTTCTCCTAATCAGCCACTGGTGTTGATTAACATATACATAATTCGTATTTATGTACAACCATATTGTTCCATACTTTGAAGCATACAAAGGGAAATTCTCATTTGCAATGGAATTGGCACCACAGCATTCTTAATTGCTATCCAAATTTCCAATATTTCAATTTTAACTAGTTTGATAAAACTTAAGAAAGGAGAATGAATAATTTAGTTGAGGAAATATATTAGTAGAATTTGAATACACCTTGAGAGATCATGAGAGGAAATTATATATTAGCATTAGATCATTAAAAAGACATGTGATTATATTTAGATTGTGTGGCAAAATATAACTAATGTAATAGGTGCAGTTATGGGATTTGTATATGCTTTGGGGAAAGCTTTCCAGCTTCTTTGGTAATCCATGTATGTGACTGTTGCCAGGCAGGCTCTAAATGTCATAGCTAGTTTTCTTAGTGCATGTGAAAAGAAAAGCAAGATTAATCCATCAATTCTGACCATCCTTGCATCTACCAAAGGTCTTAGGAAGAGAAAGACAGAACTGCACCTGCTGCTTCCTTTTGAGGGTTTTCGTTAGCATTATTTCTGTGGCTGCTAATGAGCCATAATCCATGAGCTGATTTGCTGGATGTAAGTTCATCAAAAAAACATGGAAGAAAATTAGACTTGCAACTCATTGCAAGCACGCTTAATAACACTTAAGAGAATGTTTATATGTTAACTCTTTTTCAGTGGCATTTGTTTGTAGATAATCAGGAAATATTTCTTGAACTACATTAGCCAAAATTAGAAATATGTTCCTCTTTTCATGTAGTTATTGGAGACTGGTAATATGCTATATGCAAATGAAAATTTTATGGATTATCATAAATTAGCAACCTATTTTTTTTCTGCTGCATAGCCAGACTATGGCTAAAGCCCAATTATTTTGAAGTAATAAGTAGAATGGGTCCTTTTAGCACAAGGAACCCTACTGGTAGACATCTAAAAAAAGATAGAATGGTGCAACAGGAAATGCCTGAGACTTGGATAAATGTATAATCTTCACACACTAATCTTATTTTTACCGTGACCTGTGAGCATGCATAAAATAGCCCACTCTGCTAATTGCCTTTTATGATAATCTACATAACTGCCCTCAAAAGGGAAAACCACAGATCCTATGAAAACCCTATTTGATATGGTAAGCAGGTCTGAAGAGACTGGAATAAAGGATCCTGAAAGGGGTAGATCCTTCTTTGGTGATCTGTGTGAGGCAGATGTAATCACACTAATGTATTCCATAGAAACCCCAGGAGAAATTAGAAAAGAAGCCTATACATGTGATATGGAAATAGGCATTGTAATCATGTGCTTTGAAGACAGAGGATACGGATAGATAATAGATGCTGAAAAATACATTGCAAGGAACTCTGAGTGTCTCTGTGTCTCTGGAAGCCATAGACCTGCAACACATTGATTTAACCACGGGAAGCTGATGTAATACTAGACCTCTTGCCCCAAAATTACAAGAAATTATCACTGCATTCAGTATGTTTTTAGCAATTTGCTACAATAGTACTCAGAATTTAATCTCTCCTCTTTTTAGTAAATTGAAATGAAAATTGTAACAATGAACTTATGATGCTATTTATCAAAATTATATGTTAATATCAAAAATATATTAGTTTATGTCTGTTCTTAAATGCTGATTCTTCTTTATTTTACAAGTCTGAGTTTATGTTAGTTCATATAAACTCATTGTCATATTTTAAGGTAAAATCAGTTCAATATCAATAATCTACTATCTTTATACTCAACATATATTTTAAGTTTTAAATTTAAGTTTAGCTTAAATTTATTTCATTTAATTTGTATTTAATTAAATTATGCATTTATAAAATTGCTCATTAATATCCCATTGAAGAGTGTTTTAATCTCTAGTAGAGTTTTAGGGATGTTAGTATAAAATAAAAAAAACTATTAGCATTCACTCATTTGTGGACAATTCAATAATTTCTGCTCATTTCAGTGCAGATCAGAAGGCTTGTCTGGTAATTCTGAAGTCAGCGCCAGAGAAGAGCATGGGCAGAGGAGTGCTCATTGGTACCTCTACTTGGAAGTAGTGACCATGTCTTTGGGATATTTCTTATTGAAACAGAAGTTTTTAGAGAAAAACAAACAAACAAGCTGTAATGTAGTATCTGATTTGGACTCTACCAGGCCATGCCATCAATTTTATTTGGGGCTTAATTATTCAGCAAGTGTTTACTGAGATTTGCTGAGCAAGCACTTACCTGAGCAAATTGATTCCATCTCATTGACTCGATCATGTTTTAAATGTCTGGGAACTACAAAAAACTTCAGATATATCTCTAGACTAAGAATGTAGTCTCAGGAGTGGTATGACAGGGTCCTCTGGAAGTGTCATGCCCAATTTTCTGAGAAACCACCAGACTGGTTTCCAGAGCAGTTGTACCATCTTGCAATCCCACCAACAGTGGAGGAGTGTTCCTCTTTCTCCACATCCTCGCCAACACCTGTTGTCTCTTGAGTTTTTAATCTTAGCCATTCTGACTGGTGTGAGGTGGAATCTCAGGGTTGTTTTGATTTGCATTTCCCTGATGACTAATGATGTTGAACATCTCTTAAGGTGCTTCTCAGCCATACAAATTTCTTCTGGTGAAAATTCTTTGTTTAGCTCTGTACCCCATTTTTAATAAAGTTATTTGGTTCTTTGGGGTCTAACTTCTTGAGTTCTTTGTATATATTGGATATAAGCCCTCTGTTGGATGTGGGGTTGGTGAAGATCTTTTCCCGATTTGTTGGTTGACATTTTGTCCTTCTGATGGTGTCCTTTGCTTTATAGGAAGTTTGTAATTTTATGAGATCCCATTTGTCAATTCCTGATCTTAGAGTATAAGCTATTGGTGTTCTGTTCAGGAACTTTCCCCTGTGCCCATGTCCTCCAGGGTCTTCCCCGGTTTCTTTTCTATTAGTTTCAGTGTGTCTGATTTTATGTGGAGGTCCTTGATCCACTTGGAGTTGATCTTAGAGCAAAGAGATAAGAGTGGGTCAATTCGCATTCTTCTGCATGTTGACCTCCAGTTGAACCAGCATCATTTGTTGAAAAGACTCTTTTTTCCACTGCATGGTTGTAGCTCCTTTATCAATGATCAAGTGACCATAACTCTGTGGGTTCATTTCTGGGTCTTCAATCCTTTTCCATTGATCTACTTGCCTGTCCCTATACCAATACCATGCAGTTTTTAACACAATTGCTCTGTAGTACTGCTTGAGGTCAGGGATATTGATTACCCCAGAAGTCCTTTTATTGTTGAGAATAGTCTTAGCTATCCTGGTTTTTTTGTTACTCCAGATGAATTTGAGAATTGCTCTTTCTAGATCTATGAAGAATTGAATTGGGATTTTGATAGGGATTGCATTGAATCTGTAGATTGCTTTTGGCAAGATGGCCATTTTTATTATATTAATCCTGCCAATCCAAGAGCATGAAATATTTTTCCATCTTCTGAGGTCTTCTTCGATATCTTTCTTCACGGACTTGAAGTTCCTGTCCTACAGATCTTTCACTTGTTTGGTTAGAGTCACACCAAGATACTTTATGTTGTTTGTGGCTATTGTGAAGGGTGTTATTTCCCTAACTTCTTTCTCAGCCTGCTTATCCTTTGAGTACAGGAAGGCTACTGATTTGCTTGAGTTGATTTTATAACCAGCCACTTTGCTGAAGTTGTTTATCAGCTGTAGCTCTGGTGGAGGTTTTTGGGTCGCTTAAGTATACTATTATGTCATCTGCAAATAATGATAGTTTAACTTCTTCCTTTCCAATTTGTATCCCTTTGACTTCCTTATGTTGTCTAATTGCTCTTGCTAGAACTTCATTGGATACAGAAAATGTGGTATATTTATACAGTGGAATACTACTCAGCAATTAAAAATAATGAATTCATGCAATTTGTAGGCAAATGGTTGGATCTGGAAAATATCATCCTAAGTGAGTTAACCCAATCACAAAAGAATACACATGAAATGCAATCACAGATAAGTGGATATTAATGAGCCCAGAAGCTCTGAGTACTCAAGGCACAATTAGCAAGTCAAAAGATTCACAAGAAGAAGGAAGGAGAGGACCCTGGTGCTGAGAAGACTGGATCCAGTTTTGTAGGAGAGTACCAGAACAGAGAAATGGTGGGGGGGGGTGATTGGGAAATAGGCAGGGGGGTCAAAGGACTTATGGGACATATGGTGAGGGGGGAACTGGGAAAGGGGAAAGCCTTTGGAATGTAAACAAAGAATGTAAACCAAAAATTTTCCATGAAATAGTCAATTTTAATGTGTTTGTCTATATTTCTTGAATTTTACCAGAAATATTTTCCATGTAAATCTTCAATGTTATCTGACAATGTTTATAATTCCACCTTCAATCAACTTAGAATTATCTTTATGCCTATCATTTTATCTATATAATTTCCATGATAATCTTTAATTTTAACATGTTTTTCTATATATTTCTTCAATTTTATCAGAGATATTTTCTATGTAAATCTTCAAGTTTATCAGAAAGTGTTTATAATTCTACTTGCAATCAACAGGAATACTTTTATGCCTACCATTATCTATATAAAATTTTCCATGATAATCTTCAATTTTAACATGTTTTTCTAAATTTTTCTATAATTTTATCAGAAATATTTTCCACATAAATCTTCAATTCTATCATAAAATGTTTCTATCCCATATTTCAATTAATATAGAAATGTTTTTTATGTCTATCACTTTACTCTTTAATTTTCCATGAAATTTGTCAATTTTAACATGTTTATCTGAAACATTTTCCACGTAAATCTTTAATTTTATCATAAAGTGTTTTTACTTCCCTTTTCAATAAATAAAACAAAACAAAAACAACAACAACAAAAGAATGTAGTCTCAGATGGCTAGTTACCTAGACATGGAAATATACTACTAAACTAGTGTCCAAATTTAAAAGGAATAAATCTTTAATACAAATTGCCTTGTATTTTCAGTTAATCAAGGTTTTGTTTTTATTAACTAATGTCGGAATAAAACTATAAAGACCCTCATGAATGCACATGCCAAGACATCCCATAATTAATATTTCAAAAAGAACCTTCATTGTCATAGTCCATTTGGCAGATTTTTCTTGCTATTGTGTTGATAGGCCACATCTGTCTTTGGTAAATACATTAAAGTATGGTGGATTTTTTTATTGAATGTAATCTTCATTTACATTTCAAATGATAAAACCTTTCCTGGTTTCCCCCCTTCCCAAAAACCCCCAACCCCTCCTCCCAACCCATGCCTGCAAGCATATGCCCCTCCCCCTAACCCACTCCGACCTCCACACCCCCTTGATTTCCCTTTGTTGGGGCATCTATTGAGCCTTTACCTGATCATGGACCACTCCTCCCACTGATGCCCCACAAGGCATTCCTCTGCCACATTTTTGGCTGGAACCATGTGTATCCCTTGGTTGATGGCTTAGTTCCTGGAAGTCGTGGGGTATCTGGGTGGCTGAAATCATTGTTCTTCCCATGGGGCTGTAAACTCCTTCAGCTCCTCTGGACCACCCTCCAACTCCTCCATTGGGGACCCCACACCTAGATCAATGGTTGGCTGCTAGCATCTGCCTCTGTATGTGTAAGGCTCTGGCAGGGCCCCTCCGGAGACAACCATGGCATGCTCCTTTTGGTATGCACTTCTTGTCATCCATAATAATGTCAGGGTTTGGTGACTGTTTACAGGATGAATCCCCAGGTAGGGCAGTCTCTGGGTGGCCTTTCCTTCAGTCTCTGCTCCACACATTG
Source organism: Apodemus agrarius (assembly GCA_964023405.1). Taxonomy (NCBI): domain Eukaryota; kingdom Metazoa; phylum Chordata; class Mammalia; order Rodentia; family Muridae; genus Apodemus; species Apodemus agrarius. Next base: position 11,770,322 of record OZ030006.1, on the reverse strand, counting down.
TCTCCTTTATTGCTCCGGTGAGTATTTTGTTCCCTTTCTCAGAGGAGCCAAAGCACCCTCACTTAAGTCCTCCTTGTTGAGCTTCCTGTGCTCTGTGAATTGTAACTTGTTTATTTTAAGCTTTCGGGCTAACATCCACTTATAATTGAGTGCATACCATGTGCGTTCTTTTGTGATTGGGTTACATCGCTCAAGATAACACTTTCTAGTTCCATCCATTTTATGGTGGGGTTTTGTTGTTTTTGTTATTGTTATTTTGGTAGAGTTTCAGATAGCAGGTAGAATTTTAATTCATTTTAATAACTTGTGTCAGTAGAAGTAACTATTGTTAGCTTACTTTCTGAAATGTGGAAATTATATTTAATAAATATGATTTATTAAATTATAAATAATATTATATTGTTATAATATTAAGTTTTATAATATTATGTACAATATAAATACTATATATTACCAACACATAGAAGTAAATATGAAAACTAGCAAAATAAATGAGACAGAGGAAGCAGCCATTCCAGTAGTATCATTCAAATTCATATTTTAAATGTAAATTCCAGACCTTTTAAAATATCTTCACTAAGTATAATGGACAAATGTGTAATTTCAATATTTTCTATGATATTAGCATATCAATCATTAGTGAAATATGGTTTATAGTCTGGAACTAACATGGGTGCAACTGTATGGTCTTTCTCATCATTGAAACCCATCAGAAAATTCACTTTGTGAAAATATGCTTTTGCCTTTCAGGACAAGATATAATTTTGGAAAGGCAAAAGGACATAAGAAGAAGTTTAATATTGATAAATTATGCCAGGCTACTCAATAGTCATGTTTCTCAAATTATTGAAAGACATTATACATCACTTGGTATGTAGGTAGACTGAGAAATCATTTCATCCTACTGAATATTTCAGTCTATATTTTCACCCTCATGTCTAGACTGTATCTGCTTATAGGTTGCTATTAGATCTAAAATCCAATGGTCAGAATGGGAGAATCAAGATGCAGAAGACTGAATTTTCACTTTTGATTTTGCCAATAACTTCCTAGGTGAATTTGAACTAACCATTTATAATTCAAATTAGTTAATATCCAGAGTAGCCACTGATTTTTTTTTTTAATTTCTTAAAACAGGGTCTCAGGTATCCCAAGCTGAACTCAAACTCCCTGTGTTTGTGTCAAACTGAGGATGGCTCTGAGTTCCTAATTCTACTGTCTCTACTAAGTTTTGGGGTTACAGAAATGGACTACTGTACTTGCATTGTGGGGTCTCAAGAGGATGGGAATGCTAGGCAGGAACTCTACCAACTGAGCTGTGTTCCAAACCCCATTGATTTATTTTTGATGATGTTGAATAGATCAGAGACTGTCATCCCAATTTTATCAGGAAATGGGTGATAAGTTGAATAACAAATACAGAACAAGACTAGAGAATAGAAATGGACCAGCTGAGTATGAAGTAGAAGACAGACACTGTGTCAGACTGTAAGATGTCCTGCTTTAGCCTTCTTCTTCATCACAGTGTGCTGCTCATGTTATAAATGTCATAGTGACACTGAAGTCCCACACTGAGATCAACAAAGACATCCAGGATATTTTTGTAAAATGCATTGTTAATAAGACACACTTTAAATTAAGTTGCTTGTATTAGAAGTTCAACAAACATGAAATGAAGAGGGCAGTTGGTGGCTAAGGGCTGACTTTTCCCCAGAACGAGGCCAAATGTTACTCATGGTGTGTGTTTCCACCCTTTGAAAAGGGAACCTTCAGCTGTAACTCTAACCCTAACCCTAACCCTTCAACCCTAATCCTAACCCTAACCCTTCAACCCTAACCCTAACTTTAATCTTCTTTCATGATACAAATGATTTCACTTATCAGTTGAAATTACAAAATGCAATTACATCTTGGTCTCCATTTAAAATGTAAATACCACAGAAAAGGAAATGCTGACTCATTGGTTAATCTACTTAGTTCTTTGTATACAGCCTCATTGAATAGGCATTTGAAAATTGCACTTTGTGACAGCATTGGTGGTCTTTGAAAACATGATGTGAAATTACTCATCTACAGAATCTGAAAGTGTTTATCGCCTAGAAATTTATAGTAATGTGTTTTTTCCCCCAAGGACTGGGAGTGGTTGCAAATTAGTCTTGAAGAGATGGTATTCAAAGAATATCATTTCAATTACAAAGGAGAAATACTTCAAGAGATCTGTTGCACAAAATAGTGACTAAAAGCCTTTAATTTCATGTGTGGAATTCACATAACCTAGACTGGCCTTAAGCTCTACTTCCTCATACACCCATCTCCTGAGTACTTTGATTGCAGGTATGTACCATCACTCTTGAAAAATGCTAAGAGAATAAGTAATGTGCTCTAACTGTAAAAATGAAAAGCTCTTGAAGTAATCCATCAGTTAATTATCCAGATTTAGTTGTTCAACACACTCCAAAACAGTATTTATTTATATATAAATACATATAATTGTATGCTATTTTTTAATTTTGTAAAGAGACGTTCAGTTATTAGTCAATGGTATGTACAGTTAGTTTTCAGTTTTATTCCTTCACAAATATTGAAGAAAAATGTGCATGGGTAATGGGACAGAATCTTGAAGATAACTGGAGGAGAAATGAAAGAAATTATGATGGGTAAAATGTCAACTGGGAGGTCAAGCCAAGGTATTTTCTCTGTACAGGGGACCGTCTAGAGTAGTAGTTCTCAACCTTCCTACTGCTGTGACACTTTAGTACAATTCCTTCTGTTGTGGTAACCCACAATCATACAATTATTTTCATTGCTGCTTCATAACTGTAATTTTACTACTGGTATGAATCATAACGTAAATATCTGTTTCCCAGTGTTCGTGGATGAGCTCTGTGAAAGGCTTGCTCGAGACCCAGAGGGTGAGAATGGTTGCTCTAGACTACTCCGGTGTACCCCGCTCATTGCTTTGACTAGTCACACGTTGGATCAAGTTTAGAGTAGATTGAAATGAATTCTTTAAATTTAGGATAGAGACCTGTACAATGTACACATTTCCCATTATTTACTTTGTGCTAAACACAATATAAGGTTCTGGAAGTGAAGAGAGAAAAATCTACAAATCTAAAAAAGATCCTGCCTTTCCATTCATAAAGGCCACAGAGGCTAATATGAGTGAAGAATCGTAAAGAAAATAAATTATAGCAAATGTTGAAGGTAATGTGTAGTGTGAGAAGGGAGCTTGCCTGAGCATGGTAAAGGAGAAGCAGGTAGACGTGAACAATGAGAATGATACTGAAAATTAGAGGCATTAACTCCATTTCTGAAGATGAGGATTTAAGTGCCTAAAACTGGCAGTATGGGGACAGACTATTTCAATCAAAAGCTGTGAATGTTGTCGACAGAGTGGTGAAAACAGTAACAGGCACACGAGGCAAACAGCAAGTTCTTATTCAGTTTAACTAGAAAATAGTTGCCAGGCTTCAGGACAGCTCTCCCAACACAAGTACTGAAGGTCTCAGACAGCTTTGGGCTATAACATGTGTTTTATATACTCCATTTAATTATATATTATATAGCTACATGATGTCTACCATAATTTACTAAAGGCTGATATATTTTAAAATATTATAAAGGAGATGCTTTCAATCAAAAATTTGTTTTTCTTGGTTTTCTTGAATTTTGAGATTAAAGCAGCAAGGTCAATGGAGAGAGTCATGCTTGCTTTTTTATTCAGCTTGTTGAGACATCACATCTTGTGCGCTTATGGTTCCCCAATAGGAATCAGACACATCTCAGGGTTCCACAGTCTTCCAAGGAATTTGAAACACTGAGTGAGAGACAGGTTCTCTCAAACCAGAAAGTAGAGAACAAGAGAAGAGTACATTTAAAACCAAGTTTTCAATGCTGCATACACATGTAGGTGGGTATATACCTGCACTCATGTGGTCACACATATATGCAGCATATCAGTGGAAGAAATCAATGGAAAACTAAAGAAAATGAACATCTACACCCACCTAACAAAGTGGGAATTCCATACTTTGGTAGATAGAGGTCAGTTTTCCAAAAGTGAAAAAAAAACACATCAGACACTCTTTCACAGGCATTGGACACTATGCTGACAATGATACACAAATGAAATAAATTTTTACTCATACCAAATAGTTTCAATGTACACTTTTTTTTTTACTTTTTCATCTGTTTTTTTTTCTTTTTCTTTCTTTTTCTCTTTTTTCAGAAAGTGTCTTACGTAGCCCAGGTCTTGAACTCACTTTGCAACTCAGACTGGCAGTTTGATTAGCTGTAATCCCTTGTCCTATCTTGTAATTATCAGAAAACAGGGGTCCCTTTATTGACAACAGTAAGTGAGGCAGTCTCTGATGCCAGGCACAAAGAACATCTGTATTAGAGCCTGTAATAGAGCTTACTCAAAAAGTGGCCTTTAAGGTTCTCTCTAAGTAACTAGATTAGAGTCTTTAAGAGCTGGGAGTAGGTTAAACTCATGAGTTCACATTTTAAACGAGTTTGCCCAAGTGGTTTTCTTCATAATAAAGGCAAGAAATCATGTGTGTCATCTTTCGAGTGTGGTATGGAAAAGGAGGATCATCTAAACATCACAGAGAGGCATGGAGAGTTGTGGTTCTTAAGGCCAGGATAACATTTTAGGCATTAAGGTAAGCCTCTTTAAGTTGTCCTAGTTTATAATGGTCTATCCTTCTGTAACATTCCTAATTTATACTGAAATTTCACTGAAAACAAGAACAGGTGAATCCTCTTAAACATACCTTTTCATTGTCCAGGAATTGCTTCAGAGCATTCTTAATCTGTTGATGTCAGGAATTGTAATGAACCAGTTTTTCACACAAACTTTTGTCTGATTTAACCTGAATTCTGATCTGAATCCTACAAATATAGCATTAAGACACTAATTTATAGAGCACTACATAAATGGTTATGTGGTCAGTGTTTCACTATCCATAGAAGAAGCAAAGTGAATGTATGGCATGAATAGAATTTTAAGGAGTTATTTAACTATCTCATTAATATGCATACTGGCCTTTAGACTTTTCAAAACATGCATTTGCATTCTCTTAATGCATTTGTTATAAATGAGACACAACTGTGCTTAATGTAAGTTCAGCAAAACCACTGTCATTCAGTAACTTTGAATAGTTAGGTATGTACTTTGGATTATTTTGCTATAAAACCAAATATATGTTAAATACTCATTATTCAGACAGGCTCTCTCCATTTAATAAAAATAAATAATATGTCCCTGAATGGCTAGCCTCAGTATTACTTAATATTTTAACAATATTTTTGGGATCCTAACATACTATTAATTAGTTGAGTCTTATTTTTCTATGGTACATAGTCCCTTGCACCATGTAATATTCATGGAAAAGAACTGTATACACAACATGATACTGTTTTAATTTGATCTCTATTTAGTTGTGGATAATCTATTTCATTTAAAATATGAGTTGAAGGTAAGCAAGTGTCTCCTGTTTTATCTTTCTGTAGTAATGAATTCACAGTCATGTTTAGTGTTTTGTATGCTTAAAGGCATGCAACAGCACTGTAGAATGACTCCTCAACCTTACATTTTTATATGAGAAAATCAAGACAAAGAAGAATTATACTTAACATGAGCCTTGCCATATTTCAAAGAAAACAGTGAAGATGGAAAACTGTGTTTTGGATAGGTATGTGCTTGAGTCTTTTGATGGGACATTGCTATGTTATGCCCAAAATTCTGTCATATAAACATATGTAATATACAATTGAAGGTCTTCAAAAAAAATGTATACTTTTTTGGTTACATCTACTTTGTAAAAACATGTGTATATTTTTTAAAGATTCAGTGAGATATCTTCTTAAATATATATCCTTAGAATTCACTTTTATGTCAAAAGCTGTAGGCATATGCTGTCCTATTCAGCTGTGTCCTAGGTTCTCAATATACATCAACATGTTTAGGTACAGATAAGCCTTTGCTTATCTCCAGATGTTTACATTCTCCCTTGTAAGCTGAAGGGATTTACAACTCCATAGGAAGAACAACAATATCAACCAACCAGATCCCCCCAGGGCTCCCAGGGACTAAACCACCAACTAAAGGGTACACATGAAAGGACCCATGACTCCAGCCACATATGTAGCAGAGGATGGCCTTGTCTGGTACCAGTGGGAGGAGAGGCCCATGGTGTAGGGAAATGCCAGGGTGGAGAAGCAGAAGTGGGTGGGTAAGTGGGAGAAGACCCTCATAGAAGCAAGGGGAATGGAATGGGATGGGGGGCTCTGGGGGGAAAACTGGGAAAGGGGATAACATTTGAAATGTAAATAAAAATATCAAATAAAAAGGGAAAAATAAAAATAATAAATCAATCCTTGTAATGTTTTATCAGACATATGGAATATACTGCTAATATGGGAAAATTCATGTATAAATTGTTTCTTAACATGCTTTCCAGGTAAAACGTTTGTGATATTAAAAGTTGTTTTCAATTATATCTGATTTTGAAATGTACTTTCAATACATTAACAACTTATCTCTTACAAATTAGACATATACAAATAAAATTGTTTTCTAGTTTATTTTTGTATCCACTAATTGTATAACTCTTTTGAAACTATAACATTGGTGTCTATCATGTGATGGCATTTAAGACAAATGTTTGTGTGTAGTTCTCTATTTCAGCCTTGAACAAAATTATCACACTGTGTTTTAGAATTGGATTGATGCTTTATTAGCAAATGTTATTGAGCATTGTAATTGGGAAAATAAATGTAAACTTCCAAGTTTGAGAGTCCTATCTTAGTTTAATCAAATCTAAATATTGGATCATTTAAATAATAGCATGTATGAATCAAGACTTAACATGTAGCTTTGTCAATCTTTGGAGATGGTGTTGAAGTAATTATCATAAATATGGTACTGAAATAACATAAATGGCTATGGATAACATAGTATAACAGATAAAAATAATATATCCTATAATAAGTGTATATTTGCTTTTCATCCAAAGACTTACTAGAATTTCCTGAGCAACAAGAATGAAACTCCCCACAGACACTTTTGAGAGGAGACTCATAGCTCAGGATGGCCTAATAGTCACGATGTAGCTAAAGGAGACCTTGAATTTCTGCTCCTCTTGCCTCTACCTCCCCAATCACAGGTAATTACCACCACACCCAGATTATGCATTTCTGGGCTTAAACCCTGAATGTTGTTCATGCTAAAGCAGCCATTCTACCAATGAAATTCTAAGCTTCTTTAAGCTTTTGAAATGGAAAACAAGACAAGACTGCCCTTTATGAATGTCAGAGAACAGAGCCTAGATTCTTTGATGGGCCATGTAAGGCTGCAGATTTATAAAACAACTACCAATAAGGATACATGCTCCACTATGTTCATAGCTGCCTTATATATAATAGCCAGAAGCTGGAAAGAACCCAGATGTCCCTCAACAGAGGAATGGATACAAAAAATGTGGTATATATACACAATGGAGTACTATACAGCCATTAGAAACAATGAATTCATGAAATTCTTAGAGAAATGGATGGAGCTGGAGAATGTCATACTAAGTGAGGTGACCCAGTCTCAAAAGAATACCCATGGTATACAGTCACTGATAAGTGGATATTAGCCTAGAAGCTTGGAACACCAAAGACACAAATCACATATCAAGTGATGTCTCACAAGAAGAAAGGAGTGGACACTGGTGCTAGAATGGACCAAAACATCATTGTGGGAGAGTACAAGAACAGTAAAGTGGGAGGGGGTGGATGCGGGAGCAGGGGGAGGGAAAAGGACATGTGGGGCCTTTGGGGGTGGGGAACCAGAAAAAAGGAAATGAATTGTAAATATAGAATGTATACAATAAAAAAAATCAAAAAAAAAGGCCCTGCAATATTTGCTTCCAACATTTGCATTTCCAATTTCATCATTCTCTTTTTGAGCTGCCTTATGATGTCATAAAAATAATGGCACAGAATTCTATGAAGGTGTTGTTTTGCTGCTCACTTCATTTTCTTTCATTCTTTTCTTTCCTTTTTTTCTCCAATTTTATATGGTTTTATTCCATTCCTTAGACATAGTCACCTCTTCTTTCATAGTACCTCGTACAAACTTAATTGTACGCATCCTTTTCTTTGTAAACCCTTCCTGAATGTTCTCACAGAATGAATTTACTTTGTCTCTTTTATCCTGGCAACTGTCTCATTTTGCTGTAAATTATTTATTATGTTTACCTGCTGTTCTAATACATTCTTGGGCATGGATATAGATCAGTTCTATAGTAAAGTGTTCCCATGCAAACCTGAGGACCTGAGTTCAATTCCTCAAATCTATCTGAGAAAGCCAATATGGTGCTATGCCCAAGCACAGCAGGGTGCCTGGGAGGGTAAGTCAGGCATGTCCCTGAGGCTCACAGGGCACCCACTCTTGCCCACACACTTCAAGTAAATGAGAGACCCTGTTTCAAAAGACAAAGTGGCCAACTCCTCTGAGACATTCACCTCTTTCCTCTATATGCATACAAATATAGAACATACACCCACATAGACATATATGCAAATGTGCACACACAGGTAAATGCACCAGTTTTTCCTAAATGTTGATGGTTATATCAGTTTTCATGATGATTAGCACAGATTTGGAACTTAATGTTGTGGATGGATAAATGAATCCTATGTCAGGCAATGGAGGTAGTTTCAATTAATGCATGTTTGTTATAGCTATATAATGATTGGTACCATATTTTAGTTTTTTTCTTAAAATAATGACAAGATGTTGGTGCTTTGATTTTACAAATGAAGAAATGAGACTGAAAAGAATTAAACAATACACCTGTGTCTCATATATCATAAGTTAGAGGAATTTAAATCCAAGCCAAACTTGCAGTTCTATACCATATACCAATATACCCACACATGAGCCGCATATCAAGAATTAATGCATATCCCCTTTGTATTATTATAAAGCAGTCACCATAGCGGCATTGGCTGACTCAAAACCATTGGTAAATTTAGAGTGGCAGCAGGTGTATTCTTCCCAAAGTTCATATCTCCTCATGAAAGTCCCCTTCCCACAACACCTCCGCAGACACTATATAAAACTACACATCTCACATCCTTGTCATGTCATTGTTTAAACACACAATGCATTAACCATCTTTTAAATCATTAAGAAGTTGTCCATCATACAATGCCAGCAGGTCTGAGATTAAAAAAGAAATATTCATAATTATGAAAAAATAACTAAGACTTGAGGCATGCTAAATTGAAGAGTAAAAGGACCCTTTTTTTTCCTTTGAAATAATTACCAATTTAGCAAAAAATATCAAAAAGATATGTATATAGATATCTTGGTCATTATCCAGTAGAGTAACTTTTTTATTTTGCAAAGAGACTTGCCTACCCTGTGTATGAAGATTCCCTTGTGCACTTAAAAGATGATTTTATTTATATGCTTCTTTTCAAGAAAATGTTCAAATAGAACTCTAGCAGCAGTTACACTGTATGGAATGCAATACCTAATTCAGTAAATGTACTGCATGAATAGACTCTCCTTAGCATTCATTTCGGCTGCTGTAAAATTGCCAGCATGTTTGCAAAAATAAATTTCAGTTATTGTATTTGCAGCTGGTGGTTGGCAGCATTCGTGATCCTGCTTTCTTTAACAACTATGATTAAATCACTGTAGGAGAGTCACACTCCAGACCCCCATTCCAACATGAGCTTTGTCTTCTGCGATTACTATGGTTGAAGCAGAGAGTGACCTCCTGATATGAAGGGCCACAGAGCGGGAGATAACATGAAAAGATTTCTCCAGGGCATTTTGTCCATTCCTAGTTAAATGATAAATAAAGAGATTTCATAAGCAAAAGTATGGAGCTGATTATAGCGACTCACACCTACAGTCTCAGCCCCTGGAAAAATAAAGCAGGAGGATCACCCTGAGTTCTATTACAGCCTGAGCTACAGAGTGAAACTTGTCTCAAAACAAACAAGCACACAAAAAGGAAAGAAAACCTATGTTTGCAAGTAATAGTGTTTATACTAAATAATATTTTATAAATGTCATCTATTTTCAGTTATCCTTAGGGTATTCAAGAATACAATTATCTCATAAAAATGATGTTCTGCTATAATTTATAGGAAACTGCTTTGTCCTTTGTCATTATCAAGTTGATAGAAAATATGGCCCAGGATACTGTTTGTCCTTTAAATATAATTGTTCAAAAATATTTTTGCCATACGTGACATGTCAGAATCTACCTATTTTTGTTTTTTCCTCTGTCTACCAGTTTGATAGTATATTTCTGTGTATATGAGAAAAATCCATGAAGCAGTAACTTTTCCTTATGAAGAATAATATTGATTAAGGAATTCCATACTCGATATCTCTAATTTGAGGAATCAATTTAATTGATCTTATAGAAAATACAAAAAATAACTTTCAACACCTCAGGCCATGAAAGACAAATTTTTCAAAAAATTCGCAGAATTGTATTTTATGGTTTGGGGGAAGTATATGGTTTGGGGGAAGTATATGGTTTTGGGGAAGTATACAAGTGATGTAAAACATATTTGTTTAACTCAACCAGTAATTTGAAAGGAAGTTGTTCACAGTGTGGAAAATTCTAATTTGTCATATGCCCCAGTCTTCACTCATTGGATTAACCTTGTGATTTGTAGGTAAGCATAAAGCAGTGCACACAGAAAGAGCCATTTGGAAAGCTCATGGTTGATTACAATTGGCCACTTAAAATTTCCCTGAAGACCTGTGTGCTAAGACCTGGTTCACCACAGTTATGCAGCTAAAAGGAGGTATTATCACTAAGAAATAGGGCCAGTAGGAGAATTCAGGTTGTTGAAGACATGTTTTCAAAGAAAATAGGAGAGCCCCATCCTAGCCTCTTTCTCATCCTGCCTATGAGGAAAACAAGAGTCCATGCCACTTATTTACCTGCCATGACAGTACCCTGGGCCACATGTAATAGAATCAACTGATCATGTACTAAAACAAAGTTAGTAACCAAAATAAACCTTTCTTCTTTATGAATTGACTATATCAAGTATTAGTTATAGTAGGACAGACAGAGATTGCTAACTCATTTTCATCAGTCAGCTTTTAGCACCTACGGCAGTCTATCTCAGCTAAACTATTTAAAGATATAAATAGTTGTTTGGGGTCACAGTTCTAGGAACTGTATATAGTTCATGTTTATTTGGTCCCATTGTTTCTGGGCCAAAAAAGGGGGGGTTGAATATTATGGCATGAAGCATGCAGAAAACAGAGTGACCCAACTCAAAGTGATCTGGAGACAGGGAAAGTTAACTGACCATAATCAGCGACATTCAATAGAGCACCCCTTAGATTGCATAATTCAAACGGGGTCCAACCTCCTAGAGCTTCTGCTGACTTCCAACCCCCACCCACCCATCAGTGTTCTCTTGCCTGTGTGTCCTCTTTTTCATAATTCTTTTATATTGCAATATAATTCCTACTTCTCCCTTTCTTTTCTTCTAACTCCTCCCATGTACCTCCTTGCTCTCTCTCAAATGCAGGGCCCCATCTTTCACTTACATAATGGACTCCAAATGAAGAATGCAGGTGACGTTTCCCTTGATTGATGTCAAGATTTGGTTTGATTGTCATATGCACCTATTTTTAAATCTCTTGCAAAATCCAAAATACGTTTCCTGGGGCTCTCTGTGCATGTATATGAATGCAGGCATGTTTGTGATGGGATATTATTTTTAGGGGTATCCAAAGGCTTCATGATCTCGCATTGCAAACAGTCGCTTATTTTTACGTGCTGTGTAATTGGATCATCTGCCTCTCAGCAATCACTGTTTCAGCTGATCCCACACAATGAAGTTTTAGGATAAAAATATGTGAGCATGTCTACATGATATTATTTTTAAATTAATTAAAAAGGAAATCAAGAGTAGATTAAATGCCCCCCCAATCAGGAATAAAATCAAACATGAGACACATGTACTCTGAAAGGGTTTTTATGTTGGCAGTCTCAGCCCAAGCCCCATGTTTATATTTGTTCTCATTTTTCTTCAGGCTGGTAATACTTCTAATCTAGTTAGTCTATTCACTAATTCCATTAGTATAAGACTACACAAGTGTCCTACCACTGAGTCTTTTTATGCCTCAACTTGGACTAATCCTTTGTAATGTCAATTATGATGAAAGACTCCTCTCAGGAGTTGACTCATACAGTTGCTCACTAGCATCCTAGGTAAGGAAGACCAAGGAGAGAATCACTCTTCTACAAATGTTCTACTAACCCTAAACTCAAGATAAAAGGGGCCAATAGAGAGAGGATTTTGTATCTCTACCTAGGAGGAAGCCTTCCTTTTTTCTGTGTAGTATTCTATAGTGATTACCTTTTATCAAAATATTGGACCTAAATAAAATATGTTTTCAATTGATATGTACATATCTATGGGCTATAGAAGTTTTTGGCATATTGCCGATTTTCATACAACATTTGATAATGAATTTGGTTTTGAGAATTTGATAGTTATTCTTAGTGCTTTGTGTATCTATTTTCTTTCTCCATTGATAACAAAAGTGAGTTATTTCTAATGGATATTGCTTAGAGTATTATTTATATTTAATTTCTTATTTTATGTATTATCTGTTCAGTTTGGTATATTATCATTTGATATCATTTTATACCAAAATTGGAAGACTGAAACATGATTCTTAGTTAAATGAAAAAAAATTGAGCTTTTCTACATAATCAACAATGTACCCAGAGTTCACCAATACATTTTTTAAAAGAAGTATTGACAATTGCAACAACTCAGACAATTCTGTAGACTGATAAAAATTACATGTATACTTCCTATCCCTCATAGTCTAAGGCATTGTGTTCATAAAACAAATCTAGTGAAAATCATTTTTTCTTAATTAATGTGGATGGAACCTTGCAGTTAATTTGCAATAACTATGGTATTATGCCTTGGCTCATGGGACCCTAACTATAACATTTACTCCAATTTTTTTCTAGATTCTTTTTCTCTAAAAATCTTTTATTTATTTATTTACACTCCAGATTTTATCCTCCCCCCTCCAATCTACCCTCCAACTGTTTCCACATCCCATACCTCCTTCCCACCTCCCTGTCTCCACAAGGATGTCCCCACTCCCTACCTCCACCACACCTGAACTCTAAATTCCCTGGGACCTCCAATCTCTTGAGGGGTTAAGTTTGTCATATATGATTGAACACAGACCCAGCAGTCCTCTGCTGTATATGTGTTGGGGGCCTCATATAAACTGATGTATGCTGCCTATTTGGTGTCCAGTGTTTGAGATATCTCGGATTAATTGAGACTGCTGGTCCTCCTACAGGATTGCCCTACTCCTCAGCTTCTTTCAGCCTTCCCTAATTCAACAACAAGGCACAGCTGCTTCTGTCCATTGGATGGGCGCAAATATGTGCATCTGACTCTTTTAGCTGCTTGTTAGGTCTTCCAGTGTACAGTCAGCTAGGTCCCTTTTTATGAGCACGCCATAGCCTGAGTGAAAGTGTCAGGCCTTGGGACTTCCCCTTGAGCTGGATCCCACTTTGGGCCTGTTGTTGGACCTTCTTTTCCTCAGGTTCTTCTCCATTTCCATCCCTGGAGTTCTTTCAGATAGGAAAAATTAATTATTGGTGAGAGTTTTGACTCTGGGATGGTAACCCCCTCACTCATTTGATGCCCTGTCTTCCTGCTAGAGGTGAGCCATATAAGTTCCCTCTCCCTACTGTTGGGCATTTCTTCTAAGGTCCCTCCTTTTGAGTCCTGAGAGTCTCTCAGACCAGATACAGTGAATCTAATAGAAAAGTGGGAAAGGACAAGCATGGCATGTACTCACTAATAAGTGGATATTAGAAAAAGAGTGCAGAATACCCAAGATACAGTCCACAGAACTCTAGGTCAACAAGGCAAAGAAGGCCCAAGGACGTCTCTGTCCCACTTGGGAGGGAGAAGAAAGCAATCACAAGTAGGGAGGGAAGAAGCAACCTGGGAAGGAAAATGGATGGAGGTGGGAGGGGGAGGAGGGGGGAACGTGATCTGGTATTGGGTGAGGGAAAAGGACTGAAGCCCCAAGGGCCAGAAGAAAGAATGGAAATAAGCAACTTTGGGAGGGAAGAGGTTGAGGGGACCCTCCAGATCACTTCTCTTATAATATGCTTGTAACCCCACCAAAGCAAGCTTTAATATATATATATGTATATATATGTATGTACATATGTGTGTATGTTTATATGTATATTATATATGCATATATATATATATATATATATATATATATCATCACTTTTTAAATTTCCTACCTACAACTGTTATTACATTCACCTAGGGCACCTTTCTCCTCTTTGCTTAGAAAGTTTTATTTGTTCTATTATGTATAGTTAATACTCCCTTCTCTGATAGTCTCTCTCTATGTCCCTCAGAGAAAGGGAAGGAGAAGAAAGGGAGAGAGGGACAGAGGGAGGGAAGGCAGGAGGGATGAAAAGAGAGGGAAGGGAAGGAAAGAAACCTCTATTCCTTCAGGGATGGTAAACGCTACAGCACAGATGTGGATAAAATTACCCTAGGTTGATACAGTATCCTGGTCATTAGAATGTTGACAGTAAAGAAGGAGAAGCGGCAGGTGATGAGAAGGACAAGGGGGAGGAATTGGATGAGCAGGACGAGGATGAGGAGGAAAGAAAAATGATAACAAAATTCATCACAACCCCTCCCAGTTGAAACTAAATGTTTATTACAAAGATTGCCTTCATAGTATAAATTGGTCAGACAGTTAGCTATGAGAAAATGAAGAGAAAGACAAACTATCTCATGTTCCCAAACAGAACCATTCTATGTACAACAGAGACAGCTACCCACTCGAAGGAACCATAACAAGCAGACATGAAATGGTGCAATTTATGTTCTCACCACAGCAACTTAACCAACATCATTGCATCCTGATGACCCTTCTTCACACCCTAGATAGAATTTGCATATCCTGAGTTTCAAAAAGAATGCTAATTTACTCCTAATCCCCTGAATCTACAGTTTTTTTATCTTATTTGCTAAAATTAGTCAGTATTTGAATTATACTCCATGCTCAATGATAAATGACCCTTATTTTCTTCAAGACGTGTGTCTTAGTTAGGGTTTCTACTGCTACAGTGAAACACCATGACCAAAGAGCAAGCTGAGAAGGAGGGGATCCATCTGGCTTACACTCCCACATCACTGTTCATCAGTAAAGAAAGTCGAGACAGGAACTCCAACAGGGCAAGATCCTGATGCAGAGGCCACGGAGGGGTCCTGCTCACTGCTTATTTCTCGTGACTCGCTCACCCTGCTTTCTCATAGAATCCAGGGCCACCAGCCTAGGAGGACACCACCCTCATCAGTCACTAATTAAGACATTGCCTTACCTCTGGATCTTATAGAGACATTTTCTCAATGGGAGTTTCCTCACTTCAAATATGCCAGTTTGTGTGCCAAGCTGACATAAGACTGCCCCGCGCAGTATATTAATTATTTTTCTAGTATTTTAATCTGTATTATGAGCTTAATAGCAGGGAAAATGAGAGTAGCTTAGAAAGAAAGGAGCAATATTGAATCGGCACCATTCTATTACTTTTAAATTAAAGTTTGGTGACATAAATCTTTTCTCTTGTTTTAGAAAATGGCTTATGTATTTAAAGTCTCCTTTTCAAATCCCTAAATTCAAATAATTATCCTGGCATGTAGACATTCATCTCTTCATCCTCTGTGTCTTTAACATTGATAAAATGCATCTGTTTTGAATTGCGTGTTTTCCAAGAAGAGTCCACATTTCCTTATTTTAATCATGTGACTTTATTGTAATCCTAGTTTCATACAGAGAAGCATCTTTGGGGCACTGGAGACATAGCTCAGGGGGCACTTTTTGTTGTAGAAGCCTTGGGTTTGGTTCCCAGCGCCAACATGGTTGCAGTCTTCCATCTCTAATGGCAGTTCCAGGGGGTCAGATAACTTCTCTTGCGTTCTGTAATCACCAACCATGCGCAAGGTGCATATCCATACGAGTCAGCAAAATACTCATTCACATTTTCAAAGAGGAAAATGAATAAATCTAAAAGAGTTTTTAAAACGAAATGTCTTTTCATACCTGTATATGAATGTCATTTTTCGTGTTTTCTCTGATTTTTCCTTCCAATCTTCTTTCCTTTCTCTCTTTGATTCTTTTCAACTACAAATGACTCCTCTGCTATGAGTCAGGTACTCTTCTCGGTGTGGAAGGTATGCGTTTGGCAAAGCACACTGTTGTTCTGACCATTGCAATGTTTTCATTTACAGTGAAAAGCGCAGAATTCCACACAAGCTAAGAGAATCCCGTCTGAGGGGCTGGCCGCTCTCTGGGGTGTGGCCCACTGCCGTTGCCTCCACGAGCACCACGGGCATTGACTTTCCTCTTTGGTGATATGACAGAAGGAGAGCAACAGGCCAAACCGCATGTCCCTTAAATTAGAGAAAATTTATTATTTATAATTCATGGGGCACTTGTTACAGCCGGAAGCGCATCTGTCAGCAATGACGCCATTCCAGATGCTTGAGCTCTGTACGATCAACCTGGCATCTAAATGATGAAAAAAATCCTGGAAGGGCTTTCTAAATAGAGGAAACAGCATGGGTAAAGGCACAACGGTGAGCAGTAATCAATTACGTAGTACTTACTAATTGTCAGGCAAGGGTCTCAGTATGGGACATAAATTATCAAGTTAATCATCCTAACCCTACAGAGCACAGGCACAGAGAGCCCAAGTGACTGCAGCTTGTGTGGGCAGGCTTGAGCCCAGTACTCAACAGCACTCAGGTCGCACTGAACCTTAGATATCTAAGGACAAGACAGATTTGATATTATTAAAACCAGATTCTAGAATTGAGGGTGGTTGGCTTGGATGACGCAGTATCATTATTAATGGAGACAGCAAAAGATGAGCCCTGGAGGAGAATAAAAATGATTTTAGAAATGCTAACGGTGGGGTTATTGGAGTGTATTAAATGGAGGAAAGCGAATAAATAATGACAACATTAAATCCAAGGTCTATAAGCCTGGGATAATATTGTAAGAGTCAGATGTAGCATATACAAACTGAGAAGGAAGAGGGGGAGGAGGAAATGGGTTAAAAGTGTCTGTAGCGATGGAAGATGGTGATGTCTGATGGGCATAGAACTGGGAGGAGAAATACTACATAGCAGGTAGATGGAGGACGGGAGTCCAGGAAAACCAGAAAGACCATAAGCAGTTCCAATATGAGAGAAAAATAATACTTTGTGTTGAAGAATTTAATGCTTTCTGTTTATCTTATAGTCTTCTATCTTTCACTCCAAATGTTTGTAAACAATGAACATTTTACAATTATATTATCACTCAGTAGAACACACATGTAGTGTTAATTGCAAGCCACAGAGGAACATGTCAACTTTTAAATATAATTTTATTCACAGCCTATACTAGATTGCATCTTCCCGAGTAAAAAGCAAATGCTTTCTCATGCTTCATATCCTCTGGTATTATTGATTTTTTTTCATAGATTTCTAAAAAAAAAAAAAGTTTTACTAAATTTGAGTTGAACACTCTGTAATTTACTTATGTCATCTTTCTTTATCTCAAAATTTCTTCATTGCAGTCTCTAATATTTTGGAGCCTCTAAAAAAAAAATAACACTTTTCTTAGGTGTAAAATTTACCCGTCTATGTTTAGAGTTATGTAATGGTTATGTCATGGGCCAATGGAGCAGAACACATTTACTCACCTCATAAATCATTTGCTACATTTTACAATGAACTTTTCTGCCTATTATATATCCTAAATGAAGCTCAAGACATGTTATTCAATGAAACAGAGTGGTATTCACACAGGATATGGAATTTATCACCAATTCTCAGGGATTCACATTTTTCAACCTTTTCAGAGATTTGCTGTTTTTTGATGTATTTGAAATTTGGTAATTTAATCCATGTTAATTCAATCATCATTTCTTTTACACCTTTTTTCATGCTCACCACCTCTTCTTATATCAAGTGCCCTGCGGCTTACAGAGTGTGAGAGATGAGTGCAGAGACTGCACTGTGTAGCACTGAATAACCGATGGGTAGAGATCGCCAAATGTCTAATAGTTTGTCTTTTATTTTTAAAAGTAACTAGTTAGTTTCTCTGCTTATCTAGTCTCAATAATTGTCACATCCTGTAAGAATCTCTGTCCATTTTCTATCGATCTCTCTGTTTGTCTCTGTGTGTCACTCTGTCTGTGTGTGTCTCTTTCTGTGTCTGTCTCACTCAGTCTTTTCTCTGTATCAACGCATCTCTGTGTGTATCTGGCTCTCTGTGCTTCTCTCTCTGTGTTTCTGTGTCTCTGTACCTATGTCTCTCTATGTCTCTGTCTCACTCTGTTTCTCTCTGTTTCTCTCTCTCTCTCTCTCTCTCTCTCTCTCTCTCTCTCACACACACACACATGCACACATGTGCACACACATACACACACACACATACACACCTATACTGAGTTTTTCTTTATTGTTAATACATAAATGGGTGACAATAACAGTTTTTGTTAAAAATTCTCTTAAGGGCATGTTTAAAAGTGTGGCATTAGATTTCTGAAACTAAGAGAAAGAATGCATGATAACATCTTATTTCTTCCTCCTCTATGGTTTCAAATAGTTAATATGAATACCACTATTGTATGCAATTAATTGAGGCAGTTAGTCCATGATGGAGCTCAAGATTCATGGACCCACATGTTTCAGGGATCCTGATAGAGAAGTCCTGGAAACATGTTCACCTATCTGTAGGTTTTATAAAATCTGGGAAAGATACACTAACAGCAACCTGACAAGACTGCTGTCTGCTTTCGCTCCCACTTCCTCTCTTTCCAGATGAAGCAACCAGAGGAAGGTGAACACTTCAGTCAAGGAGGAGTTAACCTTGAACCGTGTGTGATAGATACAGACATTCCCTGCACCCTGTCTCTGAAATGGGTCATTGTGCCTCATATTATCTCAACATCTCCTCTATTCTTTCTTGAGCATTTAGCTTTTCTTAAATTCCACTGTTTGTTTTGTTAGTTGCCTGGAAAAAAATTGTCATCAAGAAGCCAGTAGATAGATTGTACCACTGATATATTTATTGAACATATTTTGTAGTCATAGGGCACGTATCGCTAAACAAAAGGGAAGCTGGCCCACTTCACACCTGCAATCTGCTAATTGGTTGTATTGGTTTCGTATGTAAGACTGGGCATAGCTGTCTCACATCGTCCTTGGCATCATGATCTGAATGATGCAGGCAGGTGAGGTGTGCTCTGTCCATCTGAGTGGCTGCCATTTTTAACGGCCATGCACTCGAATCTTTAAGTGTGACGGAGAATGATCAAAACAGCTGACTAGAAACAGGTGCATTTCTTTCAGCCTAATAAAGCTAATGAATATTAACCAGTGACAATTAAATTGCTTTCTCCTAAAAAGATAATAATTTGTTATGAAATGATTTCTTTTATAATCTGATGACTATATTGGTGTGGACTGAACAGGAGCAGGGAATGCTCACTAAATGACTATTTTACCATCTAGAAATCTCAGAGAGCTCAGATTCTCTTTTTACAAACGATACGGTTAAGCCTCACTTCCATATTATTTATTTTGGGTATGAAACTCTAAGAAACCTAGACATCATTTTTAAGCAAATACTATACCTTCCTTTGCATTCATATTCAGAGACTATGGGTATTTAGAGAAGAGTACAAATAACAACTATAAAGTTGTCTAAAAGGAAATGAAAAGGTAAATATTATTTTAATAATTCATATGATTTTTCTTGGTTTTACACTTTCTATAAAATTTCCAAAATGCCTACTTATATATGTGGTAAATTTGGTTAGACTGTTTCATTGAATTTTAGTTTTCCTTATTGCTGGAATGTAAAAGAAACTATTTCATTGGATCAGCTTTATTTCCATCTGTTCCTTCTGTGCTGAGAAATAGAAAACTAGCAAAATATAGCTGAGGAATCCATATCCTCTGGCAGTAACATATTTTTCTGTCAAAGAATAGCCTGTTTCCTGAAAGAATAAAATTTGACTAAATGTCAAAAGAAGCCTTTTTCCTTAAAACAACTTACTTTTTGTTTGACAAGAAATGATCGTTTAATTTCCTGTATTGTGAATGTGAATCCTCTTACCACAATGAATTCATATTTCATTTGAGTCTGGCTATGTCTACATGACACCAAGACAAATGAGATATCCCAAAGATGGAAGGCTTTTCTGCTGTCACTGGACACAAACACAACCGACGTATTCCTATGGATATCTCTCACTGGTGATTTAGGGCTCACACTTCCAGGGAAAATTATTATTATTATTATTATTATTATTATTATTATTATTATTAATGGTTTTGTAACAATGTTGAAGAATTGTGGAGATAATTGTGGAGGAAAAGATGTACATTTCATTTTCTTTTGAAAGCATTGTATCAGACTCATGTATCCATGATAGTGATTATAATCAGAACTTTAATATTATTTGATTTAGTAGTGGTAAGCTATTCAAAGACAACTGGCAAATAAGGGGGGTTACTCTAGTTTGATTTTTTTTAAACCACATGGGACGCAGAGAATGCCATTGCATTTGGGATGACTAACAGATCAGAGTTAAAATGGGTTTGATTCCGCCCTTTGCTCCTATAGATACTATCAAATGTTCTCCTTCAGAGCTTCTGAAGCTGACAACACTGGGAGAGCCAGGGTTTAAGGTGTGCTTCTTGGCTAGCAGCTGAATCGTCGCTGATCTGTGCACATTCCTGCCTAATTCATCTTGTGACAGATGCCAGAAGTAGCAAGATAGCTGCTTGGCTTTAGTTTTGCCATCTGTTGTGAAACTAATTGGTCTTGCTGTTTTAATCAATGAACCAAAAGGATTCTAGAATTTTCTGGGTCTCGGGGGATTTGGACGCCACTCATCCAGACTTCATATTTATTTTAACAAATAAGAAAAAAAATTTTACAAAGAATAATTACATGCTCTGATTTATGTAAATGTAAAATGCTACGATAATAACATGTTAATTTAAAATATTTTTATATAATGAAAGTGTAATTCAGGAAATGATCGTATTTCTGTGAAGTATTCTATTCTTTCTCTATACAACCTTATTACACTTTCTTTTCCTCCTCTCCTCTAAGTCCCTATCCCCATTTCTCCTCTCCCCCAGATTCATTCCTCCTTCATTTCCCTTCAGAAAACAGCAGAACTCTCAGGAATATCCACTGAATGCACCATAACAAGGCGAAACAAGACTTGGCGCAAACATTCATATCAAGACTGGGCAAGGCATCCCAGTAGGAGAAAAAGGGTCCCAAGAGCAGGAGAAAGAATCTGAGAAAACCCCAACTCCTACTTTTGGAAGTCCCACAAGAACACCAAGCTAACAATAATAACATACATGCAGAGGACTTAGTGCAGATCTGTGCAGGTTCCCTGATTGCCCTTTCTGTCTCTATGAGCCACCACAAGCCCTGATTAGTTGGGGTCTATGGGCTATATTCTGGTACACTCAACCAATTTGGAGTTGCTATTCTGTGTATTCCTCTTGATGCTAGGTTTACAAAGTGGGTAAGGGAGAGTCCCAAAGTTCTTCCTCTCTTGTAGCTTTTGTGTAGGAAAACTGGGCAAATAAAGCTTGAACGTGTGGATGAAGAGTGTCAGTTGATAGAGTGCAGGTGTAATCTTAGATAAACAAAGTGGGTTAAGAGGTGCTGAGAGACTGCACTGGGAAACGTATTGAAAGGAAGGGAGAGCTGGTTAAGTGAGGGATGTGGTATAATATCTACAGTCACATCACAGAAAGGGTCAGTGACCAGCTCAAAAAAAAAAAAAAAAAAAAAGAGATTGTTGCAAAGCCAATAACTAGTGTTTCCTCAGATCGATTACATTAGGCGTCACATTATGACTGTCACCCCTTCTGTTTTTCAAAGCTCCCTGCTGACTCTCTTATTCAATCAGGGCCTACAACCTTGGCTTTATATGCCTAGAAGTATTTAAAATAACTAAAAAATTTCATTTACAAAATTTTTTATTAATTAGGAAAATAAGTTCTATAGACTTAGTTCAATGAATGCTTGTTTGCTGACTGGTGTTCCATTGCCTTTGTTTTGTTTTGTTTTGTTTTTAAGATGGGTTTTTCTCTGTAGTCCTGGCCTGTCCTGGCACTCATTCTGTAGACTAGTCTGGCTTCAAACTCAGAAATCTGCCTGCCCCTGCCTTATGAGTGCTGGAATTAAAGGCGTACTAAAGGCCTTGCCCAGCTTTCCATCATTTCTAACTAGGAAACTTATCTTAGTCTGGTGACCAATAGGTCAGACATAATTTAGAGTGCAGGAGAAGAACTCACATCTTTAGTATACTAGCTACATATAATCAACCTAAAATATTTTCTCTCCCTTCTTTGTAGCTCTTCTGCTTAGCATCTACCAGTCTTGGTGGTATTTTTACCTTTCATTTTTTTCTAGTGTTAATTTTATCCCAATTTTAAGGATGAACACAAAAATGTTTGAAACCTAAATGTCTGTTACCATGGAATATTTTATTTTGTGCTTTAATGGGAAGTCTTTTGGTAGGTGGGCATTTCTTTTACATGCCTTGGAAGCCAGAGGTTGCCTGGAGATCTTGCTTTCCAGAAGGCATCCTCTTTAATGGTGCTTTCCAGTATCTGTGGTATAAATGCTCTAACTGCAAATGACTGAAAGCTGTTAGTGCAACATTACTGAAGTCACACATCTTTATGAATATTTCTTCCACACAAGACATAAATATCCTCGGGTGTAAATGTTAGTCAAGTGCAGTTCTATGTGCAGGATATCTGAGCTTGTCTATATTCTGTTTTGTTTTTTAATGCCATTTGGATCATTATATAATATTATTGAATTTTTTAAATGGCTATATTATTTTCTAGCTCTCAAAATTTGCTATAGTTGAATATTGGCAGTGCTCAACAGAATCTTATACTGACTTCAGCAGACCAATACATCTGACTCACCTTTTGGCTCCAAGTGAGGGAGACAAAATTGCAAGGACCAGTGGTTTCTGACCACATCAGAGTAGGAAGAAGCAAGTCTGAGAACCAGAGATGTCCCAAGGGACAAATGAACTGCTGAACCTACAATCTAAGAAACAAAGCACAGGCTTCTCCCTAAATGAATTAGAAAAGGTGATTTTTCTTCCTTGTAGTGTAAAAAGATTTAAATAGATATGTTTAAGTTGACCCTAATCTAAAGAATGGCAGTATGGTTCTAATGCACAGAGGTTCTTTCTGAGTATTTTGACACTGCTTTACTCTGATTTACATGAGATTTGGCCAAAAGTGGTATAAACCCAACTGCTTTTTATGAGATGTATTTCATTATCTGATACTATAGGTTGCTTCTAACTTAGAGATGGGTATGCAAGCAAAACCAATTTGTTAGTTACTCTCGATTGTCTGTTATATTTGTTTTCACTATTAGTGCAAATCACTCCAAGGAGGATAGGAGTATACCTTAAACATATCAAAGTAAGCATCATTGTGCTCTGGTTTTTAAAAAAAAAAAGACAATAGCAAAGTGTGAGCACGTGTTATTCATGAAATAAAGTACCTAACTAATAGAGGTATAGTTTTCTCACTGGGAGGAAATATTTTGAGTCTATATTAATACGATAAACATAGAAGCTGAAAGAAATTGTAGAAATCAATCACAAGAAGAATCCGGTATGGATGCAATGATATAGTCAGCCATAGAGACATTAGAGCAGGAAACAGCAGAGGTCCATCAAGGCAAGTAAGCAGGAAGCCTGGGCAGAAGGTAGTTGAGTAGGCTGGGTTAAAGCTAAGCTGAAGTCCCAGGAACACTCAAGAGTTTTGCGTTTGCTACTTCTTGATAATGTAGATATCTAATGATAGATTGATTTGCGTAAGTTGTCATCCTAGTGTTAAATATTCATCATCTTAAGCATGTCCAGGTGAAGAACTTACACCTTTCCTTGCCCTGGTGCGCTCAATAAGTTGCTTGCTTAGTTTCCATGATGGCAATTTGATATACCTATGTGTCCCTACAGGCACACGTCACCCTAATCACTGCACAGAGGCATATTTTCTACTACCAACAAGAAGTCACTCATGAACCTGTGTCACATGGGTGATGCCAGGGAAATGGTATGAGTTACTTGTCCATGAAGAGCTCTACTAGTTTCTGTCCTCAAGTTAAAGACAAAAGCTGCATGTAAAAGAGGCACAGCACAGTCTGAAAACACACTGATTTGTACAATACAGAGTAGCTTAGAGACAAGGCAAAGCCTAATCTTATGCTGTTCAAATGAATAGAGTGGTTGGTGTAAGCATCATTGCATATCTTCCCCAGATGGGAAGCGCTTCCCTGACAAATTGATAAGACCAGACAATTGCTGCAAAGTCTAGGTAGGACTTGAGAATGGGAAGAGACTGGATTCCAGTTGCTAGAAATGTGTTTGTGTAGAAAACAGAACAGATTCTGAAAAATAATGGATGTAATGGTGCTGAATGAATTTCAGGAAATGATTAATATTCTCAAGTCTTTGCTCAATAAGAATGCACTTCCAAATGAATTGGATTTATTGTATGGGTTTATTGGTAACACTACTGTGAACTTCATTTTGAAAAGTGTACCCTTTTTTTTCATTAAAACACTTTTTAATATGTAAGAATGTGTTGAAGTCTTTCAAATGCCAAGTGAACATTATACCCTAACAATTATATATATATATATATATATATATATATATATATATATATATATATATATATGATGGTTACTTTTTGTAAGATACATAAATTAAGTCAGTCATCCCAGCTACTAGCTTTTAGCTCAGGACTCTGAGATTTCCATACTGCCGTTCTTCCTGATGAAATGGGTCAACTCTCTCAACCTTGAGGATCCTTAGTGTAAGAGGGACCTTGGAGACACTGTCTCTCTTTAATCTGAATTAGATGCATTTCTAAAACTGAGAAGCTATCAAGGGATTTGGACCTTGTTGTCTTGCGTACTAAGTGCAAACACTATTAAGGTTTTAAAGCTTTGCGTAAATATATTACAAAGCAATTCTGGTCACAATGTGTTTCATGCCTGTACGAAAGAGCAGTTTCATAAGATACAATAACTAACAAAAGGTTTCTGGAAATTCTTTATATGATGTGTTCTGCTTTCTCTCTCCTTTGAAGTCTTGAAGACTTTGTGAATTGGGTTAAGAATTGTTCAGAAATGTTGTAAGTAGTGAAGGGTAACTTGATTTGAAAAGTAATGCAAAAGGAAAAGGTCAAGTGTATGACCTTTATCTGGAATGTTTTCCTTCTATTTACCTCTCATTTTGGACATTTTAGTTA
Source organism: Apodemus agrarius (assembly GCA_964023405.1). Classification (NCBI taxonomy): domain Eukaryota; kingdom Metazoa; phylum Chordata; class Mammalia; order Rodentia; family Muridae; genus Apodemus; species Apodemus agrarius. Next base: position 11,744,873 of record OZ030006.1, on the reverse strand, counting down.
TGAACACTTTCTAAAACAGGTCACTGAATTTGCTTGTGTTTTTTATTACTTCCTATGTTAATGTGACTATTATTTTTATAAATCATTTTTTATCTTCAATTCAAACTGCTTTCGTGAAGATGTGAAAATTCACATCCATTTGTATAATGACTGATGAATGAGTTGGATTTTTTTAATGAATTATAGTACCATCAATCATCTTTATGAATTTTGGCATCTGTTTTACAAATAGAGAGCTATAGAGTAGAAATAAATCTCTGATTAATTTTGATTTAGAAAATACTGTTATTTTTTTCTGCCTAGACTCATTTTTTTCTATGATATAAGCATGAAAGTGGCAAATAAGCACCTAGTATTGTTTTTTTCTCTTCACTTCAGATGCCCATTTGAGTGATAATCAGTAGATCTCAATGACAATTTCTAACCACAGTTCTTGCATATACATATACATATTGCATATACATATAAAGTTTTTTGACCTTTTAAAATCATTTTATCCTCTTGAATCTGCGACCTAGGTGTGAGAGCAACATTATCATCTGAGAAAGTGACCTGGGAGTCCTAACATGCTCTAGCATTGTTATGTTTTCTTGGAAAGTTAAACTGAAAAGACAGGAGTTCCAAAATAAAATTTAAAAAAAAAAAAACATGGGAGGCTAGAGAAGGAATATTTGTGCAAAGGCATACATCAGATGTGACCTTTAATCTTGAATGTTAATTTGATAAGATTGGAGGAAGATGTACTCCTCTGGGTATTTTTAGGAAATTTTCAGAGAGAGAATTAAGGAGGAAAGATCTGCCCTGAATGCTGGTCACCCCATCCCACAGACTAGGGCCTTCTTATGATAAACAGAAAAACTAGATAGTGCTTCTCAGGCATTTCTTTCTCCTGTTTCCTGGTTACCCTGAGGAAGGTACTTTGTTCCATCATAACCTCCTTACCATCATAAACCAACACCTCTGAACCTATGAGCCAAATAAATCCTTCCGTATGTTTTGGATTGGGAGGTTGATCATCTTAGGAACACTGTCAGTGATCAACACAGAGAACAAGTTGGTTAATCTGTTCAGGATAGGAACCACCTCTTAGGCACATGTCCTTTCTCCAATGAGATTAAAAGTGAATGTGTAACTGAAGAAGACTCAATCATAGCATCATCATAGTCAGGAAACTTATTAACAATCACTGCTGGGCTGCACTACTAGAATTTCTTTTTTTTCCCCAGAGGAACTTAGAAGTTATTCTTTTTTTATTGTATATATTCTATATTTACATTTCATTTCCCTTTTTCTGGCTCCCCTCCCCTAATTCAGTATGTCAGAGTTGGCTTAGAAATTCTACTTCTTGAAAGACCTTTGGTGAACTAAAAGCTGCTGAACCAACACACATTTTGAGAACCACCTAGCTACATTATAACCAAGAATAATGTTTTTCTCTTTTTTTATTAATGGCCCTTGGTTATTGTTGTAGGCCCCCTATTCTGGAACCGTAGACAAATACATTGTATCTGCAGGGTCAGAATGTATTAAGTACTAATATATTCACAAGGTTTGATGTTTTCAGCAGCAGCAATTTGCAAGATAATACCAATGACTACAGTTATCTGCCCAAGGTAAATCTCTTATTCCAATCTTAATTATTTAATATTAACTTTCACACCACATAGCACACAGCAAATACATCTGTATATCTATATGCACATGTATGATTTATAGAATGAATACAAATAAAAGAGCTTGCAGCAATGTTGAAAAAGGTTTGAGAAGTTGGCTGAGAGTCTGTAGTGATGAGACAATGAACCAGACCAGTGCTGGGAGCTGCTGCTAGAGTTTCCTGAGTTAGGGTTTGAGAGCAATGCTGTAGACTCCGAGTTAAAAGACTAACCAAGAATATCTGAGGAGAAAAAAAAAACAGTGTGGGTCCAAGTCCAGCTGCGTGAATAGGTAGATAGGCAAGCTGTTGTGTGACCGTGTCACAAGCTGAAGAGGGAGTTGAACTGAAGCTCTGTGGACAATCTGGTGACTTGGCAAATAGCTCTAAGTTCATCTTAGAATTTTCTAGAAATGTAATTTCTGCAATTTCCTGCTTATCAGTCCTTGTCTCTCACACATACACACATACACACACACACACACACCTGCACACGCACTTGAGCACACACACACACACACACACACACACACACACACGTGCCCAGTATCAAGTGATAGACTTGGACAAGTCAATGCAGTATATGGTATCCGTCACTTTATAGGATCCAGGTGAGGGAGTTACACCGTGTTCTTGGTCGTGTATATCTGGTAATTTCTTAGCCCTGGTTTCCCTGGTAGAACTGCAATGCACCCATGTAACCCTTTGGTTACAATGAACCGCAGTAAAATTATAGGACAGCTCACTTTCTGTTCCCAGGAATAAACCATGTATCTAACTGTGCTAGACATATTGTGGTTTGTGGGTTCATTCAAGGGCTACAGAAATCATTCTCCCTCACAATGGAGTCAAGACATGTAAATGAATGTTCTAGTGTAAAGGGCAGCCTGAAAAGAAAACTGTTTTATACAATATGGACTATCTTAAATAAGGACATAGGCTTGCTTGCAAATTATATTTCTAGAAAATTCTAAGATGAACTTAGAGCTATTTGCCAAGTCACCGTTATGAGAATGATCTATGTTATAAATGAGAACTTTTATGTGTGCACTTAGTAAAAGTGGCAGACATTAGCTGAAATGAGACTTTATTTTAGGCAAATACAAGACTGTGATTACTGGTTGGGTCATTAAGATACAAAAGTCACCATGTAATTTAGCACTAGAAACACATAATTAAGAGTTTGAAGGAATTTGGGGTTAATCTTCATCATTTTCCAAATGAGAAAGAGAAAACAGAGAGAAGACACTTAGCAAAGAGCAAGTGAAAAACCAAGAAGTAACAAGCCACGTAGAAAGTTTCAATAGAAAGCAGGCTGGAGATACCCAGTCATTGCTTCTACTCCCCAGTGTTGCCTGTAACACTATCTTCTCACTCCAACAGGCAAATAAAGTGTGGGAGTATGGATCATAGAAGTTTATGCTCTCCTAGGTATTTGTGAGAGTCAGATGCAGAATCACATGTGTATTTCACAGTTCATCATGACTCCATCAATCCCCCCGGCTCAAAAGAAAATAAAATATCTATTCTTGAAAATCAATAGATTTTTCTTTCTAATTATGCAGTTAATAAAGACTCATTAAACTTGTCAGGAATCAATTAATTTTTTTTCCTTAATAAAGCCCAGGTTAAAGAAAAATTGAACGCAAAGTCTATTTATCTTCAGATTCTTCAGGATTTCTGCTTGCCAGGCTTTCAACATCTGCATCTCCCAAGCTGAAGTCTCACCTGCCTAATTGCTTAGTCAGTTGTTGCCGCTAATATGTAAATCAATTTGTTCACATTCTGAGGTGGAGTCAGACCGGGACTGTGCTGCGGGGGATGGGCAAGGGTGTGAGGGAGAATTGCTTTGGACACTTGGTTGGTGCTCATACTATATGAATTGCTGCTCCTTCAAAGTCACATCCCCTAGAGAAGCTGTTTCACCAGATTTCTAGCAATTGTATTTTTTTCTGTCCTGCTTCAGGAGAGTGGTTTGTTACCCTTAAATAGAATCAATCAGCTTGAGTCAAATCCTTTGGTACAGGATTAGCAGGCACAGTCTGTACTTTAGCTATGATGCCAAAGAGCCAAATATGCTGTGGTCAAGATTTTACTTGCTGGGCTTAGAACCGGCCTCAGCACCTAGAGTGGTAATTTATGTGCAGCAGATGGTAAAGAATTCCATTTTCAGTCCCTTTTCTTCAACAACTAGAGAAACAAGATTTTTAAAACACGCTGTGGTGAATTTCATTTATGTGCATGGAGCGGTGTCAGTGCACTTCATGCAGAGGGGTAAACACACATAACATACTCAAAACTCCTTATCAGTTATAGATCCCGGTTCCCAAACTGACCAATGTACTTCGTAAATTCCTATGCTGTGTCAATTAAGTGACTAGGACTTAACAGATCTGAAGCCTCACCATTTGCACCCCAACTCTTTGAACTAGCTTCACATGTCATTATTTCATTTGAGTTAACTCATTTGAGAGGTGTGATGGTTTGTATATTCTTTTCCCAGGGAGTGGGATGTGATGGTTTGCTTATGATTGGCCCGGGAAGTGACCTTATTAGGAGGTGTGGCCTTGTTGGAGTAGGTGTGTCACTGTGGGCGTGGGCTTAAGACCCTCACCCTAGTTGCCTAGAAGTCAGTCTTCCACTAGCCGCCTTCAGATGAAGATATAGAACTCTCAGCTCCTCCTGCACCATATCTGCCTGGATGCTGCCATGTTTCTGCCTTGATGACAATGGACTGAACCTCTGAGCCTGTAAGCCAGCCCCAATTAAAAGTTGTCTTTTATAAAACTTGCATTGGTCATGGTGTCTGTTCACAGCAGTGAAACCCAAACTAAGACAAGAGGTGACATAAAATTTTAGAGTAGACATTTTTTTCTTGTTTTGCTACTGTCACTGAATTGTCATCAATCAAAATTTCAACTTAATGGCCTCTTCCTTTTTAAATAGTTGCTATTGTATGCATTTATGTACGCCACAGGACTGACAAGCTGCCAATCTTGGTGCCTGCCTGGATGAGGAGGGAGATGGGATAGAAGAGGAGGAAAAACAAACAAACAAACAAACAAAAAGAACATGCTATTTGTAGACAGCCCCAGGTGGGACAGTCTATAGCATAACTTCTAGAAAAACAATGGGGAAGGTCAGAGTGTCCAGGAAGGCATGCCAGTCTGTTGTCAGCATCCAGACTAAGGAAAAAGAAATAGAAGAAAATGAAAAACTTACGGTTCTTTAGTAGTTTAAAAAAAAATGGGCAGACCTAGCTTACTGACCACATGACTTCAACTCCATGGGTTGCCAGGAACAGCTTTTCTGGCAGGAAAGTGCAATATTTATTTAAATATTTATTAAAGGGATAATTATTTTCCCCAAGTTTTTAGCATAGCTTATTGTGCATCAGCCTTCCCCAATGGTGGCCTCTTCACCAAGGGATTGACCAATCCAATTGGAATGCTAGATTTCCACCTAGAGGTAAAATCAATTCTTTTGATTGGGAGGATACCGCTTTCCCTTAATGGACCTCAATGCTGTTGTAACCAAGTTACCTAAAATAGACCAAGCTCAAAAAGACTTGTAGTTTAGTTGAATAAGTCTAGTACAGAACTTACCAAGACCAGTCAAAGCGAGAATAGAGGACTCCTCATTCAAAAATGACTAAAAATCTTTTTATTTTTCTTTCTTTCTTTTTTGTTGTTGTTTTGGTTTTTTTTTTTATTTTTTTATTTTTTTTTTTTTTTATTTTTTTTTGCTTTTTTGAGACAGGGTCCCTCTATGTAATCCAGACTGTTCTGGAACTCACTGTGTAGATCAGCCTGACTTTGAACTCCCAGAGTTTGCCTGCATTTTCCTCCCAAATGCTGGATTAAGAGTATAGAAATGCATAGGATCAAAATACATTGTATGGAGTTGACAAAGAATAACTAAAATCATCACTTTTTTTAACTCCCTGGAGCCTTCCCCATCCCAGTCACCAGCTCATCCCAGAAAAGCCAGCCCACCCATTGCTGCTTTCTCTCCCAGTCCTCCCGTACCCACAACTGAACACATTTTCCTTTCCCTACCTCCTCTCCCACTCAGATCCCTTCCTCCATCTACCCCTGATGTCTACTTTGTTTCCCCGTTTGAGTGAGACTCAATCATCCTCCCTTGGGCTCTCCTTGTTACTTAGCTTTTGGGGGTCTGTGAATTGTAGCATAGTTATCCTGTACTTTATGATTAATATCCACTTTTATAAGTGGATATATACCATGGGTGTCTTTATGAGTCTGGGTCACCTCACTCAGGATGATAGTGTCTAGTTCGATCCAGTTGCCTCCAAATTTCATGTCATTGTTTTTAATGGCTGAGTAGTATTCTGTTATGTAAATGAAGCATATTTTCTTTATCCATTCTTCAGTTGAGGGACATCTAGGTGTTGTCAGTTTCTGCCTATCACAAATAAAGCTGCTGTAAACATAATTGAGCAAGTGTCCTGGTGGTATCATGGAGATCAGTTGGGTATATGCCCAGGAGTGAAATAGCTGGGTCTTGAGGTAGAATCATTCCCAGTTTTCTAAGAAACTACCAAACTGATTTCTAGCATGGTTATACAAGTTTCCACTCTCACCAGCAACGGAGGAGTGTTCCCCATGCCCCACATCCTCTTAAGTCAGCACATGAAACACATTTTCTAAATTAATGAGTGCAGAGTGCTTAATAACATTAAAGGTACGGCAGTACCATCTTGTAGTTACAAAAAGTAGCAGAAAAGAAATTCCACAGCGGTGAATATGAAGATTCTAAGAACTTTCAATATCAAAATCTAGGACAATTTGACCACCAAATTAAATATAAAGAAATTAACTAGTACACAGAGCATTAAAAGAAGGTCCAACATCTGTAGTAACCTAAATAAATGTTTAAGTAAATAAATAAATAAGGGATCTTGAATGATAGCTACATGGTTAAGAGTACTTGCTGCTCTTGGAGAACACACAAGTTTGGGTCCCGGAACCTACATTAAAAAGCTTACAACCATCTCTGTGACTACAGGGGATTCAACACTCTCTCTGACCCTACAAAATTATTCATATATAGGTATCATAACAGTAGAAACACAAAAGGGAAGAGAGAGAGAGAGAGAGAATCAAGTAAAATATCAAAAATAGTTATAAAGCAAATCTATATATAATCAAATTTCTGTTATAGATGTGTTGCCTTTAAGAGTAGGTTACACATAGCACATGTCAGGGTGACAAAGGAAAAAAATGACAGCAGAGAAAACTGACCAATGAACCTCAGTCATATGAATGAAGTGAACTTCATCAGTGGTAAAGCATGCAACAGCTTGTTTGCCATGAGGAGAAATATTATTGCTGTATGCAGACATCCATAAGTACAGTTGGTCCAGTTTTTATAATGTTACTTGGATGTCTGTTTTCAGAGCTGACCATCTGTTGGATGGATATCCAATTGTCCTGCTTTTCTCTGAAAGGCTTTCAGCATCCTTTAGTGTCTGTAGTTCTTTGTGAAGAACTGGGGCCTGTTGTGCTTTTAGCCATCAACTTTGGCATGTCTACTAGTGTTGTCCTTGTTTTTCTCATGTCTGGACAGTCAGGTGCCTAATCTTCTGGGTTTTCTCTTCTTTTCACCCCTCCTTCTGCAATGCCCCTGATCCTTAGGTATGAGAGTGTTTTGTAGATGTATCCATTGGGCCTCGGCCTCACCACCCTTTGTTCTGATTGCCCATGGTTTTCTGTAGTAGTCTCAGGCCATTGCAAAGAGAAGTCTTCTGGATATGGTATAAGAACTACACTTCTCTTGATTATAAAAACAAATATTCAGAATGCAGCTAGAGATTATATAGTATAGTAAAGTGGTGGGTTGGAAGTTTTCTTCCATTATCCGTAAATTCACTAGCTCCAGGTGAAATGTTAATTGACATCAATGGAAAAGAATTATGCTTTACACTAATATTGTATACTGAAAAGTTCCTGCCTCTAAGAACAGTATTTTTCTCAGCTAAGTTTTTGAAAAGTTTGTTCTCTTTTTTTTTAAAGAAATTTCAAAGTAATTTAAATTTTAACAAGTTGTAAATGGAGCTTCTATTCTCCAGATGCAATTGTCTCAGAGGCTTACTACTGAATACACTTACCATTTCTAATTCTCTCTGAACTCTGGCTGGCTGGTTCAACTCAGCTATTCTGGCTCAAACTCCTCTCCCAGCTGACTAATTCAATCTGGCTTCTCTCAGCTTTTCACTGGATTCTTTGGCCTCAAACTAACTCTGTCAGTTTGTTTGAACCTTCTGACTTCTTATTATCTGCCTTCAATAGCCTCTGCTGATTTGCACTAGACTGCATGAATTCACAGCAAACTCAACTCCACTGTACTGCATTCACTGCAGACTCCCAACGGACTCTCTCTCCTATTGTCTGTGCTATTTTCTTAAATTGCCTCTCTTTTCCTGTGATTTTTATGTGTGATGTGAGTTGGGTATATCCTATCTCTGACTCATTCTGTCAAATCTTTGATTCATTATTTTGTCTGCCCTTCAATTAAACATAACTTTCAAACATGGCTGCTTTCTTCTATGAACTAACTTTATCTACATTGTTTGGCATTTAAGGTATGTGCTAAGGGTGTATCTGTATTCCAGCCATAGGAATTAAAGGTGCATGGTATGTCTACATTCCAGCCAGAGGACATGGAACTAAGTTTTTGGAGGTAATCCTTTGCCAGAGCAACCATTCTTCTAGATTAAAATACCTCTACAACAAATGGAAAAATGTGTTTGAAATTTCAAGGAAATATAGTTATTAAATGATTTAATATGAATGTAAATGTGGTTTATATGTGCGTCAAACTATAAGATATTTTATACTAACTTACCTTTTTTTATTTTTACACTACTGTTTAGGGACATTTTGTAGGATACAATGATATTTTTCATTTGCTTAATATAAAATGATTTGCAGTGTCACTTTTTCTCCTACCCCATCAAGATGCATTTGTACATTTCCCCTTTACCTAGCCAGTGTCTACCTGAGTGCCACACTTCTGGTAATTCCATTCTTGTACCGTGCATCACCTAAAAGAAAAATAAGTCATTTTTAATGTTAGCTGTATTGCCTTCATTGCATGTTGGTCTCAACTTTTGATCAAATTGCCTGAGTTTATAACTCAGATTTTAGTAGCTGTCTACCTTCTATTTCTCTTTATTACAGAATAGCCCCATAATACTGTGCCTTGTCTACACCCAGAAGAGAAGCATGTGTATATACACATATCATACACAGTCTCTTCTATCATAAGATTTATGAGGAGTATTGTGCCTGTGCTCCACGGAGAGTCCAGAATATCCTGAAATATATACAGCCCTTCAAACTCAAGAATTTATCAATAGCTAGGAAAGGCTGCCTGGGAGAGAGGAAAATCTGCTCTCTGAAAGTCACACAGACTGCCTGAATGCATCCATCCCTCCCACCCAAGTTCATTAAATAAGAAAAACATCAGGTATGGGAAACAAAGGTCCTGCGACCTGTATTAACATCCAAATAAGCATTAATATACACCTGTCACAAAAATCCAATAACAAAATTCCAGACTTCCCTGTGTTGTCTGATGAATATGAACCATCTCTCGGCTGTAGGAAGACTGCTTCCTCCGGTGATAAGTCTGATAATTAGGATACCCCAAATTATGAATGGATTCTTTTTGAAGGATATTAGTAAGCTAGTGATTTTAAACATCAAAACACATTCTTCCATAGATTCCATCTTATGAAAGATAAAGTCACGTAAAGATTATGATGCTTAATTATACTTATAGTGTTCATGATAAATTACTTTGTTGTACAAAGGTAGCAATATTAACGTTTGAAAACAAAGAGGAAACGTTAAACTTCTAGCACAGTAGCTTAACTTAATCATTGGCATGATTAGGGGTTAATTAAATTTAAATCATTTCACAATTTTGTAACTTGTTTTGTTCACCTAATATTTTACAAGTACAGGATTTACATTATTTTTATATGTTACCATTGAATTTCTATAATGAATTAGTAAGGCATCAGCTAACAGTTTACTAAAAGTCGGTTATAGAAAGTGTTCACTTCAGTGGCCCTGATTTTGACTGAATTACTTGGTTTATTGGCTCATAATTTGGGGGGGGCTGTTTGTGTATTCTAGAAATTAATCTCCTCTCAGATATACAGGAACTCATACTGTAGCCTATTGTTTCTCCTGTCAGCTTTTTTCTTTCCTGCGCAGAAGCTTTTAAATTTCATACAATCTCATTTGTCAGTTCCTACAATTATTTCTGAGCTGTTGGAGTCTTTTGAGGAAGTCCTTGCCTATGTATTAGTTTTGACCTCTAACGGCTTCAGAATTATCATCAGAAAGATAAACCACAACAGATGATGGTGAGGTCGGTGGGTAGGGGACACAGGGTATGCATACTATACACTCCTGGTGGAACTGTACACTGCTAGCATAGCCACTGTGCAAAGCAGCATGGAAGCTCCTCAAAAACTAAAATCAGAATACGACCCAACTGCACTATGAAATAAGTCAGTACTGGGTGTGATTTCACTGAGATTTGGTTTGATTATTCCTGATTAAAAAAAAGAACAGTGAAATATAAAATTGTTTCCTTTTGTTGCTTTGAGCCTTCATATTCTTTCTTTCTTTCTTCGCTCATCTTGCTTTCTGTAGTTACAGTGTAAACTGGGCTATTTTCTTCTGCTGTTACCTGAGGGTCTTTGAAATACCTGAATCTGTAAATCAATGTATATGGCTTTTCTTTGAATCAAATAGGGAATGGTTTAAGCCATTATTTCTTCAAACATATTATCTCTTTGTCTTTCTTTCTCCGACTTTGTCATCCTCGAGAATCTCAATTACATGTACCCTGAGCCAGTTGAGACCATTCCAGATTTCTGTATCTTTGTTCCTTTTTGAAAAATCGTATTTCTTCTTAAATATGAACTAAAATTGATATCAATATATTGTCAGGTTGCTTGATCTTTCTGTCCTATATAGTCTTATATACATGTATTGCAATGATTTTCCACTGTAATTTTCAGTTATTTTACATTTTCATTCCTGTCTACACACTCATTAAGACCAGACTTGATTTGGTTTTAACAATATTTTTACCAGTTGATTTACATCCAGGTCCAGCATGCAGAATTCCCTTAGAGAGAATTTGTATTTACTATACTTTTCTTGTCATGAATTCATTAATCATTTATGTACTTAGCATTTTGGCTGAAACTGATCATTTTAAGAGTTATATTGCACTATTCTGTCATTTTGAGAATTGTTGGGGTTTGGTATGTCCTAATAGGTAATTAGATTACTTAACCCCAGACTGTTTTTCTCTCCACATGATGTGTAGCAGTGAGGTCATTGTCTAGGTCATGCAGGGCCAAGCTGCTGCAGCTTAACTTGGTACCTTGAGGATCTCATCTGAGCCTGTATTGTTGGTTTCAGCCAAGGATATCTATGGAGTTGGTGTGCAGATTTAGAGATATTCCTGAGAGTCTTTGAGAAAGTTCACAGTATATGCATGCTAAAAGTGAGCAGAAGGCAGAACCCTATTCTTACAATCTAAAAAGAGATATTTTAGCCTGCACAGGTATTTGGGTGTAATTAGGGCTTTCAATATAATGACAGTCTAAATAAATCATTCTTGTTTTAATATCTGTATGTGAAATTTTATTTAGAAATTAAAATTCATGATGATATATTAAGTATTATATTTGCCTATGTATTCATGTCTTTTCCTTTAAAATGCAATTATTTTTTTAATCTAATACATTTCACTTAGTTACGTTTGTATACTTGATAATGTTTGTTGTTACCATAAAGCAAATATTTTTCCTATATTTCTCTTCTTATAAGAAATATATTTCATTTTTTAAGGTTTTTTTTTTAAAGATTTATTTATTGTATAAATGTGAATACCCTGTCACTGTCCTTGGATACACCAGAAGAGGGCACCAGATCCCATCACAGATTGTTATGGGCCACCATGTGGTTGCCAGGAATCGAACTCAGAGCAGTCAGTGCTCCCAACCTCTGAGCCATCTCTCCAGCCCCTGATAGCAGTTTTTCATTGACATATAAGTAGCCAGCCATGTCCCTAAAATTTATTATCATTGATTTTGAGTTGACTCTCTCATGCTTTGCAAAAGTCAGTGATGATCTGAAAATAATTAGAGCTATCTTTCCTATGTCATATAATTACATCATGCATCTCTACCTTGGGCATGCATCCCTCGGCTCTCTCGTGCCTTTGAAATGTTTCACACATTTACTCTTTCACCCCCACCACAAGAAAACTCTGATCTTCAAGGCTGGTTGGTGCTCATTCGTCCACAGAGCGTCTCCTTACCCACCACCCGGCCTTCACTTGTGGGCCCTGTCACTGCACTGTCACTAGACGGCCAAGGCAGACGGACGTGCCTTGCACACAGACCTCCCTGGATCCACATCCTTTCCTTACTCAGCAGCTCATACATTCAAAGTTGTCTCTAAAATCTCCTTTGCTGTAACAGAAGTGCCATTGCAACTGACGCATGGGTAGATGGTGCTCAGGAGAAAACATTGTATCGTTAAACAGGTAAGAATGTAAACAAAAACATCTTTGGTGAAATTCTCTGAGAATAAGTCCTGAAAATTAAAAGTATATCTCAGCTGAGATATTTACCTAACTGGAATATCAATAATACTTTACTACATGGGCTAATGATGGCTATGATCTGAGACTGAAATTCTTTATCATGTAAAGGAAGTACACTGTAATTACTGGTTAAAGATTTAATGATTACACATTAGATTTATCAAATGTAATTTTAATTATCTATCACAATTTCTTATTTAGTATGTTGATACCATATATTATATCCAGCCATTTTAGAAAATTAAATAATCAGTCCTTGGAAGATGGCTTATTTTTTAATCATGCATATTTTTACCAAGGTACTGTGTTTTTATTTATGCTTCTCTACTTATATTTATAAGCCCAAGTCCCCACATTTCTTACTAGCCTTGTTTTTTAACTATTTGAATGTATGTTTATGTATTAGAGCAAGGTGCATACAAAAGCCTAGGAAGCAAACGCTTAGGTTTTTTTTCTTCAGTCCTTTGATGTGGGGGGATCAAGTGAATGTATTCAGAAGTATAAGGAGTAATGGGGAGAAAAGGAGAAACTGCTTACACAGAGAAAGAAAGAACCGAGAGATGGCCATGTGTGTACGCCGCTCTGTACTGAGCAAAATAAAGAACAAAATTTACAGGTATACTCCAGACATAACCATGTATATCATATACCATTTAACTGGTATGTGTGCTAAGTATCACAGTCCATCTTTCAAATATCAATTTTCTCTAATTATTCATGTTTAGCTAACTGAACAGTATTTTTAATATAAGAGTTTATAATTTTGAAGTCTCTAATCTTTTGTTTATCCGAAAAATCTCTAATGCAAAGTTCACTCACAGATGGTAATATATGTGTTTGTGTGTGTGTGTGTGTGTGTGTGTATACAAAAAATGACAAACTTCAAGAATGCAGTATTTCTATTGTTACACATGTTCAGGAAAATACGAAATCACTATAAACACTATTATTAACCATGTAGGCAACTTACACTTTTTTTTTAAATTTGTTTTGCAGTTTTGTGGATACATAAAAAAAAATTGTATCCACTAAAAATTCCAATTATTTTAAATAAATATTTGCTAATTTGATTGAAACTGATCATTTTAAGAGTGACAGTACAGAGACGCTGTGTAGTGTTTTGTCCTTTAAAGTGTACCTGGCATTTTTTGTTTGTTCTGCTAGCTAATTGATCCATTCCAAGCTATATGGTCATGTCAGCACGGTATGACCGCCACTGCCGGGTTCTTTCAAGGTCAAGCTGCTGCTTTTATACTCTGGTACCTTGAAAGCCCAGGTTATACGTTTTACACGATGCCTTGAAAAATATGTTTTCTTTCACACTCTCCGGCTCGCTTCTCAAGCTTTTATCTCCAGTAGGTTGGTCATTTCTGTTTTGTGTTTGAGTCAGCACATAGAACAGGGGCTGTGGCACCCAGCAGCTCCTGGGGCACTGTGTTCTACTTCCTGCACGAGTGGCTCGGGGCAGGTCACTTATCTTTCCTGTCCTTTGCCTCTTTTTTAAAACACATATAACGCTGTATGAAGAAGTGGGGCTAGGAGAGGAGACGGTGCGATACATGTGCTTGGCGGGTTGCTTTGTTCTTCCTTGGTTTATGTTACTATTCCTCCTCTAATTACAGCATTTCTTATCCCATAGTTGTCATATAATGTGCATATTTATTGGGGAGTTGCTGTCCATTGTTGTTTTGTGTGTTGTTCGCTGAAATTTGGACGTTATAATCTCTTTAGTCAAATCTTCTCATGAGTATTAAAATCCCACCATAGCGATTATTTACTTTCCAATTTTTTTCTTATATGCACATGCAAAAATAAAGAGATTTTGTGTTTTGTTTTGTTTTGTTTTGTCCGCCGAGCTCATGCTTTAGAATAAACTAAGAGCCTCAGCATAAGGCTGTTTGACATGCCGACACACAGGGAGACTGGAAGAGACACACTAAAAGTCTGTCCGGGTGAGCTCTCGCTTCCTTCTTCCTGAAACATGAGGTCAATTCGTGCAAATTTTGAGAGGAGACTAGTTGTAACTGATTTTCCTTGTCAGTGGGATGAGTGACTGCAGAGTAGCCTGTACCGGCAGAGGAGACCCAAGGGAAGGTCCCAGAGCCCTTGAGTCAGACATAGGGATGGAGGCCTCTTCTGGGTCAGAGCCACCGCCTCCACAATGCCACTTTCTGACCCTCTCCCGAGAGGTCTCCTCACTCTGGGACGACTCACAGTCTCAGTGCGACTTTGTGCATGCTTTTCTTTGTCCCTCTGTGGCAATTGTGTTTAAATAAACTTCAACCGTAGTACACATCTCGCTCAGGCATTCTGCCTCTTCTACTCCAAGGCCGAGTTTCCCATCCCTTATTGCATTCCAGGCATTTGCCGGGCCCTGCTCTCCTCCCTCCACAGTCATTACTCTTTGTTTTTGTCTCCAATAGTTTGTTTTAATTCACTTTACATCCCGATCATAGCACCCCCTCCCTCCTCTCCTCCCGGTTCCACCCTTACACATTCCTCACCCCATCGGCCCCTCCCCTTGGGCACCCCTACCTTGAACAGCTAGTCCCAGCTGGAGTCTAGGTAGGGGGAAGGGATCCAAAGGCAGGCAGCACAGTCAGAGATGGACCCCAGCCCGGCTCCAGTTGTTAGGGGTCCCACCCAAAGACCAGGGAGGCCATTCAAGTGCTTTTCTCCTTTTATTTCTTCTTCCTGTCCACTCGATGGTTTCATGGAACCTGCCTCAACTATCTTCAGTGGGTGAGGTAGTGAATACGCATTTGTACTGTTCCCTGAGATACGTAACGATTGAAGCAGAAGAGAAATGTGTTTGAAAACAGCACGCCAAAAAGAACTGAAGGGGAAAAAAAGCAAGCTCAACAGGCGGGGAACTAGCAGGACTAGCAGGGAAGAACCCACACTTAATGACGAGTGGGAGGTCCAGATGAAGCAGGGGGTGGAGGCGGTCATTGACTTAGTCTCCAGCTCATACCAAAGAGCAAGCAGGTAAGATCCTTCCCCACTTTCTCTGAGTCCCACTTTACACTAATTCAATACTTCCTATCCTGCCTCGCTTATTTTAGCCATCATGTCCTGAGATCAAAAACATTCCTATTTGTGAAGTCTTCCTAACTTACCTGTGAAAAACGTGACCACCTTCACGTTTTGTCCAGGACAGGCTGGTTTATGCCCATCCAGTTACCAGACTCACTCATCCACGAAAGCATCCCTAGGTCTTAGGGTTTCTATTGCTGGGATGAAACACCATGACCAGAAAGCAAGTTGTGGAGAAAAGGGTTGATTTGCCTTACACTGCCACAGCACTGTTCATCATGAAAAAAAGTCAAGACAGGAGCTCAAACAGGACAGGAACCTGGAGGCAGGAGCTGATGCAGAGGCCGTGGGGGCATGCTGCTTCCTGGCTTGCTTCTTCTGACTTGCTCAGCCTGCTTTATAGAACCCAGGACCACCAGACCAGGGACGGCACCACCCACAATGGACCTTCCCCCACTGATCATTAATTGAGAAAATTAATGATCATCTGGATCTCATGGAGATATTTCCTCAACTGAGGAATCTAGATTGTGTCAAGTTGACACAAAACCAGCCAGTACACCCTACCTAACCATGAGTTCTAGGATCAAACTTAGGGTACTCTACTTAGAGGTTGAATATATGAGCAAACAACCACAGTGTTTTATGCATCAACTCCCAAACCCTACAGAGTGATAGTGGATTGGGTGATGGCCCCATGGATAAAGCACTTACTGCAGGAGTATGAGGCACAGAGCTCAGATCCGGAGAATCAGATCTGGGACTCTGCATCTGCAATCCCAGTGTGCCTACAATGAGCAGTAGGCAAAGGCTTGAGACTGCAGATTTCTCGCAAACCAACTGGTGTACATGGTGCTGAACAACAATAAACCCTGCTTCAAACAAAGTACAAGATGAGGGTAGACACCCAAGGTTATCTTCTGACACCACATGCAACCAAGGCATGCATTTGCCTATGTGAGTTCAACACACACACACACACACACACACACACACACGGGGTGGGGGTGGGGCTGGGGGGGAATGGTAGCAAAACAGCCATGTTATGACAAACAAGATCTTTGTGCTTAACAAATGGCTTGTGTTACAGGAATCAATAATGATCACTGCTGTGCTAAAGATTCTGGATTCCAATCCAATTATCAACTCACTTTCCCCTTTTAGCAGTTAACTTATGAGCAACCATACCCTCTGACTATATTTACTCTCTTTTAAGAAACTAAATTGCTAAGAAATAGGAGTATAACACATTTCAAAGTTTCTGAAAACCTTCTAAATAATTCTCCTTTTTCTCCTCATTTTGTCTTCCATTAGTATACACTTGTCTGTGATCTTTGTAAAATTACAACTACACATAACCTCTCCGTGGCCACAATAGTTGGTGCTGTGGGAAGTCCAGTCCTCTCTATAATGATAGAGTTGCAATTGACTATCGAGCCCCTAAAATAGTCTATGAACATATGACTAGACTCTTCTTCCAAAATGATGTCACTTCTACACCGCTCCTTGCAACCATGTAATCATGGATGTTATTTAAAGGTAAGATGCTGCTCTTCGGTCTCTGCTCTCCAGTCTCCCCTACCACCCAACATGGCTTCCCTCGGGGCAGATGTGCTCCCCATTGCTATATTTCCAGGCAATTACATCCTTTTATGTTCCATGGAAAAGGTATGTTAAAGTTCTCTTCTTGTGATTTGATGTCAAGGCTATTTATTTATTACCCACTCTCAATATTACTATATAAACATATGAGACCATAAATAATATCCTCACCTTCCCAGTTGATTTTTCTAAAACAGCAAAGTGTCAGCATTGGCCCTTTTGTTTTCTGCTCCTTAATATTTTATAGTTTGAAATTTATGTTCTCTTCCATACCTTTGATTTTTCTATAAAATCTCCTTGACTGAGGCACTTCTCAAAGTATTGCTAATCCCTATACAGTTTCCTGACAAGTGAAACTGTCACCTTCTATAGTGATAGAGGAGCCTGATGATCAGCCCCCCCCCTTGGTCTCTCCCTCTTACATGGAACTGGTTGTTTGGAATACCCCTCCTTGCCTTTTCCAATGTTATCTACTTCAAATGGAAAGGGACTGAAGCAGCATCTCTGTCCTTGAGATTTTGAGTTCCCACAAGGACTTTGAAGTTAGTAGAGACAGAGCCCATATTTATACTCAACGAAGGTTACATAGCTAAAGCATTCACTTCTCCAGGCTCACATTTGACAATAGTTCATAAATCAAGGCTTGCACTGGTGAAGAGGAGTTTAGAAATATGAGCAGCTTCCATATTCTGGAGACACGGAGGAAGTCTCTTCTTGAAGATACTGGGGAATGCCTCGGTCTTGCTATAATATTCAAACCCACTGCCTCTTTGCTTTTCCTGCGATTTTCAATGAAATTTAAACTTCCATTAAGAATTTGGAAAGTGCCAGGTGGTGGTGGCACACGCCTTTAATCCCAGCGCTTGGGAGGCAGAGGCAGGCGGATTTCTGAGTTTGAGGTCAGACTGGCCTACAGAGTGAGTTCCAGGACAGCCAGGGCTACACAGAGAAACCCTGTCTCGAAAAAACAAACAGACAAACAAACAAAAAACAAAAAAACAAAAACAAAAACAAAAAAGAATTTGGAAAGTGCTGGGGTGGGAAGATGGTCCATGAGTATCTGTCTTCAAAAGACAAAGACAGTGAAAGTGAAAGAAATAAGATGTTTTTAGTATTTCCCGTTATGTCAACCAAAGATTATGTGAGAGCAAGAGGAAATAAGGTATTTTTATAAAAATTGGTTAAAATTTTACATGTGAGTTCCAACCTGTGATTAAAATTTTCTGAGCCAGACAGAAAATTGAATGCAGACAAGGAACTGCACTCAGCGACAGTGACATTTCCTGACAGAGCAATTCTTTGCATATCAGCAGCGCTAATTATATTCAATCTGACAGCCATGGTTTAACCCATTCACCAGAGGAAAATGCTTCTTATAAGGCCAGTAATCTAAGCATTCATTTAAATGCCAATCCAGCTTCAGAACATGTAGTTAAAATGTACAATTAATACATTCAGTGGCTAATGCGTGAATGATAAACATGCATCAGTTCCTTTGAATGGTAAGTGTGCATGCATGCATCTGAAAGCCTGGAGTATTTCACTAGAGGCTACATACAGAAGCACATGAAACAATACAGGTATCCTTTCAGATACCTTACAGGTTTAGATGTAAAGGTAAGTCTAGCCACGTACAGTGGCATAGGCTCTTCTGTTGCCGAGGCAGCAAAATTGCTGTTTCAAGGCCAGCCTCGGCAGTCTGACTAGATCATGACTCTAACCAAGAGACAGAAAAGAGAAGTAAGCCTATTTCCTAAGTAGCAATATGTTACTAATCTCAGCCAGTATATATGCTCTCCAAAATGGGTAATTTTCAGTTCTTAGTATCGTGTCTACTGAATACTTAGTTCACTGGAAGCCTAGCTCTCACCCTAAGGCTTTCCCTTGCCAAAGGATGAGACCCATGCAGACTTTTGCCCTCCATCTTTCACCTGGACAAGGACATCTTTCCAGGACAAACTCCAGCTCACTGACAGCAGGGAGGGAGATGAAGGAGATTCTCAGCTGCTCCAGAGGGTGATAAACAAAAAGCTAACGTACAGTGTGAGTGTATCTGTTGCCAATACCACAAAAAGGTACTTAGTTAAACACGGTGTACAAAATGATTCCTTTACTTGTTGGTTGAAAGAACCACCTACTGTCTAGGTAACCCATTCCTATGTATTTGTGAGTAGAGCCCACACACTATAATAGTCACTGTGCTTTTCAGACCTTGGGGACAAAAGGCACTGGGACCTATGTGTCTCCGAGTTTCCGCTCCCCATTTGGTCTTCTGCCTTTGAAACAAATAGGAAAGGCTGCTGTCATGCTTTGAACTCCTTGTAATCCATTAAATTCTTTATAGCCACTTCTGCTCAAGTTTGTTTGAACTTTGTGAAGCCTTGATTAGACTCAGATTTCAAGCATTCCAGTTTTCAAGTGCGCCCCCATCAATCTTGCCTTTCTAGCATTGTTAGTACCAGTGAGAGAACTTGAGGGCATTTTTAAGACACATCTTGCCGGATGTTGCCTTCTGTTGTGGCATATTAAAATGAGTCCCTCGGGGGCCCCGTGTGATGATGTCACCAGGAACGGCACTTGATGTCGAGACTAACAACCTGAGTTCAATCCCCATGATGGTGGAAAGAAAGAACCGACTTCACACAGTTGTCATCTGGGCTCCACTGTGTGCACTCACTAAACCACCCTCCTTTTTAAGGGTCTCTTGTGCTGTGCTACTTCTGGTGGGCCACTGCTGCAACCTTTTATAGAGTTTAGTAACATGAGTGTCAGGGGAAAGTGTCTATAGTATCTTAGCAAAGCAATTATATTCAACGACAGCAAAACTAATATTTCTCTTGGGTTGAGTGATCACTATTAGATTTTATTTCAGCATCAGTTAGGATCAGCCAGTTAGCTCTGTGCCTACAATATCTAGAAAGTTAAGGTCATATATTTCATGAGTGACATGGGGTGGCACCCTGAGATTCCTCACTGATAAATGTGAGTAGCCCAATAAAAGTGGTAACTAGGAAGACATTCCCCATCCAAATCTCATGGTTAACTAGGCATCAGAAAGCTGCAGGACTAGAAGACTATAAATAACAATATCCCATATTGTTACTGAGAATGAACTTGGAAAACTTCCAGAAGACTAATTTTTCCATATAAATTTTCCATCTTCATTTTCAGGTGTCTAAAGTTAGGCTAGAAGACCTTAATGTCCAAATGATGGAATTTGGGTGTTACTTCTTGCTGTTTGACCATATTATTCTGTCACTGTCCTGAGCTAGCATGCTTCTTTTTTTTTTAATTGAGTATAATCTTCATTTACATTTCAAATGGTAAAACCTTTCAGGTTTTCTTCTCCCTGAAAACCGCCAACCCCTCCTCCCACCCCCTGCCTCCAAGTATATGCCCCTCCACCCACTCCCCCACTCTCCAACTCCCCCATTCCCCCCCACTCGATTTCTCTTTGTTGGGGCATCTTTATTTTTTAATGTGGGCACACGTACAAAATCAGATTTATTTTATTGTAGTTTTTTTTAAGCATCTTTTTTTTAAATTTTATTTTCTATATTCTTTGTTTACATTTCAAACAGTTCCCCCCTCACCATGTGTCCCATAAGTCCTCCCCCCCACCCCCGCGCATTCCCCAATCACCCCTCAACCCTTTCTCTGTTCTGGTACTCTCCTGCAAGGCTAGAACCAGTCTTTTCTGGACCCGTGTCCTCTCATTCATTCTTCTTGAGAATCTTTTGATTTGATAATTGTGCCTTGAGTATTCAGAGCGTCTGGGCTTATTAATATCCACTTTTCAGTGATTGCATTTCATGTGTATTCTTTTGTGATTGGGTTAACTCACTTAGGATGATAGTTTCCAGATCCAACCATTTGCCTACAAATTGCGTGAATTCATTATTTTTAATTGCTGAGTAGTATTCCATTGTATAAATATACCACATTTTCTGTATCCATTCCTCCTTTGAGGAACATCTGGGATCCTTCCAGCTTCTGGCTATTATAAATAGGCTACTATGAACATAGTGGAACATGTGTCTTTATTGCATGCAGGGTAATCGTCTGGGTATATGCCCAGGAGTGGTATGACAGGGGAATCCTCTGGGTATATGCCCAGGAGTGGTATGACAGGGTCCTTTGGAAGCATCATGCCCAATTTTCTTAGGAACCGCCAGACTGATTTTCAGAGCTGTTGTACCATCTTGTAATCCCACCAACAGTGGAGGAGTATTCTTCTTTCTCCACATCCTTTCCAGCACCTGTTGTCTCTTGAGTTTTTAATCTTAGCCATTCTGACTGGTGTGAGGTGGAATCTCAGGGTTGTTTTGATTTGCATTTCCCTGATGACTAATGATGTTGAACATCTCTTAAGGTGCTTCTCAGCCATCCGAATTTCTTCTGGTGAAAATTCCTTGTTTAGCTCTGTACCCCATTTTTAATAGGGTTATTTGGTTCTTTGGGGTCTAATTTCTTGAGTTCTTTGTATATATTGGATATTAGCCCTCTGTCGGATGTAGAGTTGGTGAAGATCTTTTCCCAAATTGTTGGTTGTCGTTTTGTCCTTCTGACAGAGTCCTTTGCCTTACAGAAACTTTGTAATTTTATGAGGTCCCATTTGTCAATTCTTGATCTTAGAGCATAAGCTATTGGTGTCCTGTTCAGGAACTTTCCCCCTGTGCCTATGTCCTCCAGGGTCTTCCCCAGTTTCTTTTCTATTAGTTTCCATGTGTCTGGCTTTATGTGGAGGTCCTTGATCCACTTGGAGTTGATCTTAAGTACAAGGAGATAAGAATGGATCAATGCGCATTCTTCTGCAAACTGACCTCCAGTTGAACCAACACCATTTGTTGAAAAGGCTATCTTATCAAGTGACCCTAACTCTGTGGATTCCTTTCTGGGTCTTCAATTATATTCCATTGATCTACTTGCTTGTTGCATCTATTTTTTATTTGATATATTCTTTATTTGCATTTCAAAGTATTTCCCATTTCCTGGATACCACCTCCCCAAAAGTCCCATGAGCCCTGTTCCCTTCCCCTGCTCACCAATCCACCCTTTCCTGCTTCCCTGACCTGGTATTCCCCTACACTGCTGCACTGAGCCTTTCCAGGCCCACGGGCCTCTGTGTGGTTGTAGCAGAGGAAGCAAGAGAACATTAATGACCTAACGAGAAACTTGCAAGCAAGTGAAACTCTGCAACCACAAAGGGTGAATAAAGAAAATAAAAGTCAGGAAAACAAACAGATCTGTTGTAAAAATTAATAATACAGCACAAATGAATTCAGAGTAGGATCCTAGAAGCCAACTGGTAAATTTTCTCCTCTCTCCGGCTGAGTTTGTGTGTGGGTTTTTTGTCATGTGTGCATTTGGCTTAATTGGCATTGGATATGAACAAATGAGCCAGTAAGGACAGAGTACACTTTTAGCTTCACACTTTCTGTCGGTGGAAATGCACAGTTCGCTTGCATTGCAAAGATAAACACAAATCACTTCTGCAATAAAGTAGTAAATGAGGGCTCCGAATAGGTGAGTAGGGAATTGAAGAGTAACACTAATTCATTACTAAGAGCCAGTATATAGTGGTAGCCACAATAATTCTATTCATTTATGTGATGTCTTGTGGTATTCACAGATTACTTTCTCATATACTGCTGTATTTTATCCTTGAACCAGTCTTGGAGAAATACCCTAGCAATTATTAATATGTTTTATTTTTGTATGAAACAATAATATAGGCAGAGCTTGAGATGATAAGGTTGGTAAACAGATCCAGATGCTAGGATATTAATTGTTAGTGGACAGACCCTTTAGAAATGTACTATAACATGGCCATATTAATCAGTGGCATAGAGAAATCCCATACACAATCTGAAAGGTCAGCAAATAATAAAGGGGAACATGTGAAAGACTCATGTCTAAAAGAGTTCAAAGGACAAAAGCTCAGAATGAGCATCACTAACGTCTAAAGGAAACACCTATTTGCATCTCTGTTTAAGTATAAATAATTGAAAATGATACAAGAATTGAAGATTGATATTAGCACACAACAAGAAAGTTTCATCAATCACTCAGAAGGCAGAGCAGTTACTTTTCAGAGCTGGATGAGAAAAGTCTCTCCTGGGCTAGGAAGATGGCTCTGTGGACAAGGGCACTTGCTGTGTGGTCATGAGGGCCTGAGTCTGAGTGCCAGCATTCGTGTGAGCGTAGATAGTAACTGCACATGCCCAGAACCCTAGTATGGCACACAGGAGGTCAGAGAAAGATCCTCAGGACTTCCTAGGAAGGCAGCCTATTTCAAAAACTAGTGAACTCTGGTTTTAATGACAGTCCCTTCCCTGTCTCAAGGGATTAAAACAGAGAGTGATAGATGAAGATAACCAGTGCACTTCTGTCTTCCATACATACCCTTAATTATGGATACACATACATGTACATACACATACATAGTAAGATAGATAGATGGATAGATAGATAGATAGATAGATAGATAGATAGAGTAGATAGATAGATAGATAGATAGATAGATAGATAGATAGATAGATAGATAGGTGAATTATTATAAAATAAAATAAAGAGGCTTTATAACACTGGGCAAAGATTCTATGTGCCAACCTGATGCCTCAATTTGAAATATACCTCCTGTTCCACAAATCTTAGTTAAGTTGTCCCAAGCACTGGGACACTGTAGGACATGTTCAGTCCTCCTTGCAAGGTTCAGTGTTCTTTGTAAGTAGAAGGATGCATAGAGAGATCATGGATATATGTGTTGAACTGTGTGTGTGTGTGTGTGTGTGTGTGTGTGTGTGTGTGTATGTGTGTGTGTGTGTTGGGATGCTCACAAGTATAGACAAATATAAAGTTAAAACTATGGGAACTATGGTGGGTGGGACCTGGGAAAGGGGAAAGCCTTTGGAATGTAAACATAGAATATAGAAAATAAAAAAAAAATTTTAAAAAAGTGGGTATAGCTCTCCAGGAGGCCCTGGTGTTCTAATATTGAACTGTTTTAGTATACTTTAAAGTTGTGTTCATGAATGAAGAAGGGTTTAGAGAATACATGAACTATTTATTCAACATCTTGACACTGAATCTTGATACTGTGTTTGGGAGGTCCTCCATGAAGGACCAAAAATGTCTGAAGGCACACCCATACAAATAGAAACATATTTAAAATAAAAATCATCAAATAACCAGTGTTGAATCTTGAGGGGGAAGACATTTTTGAGGGTTTCATTGAACCCCAGCTCACACCACACACATCGGGCTCCATGCACTGTATGCTGGAACGACCGGAAAGCAGTGCCTTCCCCTGCACAGACTTGAATTTGAAGGATATAAAATGTGCAAGTGAGAGTTGTGAGATCCGAAACATACAATCCCGACAACCCCAAAACATGCCTGATGTTTAACTCTCAGTTACTTGAATGGAAGAATAGGATAAATAATCTTTTCCTTCCCTCTCTTTCCTGGCGCTTTTTCTTTAAGGAAACTATTCAAGATACTTAGACAGAAGAACTTATGTAAATACCAGATGGCACAGAGGGCTCTGTCTGCCCTGCCTCTGTCTCTGAAACTGCACCATTCTGTCAGTGGTAATAGTTTTCTGCCAGGTTATCGGTGGGACATTTTGTTGCCAAATCCTGATAATTTCTTCCCATATGGATATTCACTTTAATTTATTTGATTTCTCTGGCAGATTTATCTTTACCATATAATCCAGGATACATGCACTGAGCATTTCCAATACTCAGAGTACTATGATAAATACTTACTATAATTATTAGTTTGCAGTAAAAACTTCCTTAAGTCTGAGAATATATGCATTGCATCCTAATTCAATATTTGATATTTTGGACCAAGTCATACTGACATGTTGCTTCATAAGTTCAATTTCTTTTTTTTTTTTTTTGGTGCTCATAACATTTTCCCTATTATTCCCTGTCTTGTTTGTTATTTTTAAATTCCTTGAGAAGTCTATATCTTTGTGCTTGTCCTAGCAACGGTGAACAGATCTCTGTATTTCTCTGGCATTGAAATATATTAATATAAGAGCATTTGATAAATATCAGAATCTTTCTGTATTCCTAATTACTAGAAAATATTTAACAACTAATGAGGCCCCAAACTGTGCGTGTTTCTATAAAATATATAGATAGAAAGGATGTATATCAAACAACTTAAAATAATAATAAATGGTATGGTGCTTTTAATTGTAAATTGGACATAGCTAATTGAATATGAAAGAATTACTTTCTTTTTGTGAGAATTGTATGCATCAGTACTGAGTTCTGTGTTTATTTCATTTCTATGCCTCCCTCTCTCCCTATCAAGTGCTCCCCACTTCCTTTTAAATTCCTGACTTCTTCTTTAATGATTATTCTTACATATTTGTTATAATGGATAGCTTTATATCAATTTGACACAAACTAGCATCACTTTGGAGGACAGACTCTCAATTACAAAAATGTCACCTCTAAGTTGGCCTGTGGGCGAGCCAGTAGTTCATTTTCTTTATTGATGATTGAGGTGGAGGGGTCAGCTCACTATGCACAATGCTGCTTGTGGACTAGTGGTGCAGGGTGCTCAAAGAAATCAGGCTGAGGAAACCTTGAAGAGCAAGCCAGTAAGAAGCACTCCACCTGGGGGGTGGGGGGGACTGGGAAAGGGGAAAGCCTTTGGAATGCAAACAAAGAATATAGAATAAAAATAAATAAATAAAAATGAGAAAAAAGGAAGAAGCACTCTACCATGGTCTCTTCATCCACTCTTGACTGCAGGTCCCTGTCCTGCTTAAGTTTCTGCTTTGACTTCATCAATGGTTGGCTATGATGTGGAAGTGTAAGCTAAAATAAGCCTTCCCTTGCCAAGTTATTTTAGCCATGATATTATCACAATATAAGCCTTAATTAGGGGACACACAAATGTGTATACATCCTGCTGAGTCCATTTAGTGTTGCTAACTATATTCTTACATCTTGTATATACTTAAATATATGGGTGGTTGGTGTTCAAATTAGTAATATAGCATCAACCTAGAACTCTTCAGTGGACGTTCACCAACAGATGTATGAGAGTAGACAAGATGATATATATTTCATATTTTATAGACATTAATATTACCAAGCCATGAGAAGAATTAAATTCTATCACTCACAGCAACATGGCTAAAATGGTGATGCAGGTTATCATGTTGACTAAAATAATTCAAAACTACAAAGACAAATATCATATAGTTTCACTAATTTGCTGAAACTAGTAAGTTAATCTTATAGAAGAATGGAAGAACATAGTGTTCACTATAGGCTACAAATGAAATTTGAAGGACAGATAGAAAGAAGGCCATTAAGGAACACTCATAGATACAGAGAAACAATATACATTATATTTCAAAATGAGAGAGGGAAATCTAGTGAGGTGGTCCAGTAGGTAAAGGCGTTTGATGCCAATTCCTACTACCTGAATTCATTTTATATACTGCACATACTTGAAGGACAGAACTGTCACATAGACGTTGTCTTCTAACTTCCACACATACATGCCTGCACAAGTACACACACACACACACACACACACACACACACACACACACATACACACACACACACACACACACACACACACACACACACACACACACACAAAATGTCATTTCAAAAATGTTTAATGACTGGAAAAGAAGAGCCTGTTTTGTTTTGCCAGCACTTAGTCAAGGATAATGGTTGAAGAGATGGATCTTCTTAATACCCTGGTATGCTTTTTACACACTGTGTTTTGCTGCAATATCCCAATAACTATATGCAGAAATGGTCACAGTAATAATAACTCAGAAATGAATACAATATGTCCAAATTTCCAAGTCCAAATATGTGTGAAGTTTTAATTTGGAGGTGAGTGGTTGCTTAAACCAGAATGGCTTTTTAATTTAGTAAAATTATGTTAACAAGGAGCTGCCGGAAGAATGGAGCTAGTAATGTATATGTATAGTATCAAGTAAGAAAATGAAGAGGATGCTTCACACTTGGGGTCCTTCTGACTGGATCGTGTAACACTCAGAGAAGAAAGAAGTAGCCCATCATAGATACCTAACATTTCAAGTAAAAAATGCTGAGAATTAAAATCAATTGGATTTTATTGCAGGGCTCACTAGACTGGTTCAATTAACTTCAATCTAGAATGGTAGTTGTTACAGTTTTTCATGACTCTTTCCCATGAATGAGTGAAAGACCACACGTTCAGAATGATTGTGAAAAATAAGAGGCTTTGTATCTGCTTGAACAACTCAATGATTGAGTTCATTTATAAGGAGCTATTAAACCCAGAGATTTAATCTGATGGTCATTTTTACTGACAACACATAAAGTAACATTAACAATGCAAGCCAAGTTTATGGTTGACCCCAAATTTTGACTAATGAACCAACCAGTCAGTTATATGACTGAAGCCTGTGTCAAAGCCTGAAAAATGAAGTTAGGAATAAGAAACTGAATCCCAGAACAATAGGAGCAAATAAGTCTGATGGATATATATAGCCTAATATAAAATTGCTGTTGCATGCCTGCAATTAAGTTTTCCTTTGGGGATCTGCCTAACAAATGTAAAGTTGGTCTTCAGTTTCCTCATTGCCAAGTTGCCGTCAATTTTGTTCCTAAAGAAAGGAGGGGACTTTCTGTTATTGAAGTGGTGAGGTGCAGTACAGGGAAGGAAGCATCCTCATTCTCATCTTGCTGGATTACAAAGTAGCTCTCTCTCTTACAGGGGTGCAGGAGAGGCTACATCTAATTATTTATGTAGATAACTATCTTCATAATATCTTTATAATCTCTCCTTTATAATTTTAAAACTGGCCTTAGCTAATTAGAATCAACCGTTCAATAACAAAATGAAGGGCAAAGAACCCAGTGGAAAACTCTTCTTCAAACTCTTTATGTAGAGATACACTGATGATGTTGTCTTGGATTCTAGCCCTGCTCCATAAAATAAATAAATAAGCAAACAAATATCAAAATTCAGGAGTGAAATGGTAGCAAATGTCTCATATTTCCTTTTGAAGTGGGGGAAAAAGAGGTATTTTTAGTGGCCGTTCATTTACTCACATGAGCTATCCTCTGAGATGCCTCAGTGGATACTTGAATCCATGGCTATAACCCAAATCTATGGACACATTTTCACCCTGCACGCCCTGAAGCATACTGCCTTCTCCTAGAGCCCATGAATTTCCATGGTTTATAGCCTGATGCCTTCTTTGCTCTACTGTTCTTAGCACATTGATCATAAAGTAAGGGTTACTTGGCTACATTAGTCAATCTGATAACTTGAAACATAAAGGACGAATAGGTGACAGCCACCCATGTCCCAGGAGAAACAAGGACTAGGCAAGATCGCATTGTGTGAATCTAAATAGCATCTACTTTATACCATACACAGCCACTGAGCATGGAGGCAGATGCTTGTAATCCTGGTACTTGAGGCAAAGGCAAGAGGTTCATTCTAGGTTCAAGGCCAGCCTGATCTATATAACATTTTCCAACAGTACTATGCAGTGAGACCCTTTCTCAAAGAAGGAGCTGTAACAACAAAAGGTTTATAAAGTTTCAATTTCTGGAATGTTCCATTTAATATTCATGGACTTGCATCGTCCACGGGTAGCTGAGACCATTGAAGGTCCAGGATAGAAGAAGGGAGGACTGTTGTATAATCCAGGAATTAAGAAAATACTAAATATTGACTGACCTTAAGTCCCTGTAACTCTTCAGGAATTGTTCTCCCCTTTGTCATGATGAGGGAGTGGGTGTCAAAGAGGGACTGTAGTAACTCTCCCAGTCACACAGGGTGAACAGCGAAACTACCGTGGCCTCATGCCACCAGCCAGCACACAGCATGCGCCAGTCACTGCATTCATCTTCCCTGTCTGCAAGGCTGCTATTTAGGCTCTACTCAAACACTGTATTTGCAATAGTAAGAAATTGCAGTTGTACCTAAAATTGACTCTCTAAATGGATAGAATAAAATGGGTTTTTTCTTCCATTTAAATTCCCACAGATTTCAGATATTTAGAGGAAAAGAAAGTAGATTGTCAGACAATGACTGCTACAAGGAGTTCGAAAATTCTCAGAGAATAATATCACAGGGAATCATATTACAATCTACTGTTCCTCTAATGATGCTTAAGTACACTTTTAGGTTATATGTGGAATGTATGACACACATATACACACGTATTTTTGAAACCAAAAACTAATTTATAGTATTCATAAAATTATATATGTATGAGTTATATTTTATTGTATATAGACTACATTATAATGTGGATGTTATATTATATGGTTGTATTAGTACATATACATAAAATGTTATAAGATGCAAACTCTAATGAAAGCACAGTCCCTGCATTTGTGGCATATGTGGGCATCAAACATTTAAAGTTATTGAAATTTAAAAATACTTGAGTCTTCTTGTTACAAAGGATGTTCAAGCTACCTTATCATTTACTCTCTTACACTAATTTTCTAACGTTTAAAGATGTCTATTCAGAGCCGAGCACAGCAGCATACACCTGTCGGGACAGCTTCCCAGGAGCCTGACGCAGAAGCCTAAGTTGAGCTCACAGCTTTAAGACAGACTTGGGCAACAGGAAGAAGGCATCTTAAAAATAAATAAATAAATAAATAAATAAATAAATAAATAAATGAATGAATAAATAAATAAATAAGGAAAGAAAAGAAAGAACGGAAGGAAGGAAGGAAGGAAGGAAGGAAGGAAGGAAGGAAGGAAGGAAGAAAAGTTCTCTAGAATAAACCCATTTTTCAGCCCCAACTGCTAAACTGAGATTTATTGGCAGATGACAGCTGCTGAGCAAGGAACATATCTCTGCTTTGGGCAGGTGTGGTCAGAGGAAGGATGCTCATGCTGCAGTGGGCAGTGTCATGTCTGTGCATACAAGGGCATCACAACCTGGGTTTGGTGGGTTCTTTTAAAGAAAGAAAGACATGGAGTTCGGAGGACGACATGTTGGGCGTGGAGTTGGAGGAGGAACGTGGGGATGGTTCTGGTCACATTTCATTGTGCACATGTATGAAACTCACAAAGAATAAATTAGTATATACAAGGTAAAATAAAACAATCCACTGGAAAATTAGGGTGTATCTGGCAATTTTGCTTTGAAAACTAGTTAATTATGAAATGGATAGATTTATTTTCTGTTATAAAAACCAAATTTAAGTTCCAACGGGCGTATCTGTACCTGCTTTGGGTGTTCAAAGGGGTTTGAATTTAAAGGCTCTATAAATCTAGTTCTCCTGAGGAGAGAGGCCATGTTTTCCTTGTCTGGGCTGTGATGTCATTTCTCATGTGAACAGCACTAGCTGATGGGAGAATGGCCCATTCTTCCTATGTGTTGTAGATATCGATTGTTTTCTTTTAAAAAAAAATGGAAGGTTATGGCTTCTGCTGACTCCATAGAAGAGATTCTGCTGAGAATGGAAACTCATTTCCAGTAGCTTACAGTTGAAAACAAAACTCTAAGCAGTGAAGTTGTTAGGTCTGTATAAGTAAAATTGAAGTGTAGCTCAGAGGGAGGAAAATTTGTGGATCTTTTTTGGGTTACATAAGCACTTTTATGGCTTTCCCATAGCATAAAATGAAAGCTCACGTTTCTATTCTCAGCTTAAATAACTGTCTCTTCACTTTGAAGTTTAAGACACAAGGAACAAGCATCTAATAGAAAAACGTTATTGTGTAATGTAAATTGTAGTTACATATTACAAACATTAAAAATAATCTATTTTTCCACCCCTAAAGGACAGTATTCGAGAGTAAAAATATAGCTCCCTCTTTAAATAATTAAACTCACTTAAATCCTATGAGAGATTTTCTTGCTAAAGATAACTTAGTTGAGTCATTTTTTTCTTGATCCTGAATGTCCCATGTGTTGATGCATAGGGAAATTATAAAATGTCATGGTTATAACTGTTCTTTGGAAAACTGTAGCTACTCTGGGCTCAGATTAACTACAACGTTGTCATCAGCCGCCACCCTATTCCTCCACTTTACCTAAACCAAAATAACATAGGCAAGATTGGTTTACTCACTAAAAAAAAAAATACCATCTCTCTGCCTGTGGTCCAAATAACCTAAGTATTTTTAGAATGTAACAACTTACAAATAAAAATGACTAGCAGAAGTATCAGGAACCTAACACAGAGGAATGTAGAAAAGTACAAAGGAAAGAAACTTACTTTAGCTGAGAATTTGCTGCATGTATGCAAAAATGTATACACTATCCGTTTTTCACATTCAAATAACCCTGAGATTGACACTTCTGAAGCACCTCCTTCATACAGAAGGAGCCCAGGAAGAAGACGGACAGCCCAGGACAATTTGACTGTGAAGCTCAGTCTAAGCTTTCATCTATTTAGTCTTTCTTGACTATGAAGATGCTTCATCTGTGTGGGTCAGCGTCTGCCCCATACTCAGGAGGCAAAACACCGTGAGGAGCTTGACAGTGCTTATCCCAAGTCGCTGCAGGGCGGGTGCTGGGCTTCCCGGAAGAGCTGGAATACCGCTAGGGCGCGGGAAAGCACAGTCTGAGATGTGGGAAACTGGTTCAGGGGTCCCCAGGCCTCCGAGACTGGGGCCATGGGGTTCTCTGACTCTTGGACATCGAGGTACCCCTGGGAGTCACAGAAGAGCGGAGAAAACTGTTTCTCAGCTTGGCTTCAGTTGTGGCTAGACTCGGCCTTCTGCAGGAGGCTGAGGCCGCAGCTGGGTAGTTGAATGCCTTCTCCGTAGCCAACCTTCTCAGATCTTGATGAAAGGCAGTCTATGGTTCTAAACTGTTTATCGACTGTTCATCATGGAAAATGGATGTGTATCATACCTTGCCAACTACCCAGGGTACAAGATTAAATATCTTTGCAGGGAGAAATGTCTGGGTAAGGGAGATTTCTGGCTGAACCCTCAGGGCATCTAGGTACCTCATTAGCATGGAGAACTCTGCTCTGGATCTAGGTGACCACAGATCGTGTTTCCTCATGTGAATAGTGTGGCATATGTTCCAGGCCACACTGGCTGGAGCAGGGAGGTGCCGAACTTTTGGGTGTGTGTCCACCAAGCCTCTGGGTCTCAACCTGCTCTATCTTTCCAAGATTTCTCGAAGTATTTTACCATCCCACACATCTATATTAAGAAATCATAATGAAGAATAAAGCAGTATTTTTTTTTCTCCTGGGTTCTATAAGTTTACGTGCATGGTTGCCATCTAAGGAGATACATGCAAATCCATGGAAGTCCAGGATATGGTAGAGGGTTCCTTTAGCTAGTTCTTAGAAATATTGGGACACTGTACTATATCAAATCAAAGAATTACTTCTTTGTGGCACGTGTTAACAACTTGTGTGTCTACTTATTCTCAAAATTAAACTTGTTCTCTTCAGTTATTACAACCAAGTTCATGTGCTCTCCACACAAAAGCCAATAGTTTGGAGATGAAGCTGGTAGGAGGGAAAAATGGTTTATTCAAAGACAGGTATGCAGAAAAGAATCTTTGTAGCTCGAGTGCTCTCTCTATGTGTCCTTCCCCCCCCCACCCCCGCCTCATTCTCTTCTTCCCTCTCTCCCTCCCTCTCTTCTAAATCACATATTACAATCACCCTCAGCCTTCTTTGGCTAGTTCTTAGAAATATTGGGACACTGTACTATATCTCTGCAAGGTAAAATTCACAGCAAAGTATTTCTTGTGTTAATTGATACAATGTAAGAATAAGGAAGGACATTATTTGTTCCGAGTCATTTAGAGTTAACTTTATAATCATATAACTGCTATTTTTACTTTAAAAAAAATAACAAGAAAAGAAAAAGAAGAGACAAACTGGAGAATGGTTTTCTCCTTGGTGTTTTAAGAGAATCTATCATCACCTTGAGTGGAGTCAATAGGAAAACAGCAGCAACAACAAAATGCCTTTACTTAAGTTCTAGTGTTTGTATTGATTACTTTTCTATTACTGTGATAAAACACCATGAACAAGACAAGTTACAGAAGAGTTTACTTGGGCTGTAATCGCAGCGGGTTGAGTCCTTGGCAGCACATGGTCGGCAGGATGGCAGGAAAAGGAACCTGAAAGCTAAGGTCTTCCATTAGCAAGCATAAAGCAGAGGGAGAAGACTGTAGGTGAAGCCCCGCCCCTTGCAGAGTCATACTTCCTCCCACAAAGCCACACCTCCTAAGGTCCCGGCCTCCTACCTGCCCACCCCCACAACAAGCGTCACCAATTACGTATAAAGTGTTCAAACATCTAAGCCTGTGGTAGACATTCTTATTCAAGCCACTATAGTGCTCCTTCTATGTAGACTGTTTTACCTTGTTCCCTTTTTTTTAATGTTTTTTATTTTCCTAACACTAATTTCTTTTTTTTTCTTTTTTTTTTCTATATTCTATGTTTACATTCCAAAGGCTTTCCCCTTTCCCAGTTCCCACCCACCATAGTTCCCATAGTTCCTCTCCCCCCCATCTGTTCCCCAATAATTCCCCCTCCCCCCTCGGTTTCTTTACTAAACTGGATGCAATCTTTACAGGCCCAGGGTCCTCTCCTTTCTTCTTCTTGGGAATCATTTGACTTGCTATTTGTGTCTTGAGTATTTAGGGCTTCTGGGCTCATTAATATCCACTTATCAGTGATTGCATTTCATGTGCATTCTTTTGTGATTGGGTTAATTCACTCAGGATGATATTTTCCAGGTCTAACCATTTACCTACAAATTGCATGAATTCATTATTTTTAATTGCTGAGTAGTATTCCATTGTATAAATGTACCACATTTTCTGTATCCATTCCTCCTTTGAGGGATATTTGGGCTCCTTCGAATTTCTGGCTATTATAAACAAGGCTGCTATAAACATAGTGGAGCATGTGTCCTTATTGCATGCAGGGGAATCCTCTGGGTATATGCCCAGGAGTGGTATGCCAGGGTCCTCTGGAAGTGACATGCCCAATTTTCTGAGGAACCGCCAAACTGATTTCCAGAGCGGTTTTACCATTTTGCAATCCCACCAACAGTGGAGGAGTGTTCCTCTTTCTCCACATCCTCGCCAGCACTTGTTGTCTCTTGAGTTTTTAATCTTAGCCATTCTGACTGGTGTGAGGTGGAATCTCAGGGTTTTTTTGATTTGCATTTCCCTGATGACTAATGATGTTGAACATCTCTTAACGTGTTTCTCGGCCATCCGAATTTCTTCTGGTGAAAATTCTTTGTTTAGCTCTGTGCCCCATTTTTTGATAGGGTTATTTGTTTCTTTGCGGTCTAACTTCTTGAGTTCTTTGTATATATTGGATATTAGCCCTCTGTCGGATGTGGAGTTGGTGAAGATCTTTTCCCACTTTGTTGGTTGCCGTTTTGTCCTTCTGACAGTGTCCTTTGCTTTGCAGAAACTTTGTAATTTTATGAGGTCCCATTTGTCGATTCTTGATCTTAGAGCATAAGCTATTGGTGTTCTGTTCAGGAACTTTTCCCCTGTGCCCAAGTCCTCCAGGGTCTTCCCAAGTTTCTTTTCTAATAGTTTCAGTGTGTCTGGTTTTATGTGGAGGTCCTTGATCCACTTGGAGTTGATCTTGGTGCAAAGAGATAAGATTGGATCAATTCGCATTCTTCTGCATGTTGACTTCCAGTTGAACCAGCACCATTTGTTAAAAAGGCTATCTTTATTCCACCGGATGGTTGTGGCTCCTTTATCAAAGATCAAGTGACCATAAGTCTGTGGGTTAACCTCTGGGTCTTCAATCCTGTTCCATTGATCTGCTTGCCTGTTGCTATACCAATACCATGCAGTTTTTAACACAATTGCTCTGTAGTACTGCTTGAGGTCAGGGATATTGATTCCCCCAGAAGTCCTTTTATTGTTAAGAATAGTTTTAGCTATCCTGGGTTTTTTGTTGCTCCAGATGAATTTGAGAATTGCTCTTTCTAGATCAATGAAGAATTGAGTTGGGATTTTGATGGGGATCGCATTGAATCTGTATATTGCTTTTGGCAAGATGGCCATTTTTACTATATTGATCCTGCCAATCCAGGAGCAAGAAATATTTTTCCATCTTCTGAGGTCTTCTTCGATTTCTTTCTTCAAGGACATGAAGTTCCTGTTGTACAGATCTTTCGCTTGTTTGGTTAGAGTTACGCCAAGATATTTTATGTTGTTTGTGGCTATTGTGAAGGGTGTTATTTCCCTAATTTCTTTCTCTGCCTGCTTGTCCTTTGAGTACAAGAAGGCCACTGACTTGCTTGAGTTAATTTTATAACCTGCCACTTTGCTGAAGTTGTTTATCAGCTGTAGAAGTTCTCTGGTGGAGTTTTTTGGGTCGCTTAGGTAAACTATCATATCGTCTGCAAATAATGATAGTTTCACTTCTTCCTTTCCAATTTGTATCCCTTTGACTTCCTTATGTTGTCTAATTGCTCTTGCTAGAACTTCAAGTACTATATTGAAAAGATATGGAGAGAGAGGGCAGCCTTGTCTAGTCCCTGATTTTAGTGGGATTGCTTCAAGCTTCTCTCCATTTATTTTGATGTTGGCTACTGGTTTGCTGTAGATTGCTTTTACTATGTTTAGGTATGGGCCTTGAATTCCTGCTCTTTCCAAGACTTTTAGCATGAAAGGATGCTGAATTTTGTCGAATGCTTTTTCAGCATCTAATGAGATGACCATGTGGTTTTTTTCTTTCAGTTTGTTTATGTAGTGGATTACATTGATAGATTTCCGTATATTGAACCATCCCTGCATCCCTGGGATGAAGCCTACTTGATCATGGTGGATGATCGTTTTGATGTGCTCTTGGATTCGGTTAGCAAGAATTTTATTTAGTATTTTTGCATCTATATTCATAAGAGAAATTGGCCTGTAGTTCTCTTTCTTTGTTGGATCTTTTTGTGGTTTAGGTATTAGCGTAATTGTGGCTTCGAAGAATGAGTTGGGCAGTGTCCCTTCTGTCTCTATTTTGTGGAATAGTTTGGAGAGTATTGGTGTTAAGTCTTCTTTGAAGGTCTGGTAGAATTCTGCACTAAAACCATCTGGTCCCATACTTTTTTTGGTTGGGAGGCTTTCTATAACCCCTTCTATTTCTTTACGGGTTATGGGACTATTTAGCTGATCTACTTGATGCTGATTTAATTTTGGTATTTGATATCTGTCTAGGAAATTGTCCATTTCCTCCAGGTTCTCCAGTTGTTTTGAGTATAGACCTTTGTAGTAGGATCTGATGATGTTTTGAATTTCCTCAGTTTCTGTTGTTATGTCTCCCTTTTCATTTCTAATTTTGTTAATTTGTATACTGTCTCTGTGTCCTTTGGTTAGTCTGGCTAAGGGTTTGTCTATCTTGTTGATTTTCTCAAAGAACCAGCTCCTGGTCTTGTTGATTCTTTGTATGGTTCTCTTTGTTTCTATTTGATTGATTTCAGCCCTGAGTTTGATGATTTCTTGTCTTCTACTCCTCCTGGGTGAATTAACTTGTTTTTCTTCCAGGGCTTTAAGGTGTGCCATTAAGCTGCTAGTATATGCTCTCTCCAGTTTCTTTTTGGATGCACTTAGAGCTATGAGTTTTCCTCTTAGCACTGCTTTCATTGTGTCCCATAGATTTGGGTAGGTTGTACCTTCATTTTCATTGAATTCTAAAAAGTCTTTGATTTCTTTTTTTATTTCTTCCTTGACCAAGGTGTCATTGAGTAGAGTATTGTTCAGTTTCCATGTGTATATGGGCTTTCTGTTGTTTTTGTTGCTATTGAAGACCACTCTTACTCCATGGTGATCTGATATGAGGCATGGGATTAGCTCGATCTTCTTGTATTTGTTGACATCTGTCTTGTGACCAATTATATGGTCTATTTTGGAGAAGGTCCCATGTGGAGCTGAGAAAAAGGTATATTCTTTAGCTTTAGGATGAAATGTTCTATATATATCTGTTAAATCCAATTGGTCCAGAGTTTCAATTAGTTTCACTGTGTCCCTGTTTAGTTTCTGCTTTCCTGATCGGTCCATTGAGGAGAGTGGAGTGTTGAAGTCACCCACAATTATTGTGTTAGTTGTAATGTGTGCTTTAAGCTTTAGTAAGGTTTCTTTTACGAATGAGGCTGCCCTTGCATTTGGAGCATAGATGTTCAGTATTGAGAGCTCTTCTTGGTGGATTTTTCCTTTGGCCAGCAAGAAGTGACCTTCTGAGTCTCTTTTGATGATTTTAGGTTGGAAGTCAATTTTATCTGATATTAGAATGGCTACTCCAGCTTGTTTCCTGAGACCATTTGCTTGTAAAATTGTCTTCCAGCCTTTTACTCTAAGGCAGTGTTTGTCTTTGACACTGAGATGTGTTTCCTGTATGCAGCAGAATGTAGGGTCCTGTTTCCGTATCCAGTCTGTTAATCTATGTCTTTTTATTGGGGAATTGAGTCCATTGATGTTAAGAGATATTAAGGAATAGTAATTATTTCCTCCAGACATTTTTGAAATTATATTTATTTATTTTATTTATTTTTTATATTCGAGAGGTTACCTTCTTTTGGGTTTGATGAGAGGAGGTTTCTATCTTGCTTCTTCCCGGGTGTAGTTTCCGTCCTTGTCTTGGTGTTTTCCCCCTATTATCCTTTGAAGGGCTGGATTTGTGGAAAGATATCGTGCAAATTTGGTTTTGTCATGGAATACCTTGATGTCTCCATCTATGGTGATTGAGAGCTTTGCTGGGTAAAGTAGTTTTGGCTGAAGTTTGTGTTCTCTTAGAGTTTGCATGATATCTGCCCAGGATCTTCTAGCTTTCATGGTCTCAGGTGAGAAGTCTGGTGTTATTCTGATAGGTCTTCCTTTATAAGTTACTTGGCCTTTTTCTCTTGCTGCCTTTAATATTCTTTCTTTGTTTAGTACATTTGGAGTTTTGATTATTATGTGATGGGATGTATTTCTGTTCTGATCCAGTCTGTTTGGGGTTCTGTATGCTTCTTGTATATTCATGGGCATCTCTCTCTTTAGGTTGGGGAAGTTTTCTTCCATAATTTTGTAGAAGATATTTGCTGGCCCTTTAACTTGTACATCTTCATTCTCATCTATACCTATAATCCTTAGGTTTGGTCTTCTCATTGTGTCCTGGATTTCCTGGATGTTTTGGGTTACAGCCTTTTTGCATTTAGTATTTTCTTT
The DNA here is from genome assembly GCA_964023405.1 of Apodemus agrarius. Taxonomy (NCBI): domain Eukaryota; kingdom Metazoa; phylum Chordata; class Mammalia; order Rodentia; family Muridae; genus Apodemus; species Apodemus agrarius. The sequence continues at coordinate 11,706,756 of OZ030006.1, read as the reverse complement.
GACTGTTGAATCAATGGTTCCTATGGTATCTTCGGCTTCTGATATTCTGTCTTCTATCTCTTGTATTCTATTGTTGATATTTGCATCTATGGCTCCTGATTTCTGGGTCTAACACTAATTTCTTAATTTAATGTTTCTCAAAGTGTGATCCATGTATCAGATTCTTGCTTGCTTAAGTAGTGAATCATCACCAGAAAAATAATTCAAAAACCTTGTTTAGGGCACTTATGAAAATCTAAACTTTATTTTATTAAATTATAATAATTTTCAGTTAGACACATTAATTTCCAATAAATATACAGGCAAATTTTAAAGACAAATATATTGTTAATACAAAACATTTTATCCTTCTCTATTTCTCCCTTTCTCCTTTCTTCCCTTTCCTTCTGTTCCCTTCTTCTCTACTTCTTCTTTCCTTTCCTTTCTTTCTCCTCTCCTGAAATTAGTTCAGTACATGACTTCGTCATATTACTGTACTGTGCAAAAATGGTCATTGAGTCTGAAGAATAGAGTGGAAGGGATTGTTCAATTATATTAAATTTAGATGTTAATTTTTCAGCTCATTCTAGCATTGCATTTTACTAGTTCATTTATCTAAGAAATAAGTCTGTCGTTTTATTATTTTCTTGTGGGTATGATACATAAGGGACATTGAGTTCTTATGGCAGACCTATCAGTAATACTTTTAAAATCCAAAAATGGCATGATGAATTTGTTTTGAAATTTATGGAAAAGTACAAATCAGAAATGAGTTAGGTAAAATGTGTGTCTCAACATCAATTCTCCATACTTTCTACTTTTTTTTCAAATTCAACATCATTTATTAACCTTATTAGCTTTTTTTATTGGATATATTCTATATTTACATTTCATTTCCCTTTTTCTGGTTCCCTGCCCCCAAAAGGTCCCACATGCCCTTTTTCCTCCCCATGTTCCCCCATCCACCCTTTTCCACTTCCCTGTTCTGGTATTCCCCTACACTGATGCTTTGAGCCTTTCCAGAACCAGGGTCCACTCCTTCCTTCTTATTGGACATCATTTGATATGTGGATTGTGCCTTTGGTGTCCCAAGAGTCTAGATTAATATCCACTTATCAGTGAGTGCACACCATGGGTATTCTTTTGAGACTGGGTTACCTCACTTAGTATGATACTCTCCAGCTCCATCCATTTCTCTAAGAATTTCACGATTTCATTGTTTCTAATGGCTGAATGGTACTCCATTGTGTGTGTGTGTGTGTGTGTGTGTGTGTGTGGTATATATATATATATATATATATATATATATATACCAAATTTTTTGTATCCATTCCTCCGTTGAGGAACATCTGGGTTCTTTCCAGCTTCTGGCTATTATAAATAAGGTTGCTGTGAACATAGTGGAGCATGCATCCTTATTGCATGCTGGGGAATCTTTTGGGTATATGCCCAGGAGTGGTATGGCTGGGTCCTCCGGAAGTATCATGTCCAGTTTTCTGAGGAACCACCAGACTGATTTCCAGAGTGGTTGTACCAGCTTGCAATCCCACCAGCAGTGGAGGAGTGTTCCTCTTTCTCCACATCCTCGCCTTTTAAGAGATATAACATTGTTTCAGTATTAAATGCACAATGTATATATATACTTATTTATAAATTTGTAGCTATTTATGTCCTATCATACAACCCTAAAATCTTCCTGTCATGCCTGTCATTTATCCAATCAAGTACATTGTCAACATCTTAATTGCATAGAGACTCCAATAACCATGATAAAATTTTAAAGGTCCAATAATTACAATAAATATATAAATAATTGTATGAACAAACATTTGTCTCACTAAAATGTATCTAGTAGTGTAATCTCTACAAAGTATTGTGGATAATTTCCAGTGAGGCTTCATAGATGCTAAATGTATTTCTTATTTTGGTAGAAATTCTTAATTAGAGAAAGGCAAAGGCAGACCACAATTTTCTCTGTCTCTTTAACAATTGGCTTGTTTATTTTGACTGAAAGGATTTCATCAGTGATTTCATGGGTGTTCGGAAATCTGGTATGACTATACTCATTGTCCTGCAAGAAGCTGCCTCTCAGTTCCAGACTGGGATGCTACAAAGTGCTAAAGTACAACTTAGTCCTCACTGCTGCTGCTGTCCAAGAATGGGGTGAGTGTGGAAAGGTGTTGAGCCTATGCACCGCTCCTGCATGGACAAAGTGATCTTCTTTTGACTTTCATATTTATTCTGATCAAGCCTTCTCTGTCATGCATGCTGGACCCAGGACACAAAGCATCACACGCAGAGGCCAGAAAATCCGTGGTCTACTTAAAATGGCCCAAATACTTAAATGTTCTCTAAGAGAATAGTGTATATACCCAGTGAGACCCTCTTGGAGAAGTTTTCATTAGCAAGCGGTTATCAGTTGGAGACATCTTCTAGGTTAGGGATGGAGACATGCATCCACTTCTTTCAGATTTCAGACCCGCTTAGGTCCATGGACTCAGGCAGGACCTATGCAAGCAGACTCAGTCTCTGTAAGTTCCTATGTGTGCCAGCCTTGTGTCCAGAAGGCCTTGATTCCTATGTGTACTCTATCCCATCTGACTTTTCCAATCTTTCTTCCTCCTCTTCTACAGAGATCGTGAAGCTCAGAAGAGAAGGATTTGATGGAGACATTCTTTTTGGGGTAGAATATTCCAAGGTCTCTTATTCTCTGCATAATATCTAGCTACAGATCTTCGTATTTGTGTCCTGATAAGGGCTGATCAAGACATTAGTGGAGGAGTTTAGCAGAATATTGTTAGGAGCCATTTTACTGCTATTTCTTTAGAAGATGGTAGTATTTGGCTTTCCCATTGGTCCCTGCCCTATCTAGTCTCAGGTTCTTGGCTACCTGAACAATGTTGGGGCTAGCTTTCATCTCAGCGTAGGTCTTAGCTCCAACCTGATATTGGTAGATTAGTCCCATAAGCTTTATGCCAGTATTATACTAGCATATCTTCCAGGTAGTTCACCCACTGGAGACTGAAGAGTCTATAGCTGGGTTGATATCTGTGCCTTTTTCCTTTTGTAGTATGTAGAGTATCTAATGTTTGGCTGTGGATCTGTGCATGTGTTTTCATCTGCTGCCGGGGAGAGCCTCTCTGACAGTGATTATATAGGCTATTGTCTATGAATATAGCAGAACAGCATTAGGAATCATTACCCTTTATTTTTCCAGTCATGTTTGGTTTTATCCTAGGTCTCTCAGCTACCCAGTCTCTGGTTTCTGGCCCTCTGGGTAGTATTGGGGTAGGTTCTCTTTTGTGTCATATGCCTCAAGCTAGACCTGTCATTGTTTAGCCACTCCCACAATTTCTATGCCTCCTTTCCCACAATACATCATGCTGGCAGGACAAATTATAGGTTGAAGGTTTTGTGGCTGGGTTGGAATCTTAACTCTTCCATGGGAAATCTTGCTTAGGAGGTGGCTGGTTCAGGCTTCACATCTCTCATTACTAGGAGTCTTTGCTAGGCTCACACCAATAGGTTCCTGAGAATTTCCATTGCACAATGAAAATTGCCCCCTAAATTGCCTTCAATTCTAGATGTCTTTCCCAGGGCTCTTTCCTTCCATCCTCCCCCAATCTGATCCCTCCTGTTCCTGTCCCCACCAACCCCTAATCCCCCTGAGTAATATATTCTATTTCTCACCACCGCCCGGCTCGATGTTGAACATTTTTTAAGGTGTTTCTCAGCCATCCTAATTTCTTCAGGTGAAAAGTCTTTGTTTAGCTCAGTAGCCCATTTTTTGATAGGGTTACTTGGTTGTATGGAGTCTAACTTCTTGAGTTCTTTGTATACATTGGATATTAGCCCTCTGTCAAATGTAGGGTTGGTGAAAATCTTTTCCCAATTTGTTGGTTGTTGATTTGTCCTTTTGACAGTGTCTTTTGCCTTAATAGAAACTTTGTAATTTTATGAGGTCCCATTTGTCTATTCTTGATCTTAGAGCATAAGCTATTGGTGTTCTGTTCAGGAACTTTCCCCCTGAGCCAATGTCCTCAAGGGTCTTCCCCAGTTTCTTTTCTATTAATTTTAGTGTGTCTTATTTAATGTGGAGGTCCTTGATCCACTTGGAGTTGAGCTTAGTACAAGGAGGTAAGAGTGGATTCTCATTCTTCTGCATGTTGACCTCCAGTTGAGCCAGCACCATGTGTTGAAAAGGCTATCTTTTTTCCACTGGATGTTTTCAGCTCCTTTGTCAAAGATCAATTGGCCATTGAATGTCCTGTATCAAAGGAAATTTTGACAAGTTCCTGATTAGAGAGAAACCATTCCATCTCCAAGGGAAAATACACAGCATAACTGTGCCTTCATAGAATGAACTGGGTAGTATTCCTTTTGTTTCTGTTTAGTGGAATAGTTTGAAGAGTGTTAGTTTTGGTCTTCTTTGAATGTCTGATAGAATTTTACACTAAATCCATCTGGTCCTAGCTTTTTTGGTTGGGAGACTTATTTTTTCTAATTTATTTATTTATTTATCTATTTATTTAAATTTATTTATATTTCAAGTGTTATTCCCTTATCCTGAAACCCCTATCTCAACTCTCCTCCCCCTGCTTCTATGAGGGTGTTCCTCCACACACTCACCCACTCTAGCCTACTGCCCTTGATTCTTCAACATTGGGGCATATATTGAAGCTTCCTAGATCAAGGACCTCTCCTCCCTTTGATGCCTGACAAGGCTGTCATCTGCAACATATGTAGTCAGAGACATGTGTACTCCTTGGTTGGTGGCTTAGTCCCTGGGAGCTCTGGGAGGGGAGGGATCTGGTTCATTAATATTGTTGCTCTTCCTATGTGATTGCAAACCCCTTCAGATCCTTCAGTCCTTTCTCTAACTCCTCCATTGAGGACCCCATACTCAGTGCAATGGTTAGGTGTGAGCATCTGACTCTGTATTTGTAAACCTCTGGCAGGGCCTCTCAGTTAATGACTGCTTTTATTTCTTTAGGGGTTATGGGAATGTTTAGATGGTTTATCTGATCCTGATTTAACTTAGGTGTTTGGTATCTCTCTAAAAAAATGTCAATTTCATCCAGATTTTCCAGTTGTGTTGAGTACAGGTTTTTTAGTGGGCCCTGATGATTTTTTGAATTTCCTTAGTTTCTATTGTTATATGTCCCTTTTCACTTATGATCTTGTTAATTTGGATACTGTCTCTGTGCCCTCTGGCTAGTCTAGCTAAGGCTTTATCTATCTTGCTGATTTTTTTTCAAAGAACCAGCTCCTGGTTTTGTTGATTCTTTGTATAATTCTTTTTGTTTCTACTTGATTGATTTCAGCCCTGAATTTGTTTATTTCCTGCCTCTACTCCTCTCAGGTATATTTGCTGCATTTTATTCTAGAGCTTTCTGTTAGTGTGTGCTCTCTCCAGTTTTGTTTTTGTTTTGTTTTGTTTTGTTTTTGTTTTGAGGGGGCAGTCAGAGGAATGAATTTTCCTCTTTCCTGCTTTCATTGTGTAAAATACCATACCATAAGTTTGGGTATGTTTTACCTTCATTTTCATTAAATTCTAAGTATTTATTTATTTATTTATTTATTTATTTATTCCTTGGCCAAGTTATCATTGAGTAGGGCATTGTTCATTTTCCATATGCATGTGGGCTTTCTGTTGTTTTTCTTGCTATTGAAGACCAGCCTTAGTCTGTGGTGATCTGATAGAATGCATGGGATTATTTCAATCTTATTGTATCTATTGAGGCCTGTTTTGTGACTGATTATATGGTCAGTTTTGGAGAAGGTACCATGAGGTGCTGAGAAGAAGAGTAAAAACTACAATAGATATCTGTTAAATCTATTTGTTCTGTAAATTCTGTTAGTTTCAATGTGTCTCTGTTAATTTATGTTTCCATGATTGATGACAGTGGGGTGTTGAAGACTCTCACTATTATTGTGTGGGGTCCAATGTGTGCTTTGAGCTTTACTAAAGTTTCTTTTATGAATGTGAGTGCCCTTGCATTTGTAGCATAGACGTTCAGAATTGAGAGTTCTTTTTGATATACTTTCTTTTTCATGTATATGAAGTGTCCTTCCATATTCTTTTTGATAACTTTTAGTTGAAAGTTGATTTTATTTGATATTAGAATGACTACTCTAGCTTGTTTCTTGGGACCATTTGCTTGGAAATTGTTTTCCAGCTCTTTACTCTTAGGTAGTGTCTGTCTTTGACACTGAGGTGTTGGGTGTTTCCTGTATGTAGCAAAATGCCGGGTGTGTTAGTCTGTTAGTCTATCTCTTTTTATTGGGTAATTGAAACCATTGATATTAAAAGATATTAAGGAATAGTGATTGTTGCTTTCTGTTATTTTTTATGTTATTTTTATGTTTGTGTGGCTATCTTTTTTGGGGTGTGTTAAAAGAAGATTGATTTCTTACATTTTTAGTATACATTTTCCTTTTTTGTGTTGGAGTTTTCCATCAATTATCCTTTGTAGGACTGGATTTATGGAAAAATATTGTGTAAATTTGTTTTTGTCATGGAATATCTTGATTTCTTCATCTATGTTAATTGAAAGTTTTGTTGGGTATAGTAGCCTGGGCTGGCATTTGTGTTCTCTTAGTGTCTGTATGACATCTGCCCAGGATCTTCTAGCTTTCATAGTCTCTGGTGAAAAGTCAGGTGTAATTATGATAGGTCTGTCCTTATATGTTATTTGATCTTTTATCCTTACTGCTTTTAATATTCTTTCTTTGTGCATTTGATGTTTTGACTATTATGTGACAGGAGGAATTTCTTTTCTGGTCCAGTCTGTTCGGAGTTCTGTAAGCTTCTTGTATATTCATGGGCATCTCTTTCTTTAGGTTAGGGAAATTTTCTTCTGTAATTTTTTTAAAGATATTTACTGGCCCTTCAAGTTGGAAATCTTCACTCTCTTCTATGGCTATTATCCTTAGGTTTGGTCTTCTCAATGTGTCCTAGATTTTCTGTATGTTTTGAGTTAGGAGCTTTTTGCATTTTGTATTTTCTTTGACCTTTGTGTCAATGTTCTCTGTGGTATCTTCTGCACCTGAGATTCTCTCTTCTACCTCTTGTATTCTGTTGATGATGCTTGTATCTATGACTCCTGATGTCTTTTGTAGCTTTTCTATCTCCAGGGTTGTCTCCCTTTGTGATTTCTTTATTGTTTCTATTTCTGTTTTTAGATCCTGGATTGTTTTGTTCAATACCTTCACCTTCTTGGTTGTGTTTTCCTATAATTTTTTAAGAGATTGTTGTGTTTCCTTTTTAAGGGCTTCTACCTGTTAACCTATATTCTCCTATATTTCTTTAAGGGAGTTATTTATGTCCTTCTTAAAGATCTCTATTATCATCATGAGATGTGATTTTAAATTAGAGTCTTGCTTTTTTTTGATGTGTCAGGGTATCCAGGGCTCATTGTGGTGGGAGAACTGGGTTCTAATGATGACAAGTTACCTTGGTTTCTGTTGATTATGTTCTTTCCCTAGCCTCTTGCCATCTGATTATCTCTGGTGTTAGTTGGTATTGCTGTATCTGACTGTGATTTGTCCCTCCTGCAAGCCTGTGTGTCAGTACTCTTGGGAGACCAGTTTGATTGTGGAGAACTGTGGCACAACATCAGCTCCTGGGTGTAGATGGAAACCAGAAGGATCCTGCCCCTGGTTGCTCCTTGGTTCCTGTGTCCTGATGGCTCTGGGTGGGTCCTTCTTGGGCCAGGAATTTGAGCAGAAATGATGGTCTTACCTGTGCTCATAAGTGTGTTGGCACTCCTGGGAGACCAGCTCTCCCTTGGTGATATTTGTGTATGGAGTGCCTTGGCATTGGGTCAGCTCTGGGCACAGACAGATACTGGAAAGCTGTACCTTGTTTTTATATTGGATTATTTGGTTTGTTAATGACTTTTTTTGAGTTCCTTATGTATTTTGGGTTTTAGCCCTTAGTCAGATGACAAGTTGGTGAAGAATTTTTCCCATTCCATAAGCTGTCATTTTGTTCTATTGATAGTGTTGCTTGCCTTACAGAAGCTTTTCAGTTTCATTTGGTTCCATTTATTAAGTGTTGATCTTAGTACCTGCGATACTCGTGTTCTGTTCAGGATATTGTCTCATGTACTAATACATTTAAGACTATTCCTACATTCTCTTTTATCAGGCTTAGTGTATCTGGTTTTATGTTGAGGTCTTTGATTCCGTTGGACTTGAGTTTTGTGCAGGGTGATAGATCTGGATCTATTTGCATTCTTCTACATACTGATACCCAGATTGACCAGCACCATTTGTTGAAGATGCTTTCTTTTTTCTATTGTATAATTCTGCCACTTTTATCAAAAGCCAGGTGCCCACAAGTGTTCGAATTTACTTCTGGGTCTCTGAATAGATTTCATTGATCAACTTGTCTGTTTTTATGCCAATGCCATGTGGTTTTTATTGCTCTAACTTTGTAGTAGAGCTTCAAATTGGGAATGGTGATATCTCCAGAAGTTCTTTTATTATACAGGATTGCTTTATCTAGCCGGCATTTTTTGTTTTTCAGCTTCATATGGAAAAATAAAATATGTTTTTTAATAAGAGAAGAGTATAGGTGAAAGGTTGAGGCCAGGTGCTGTGCAGATCCAACTACTGCCCTAACCTTTGTACTTAATATGGTAGGTGACTCAAAGCAAAAGGAGACATGACAAAAGCTAACACAGCTGTCTCTGCAGGCACTTATGGGATAGAGGAGGGATAAAATAAACTGTGCATCAGAGGAGGAATCACCTACTATCAGTCTTCCTGTCCCTACTGCTTCTAAAGGACAACATTCATCTTGTCCTGATCCAACAGGCTGATCCTGTTGAGATTCTGACCCTTATACCTGCATTTAAATGATTTCTAAATGACTGTCCTTTTATCTCATGCTGTTCTCACTAGACACCACCAACTCCCAAGATACTATGTGCCTCTGGCACTTCAAGAAGGCACTGAAAACTGAAAGGATAATTTGAACAGTGGTTTTTTATTGAATATTATTTATTGCTCATCTAGAAATCCATTAATTTTGGCTCTGTAGAAATTTTTCTCATGGTAAAAATCATCCCATTTTCTTGAGACTGGCTGCTAATCCATAGCAATGATGCCTTCTTTTTAGTTGCTGCCTTCCAATGTAGAAGATCATTTTTAAAGGAGAATTGTTCTCTCTGTTCTTCATCCCATCTCTAAATTATAAACCTTGATATATCCAAAAAATATGTTAAAAGCCCTGGATAAGTAGTTACGTATCCTCTTGGGCTCTGTGATCTCTAATAGCAGAAACCAAATGCATTTACCCAAATGGAGAGAATGTAGCACTTAATAGAGGGAGCACTAAATGTTTAAGTGGGGAAAAAAGGTGTTACAAGAAGAGATTATGCACATGGGAAAACGTTTGAATAATCCCTTCCTTGTGCATTCTGCAGTTTCAATCTTACTTGGTTGGCATTCACAGGTCTAGGAGATAAAGGCCTGTTCCCTGATTGGTGCTAACAGGAGATGGTAGATCCTTTAGAAGCCAGGGCTTGGTGGAAGGCATTTGTTTTCTGGAGTGATTGGATTTGCTCTACCGCTTACTCTCCACTATGATATGCTTCCATGATTCTGAAGCAAGTAGCCAGCCAATCATGGATTAGAACATCTAAAACTATAAGCCAATAAACATTACTACTTTATCAATTAATTATCTCAAGTACTAGTTGTTGAACTGGAAAACTGACTAACACACACTATAGACAAAATCTGTCCAAACTGAATCAAATTCTTATGAGTCAGAGATGTATTCTTAAGTGTTTCAGGGTCCATAAAAGTACATCTTTATGTCTGGAGTGAAAATAATTTCACAGTGATATACAAAAGTGTAGTCACAAAGCAAAGTATTAACAAAGCAATGTACACCAATTTTAAGTTCTCTTTCTCATGAAAACAATTTTTTTTGAAAACTAGAAGTAGCATCTATCTTATATATAGCTGAGAAATGTTTGGTATATACTAAACTATAAACAACCCCTTTAAAAGAATAAGGAAATATAAATATTATAAGAAAAATATAGACAAAACAATATATATTTCATTGAAGGAAAATGTAAATGGATAATGAAAATAAAAGACTATGCTTAATTAGAACCTATGCATTCAGCACAGAGAGGTGCCTACCATAGAGTCTGAAGACCTGTGTTGAGCTGAGGTCCACACAGGTTGGCTTCTGACCTCTATGTGTGCGTTATGACATATGTTCACACATACCACACATAAACACACAACATAAATAAATAAGCATAGTTTTAAGAAATTTTAAAGGAACCTGCTTAACTATGTTAGTAATAAAATAAATGCAAACCAAGACACCAAAGATATGAGCATTTTAACTAGAATGGAAATTTTTAAATGGAAATGAAAGCATGATAAAATCTGTGGATTCGTTATAATTCATGTGCTACTGCCAAGAGTGCTAACTGGCAGAAACAATTTAAAAATATTTTCTTATTTTCATTTGTAATATACTAGAACAGGTGTATACTTCATGATCCAATAATTCTTTTCCATGAAGAAATATGCACAGCTGTGCTAATAGACATATATACATATATAATTGCTTATGATAGTAAAGACCTAGAAAAAACATGACAGCAAGCAGTATTTTTATGGGAATACAACCATATGGATGCTTGCAACTGCATGAATTGTACAGCACCACACTGTATGTATCTCAGACATTATTTGAAGCAAAAAAAAAAAAGCAAAAACAAACAAACAAAAGAAAAAAACAACCAGGAGACTTCCTACAGTGGTAAAATTTTTACTAAGTTCAGAAAAGGATCAGAATTGAATAAAAATACATAGGTAGGAACTAGGTGGAAAATAGAAACACAGATCAATCTTAACTGTGAGCAACAGGACAGCACCAAGGAGGAATGAGCAGAAATTGCAAATTGGGTTAGCAATGTTGTCTAACATTTTTTAAATCACACAGAGCTACACACAAACGTGTGTGTGTGTTTATTCATGTTTATGAAGAATTAATGCACAACTCACCTAAGGAAAACATACATGATAAATATATAAGACTATGCTCAACTAGAGTGATGCTTCCCCATGTAAAGAAAGACCTAAGTTCAATCCACACAGGTAATTCACATGCACATTCAACACACATTGGGATGTGTCCGTGAATAAATAAATATACATTACATATAATTACACATACACACACATATATATATTTAGTATGTGTGAAGTTATATATGTTTACATGTATGTCTGTATACACACACACACACATCATATATATATAATCTTTAAATGCTGTCTTTTTACATTGGGTGGTAACTTCACCTTGTTTGTCTCAGTGTTTTATAACCCCATTCTTCCACCAGGCTAGCAGAAAACATTTTCCTTCTCACAGCTATGGAGACACTCTGGAAGCATGTAAGGGCACCCAAGTGGGTGTTATGCTAAAAGTTGAAATATCCTATTAAAGCCTTGGGTCTTCACTACAGATCTTGCTTTTCATGGTTGTTTATGGTATGTCATTTGAGTGTATTAATAATAATAAGACTGAGGTCTGTAAGAAAATCCTTTTAGAGAATCACTGCTAAGTAAAAAATTATCTAATCCTAGTCTTTTACTGTTATAATTTCTGATTTTGTTCAATTACTTTGTTGCTTTCTTCCAGACAATAGAATACAAAAGTGTTTGTGTTGAGTACCTAGTTATAATAATGAAGAAGCACTAAAATACAATTTTTAAATTTTATATTAAGCAATATTATTGCTGTGTTCTATGGGGCAATTATAGAAAGATTTCTAGCCATGTTATACTCATTCTGTGTTTAAAAATAAAACAAAATGCCTACTTTTTTTCTCTGAGAAAAATATCACTTAGGGAAATTAATTAAAGTTTAACCTATTCACTATGTTTCTTCTCAGACTCATTGTTGTGGATTTTTTTCAGAGTTTGTATTTTTTTAATTAGGTATATTCTTTATTTACACTTCAAATGTTGTCCCTTTTCCTGGTTCCCCCTCCCCCAAAAATCCCATAAGCCATCTCCCCTTCCCCAATCAACCCACCTCTGTTTCCCTGTCCTGGTATTCCTCTACACTACTCGGTATCAAGTCTTTCCAGGACCAAGGGCCTCTCCCCCATTTGGTGTCCAACAAGATCATCCTCTGCTGCTGATGTGTCTGGGGCCATGGGTAACTCCATGTGTACTCTTTGGTCGATGGTTTCGTCCCTGGGAGTTCTGGGAGTACTTGATGACTCATAATATTGTTCTGCCTATGGCACTGCAAACCCTTTCAGCTCCTTGGGTCTTTTCTCTAGCTCCCCCATTGGGGACCCTGTGCTCATTTCAATGGCTGCCTGAGAGTGGCCCCCTCTGTATTTGCCATGCACTGGCAGAGCCTCCCAGGTGATAGCTTGTCTTAGTCAGGGCTTCTATTCCTGCACAAACATCATGACCAAGAAGCAAGTTGGGGAGGAAAGGGTTTATTGAGCTTACACTTCCACACAGCTATTCATTACCAAAGGAAGTCAGGACTGGAACTCAAGCAGGTCAGGAAGCAGGAGCTGATACAGAGGCCATGGAGGGATGTTACTTACTGGCTTGCTTCCCCTGGCTTGCTCAGCCTGCTCTCTTATAGAACCCAAGAATACCAGCCCAGAGATGGTACCACCCACAAGGGGCACTCCCCCACTTGATCACTAATTGAGAAAATGCCCCACAGCTGGATCTCATGGAGGCATTTCCCCAACTGAAGCTCCTTTTCCTATGATAACTCCAGCCTGTGTCAAGTTGACACACAAAACTAGCCAGTACATAGCTATATCTGGCTCCTGTCAGCCAGCGCTTGTGGGCATCCACAATAGTGTCTGGGTTTTGTAACTGTATATAGGATGCATCCCTGGGTGTGGTAGTCTCTGGATGGTCTTTCCCTCGGACTCTGCTCAACCTTTTGTCTTTGTATCTCCTTCTGTAGGTATTTTTCCCCTTTCTACAAAGGACCCAAGGATCCATACTTTGTTCTTCCTCCTTCTTGGGCATCATTTGATATGTGAATTGTGTCTTGGGTATTCCAAGCTTCTAGGCTAATTCAGGAATTTTCCTCATTGTGGGTTTGAAGTTCAGAGGTTGCTAATGAACAATTAAAAGCACCATACACTGTGTTTCCTATCAGGCTTTGGGGGTCTAGTCCCTTCACAGCGCAGGTTTGCTCCACACAAGACAAAGACAGAATCCCCTAAAAGAAGTCCAAGGTGGGAGGTGGGTCCTGCTACTATATGATTAGCCACAAGAGGTCAATCGCAAGAAAGTGAAACTGAGGGGGTCTGGACTTTGACAGAAGATGAATTACAGCTTTGAGTGTGCATCAGTGGGAGGAGGGGAAAAATAAACTGCTACACAACAAAGGTGCCGACATGGCCACTGCTAAACTGAGGGAAACGTGTGGAGGAAAGCAACTTCAAACTATAATACGCCTTAATTTCAGCAAGGGTATTCAATGTCTCCTTTCTGATCAATTGTAGCTGAGGTGTGTTATGCAGCAGACATGAAGCAATACTAGTTGGTGGTTTAAAAGCATCTCAGGATCTTGTCTTAACATATTATTACCTTCATGACTTTTTGTTTTGAAACAAGGTCTCTATATCAGAGACTAGCCTGGAACTCTTAACAATCCTCCTGCCTTAGCCTCTCAAGTGTTGGGATCACATGACTGAGCCTTCAAACTTCTCTAATCCTCCACTTGTCCCTTGTAAAATGGCTAAGGAAAACCTCTCCATATTGTTAATTATGACCTTGAGCGATATTACTCTCTTTTCTGCACCTTCAGGGGATCTATCCATCAATCCCCAGTGTAGGGCAGGCACCCAGTCTACTTCACCTACAGACAAGAAGCAATTAACATTATCATTGACTATGACTTAGAAGCCACTTTGTGAGGATCTGCAGCAGGTTTGCACCAAGCACGGCCACGTCAGAATCTGCAAAGTTGTTATGGGTCAAGTGTAGGTCAAGATGAAACATCCATTTAAAAAAATCATTGAATTTTGTGGTACTAATATATTTTATTTAGGAAAAAAATGTGTCCCTTGTTGCATACAAAAAAAAAAAAAGAAGTTGAGTGAATAAAGACAGACTGCTTGCATACAGTTCTTCAAATCCACCGCAGAGACCTTGATCAAAGCTTGCATCAGTCTTAAAAATCAGAAATTTTGCTTTTAAAAGGTTTGCTTTTGATTCTGTGACTCACAGGACTAGAATATGAGAAAGCTTTAAGGGAAGCTCATTCTTTGTTCCGTACATTTTTATCGGTTGTGATGTATTTACTTAAGGTGGATGTGCCAACAGGCAAAGGGTAGTCAGAGAACAACTTGCAAGTGTAGGTTCTCTCCTCCACTGGGCGGAGAAACAAATGCTTCCTGATGACCCATCTCACAGGCCCTTGGAACCTTTACATGAGTCATACCAAATGACCTTGAAGCTCCCAGGGTGGCATGGCACCTCTCTAACCGTTTATTTTTCCTTTACTCACACCCAAATCCAAACCTAAACCTAAGCATCCTATTTCTGCAAGTCACACATGTTCATTTCCATGTGAGGCTCACTTCATCCATCGCGCACCTGGAGTGGCCTACGGCATTTGTAAATCCTTGGATTTTTACGCTTTCTCCTCTCTGTTGCAATGTGTCCACATATTGTATGCAATGTGTCCACACATGTGTGTACAGATATATTTGCCCATACATGCACGTGTTGAGGCTATAAGTTGACAACAAGCATCTTCCACTAAGGTCTTCCCCCTTAAATTTTTAAACAGGGACTTTCACTGAACCTAGATTTGCTCTTTCATTTGTTTAGACTGTTGAGTGAGCTTCGGGGCTCCGCCTATGGCCTCTTCCTTGACCCACCTCCAGAGCTGAAGTTACAGATGTAGGAGTGTTTGCCCAGATTTATCTGGTTTCCAAGAAACTGAACTCTGATCATCCTCTAAACTCAGGTCTTCATCTTAAGTGTACAGGAAGCACTCCACCCACTGTGTAATCTTCCTACTCTGGAATTTTTTTTCTTGATATCTCACATCAAGATTTTGTCCGCTCTGTCTTCCCTATGGCTTTGCTTCTGTGTCCTCTTGCTCTTTCTACCATGCCTTCTGGTCCTCCATTGTAGCGTTGCCCAAGAAAGCCAGAAAACCTCTGCAGAAATAAATCTATGCCCTGGATGTAACTGTATATTAATATCTCATCCCAGTCCCTTTCGTGTAGAAGATACACAAGATTGACTGCTCTAAATTTTCAATAAAAAAGAACCATTCCCAAGACAATAGCCATCTTAGCCTAAACAGTAAGTAACTGATGTGTACCGACAAGATTGCTGCTTAATCTAGAGTCTCTCCTAAAGGACACTGGGTGTCTAAGTCACATTTTGTAGGGTTGTGTGCTCTGCCTCAGGGCATGGGGGCTAGGGGAGACAGATGGAGGGTGAATGTGCTTATCTAAGCCAGGTGTGTACTAGGCGATAGGGAAGCGCAGAGACCACTCTGGGGTGGGAAAGTGCAGTCTGAGACACGGGACAGCCTGAGCTGCCTCGGAGGTCCACCAGCCTGTGATGAGGCCAGGGCTGTTTGGTTCTCAGGGTTTCAGACATCCAGGCACAGGGAAGACCTGAGAACAGAGTTGGGGGGCATGGGCTGCGTCTAGCCTTGGGTGGGGGGCAGGCAGCAGAGTGGAGTTCTGAGATCCAGCTGGTCCCACATTGATGATCCTTGGCTTGATGGTGGCACCAGGCTTGGTGGCCATTGTGGCTGGGAGTGCAGAGAGGCCTTCTATGGGAGATTAGACAGTGGCTCTGTAGGCAAATCTCTTCTCCATGGCTCCACATGGCAGATCCTGATGAAAAGAGACAGTCTGTGGTTCCACATCATTTATTGCCATGGTGGAAAATGGATGTGTAAAACCACACCCCACGTCTCACAGTGGGCCTGAGATTACCTTTTGCGTGGAGGAATGTCTGGGAGGGAAACCTTATTGGTTATGCCTCCAGGCCTCTAGGCACCTCATTAGTATGGAGACCTCTGTTTCGAGCCTACTTAACCACAGGTCACATCTCTTTTCCTATTGTCTTGGTCTTAGATACTAGGGATACCTCATCTACCTGTGGTAGGGCTTGGGGCATTGCATTGCCCTTATTGACTGATAATCACAAACCGATGGGGGTTGGCGAGGGTGGGGGGAGGTAGGAAGGGGGAGCTGCAGCTAGTGACAGGGGCCTGGTGCCCAGGAGCAGGCGAGGCTCAGACCATCCTTTCAGGGTCTCTGGGACTTCAAAGCCTTTAGCTCAATCGAGGAGCAGGCTTGCACTCATGGTCCACTGCCCCACAATATTTGTACCTCAAAAACACCTAGAACACCACCTAGCATATGCTAACTACCAGTGAATGAGTGAAACGCGCTGATTGTGAAGGCTCTTTAAAGATATGATCATACTTTGTTGTATCAACGTTAATTCTGTTAAGCATGTATAATTAGAACATGAGTCATCACTGTGTAATGCAGTTTTACAACAGTTAAGCTACTTATAATCTCTCATCTATTATACCTACTAGCAATAACATATGTTTCAATAAAAAAGTCTGTCTGCTGCTATGACAAAATACTTGTCAAGAGACCTTAAAGGAAGATATATTTGGCCCCAGCGTATCAGATGTTGTCTACACGTTTTGGGGGACTAGGGAAAGGCAGACATGGCGAGGAAGATATGATGGTGCTAGGATGATCACCTCAGAGCAGCCAGCAAGCCTGGAGTGACATAGGAATAGGACCCTGGATAACGAGCACTCTTAAAATAGGTCTCCATTCCTAGTCCTACTAACCAGGCATGGCTTCCAAGGGTCTACCTGTGAATTCATTAATGGGCTAACCCATGAATTAATATAGAGTCCTCATGATCCAATTACCTTTCCATGGTGGACCAAGATTTCAACAGACAAGTCTTTTGGGAGTATACGCCGTGTCCAAACCATAACTTGTTTCAAATAAAGATTCTTGAAGGGCTGAGGAATATGTGTGGGACTTTATAAAGACTAACTAGGGAGGGTTTTCAGGCTTCCCTTGTTTTCTTCTCTACAAACCTCTGCCTTGCCAAGGATGATATGATGGGTAAACATTTCTTAATGTATGCACTTAGAGTCATACACCTTCTTCTGGTCTTTATTTTCCAAAGCCCATGGTTTCCTGACAGATATATTTTGAATCACTCAAGTGATTTGGGTCTGGAGGAAAGCACTGTTGAGAGCCACAACTGTAAGTTAGGTCTGAGGAATGGGTTCACTTTTACAGTTATCTTTAGTTCCAGGTGGCAGTTTAATAAACACTGATTCTACCATAAATGAACCAAATCAATTTACAAAATTTTCACTGTCAAACAAGAATGTCTAAGAACCTAGTAATTTGCCAAAAGTTCTTTACCATCCTTTCTTGGTAATATCAGGGTTATCTTCACGAGATAACATATTCCTAGAGCAATAAACATTACCTGTTAAAATTAAAACTTGATAAGCTGAGAGCCAACACTATGCAGGCAACTATGAGTGTAAGATTCTAATTGCATTCCATTTTTCTGATAATGCCCACATATCTTACTGACATGATTAGAACACATGAACAGTGCAGTTATTTTTTTAATTCACAGTATACAAAGCATAAGAAATGAAAGGGAAGTAAGGCTAAATTTTTTCATTCTGAAAAGGTAATATTTGTCCACAGCTTGGTTCTACTTTATGACTGTATGGTTAATTGAGCACGTGTGTTCTTGTTTCATTTTTTTCCACTCACAATATGATGACATTACTTCCCCAGGCTCAATGGGGCATAGCATTGCAAATGTAAACATGTAGTACCTGAGCAAATGGCTTATTCAATTAAAGATTATTTCTCAGTCCTTCTAGGACCCCAAAAGCATTGAAAGTTAAACAAGATCAACTATTAAAAATTTAATAATAATTCGTTTAATTCCTAACACTCAGGGCTTTGCCTGAAATTTTAATCACAACAATATCTTTGCAAATTTTTTTTTGTCTTTTCACGATGTTTTTCTGGATCTTTTACAAGATATTTTTCTTACTGTGCACCCTCAAATGAGATCAGTTTCCCCTGTGACCTGATGCATTCTGATGTGCCAGGTAAAATACTATATTACCTAAGAACCCCTGTTTGAAAATAGCACCCTGGCAATGTGAAGAATTAATGCCAAAGACAGGTCAACAACAGGAAGATATTCACACCCTGCTCAGCACTAGACTTATTGCAATTTTTTCTACCCATTCCCTTGGACATCTCTCTTGTGTTAGCATGACATCTTTGCCCCCAGCCAGCCACAGCTAAGTCCTCATTTGAGTAAGCTGACAGCTGCAAGCTTTATGTTTTATTTTGCATCCTTTGAAAATGGTACAGTTTTGTTTCCTTTTCTCTCATAGCATTTAAATCTTTGGGGGAGTTTTCAATATTACTTTAGAGTGAATTTAAAACTGACGAAACTATATCATCTAAAGGCCTTAGGCCTGGAAGGGAGTATTTATGGTGTTGTCCATTCAGAGCTGACATACTCTCCCACAGAATTTATTAAAATGATAGAACTTCTGTTCCCTGCACTAAGGTGGAGGAAAATCTTGGCAGGAGACAGCTGCTTAGGTCCTGACCCTAGAATAAGTAGAAAGGGATTTGGCGATTAAAATTTTAAGACTGAGACATTAAACCATTGCTTTCTTGCTGTTTGAAGGACATTTATTTGCTTTTCCCAGGCATCCTTGCAGGATATGGAAAGTAATACTCATGTGATAACGTTATCTTAGATGTTAGTTTGTGGTGAAAACAACATGTTTCCAAGGGAAATGGCTGCTCCTCACGTGCAGACATACTGAGAGATAGATCCTTGGATCATCTGTAAAGCATTTTTACTTTGCCTTGGAATAGGTTTCTAGTTCATCCCCATGTTCTCTGCTTTCTTGAGGATGATAGTGATGTATTTCCTTCACCTGTCTATCAAACTGTCTATTGCAAAATGGATGGTGTATGTATGATACTTTCTGTTCATTGTTTGTTGAAATATGATTCGTATGCATGAGATGTGTTCCTTTGAAGTATATATTCAGTATATCTAGTGTTGCACAGCCACCATTAGTTTACAATTTCAGAGCAAACTCCTTTGGAGGAACTCGGCACTTACGGCCCGTCACTACCCAGTTCAAAACCCATCCTGACCTGTAAAGCAAGAGTCTATATTCTAGACTGTTCACATAAATGAAATACCACCAATATGTGGCTTTTAAACCTGCTTTTTTACATGTAGCCTGTGTCTTGGGGTTTACCCAGGTAGTAATGTGGGTCACTTCAGAGTTACATTTTTAGCCGAGTGCCCATTGCGAAGATACAGTGGCTTTGTGTATCTGTTCAGTTAGTAGTTACATGAGCTATGTCTGCCATTTGATTACTGTAAATTATACTAATAATGGGACTATAAACACTGATATACACTTATTTGTGTGCAAAGATTTGTCTATTAATTTTTCTCTGGTATATAGCTAGGAATTAGATTGTTTTAATTCTCCCTTACAATGCATCCTGACCACTCTCCCCCTCCCTTTACTTCTCCCATCCTCCCCTTTACCTAAATCTCCTCCAAAACCGGTTACTCCTCTTCCCGTTTCCCTTCAGAAAAAGAGCAGGCCTTCTAAACACAGCCTAACGAGTTACAGTAAGACTAGGCACAAGCCTTTATATCAAGGCTGGACTAGGCAACCCAGTAAGAAGAAAGGGGCCCCAAGAGACACCCCCACTCCCACTATTAGGAGTCCCACAAGAACACCAAGGTAACAGCCATAACACATACACAGAGAACTAGCACAGACCCATGCAGGCTTCACGATTGCCGCTTCAGCCTCTGAGAGCCCCTATGAGCCCTGCTTCATTGATTCTGTGGGCCATGTTCTCCTGGGGTACTTGACCCTCTGGGAATTCTCTAGCTCCCAGAGGTGGGAACCAATAGAGATCTACAATTTGAGTTTCTCGCTCTGAAAAATGTCTGGCTGTGGGTCTCTGCATCTGCTCCCCCATCAGTTGCCAGAAAATTGATTCTTTTGTCCATTGGATTCAAATGATAGCAAGGCAAGTTATCTTTTGATTTATATATTTTTGATGTAGTATAACTAATTATTTTATTAGAGACACAGTTGTTCCTTCAGTGACTGACTATAGAGTTCTAAATAGGAAACTAAAAAATAGCTCCAAACTTATTTTCTTATAAAATCAGAATGAAATCTTAAATTTGAAATGACATGAAAAGCTATATTTATATTCTTTCTTTTATGTCATACTTATATATATATATATGCACTTTTACAAGTTTACTTATTCATATAGCTATTATTATATATAAAATAAAATAACAAAAAGCCAAAATTAGAAACTACCATTTTGACTAAAACATGTACTTTTAAAACAAAAATGAAGGTCTCATGAGAAGCCAACATTAGACCAATGGTACCTTAAAGGCATTCCTACACTTAAGGATTTTTGTTGAAAAATATAAGAAGCATGCAATGAAAATAATAAGCTAAGAAATCACTGTGCTATTTACAAATAAGAGAAAATAAGTAAGTATTCTCAGCGAATAATGCCATAAGCAAATATGCATGAAATAAAATTAAATAACAGAGAACTGCACTCTTTGAACAGAAAGTTGCATATATGAATTTGCAAAATTTTATTAAAAATGCAGAAAACACAAATATTCCAAGATGCTGTCAGTTGTTATTTTTGTAACTTTTATATTTTCTTTCATCTTCTGTGTAGCTTTCTAAGTTTTATACAAGTACAAATTGCATAGGAAATCAAAGAAATGCTACTATAATTTCAAAATCTCCTTTATGCTCAGTGACAAGACAATCAGTCAATATTACAAACTGTGTTGTTCTAAGTATCAGCCACGCCCAGCTGCATAGACAGCAGTCCCACTAAGAGCATCAGCCATCTCAGACATCAGATCCACTAAGACTGTGTTGCATCTTAATGACCCAGCACAGGCCTGGCCATTAGCACAGGGCAAGGAGGTATGATGCTCCCTTCCAATGCTGAAGCCTTGCGTGTCTACGGCATAGTGGCTGGTGTTTCTAAACGAAACATTTGGTTGTCACAACCTGGGGGATGGATATTTGCAAATAGCATTTAAAAGTGGGGCAACTTGACATCTGTAATGTATGGAACAGGTCCTCCAGCAAAGAACTGTGAAGCTCAAGAATGTACCATGGTGGGAAACCCTGTAATAGATGATCTGTTTCAAACAATCATCTCACGAATTTAGAGGTTTTACACTGAAACTTTATTGACCCTTGATGTTATTAAGTCTTATTTTATTATAGTTTCATCCACATGTATTAATCATGCTTATTCGTGGGTTTCATTCTGATAGTTCCAACATATGTCTGCAGCTTGCACTTAAACATTTCAAACCTTTCCTTAGACTCAAAAGTTTCGAACGTCGTGTCAACTCTCTGAGGTTGATGCTGGTGTGTAGAAAGAGCTTGTATTATATATTTGCAGCAAATATTTAATGCATCAATTAGAGCTGGTACTGCATAAAATTACAATAATAAAAAATGAAATTTTGACAGTCAGTATTGCTTAATGAAAAATTATTCTGAAATAAATTACTTTTGAAAAACAACATTTTAGTACCTCAGGTTCTCACTGATACTGTAACCACATAGGGATATTTTTTTCTTTGTTAAAGTGGTAGCACAAATCAAATGTATTAGACATGTTGTAGAGAATTTATATGGAAATTAGATTCACAGAGTTATTCTGATACGTTGCTTGATGGAAAAACATGACTACCTCTTCAGAGTTCTTTATTGGACTGAAAATGACAAAAAGCAAACTGATAACAATGTGAATAAAAGTTTGTTTTCAAGAAGGATGTAGCCATTACTAAAGTCTAACTCAAGATTGAATGTTACACAGAATTGAGGTGGCAGAGGAGAAAGAACACACCACATGAGAACTTGCTGTGAACAGTGGCTGGAACAATGACACTTAGGAAACACGAGGGAGAGTCATAAATTATGCCTATTTGACAGCAAGCTCATGCAAGGAACAGAATTGACTTAATTCCTTAGGTTCTTTCTCACATGGTGACTTCTTTTTATTTCTGAGCCCCAGCCTCACTCTTTTCAGCCTTGAGGAAGGCTGAGCTCCCAAAGTAAAAAATAGCCAGGTCTTCTACATTATTGTAACTTGTGCTTGCTATTTTTTCTTGCTTGGCAAGAACCTGCTTAGAAAATGACCCCAGCTAAGAAGGTCTATTTAAATAGATTGAGTGCAATTTTTCATTGATTGATTGTTTGTCTCTCATGATGGCTAGAATTCTAAGCTCACTCGTTGTCTGCTAGTTCTAACTTGTGTTCTGTCTCTGACCCTACCCTGTCATACCTGATAGGGAAGTTTGTTCTGCTGCCTACAGTACTCAGAAACCTCAAGTTTGGGCTCCTAGAGATGATCACCTAAATGATTTTGGAAACAGAGGTCAAATGATACTTGTATCTTCCTTTTGAAATTTACATTTTTAAGGAGCAACATGACCCTTGGGTGGAGATCAGGAAACAAATGGTTGTTTATCTTGGTGACAAATGCCCTTTCCTGCTGAGCCATTGAACTGCCCATCAAACAACATTTTCAAACACCAAATATGATGTTCTTGTTTTAAGTGTGCTGGTAGCTCAGTCATCAAAGATAAAAACTACACTGGTACACCACAAGGTAAAAAACAAGTTCAATGGCCTGGAAGCCGAATAGCAGGGACACTGTGGAGAAATACTTATAGAAGACTCTTGGGGACTCACTAAAGGATCCTAGAATAGAAATGCCAAGTTCTCACCTGATGAAGATATTGGCATCTTCCATATAAAGATATAATGAAACATTTTCCGAGAAGAGGGCATTCTCTCAGATCATCCTGAAGTCTGAGAGATGCATCTTTTCATTCACATCCAGTAAAGAATATAAGGAGTATAAAAAATTCCTTATCATTTTGTGAGTATTTAATGTCATGCCATTTGTCTTCGGGAAGCAAAATAGACTTGGCCAGTTTGGAAGCTGGATTGGTAAGCATTTAGGAGTCAGGTTTGCACTGGACATATATGAAAAGAATCAATTGAAGAGCTAGACAAAAGAGCACACACATGTGTAGAATCTTCTGGAAGCAACCCAACCGGAGAAATCAGGAACAGCGATGAAAAGG
Source organism: Apodemus agrarius (assembly GCA_964023405.1). Taxonomy (NCBI): domain Eukaryota; kingdom Metazoa; phylum Chordata; class Mammalia; order Rodentia; family Muridae; genus Apodemus; species Apodemus agrarius. The sequence continues at coordinate 11,683,479 of OZ030006.1, read as the reverse complement.
TAAATGGGGAAAGGAAAGGGGCTGGAGAGAATTTCCTGGGCAGGAGCATGATGAGCCAGGCTGTGCAGGGAGCTACTGAGAAAAGAAACTTGGGGCACACGCTGTGGTAGGAACCAATTTGATGCTTGCAGAACCACAGCTATCGTAAAGTGGGCAACTTTCTTTCAGTGGAGAGGCAGAACTCCAGCCACCTTAGTTAGAAGAATGATTAAGCAATGTGGAAATCATGGAAACTTACACAGTTCATGAAGAAGCCCACCAAAGGAGTCTAGGAGTTATGGGGGCCATTAAGTCTAAGTCTGAAATGAAAGGCAAGCGTTTGGCTTAGACACAGTCTATGAAGGAGGAGAAGATGAAGAATCAGAAATAAGTGACACAATGGATGAGAAACTGTCCTCTTGAAATTTCTGAAAGATATTGGCTGATTGCTTTACACATTTATTAATCTATTCATGGAGTTGTGAAATGCATTAACAGAGTCCCATACATCTTCTCCCTTCCGAATTGCAAAAGAAAATGAGATTCAGAAAGTCTTAGCATTTCACCCAAGGACACACAGCTAATAAATGTTCAATCTGACTTCTGAAATCTTATCCCCGCTTTTAAATTTCATGTTCTTCCCACTCAGTGATACTGACAGGTACCCTCAGCCTCAGCTCATTCCGTCTCAGAGAATATTCACTTACGAATCATCAAAGACAAGATAAACCATTTTTTTTAATTTTTAAAAGATGCTTACATTACTTATTTATTTGGTGTGAAATATGCAGGTGCTTGTAGCAGGGTGATGCTTGCATACCACTGAGTTTATAGATGTTAGAGGACAGCTTGTTAAAGTCAGTTCTCTCAGCCATATGGGTTCCAGAGATCAAATTCAGGCCATCAGGTGAGCAGCAAGTGTCCTACCCACTAAGCTTTATTGTTGGCCCCCCAACAAACACAAATTTAATGACATATTGTGTGTTTGTGTCAAGGAAATAGGCAGATATAAACATACACATACATATATATATGTAAAAATATACACACATGTGCACATACACACATAGTATATGCATATGTGTATATATGTATGTAAATGTATATATACATACATATGTACAAAATATGTATAACAGACAATAATTTGGCAATTTTCAGGAGTTACTTCTCTCCTACCATATGGGTCCTGGGAATTAAACTCACATTACTAGGCTTGGTGGCAAGTGTCTTATTTATAGGTATGGCTTTTCATTATCTATATAAGCTAAAGAATAAACTATATTTCCCACCGTTGAGAAAATTTAACAAGTGAAATTGTACTCTGAATTCTACTCAGAGTGTCATCAGCAAGTAGGCAGTATCAGTACCATTTATCATAATACATGTTCAGAGCCCACCCCAAACATGACTGAGCCAGAACCTCTAAGGGTATGGTCTGGGAAGCCAAACTCTCATGATCCTTTCAGAGAAAGTCTCAGAAAGCTCAACCATGCCTAAGTTATCACATAATTGTATTTATATAGACACACAAACCATGTACTTAAAGGTCTATGTGAAAGATGAACAGGACCATCTGCGTTGCCAAAATAGCATAGACTGAAGGCTATTCTGGACTACAATTATGGATATTAATTTTAACTGGTAAGCTTTGAAGAGTTTAGAATATATATTTAAGCCTCTCTAGATACCTGAAGTTTTTATTTTTTGTTAATAAAGAACACAGAATCACAACCTGAAATAATTAAAGTTTTTTCACATATACCTAGGAAAAGAAAGTAGCTGATGTATAAAAATATTTCACCAGCAGTAAACGTGAAGTGTTCTGGTGACTAGAGTTAATAAGACCTTTGCTAATCATGTAATGAACATGGGACAGTCACTATGACTTTCTCTATATTTTTTGCCTTCTGTCCCTTTCCAATAGATAAAGGGCTCATGAGCTTCTACTTTCTTTGAACAGGAAACCATTTGTCCCTTTAGTTATTTGAATATTCTGAGAAGACTGCTATCAGCACAGTAGGGTTGTTGGTTTTGTTATCACTGGGATTTTAATGAGAATATAATTCTACCAAACCTGAGTGCACTTGAATATTCTGGAAAAGCAACTCTTTACAACAATCTATATTATGTGCATACCCCTAGCTGTTCTGTAGTTATTATTTTAATCATTCATATTTAAAGATACAATCACAAATCAGATTATACCCTGCTCCTTCTTCCAGCAGTATTTTAGTGAGAGAGGTGGGACCTCAGTGTTTAGCACTGGCTGGCCTGGAACTCAGAAATCCACCTGCCTCTGCTCTCTGAGCAAGCTCTAGGATAAAAGCTGTACATCACCACACCAGAATATAGCAGATTTTTATAGTCTCATGCTTTCTTCTCTTTTTCTTTTTTTAAAATTAATTTTTACATTTCTCTTCTTTTGTCTCTGTTTGTTATATGAATGTATATATGCAAAGGAACACAAATGCAATCACTCATGCATATTCATGGGGGAAACAGAGAGGATATCAGAATCCTAGCTCTATCGTGGTTTGTCTTATTTCCTTGATACAGCATCTCTCACTAAACCTAGAAGTCTGGAGATCTAGGCTGTGCTGGGTGCCAGCAAGCCTCAAAAGTCCTCCAGCCATAGCTCTGGGGTAATAGGTGTACATGGTCACAGCTCTGAGGTAATAGGTGTGCTGTAACACCTCTGGGGTAATAGGCATGCATGGTCACAGCTCTGGAGTAATAGGCGTGCATGGTCACAGCTCTGGGGTAATAGGCGTGCATGGTCACAGCTCTGGGGTAATAGGCGTGCATGGTCACAGCTCTGGGGTAATAGGCGTGCATGGTCACAGCTCTGGGGTAATAGGTGTACATGGTCACAGCTCTGGGGTATTCGGTGTGCATGGTCACAGCTCTGGGGTAATAGGTGTACATGGTCACAGCTCTGGGGTAATAGGTGTACATGGTCACAGCTCTGGGGTATTTGGTGTGCCTGGTCACAGCTCTGGGGTAATAGGTGTGCTGGTCACACTTGGCTCTATATTTTGTGTCCGAGCAGAGGACCGAGGCTCAGGTTCTTATGCTCAGCAAAAAGTGATCTTACCTGCTGAGCCCAATGCTCTGTCTTTCTCTCTTTTACCACCTACCTGCATCACTCGTTGTGTTTCTCTTCTCATTCTATTCTTGCTACACTCCTTTCCAAATCTGCTACTTCACCCTATTGACTGGAATCCCTCGTCTCCTTTAATATCTGTATGAAAATAATAAAGGATGTCTCTCCAACAAGAAAGCTACTAATAAATAGCTAGATTGTCAAATATTAGAAAGCGACAGTGTTTGTATGAAATGTTCTACTTCTCAGAATATTTCCTCTGTAAAAAATTGCATTTATTTATATGTTGTTTTGTTCAAATAGTATTTTTAACTTTGATATCCTATGTATTCAATAACTAATTTGTTCAATTTGTTTCATCTTCTGTATATATTTTCTTTTATCTCCATGTGTTGTATCTCTGTATATATTATAGTACTATCCTAACAATTCTGGGATTTTGTATTAGAAAGAAAATATGCAATAGACTCTATGGTGCTCTTAAACTATCATTAGGTATATTTGTGCATGCACATATGGTTGAATGGTGATTGGAATTTCCTATCAAATGAGCAGTATACACTACTGAAGTATTTCCCATAATTCATAAGCTAGGTACTTCTGTATAATTATGATCAAGACCCCCTAGCAAACAATAAAAATGGAGGAAATGTTAACTTTGGATAATGGTTGAAGAAGGTTTGGTCTTTGAGTGCTTGTTCTCATGGGTTTTGGCAGAATATCATGATAGGAAGAACACAAGATAGGGGAGTCTATTCACTTCCTGGTGGATATGAAGGCTTACATGAAGACCTTGCAAGGAGGCATAGAAAGGGAGACTGGGATAAGAAATGGTCTCCAAGATATGCTCCCTGTTACCTGTTTCTTCCAGTTACATCCGATCTAACCCTCTCAAAATTCCCCACGTTCTAATCAAGCCTGTGATCGATACTATAAAACTGCAATACAGATGGAGTGTTTCATTTCTATTAATGTTGAGCCATAATATTGTGGAGAGAAGAAAAGCACATGAAGAAGATAAATGAGGTGACCAAATAGGCTAATCATTTAGTGTTAGCATGATCTATGTGGTTGATCAAGGTTCTCTTCCCAAATCGACCAGGTTCCTAGTTGATTGATCCCGTCATGAAGCTATCACAACCTCATGATACATAGTATTCAAGTTTCATGTCTGCTTCCTGGTCCTTAGAGGTATAAACAGAAATCTTCAGGATAAGAAACTAAACAAGGCACCGTAGCTAATGTTGTAGCTGGACTTGCTCATCAGGTTGACTAGACCCAGCACAGACTATTTGCAGCAAGCTTAAGTACTAGGCATTACCCATTTATAACATGAAGGTCAAGACTTTTGAGCAGTATCAGAGAACTGAGTGCTATAAAGCTGTACAAGGAAAATCAATGTACACAGTCAAGGAGGCCTAAGCTGGTTTGCAGGTAAATTATTTCAGAAAGTTTCCACGCATGCAACTAAAAAGACTAAAACCTTCAATCGGTTATTTTTTTCAGTGGGATCTTCCTAAGAAGTTTTATTTTTATCAAGATGCTTGTAGCTAGATCACTATTGGAACACTATACCAAATAAAACATAAAAATAAAAAATAAAGCTTCAAACTTCAGAGGCAAAAATATGGTCAGTCTTCCAGAAAAAATGGAAACTGCAATAAAATTAAAATTTAAACATTCTTAAAAGTATAAAAGCTCAGGTCTAAAATATTACTGTTGAAATATTTGTTGTAATTTGAATCCATTCATAATTTAATTTAAATGAAATATAAATTTTAATTTAAAATATTGTATAACTTGCAAAGCTTAAGATGCACTGAATTCTTATAGAGCTAGTATATATATATATATATATATATATACATATATATATATATATATATAGTTTTTCTGTTTGATGGGAGTTAAAAGTGCTACATCATAGTTCATTTTTAATAGAAATAAATTATTCTGTGAACATCTCAGAGAATAAGAGTCCATGTCTCTAGATACACTTGCTGTTTCAGTTATTGTAATGAACAGTAATTTTTCCTTGTTTGATTTCATTTCACAATGAATATGGGAAAAGTTCCTTTATCTGTAAAGAAGTCTACCAAATTGACCTAAGGAAACTTAAAAAATTAAAAATAAAAAAATATCAATAAGGGGAAATGGATTTAATCAAAGCAAACATAAGTGCAAATGCCAGGAAAAAAAAAACTTATCTTGAGATGGACTTCAAAATGATGAAAACAGTATTTACAAATGGGGAGGGATTCATAAGTCACATTTTGTTGACATCTGAGCAGCTGAGACTATGCAGATTCTTTTATAGGAAATTTTGAGTTACAAGGCAGGCTACCTACTGGCACTGCTGTAGGCACAATCACTTAATTCAATGCTACCTCAGTGATAAAAACAGAAAAGATAACAATTTCCACCTTACCTGATTGATTTCAAAATGAAATGAATTTATATATAGGAAGGTCAGTGGTAAATTATAGCTCAGCTCAACAGGATTTTTCAGTGCTGCTATGTACATTGGTAATAAATCCTGGATTCTTGTATAAACACAAAGAAAGGAGAACAAAGTATAATTTCTCAGGAAAAAAAAATGTGTTGTACTTAGGACAAGCTAGAAAGGCGGAATCCCTCAGCACTATTTCACACCTTCAGTTACTGAAGGTGAAGGGACTAGCAGTGTACATGTTACAGGGTTTGCACCTAGGCTTCCCTGGGCACCAAGAGTTCAGAGAATAACAAAAGCCTTGACTTCACATGTCTGTACTATAACCCTCTTTACTCATTTACATGGAAATAATCCCATTGGCCTGCAAACAGTGGCTACTCCAAAGGAAAAGAGGTAGCTGCTATCAAGGGGAAGCTGTATTTACATAAGAAATGCTCTCTACTTAATCAGACTGGTCTGTTCAATGATTCCTTAGCATTTGGAATGTAATAGTTCCAGGTACATTTTAAAAGGGAAACTTAACTTCAGAAGACAGGATCTTAATCTGTGTTACTGTAGAGATAACTTAATCTTTGCCTTTCAAACTGTCTTTCAACACTGAGATGGAAATTCTTTTGGTGATAGTTTTAAACATCGCTGGTAGAATGCTACCATGTATAGAGATACCAAGAGGGCACAAAGGAAGAAGTGAAGAGCCTGATTCAGTTCTCAGCTCTAACCAACTTATCTCACAGCTTTAGGCAAACTCTTTGGCTTCTATGAGCAACAGTTGGTATTGCTGCCTATGCATCTGGAGCCATGGGTAACTCCATATGTTCTCTTTGGTTGATGGTTTAGTCCCTGGGAGCTCTGGAAGTACTGGGTAGCTCATATTGTTGTTCCTCCTATGGTGCTGCAAACCCCTTCAGCTCCTTGGGTCCTTTCTCTAGCTCTTCCATTGGGGACCCAGTGCTCAGTTCAATGGCTGGCTGAGAGTGGCCCTTTCTAATTCTAATTCTAATCCACTGTTTCACCATTGCTATTTTAAATTAGATATTATTGCAAAATGGCAAGTTAACAAGTAACAGGTTTTGATACACATTTTTTTCTTCTATCTACAATATTGGTAAAAGCCAGTACATTTTAAACAGATGTGTGAGAAGCTAATTCCTAAAGCACCATATCTACATGCTCAAAGGTGAGATAAACTTCTATGACACAGGTGACAATTTACTCATCTTAAGCCTCATCTTCTTGACCAAAAAAACATAATGATGATATCATCATTAACAACAACAACAACAACAACAACAACAACAAAAGCAAATACACACTTATAGGATTCAGAGAAGCAAGGTAGTGCTCAATTAGAAGTCTCTCCACTGCTGACTAGCATTCATGGTACTGGAAGGTACTCTGCACTCTCCCAGAGGTGAAATGAAATCATTAATATCACTATCACCCAGCTTCAAACCCCATCACCTACAATAGCAACCTATCTACAGGATTACTGGTACTGAAGAGGTCAGCTCAGGAACTTGCGGAAAATTCCACCAAGGCCTTCCCCTCCTGGAAGAGAAATTATATTCAGTGACAGCACCCTATGCTAAGGAATAGTTGGACAACATAAAAAAAACTCCATTAGGTGTTTCTTTTCATTTTCTTCCTTATTTATGTGCATTTGTGTTCTTATATTGTGCTTTTAGTTTCATTTTAGCATTTTCTTATTGGTCTTTTGTTTATGTGTTCTTATTTTTGTTTTTGTGTGTATGTGAGGATTTTTGAAAGACTGTGTGAGAGAGAGAAAAATGGAGGACATAAAGTTGGGTCAGTATACAGGTAAGAAAGACTTGGAAGAGTTATGTAAGGGATAAAGATGATAAAAACATGTTGCATTCAAATTATATATATATATATATTATTTTCTATATTCTTTGTTTACATTCCAAAGGCTTTCCCCTTTCCAGTTCCCCCTTCACCATATGTCCCATAGCTCCTCTTTCCCCCCCCCATTCCCCAATCACCCCCCTCCCCACCATTTCTCTGTTCTGGTACTCTCCTACAAAACAGGATTTAGTCTTTTCCAGACCAGGGTCCTCTCCTTCCCTTTTCTTGGGAATCTTTTGCTTAGCTAATTGTGTCTTGAGTATTCAGAGCTTCTGGGCTCGTTAATATCCACTAATCAGTGATTGCAATTCATGTGAATTCCTTTGTGATTGGGTTGACTCACTTAGGATGATATATTCCAGATCCAACCATTTGCCTACAAATTGCATGAATTCATTATTTTTAATTGCTGAGTAGTATTCCATTGTATAAATATACCACATTTTCTGTATCCATTCCTCCGTTGAGGGACATCTGGGTTCTTTCCAGCTTCTGGCTATTATAAATAAGACTGCTATGAACATAGTAGAGCATGTGTCTTTATTGCATGCAGGGTAATCGTCTGGGTATATGCCCAGGAGTGGTATGACAGGGTCCTCTGGAAGTGTCATGCCCAATTTTCTGAGGAACCGCCAGACCGATTTCCAGAGCGGTTGTACCATCTTGCAATCCCACCAACAATGGAGGAGTGTTCCTCTTTCTCCACATCTTCGCCAGAAAACAAAATTGGAGAAGCATAAGGTAGAGAAGAAGGAGGAGAATGATGACAACAACAAGAAAAGCAAGAACAAGGAGATTGAAAAGAAGGAGGGGAAGAACAATAATAACAAGGTAGTGAAGGAGGAGGAAGAGGAGGAGAGTCAATCTTTAGATGTAGAACATGGAATACCTATTGAAGCCCCTCTTTGCAGGGCCGTTTTTATATGCAGCAGATTCTGGTTAACACAGAAGCATACAGCTGATCAAAGTGCAAAGTAATGACAATGGACTACTCACCTCCAAATGAAGATCCACATAACACATAATGCCCTCCCGGTTTAGGGAACATTGTGAAAGAAAAGATAGAAATATTACAAAACCATCCTCGATGGTCGAAAGAATTTCTTTTTCTTCTGGACATGACCAGACTGTTAAATGCATGAGTACCCAGCAGCTGTGGTGGAGTATATAAGACCCACACAAGCTCAATCTAGTCACCATCTCAGCATGAATGGTAGAAGGCACCAGAGGATGCTAGCCCTAACTTAGGAGCTGCAGCAGTTGATGTATCTCTCAAAGTAAAAGAAAAAAATGTTGCCAATGACTTGGAGAAAGCAGAATAGTTGGATGAGGGTTATTGGTACAGACATTTTGGAAAATAGTTTCACACTTGTTTAAAAAGTTAAACATGAAGACATCTAGAAATTTCAGGGCATTTTTTTTATATCGACCTAAGAAAGTAAAACCATGTCCACAAAAAATATTTGGTTTGTTAGTACAATGAATTATCACTTGTCAACAATTAAAAAACAAATGAAAACCTAATACACACTGTAATATAAATATATCTTAAAATCATTTTCCTAAGATAAGTTTTACACACACACACACACACACACACACACACACTTCAGGGTTCCTTTTACATGAAGTTTCAAGAATGGTGAAATACACAGAAATAGAAAATAGAGTTGCCTAGAACAAAAAGGATTGAAGTTAGAGAAGAAGGAAAACAACTATGGGGTTTCATTATGGACAAGAAAAATAATCTGGAATTAGAGAGAATGGTTACCCAAATTTATAACTCACTGAAATCTATACCTTAAAAAGATAAGTTTTACGGTATATCAATTATATCTGAATTTTATAAGGCCATTAAAATGGAGGTGCAGTCATATTCACATTGTCCAGGCAGTTGTACATTTATGTGATTTTTTTTTTGTTGTTATATAAGACATAGTTTCCCTCATAATAAGCAAAATAATTTTGGCTGTGTAGTAGAGAAAAAAATTTCTTAATCTTTTATTAAAATCATTATTCTTTACATAATCTACGATAATGGTTTTCCTGCTAGCTATCTGAACATTGAATTCTTGGACTTGTTTTGGAAGCCCTTTATGGAAGTAGATGACACCTTCAGTCTAAAGACGATAGAGCCCAGAGTTCTTCCAGAGCCTGAGAGCAAGAAAAACTCTGTGTTCACAGGATACAGACATGAAGAGGATATCTGGATATTAAAAGCCTGGCTGGATATTGAGTCTTTAACTCAAGACATTTGAAACCCCATTTTAAAGTCATAAAAATTAAGAGCCCGTGAAGGAGGAGTACGTACCCCAAGTTTACTCTTCTAGCTCTTCCTAAGGTTGTGGTGGTTCTCCCGACTGCTTGAACTGCAGGAAAGCCACAGCTTGTCTTGACATTCAGGTTGCTCAGAGCTTTAGTGGAAGAGTGAATTAGCATAAGGAACAGGCCTGCTTGGACAAGGTCCGGCCCCAGCAGAACGGTTGTGTCTCCTCCTGCCTTTATATTTACTCTGTCCTGGGTATTCCTGCAGTGTGGATTTTATCACTTCTCATAAATATAAACAAAACAAAGTGGAATATATATACTCTTTTCAAGATTGCTTGGTAGACACTGTACTAGGGATACGGTGTGATAGTTGAATATTTGCCCATAGTGCTCAAGGATCTGGGATCTATCCACAGCAAAGAACAAAAACAACAGCAACAGCTAACATATATATCAGATGTTTCATATTAGTTGGATCTAATTTTTTGAATTCTCACTTGGTTCCAGAAATTATAAACATAATTTACTTAACTACCAATTCATAGAATTTCTGTCCCTAAGAGATGTGTAGGATAGAATGATGAACTTTTTTTTTTTTTTTTTTTTTTTTTTTACTTTTGAGACTATTACAAGTTTTTCATATTTCTATTTCAGGCATACACATACACACATATACACACATACACACAAATACACACACACACACACACATATCAGGAAGACAGCTTCATTCTGAAAATGTTTTTAAAGGTCACTTCCCCTCTCATTCATGTTGAGAAGCTCGTTCGTTCTTTGTTCAGGTAATGACTGACTACAAATGTCACCAATTTAAATGCAATAAAAGGGACCATTCATTTTAACATTAAGTTGAGAAATAACTACTAGTATGGATAAGGTTTTTTTTTATTATTATGAATTTTTTAAAGTCTGTGTGGCCTATTGACCAGGCTTTAACAGTTACCTCTGCTTCACAATGAAGGTCTTGGGTTCACACATAATGATAGCACTTCAACAAAAAAAATAGAGCTTCATTTCTAAAGGTGTGTGTGTGTGTGTGTGTGTGTGTGTGTGTGTGTGTGTATGTGTATTAGAGAATTGAACGAATGAAGAGTAGAGAGAATTAGTAAATTGAGGAATTACATGGGATGCACCATTACGTGGTCATACTTAGAGAGAGTATGATTATACAGGAACAACGGACTCAGCTGGCTAACCCAGGGGCTTTGGAGAGTGAACCAAGTTCTCTTCAGGTTTTAATAATGAAATTTTAGCTTAGCTGATACAGGTGAGCTCTACTTCATAGTTTAACTGTGAAAGATTACTAAGAGATTTTTCAGGGTTATGCCATGCTTTGAATTTGAAAAAACTAACCAATAAAACTTAATGAGAAATGGGAGTTTCCTGCTTTGCATTGAATCTTATACTATGAATGAGTAATCCTGTAAAAAGGAAATGTAGGTTACCAAATCCTAAATTTATCATCATCTTTCTCCTATGTGCTGCATCAAATCGATGAGATGTAGACATGTTTTTTTGTTTGTTTGTTTTTATTCTAGATTCCCAAAGCCTTGCTGTGTATGCAATTCCCAAGTCTCAAAGAGGTGTGCCTGCCACTCCCTTACTCTGAGGTTACCTAGGTTTACAGTTGACCTCTTTTGTTTAGAATTTCCAGGGCCTCCCTGAAGTCTTCAATCCATTCTGGGACCTCTGGGCAAGACCTTGGCTTTATTCCAGCTGGCTCCAACCCCTTTAGATGACAATACCCATAATTCTCAATAATTATTAAAACAGTCCAATGACTAAATGAGAAAAAATACAACTTGAAATCGGCTGCTAATTTTCCATGGAAATCTTCCAAACCCACTTAAGATATTCTGAAGGTTTATCTTTCAGTGTAGGTTCCTCAAGTGTTTTATTTGTCATGTCCAGTTCCTATTTATCTATCTTCCTTCCCTTTTATCTACCACAGTACCTCTTTGAAATTTAAAAGTGATTAAATTGATGCTGAAGTTGGTAGCGATAAAATCTACACTGATTCCTTCAAATTAGCAATTGATCTAAATCAAAGGATTCTTTCCAGAGGACACCAGTTCCATTAAGTAACAAGTCAGGAATCTAAGTACTATGAACTTACCTACTTAAAATAAGATCATTTCAGTTGACAGTTGACTGTTTTGAACTGCTTTACAAGTCTAAATCTGAAAATAAGTTAAACATTTTGATTAGTACATTGCATTTTTGTGTGTGTGAGAGGAGATGACCATGTTATCCTCTGTTTCAGAAAAATGTCTCATGATTGCCTTGATTGTGTGTGCCTATACGGTGGCTTGAACTAACTCCATTTGGGAAATGTAAGCTCGGACAAGAGCAGAGTATTTCTTTCTGGGTGCTGGAACAGTAAAGTTGAGATGGGTGCTGCAGGAGATTTATACAGTTAGAGGGAACTGAGCATTTACATTCTTCACTTCTCAAGATCTCTGAACAGAGTGCCTTTTGTATTTCAGTGCGAGCTGCAAGCACTGCTGTCTCCTTAGCAAACAGGCAGTGGGAGGTGAATCCACTGTCTCAGAGAGCCTCTACCTTTATCTTGTCAAGCTTCTTTTGTACTGCAAGTTAATTATATATGCTAAGCATATGTATGGGAAGGTTTAGAAAAATGTCCTTTCAATGTCTTAAACAAAACTATTAAGCATAGAGGAGGGGAAACAAGAAAACACGAAAAAAAAATTTTACAAAGCCACCGCAGGAATAAAACACAACTTTAGAGAAACAATACAGCGAGTTTTAAAAATATGTAGTTTAATTTGCATACCATATCCAGTATTTCAAGGAATCCAAAGTTAGTTACAGAGCTATTCTTATGGCATAACAAGAAGTTTCTCATCAAAAGTAAAACTTAAAGCATAACTACTGGTCTTTTGTTGCTTTAGACGGTTTAATGCCTTTAAGTAGCATGATTTAGATGAAAAAGTATGACCTTCTTTCCATGATCTTCTCTTTGCCATTATCGGGACAATAGCTCCTAAAAATTTTACTATACTTACTTATGTTTGTCTGGGAAAGCATACACAGATGCCACAGCAGCCTCTGGAAGGTCAGAGGGCACGTCTTAGCATTTGGGTGAGTCCTTCCATCACGGGGGTTCCAGGGAGCAACCTTGGGTCAGCAGACTTGGCAGAAAGCTCCTGCATCCACGGGGCCATGCCAGGCTCCAGCTATTGCCATGCTACGCTGAGTTCAATCCACGTCCATTAAAGCATGCAAGTGCCATTGTTGAATCTTACGCAATTATCATTGAAAAATTGGCAAATCGACTGTTAAATACATGACAAGTATTTATCCTTGATACGTGTTTATGCATATAAAAGGCCTGTGCCAAAGTCAAGTGTTATTGTCAAAGGCAGCACCTCATTCTGTGTCTGAACTGTTCAGCGTTACAGATTTAAAGATAATGATATATAATGCCTATGGAAGTGTGTGAAATGATCAATATGAATCTCATACTGTCCAGGTCGTATTTCTTAATTTAATGTATTCGTGACTTATTTATGTGGTGTGTGTGTGTGTGTGTGTGTGTGTGTGCGCGCGCGTGCGCTGTAGGGATGTAGGTGTTATGTACACAGGTGTGCTTCCCTATATGTGTGCATGGGAAGGGCAGATGTGATGTTGCAAACCCTTCTCTGCTGCTCTTCACCTTGCTTTCTGTGACAGGGTCTCTCACTAAACTTGAAACTCACTGAACTGCTGATCTGGCTGGTAAGAAAAACCCAGGGTTTGTTGCTTGCTTCTCTACCCTTTCCCAGGGCTAGGATTACAAAGATAAGCCACCGTGTCACATTTTACCAAGCGTTCCGGGGATCTGGGCTCCTGTCTGTTGCTCATCTTTTGCTACAAGCACTTCATACACTGAGCCATATCCCCAGCTCAGGTTCATACTATTTTACTATGTGTGAATATCTTAAAAGAAGACTAACACTTATTTTTGATTTTTTTTCTAGTTGAATAACAAATTCACAGAGAGCCTAATATTTGGTATTAACTCTAGGCACAAAATATGCACAGACATGTATGTGCATGAATATCCTTAAAAGAAAGTAGCTCTGTGCATTGTTATATAATTTTTCAGATTACATTTCAGATACTCGTTTTTAAAGAGGAAAGGATAAAAACATTGACCATGGAGAAATGGCTGAGCCATGAACAGCAGCTGCTATTCTTCTAGATGACTTTAGTTTGTCTAGTCTAGCAGACCCCACATAAGTATGCTCGCAATTTACTATAATTTCAACTCCAAGGAAACCGATGCCCTCTCCTGACCCCTGTCAGCATCCAAACACATAATGGCATTCACACACAGAGACATGCATTCATATACACATAAACACACGCAATAATAATAAATCTTAAAATAAATAAATAAAATAGAAATTCTAAACATGTACGAGGTTTTCACTGCTCACAATGAAAATGAGCAGTAGGTAGGCGTTCCTTGCTTCTGCAGCTCCTAAGTCTGTTATACACTTAACAGACACATTTCAATGTACGAAGTTTCTGAAATAGCCAACTGTCTCCATTCGTTATTATATGGTTTGTTTTCTCTTGCCTTTCAATTAGTTACTGAATTGGTTAGTTCATTTGGTGTGTTCTGTTGTCTCTCTGTCCCATTAAAATGTAAACTTCATGAGAACAGTAGTGTTTTCCATAGTGAGACATCTTCATCACCTGAAACAACACCTAGCACATGTGACTATGAAATGACTTGAGTGAATACTGCATCCTCAGCGGTTTGGATTACTTCTAAGTGACATCACTGGACCTCATGGAGCAGAAATTGTCAAGAAGAAGGACATCTTTGGTGGGCAAAGACAAAGTGCTTGGGTTCCAAAGAGGGAGGGAAGGAGGGAAGGAGGGAGGGAGGGAAGGAGGGAAGGAGGGAGGGAGGGGGAGGGGAGGGGGAGGGAGAGGGAGGGAAAGAGACACAGAGACAGAGAGAGAGACAGAAAGACAGAGAAGGAAAGGAAAGGAAAGGAAAGGAAAGGAAAGGAAAGGAAAGGAAAGGAAAGGAAAGGAAAGGAAAGGAAAGGAAAGGAAAGGAAAGGAAAGGAAAGGAAAGGAACCAAAAGACTCTCTGAACACATTGCATATGAGGCATATGCAATGCAGCAGCCTGGTTGGTTCAGAGGGAGCTGTTCTATCCATCCACAGACCTTCTGTGTGCTAATTGCAATGAATACACAAGAGACAAGGAATAACAAAATAGCAAACGTGTATTTTCAGCTTTCTAAAGAAGCAGAAAGTTTAAGTGACCACATATAACTAACCATATAACATTGCTTTTATACCTCTTGTCTCCACTGTCATCTGTCTTACTTTGGCTTACCATTTCTGTGATGAAGAAATTGGCTTATATAGCCTGAGTTCATTGAAAAAAAGCCAAGACAAGAATTCAAACTGGACAGTAACCTGGAAGGATAGGAGCTGATGCAGAGGACATGGTGTGGTGCTGTTTACTGGCTTGTTCCTCGTATCTTGTTCAGCCTGGTTTCTTATATAATCCAGGATTACCAGGATTTACACCCACCATGGGCTGGGCTTTTGCCCAAGATCACTGATTAACAAAATGCCATTGTCTGCCCAAAGCCTGATATTCTGAAGGCATTTTCTTTTTTCTTTTTTTTTCTTTTCTATATTCTTTGTTTACATTCCAAAGGCTTTCCCCTTTCCCAGTTCCCTCCTCACCATATGTCCCAAAAGTCCTCTTCCTCCGCCCCCCCCCATTCCCCAATCACTCCCCCCACCATTTCTCTGTTCTGGTACTCTCTTACAAAACTGGATGCAGTCGCATTTTCTTAATTGAGGTTCCCTCCTTTCAAATGACTCTAGCTAGTGTCAAGTTGACAAAAACTAGCCCACATATCATCTACAATTTTTAATTGCTTCAGACACTTTTCTTCCAAAATAATCGATTTAGTTTTCTGTCATTTTTAAGTACTTTTATTTTTTCATATGTGTATGCATGTGTTTATTGTGTATCTGTATGTGTATGTGTGTGGGGGTGGGTAGGTGATAGTGTATTTGTTTGCATGTGTATATATACATGTCACAAGCCCATGTTTAAGTCAAAGAACAATTTGCTTAAGGGATTGGATCTCTCTTTCCACCATACTGGTTCTGGTGATTAAACTCAGGTGTCTGACTTGGCAACAAGCAAGTTACCCAGTGAGAATTGCATCAACCCTATAATAACCATTTTAGATGTGAAACTCTTGGAATAGATTTGCCGAAGGTCCCCTGTTTTTATCCTTGTGAGATTCATTTATTTACAGCATCTGCTCATTACGCAAAATGATGCATACTGTTATACAGTTCTATGCATATGTGTCCTGTACATTTATCATGTCCCGATGAACTTCTTTTGTCTCCTTCCCATCTCCCTCTGGTCTCCTTCCTGTTCCATAATATTCTTCCTTCTACATTACAATTATATATTTATATATCCCTTATACAGGATGAATTAGCTTTCTTACAGTCAAATTAAAATAGAAAGAAAATAATTTCACTTGTGAGAAGATCATTTTCCTAAATCTTCTTAGACTATCCAATGGCACTGTTGTCTATCCATTGTCCCCAGTTTTCCAAGTTCAGTTTCATCGATGTGTCCCATAACAACCAATGACAAAAGTGCAGCAAACACTCACCAACATTGTCCTGACTCACACTTCCTGACCACATTCATAGATTTGTCATAAAACTAGATCCACTGTACCTAATAATAAGGATGCTAACATGTCAGGAGAAGTTTTACTTTTGTCTTCTCTATTTTTGGAGTTTGTAATATTTATATTATAGGCCACAAAGCTTTTAAAGGCTATTTTATTAATGAATTCATCTATAAATATATTAGGTTAATAGTTTTATTTGTAGATATCCTACTAAATTATTTTTTAGATAAGAGATTCTACTCTGATTGATAAGACTCAGGCTCTTGGTCAGTGGTAGAATGGGTATGTTCCATAACTCTTCCTGAGTTCAACAAGGGATTTAATGGCATAATGAACACTGGAGGAGGATTCTCAGATCATATAGGAATAGTTTGAGATCTCTATGGATGACATGTAACTTTGTCACTGGGTCACTGAAATCCTTGTATGGAGTCTCTTTGACACTGTAGGCTTTTGATCTCCATTGACAGAATTCTGTAAGAACACAGAGAGGAGTAGAGAAGAAAAGCATCTCATTGCTTTTATTGTAGCACACTCTTATTGGCTTTGGCAGTGGCTGAGGGAGCATTGCCCAGACCCATGCTTAGGTAAACTTTCTAATATTTCAAGTCTCTAAACATATAATCCCAATCAATTTGTTCATGTGAATACAGACCTACACACATACAAACATGCACACACATACACACACATACACACACACATATACACACACAGGGAGAAAATACACAACTTCTGACACAGACACATACAGATTTTCAGCAATTAGTTTTATCCTTCCTCAATTGAAAAATATTTTATAACTCTAGAAGAATGCATAAATTATTATAGTCTAAAAATAAATACATGATAAATGCTTGATACAAATAGGTGTACAGGGTGTATTTCTGGGTAAAGTTTGGAAAGGTTATTATATAAATTCATGCCCTAAAGACATGCCATAATGAAGACTTAACTAAGTGCTCAAAATGGGTTGTAAATTTGACTCTAAACTTCTTAACCAGAAAAAGCAAAGAGAGAAATTCAGCTACAAGATTCACAATAACCCAAAGATAAAAACAAGAGATGTTTCCTAAATTCTCCAACGCACGAGAAAGTTCTACAACAGAACCATTTAGGAATGCTATGTGGCATAGAAAATCATGTAATATGGCTCTGCAATAAATGCAACCAACAGCTTATAAAAACATAAGAGTCAATTATAAAATGTCAAAAGCAATGTGGTCAGGTGTGCAGGTCCCCAGGGGCTGATTTGATGAATGCTTTATCAACCTCTTTTCACATTCCAAATGTATCTAAAAAAAAAAGTATTGAAAGCATAGTCAACACGATAACCGCATCATCCTTAAACAAATGTGCATGTCACCTTAATTGTTTCATGTGTATATCTTTTCTGAAACTAGCTCTAAGATCATGTTTGGGTCTAGACATATGCTGCCCAGTGGTGCATGCTTTTCCCTTGTGCTGAAAACATTGTCTCATGGGCTGAGGTTTTCAGTAATGAAGTACCCGAGAAGGAACAGTGGGAATAGTAACCACAATAGTGTAAGATTTGAAGGAAGGCAAGCAGAGGCCTAGAGTCTCCAGTAAAAAAGTGGGGATGGAGCTACTTGGCCTCGACCACAGGAAGACACTTTGCATTTCTTGGCAGTCAGCTGAGAAGCTTTGACCACACAGGACAACCTCAAATAAACATCTGCTTCCTTTCTCTCACTTTGTGCAGTTTCTACAATATTGGGAAAACGGAGCTAAGGCTGGTGATGACATCTGACCAAGATATGTTATGTCAGATTACACTGTGAAATTAATTACGCTTAACTCTTCTCTACCCATGTAGATAGTTTAAGTATAAATTCTTACAGCTAGGCCTGAGGCAGTCCTTCTAAGAGACCTATCAAGTAGTATCCTCTCTGCAATGAGAGCATTGAAAGTAGCCCTACCAAAACAACAGTGAACATATTATATAGGGGTGAGGGTAAATGAACCAGTTTTGTTTTGTCTTGTTTTATCTTTGGAACACACACTTTCTAGTAAAGCCTTTGTTCTTTGCCGTCTGTCAGTGTAGTGGCTTGAGCGAGAATGGCCGCCATGGGGTGATATATTTGAACACTTAGCTCCCAGCTGGTGGAACTGTTTGGGAAGGATTAGGAGGTGTGTGACCCTGTTGGTAAAGTTTGAGTTCTCGAAAGCCCAGACCGCTCCCATTTGTCTTATGGCTGAGTTTCATGATATTAGCTCTTGGTTACTGCCACAGCACAAATCCTAACTGTCTACTTCTGTAAATCTTGGCCTCTAATCCTCTGGAACTCCAATAAAATCTTCCACAGGTCACTTCTCTCTTAATATCTTACCCCAGCAATAGAAAAGTGTCTAAAATAGTGATGTCCAAGGGGAAAAGACATTTCCTTATTGGCCTTCCAGATTGACGAGCTAGCTTCACAAAGGGCCAGCCACAAGTGTGATTTCAGTCTCAGTGGCAGAGGTAATGGCATCAAGGTAGAATCACATAATGTCCAGATGGCACCAGACCAAACACAAGGCAAGGCTGTGCTTTAGAGGATGCCATAAGTTTACGCAGAAGGAAAGCTATGCTCCACTGCCAGCTACTTCTGTAGTTCTGCTCAGAACTCTTCAAGCTTTATCCATCTACCATGGTTTCAAGAGTCACATCTTGTTCAGAGGGAAGGGATTTTGAGATTCTGCTTTATAGCATGATTATTATGGTCAGTCGTCCTTCCTACGGGTTCACCTTACATTAAAATGACCTCAGCCTGGCACATATGTAGATGAACAGCTCCTGGAAGAACAAAAACACTGACCGTTCAATGGCAAATAACAGCATCCCTTGCAAGTCGTTTAGCCAGATACCTTAGAGATGTGGACGAGTGAAGAGTGAGTGGAAGGACCTGTCTTTTGAACTATTTTCTAACTTATGAGAAAACAACTAATCAGAAACACTGAATAACACTTAAAAATGAAATTTAAAGTTTCGTAAGAAAAGAAATTGTTGTGCCATATCTGAATCAAAGGGTGAGAGCAGAAATGGCCCTGTAGGGATTGTATGCATGGATACTTTGGCACATGCATACATTCATCCTCACACATATGCCAAAGTCTCTCTTGGAACAGATATTTAATAAAGATAAACAGATATTTAATAAAGTCGAATTTTAATTTTTCATTATAGATTTTTGGTTTGGTTTCATAAAGATTCACTTAATCTACATTTATGCTGATTTTCCTCATATATTTTCTTAACAACATTTTGTAGATCTACTTTGATATTTCTGATTCATTTAGATTCTTCTATGCAACACAAGGCTTCATTTAAGGCCTCCCACCCCATTTGTGAATGTGCATTTCTAATTATTTTAACAATATTTGCTGAAAAGATTACCCTGCTCTTTATTTATCAAAAAATTCAATTGCTTATATTTTTATGAATTAATTTCCATAATTTCTTTGTTTCTCTTGATCTGCCTATCTTGCCCTTGAGTGAAATACTGCACTGTCATTCCTACTCTGCTTCGAGTCTTAGACTCGTACTGAGTGATGGTTCCAAAGTTTTGAATTTGAACAGAACTGTTGATCTGATCTGGGTTTGGAGGTACCAACCTTTAGTCTCATCAATCAAGAGGAAAAGGTATGAAGATCTCTGTGAATTTAAGGCCAGCCTGATCTACACAGTGAGACCCCAAAAGCTTTAGAATCAACTGATATATATTTATGAAAGTCCATGCACATATTTTAATTGAAATTGTATGACATATGTATAATATAGGGAGAGACTACGTACCGCGCTGATTCTTCTGACCCATGATGCTAACATGTCTGGCCATGTATTTCCTCGTGCTTCACTTCCTTCATTAACACTTAGTTGCTTTCGAGAATTTTATATTTCATACATGTTTTATTAGATGCATGCTTAAGCACTTTGGAGCTTTTATAATTATTTTCAAAAATAATGATTTTTGTATTATTTTTGCTAGTATTTAGAAACATATTTTTGTTCTGATCATTATAATAGTTTTCGATGTCCCAAGTCTTGTTTGGATATCCTTACACTGTAAACACTAAGAAAGATTGCTTGGCCCCCCACTTCCTTTCATTGGCTAATTAAACATCTTACTTACGTGATGAGAAGGAGGAAGAAAGACATTTTTAATCTTACTTATAATAAACATGAATTAATGCACTCATATAAAGAGAGGGAAATTATAATTTGAACTCCAAAAGGTAAATTGTGCCCCTGAAAATGTGCTTGAATTGCAAGATGCTGGCTAAAACTCAAAACCCATTTCATTACATATTTTAATATACCTACCTGTTGGCTTATGGGGTGTCTGGTGTCCGCTTGGGGTTCAGACTGCTCGAGGTTGCCGGTGACTGCTAGTGCTGGCTCGGGGGTCCCCGGCCCCACATGGAGGCCGGAGCTGGCTGGTTCTCAAGCTCTTGGGCACCTAGGTGCTGCTGGATACTGCAGAAGAGCTGAGAATGGAGTGGGGGTCCTCGGGCTGGATCTAGCCTGGGGCTGAGGGGGGAAAGGGGGAGAGCTCCGGCTGAGTCCCTCAGGGAGGAGAGAGTCCTTGTACAGCTGGCAGCTTGGCTTGGTGGAGGCCCTATGGCTGGGAGCTCTGAGAGGCCTTTTACAAGAGATTTTGGCTCTATAGACGCAGGCCTGTTTCGACTCTCGCTCTCCACAGTGGATCCCGATGCAAAGAGACCATGTTTTTAAGGCGTTTACTGTCATGGCTGAGAGTAAACCTTACTCCATTGCCTAGGGGTGGGCCTGAGATTAAACACCTTTTGCAGGGAGGAGTGGCGGGGAAGGCGAGTTTATTGGCTGAGCCTTCAGGCCTTTTAGTACCTAATTAAAAGGAGATCTGTCTTGAAGTTCGTGACCTATGGTCACATCTTCTACCTGTGGTCACATCCTCTATCTGTGGTCACATCCTCTACCTGTGGAGGGGCTTGGGCCATTGCCCTTACGTGACTGATAACTGCAGACCTATGGAGAGCTGTGGCCTTGTGTCAGGAGCAAGGGTCCCAGGAGCATGGCAAAATACCTACAGTCCCCTGCAGGGACACCGGGGTTTCAACCCTTAGCTCAACCAGAAACCAGGCTGCTTTCATGCTCCTGCGCCTACTTATCAAGTAATTTAAGAGTTTGTGAATAATATGTGATAACGTTTGTATTACATTCTGGTTTTATGAACATCACTAAGGTCCTCAAATTGTTATATAATTAAAATACTGAAGATGGTTTTATCGTGTATTTTCTAACACCAAGATGCAAAACCCACTCATTTAAAAACAATTAGCAAAAGAAATCCATTGCTTTGCTGTTTCAAAATAAAAAAATAGGACTTCGTTATCAGAAATGCTTGAGAAGCTAAACAAATTTCCGGTTTTTACTTGAATATATATATATATATATAACTACAGTACTCAGTATTAATTTTTAAAAATATTTTTTACAATAATTAGACTTTAACTTCTCTGAAATTAGTGATCTCCAGCCAATCAAAGCCAGAACTAAAATTTAATTGCGAATTACTTTATTTTTCAGAACAATATAGAAAACAAGGGCCCAGATTTCCCATTTTAATACCACTTTGATATTTTCAATGTTATGTGTAATTTGGAAAAACAAGATTTATATATTTAGTAGATATGTGTGCTTATGTACACTTGAATGCTTAAAAGAACACTTAAGGAAAATGAGGCCATAGATTTAAGAAAGAGAAAAAGGACATATATAAGAGAAATTTCAGAGAGGAAAGAGAAAGGGGAAAATGATGTAACTACATTTAATTTCAAAAATATAATTAAAATATGATTTGCTCGTTAACAATTGTACCTACTCATTTCTTTAAATGATAAATAAATATTCTTAGTTTACAATCATAAAAAAATATCACCTGGAACATAGAGCATGATATTAACTTTATTTGTTTTGATAAAATTTTAAATTTTGCCAAGTAAAGTTTTGTAGCTATAATTTTCTATCTTGGCACATATTATTGATTGCAGATGTTTTGGCTTGCTATTTCATCTTAAGTATAGCATGTTCAATAATAAAGTCTCCCTTCCCAAGTGATTTCCAACTTAACTTTCAGAAATACCACAGTTGGGAGGAACTTGAGTCACCAACTTGCTATGTGAAAAAATATGTTCTGGGAAAGTTTTGGTTTTGGGAAAACAATAAACCAATTCAATTAACCAGATATTCTTCTTGAAATGGGTTGCTTTCTATGTCGACTTAAGAAGTTTCTACAAAAACTTCGGCTCTTCTTGTGTTTCTTGAGAAAATGTGGAAAAGTTGATGTAATTTAATTTTTCAGCAATATGTGGGAACTGGAAGATTTGAATTAAAGAAAACTCCAAAGCTTGTGTTAAGACATTTGAGATAATTTGGAGGAACATTGGGAAGTAGAATTTAGAAGTTGCTTTATCGATGTTTTTTTGTAGTTCCTTTATCTAAATCTCAGGCAACTACTTTACTTTTTAGACTGGAAAACACATCAGACATTGTGCCAGCCAATCTGATTAAATCAGATACCCCCAAAGCCAATCTCACAGGATTCCTCTGGAAATTGCTGTCACTTCGCTTGCATGCTATTTTCTTTTTCTTCTTCAAAAAATAACAATAATAATCACACCTTTTTGGAGTCTTTAGGGGACTCAGCAAATAGCATCCATTTTCTCTGGCTGCAATCTAAAGTAAATGTATAAGAAGAAAATGGTAAAGCAAATGGGAACCCATATCCCACATTCATTACTTATAAATCTCATGTTGAAAAGCAGGGTCCACACTTATGGGTCATAAAGACCTCTCTAATCCTAAATACCTGAGAACTGTCTTTCCTGTAAGTGGGATCATTTCTCAGGGACAGGATGTAACAGGCCTGGGCACCCATGTTTAAAGAGCCTTTTCAAGGTACCAATCTAATAAAATCATTGTTCACTGGGAGTCATGTTAAGCTAATGGTGGATGGTGTGGAGCGTTCTTCCTTGAGAAAGTAAGCTTTAGGGTTAGAGAGCAAGCTGTCCATCCAGCTTACATCCTCTAAGTTTATAGACTGTAATTTTGATGTAGATCACCTATCAAATACTAACATATCTTGCCCATGATCTCTTTCTTCATGTTGTTGGTATAAACTATGAATCACCAAAAAGCACTTGACTGACTGGAGTCAGTGGCATGACAAATCCATTGATACACTTGAAATTCATGATCCAAAAGTTCTGCTTTTCCACCCCTTCTATTCTCACCCCAAGCATATCGTTGTATCTTCTGTTGGAGTGATGTCTTCGTACACCGTGGGAAGACATGTGTCTGCCCATCCATGCCTGCCTAAGGTACCATCTGATTGGTTAAAATGAAAAGCCTACAGCCAATAGCAAAAGGCAGAATAGTAAGATGGGATATCCAGCAGAGAGAAACTCTGGGAAAGAGTCAGAGGTGGGAGATTTGACACCGAGACTTGGAGGAAGACAGACATGTGAACCTGAAGAGAGGTAACCAGCCACATGACAGAACACAGAGAATTGTACACATGGGTTAACAGGTTAAGAGCTAGTTGGAAAGAAAGCCTAAGCTTGGGCCAAACACTGTAAAGAAGTATAAGCCTCCTTGTTATTACTGGGGATGTGGGGTGGGCATAGTAAGGCCCACAGTTACAGTCTTTACTATTGACATTAAACTATACATGTCATTTTGAGCATGAGATAACATAGGACCATACTTAACCAACTGTAGTGACTAATGTGCTCCTGAGAGAAGTTTCATAGTTGAAAAAACATACCAACCTGTTGTTGATTAAAGTTAAGGTCATACAACTTTCTAAAACCAAGGCTCTTCTCCCATCCCTGGGTGGGTAGCCTCCACAGGGTTATTGTACTGGGGTGAGAACACTGTGCTCTTACACTTTCAATACCAGAAATAAAAGACTGTATTGTTCACCCTGATTATTTAAGTCCCCTTTACTTATCACACAAACCTTTTATTTCCATAATGAAGATTCCCTATCTTGTTCTTGTTATGTTTTTTACTGTTTTTCTGGATTTTCACAACCTGATCTGCCCTCTGACATTTATTATAAATGCCATTATATTTTGCTATTTTATTTTATTTTATTTTGACATATTGGAAACAGAGAGTCATGTAGTCCACTCACATAAGCCCATAAGCCACAGAGACACAGTTCAAATTGTTCTTTGCCTGGGTTTCTTTTCTGATTCCTATGATATATGCTCTGACAGAAACAATGTAGGGAAGAGAGCAGCTGCTTAAGCTCACATTTCCAGGTTACTGTCCATCACAGTAAGGAAGTCACTAGAGAAGGAGCTTGAGATCACAACCTGATCCCAGCCATAATCAGGGACAAAGTAGTGGAGTGCCCCCAGTCAAGGCAATGTTGCCACCTGAAGTGCCCAGACCTTCTGACTTCAATGAACACATTTAAGACAATCCTCAGAGACATGCCCACAGGGCTAATTTAGATAATCTTATCTGGACAATCATTAATTCACATTCTATTCTCATGTGGCTCTAGATTGTGTCAACTTGATAATTTGCAATAACCATCTCAGCCTTCCAGAAAATATTCATCAATGTTCCAGTTCAGTACCTACTGGAATTTCTGTTCATAGAAAAACTTTAGAGACTTAGATTTTTTGTTTATTTGCTTTGTTGGTCAGCTAGTTGGTTATGCTTTGCTATTTTATTTTATTTTATTTTGATATATTGGAAACAGAGCCTCGTGTAGCCCAGACTAACCTTGGAATGCTACTTCTGGGACTGGCCATTAATTTGATCTTATTGCTTCAGGTTTCTAATTGCTGGGACTTAAGACATGAGCCCCACACGATAGACACCAATTTCAATGCAAATTCAATGTACTTCTATCACTGAAGCTATTTTTCTATCTTGTCAACTAGTATTCTTAACTCTCTTTGTGGATGAAGAGAAGTTCAGTTCTGGGACAGTAAGCCTCCATGTTCCTAAGTTGTCAAGCACAAGTGTCACGAGTCGGTTCTAAGTCAGCTAGACTTCAGATGTGCCCTTGATTCTTGTGTAATATGCAGCCTCAGCATCTATGAAGCCAAAACTAATCATCCAATGAGAAAATGTATCCAAAAGCTTTAGCCTGATTCTGAAGTGCTACTTTTAGTAATGCTGACTACTTTTTAACTTTCTAGTGAGTAATCAGTTAAGATGAATTTTGTAATACACACACACACACACACACACACACACACACACACCCCTCTGATCTGATTGGGATTCAGGACCAACCTTACATGCCTTAATGGGAAAAATGGGGGTAGAATGGGAGCTAGTTTCATCATCACCAAATATCTTATTTATTTTTATTTATGTTTGGTGCACAAATACTCACTTCCTTGAGTTCGTCTGCACCATGTGTGTGTAGGATCCCATGAAGACTAGAAGAGAGTATAAATTTGCTTGGAATTGGAGTTAAGGGGCTTGTGAGTCACTGTGTGGTACTAGGAACTGGACCTGAGTCCTTTGCAAGGGCAAGAAACGCTCTGAACCATTGAGCCAACCTTCCAGCACCAACATCAAGAATCTTCATTCCTTCATGCCCTCCTGGAGTAGCCAAGTAGCTCTCAAAGCAGGATATGAAAAACTTCCAGATTCCTAAAACAAATCTATTTTCATAATAGTATGTAATGTATTTTATATTTTCCACTCTTTCTCCCATTAGTATATAAAGGAGTATTTTAAGGGTTAAACATTGTGGCATTGATACTGAATCAAATCAAAAGAACAGACTTGAGAATACAAGTATCTTCCATTATCATAGATAATGATATATATATATATATGCATTAAATATATAAATAGTTCCATTATTTTCAAATATTATACCATATTCTTAATTTTTATAAAAGGTATGATTTGCATGATCATAATTGGGTAATCATTATTGTAGTGAATTGATTTATAATTTAAAAATGTGGAATTCCAGTGTTAGCTATAGCACATAAGGCAAAGTCTTTAGTGTCTTAAAATGTCAGGAAATAGTGAGAGCAAACTATTTTAGGACTGCTGATATAACTCACTCCCCTGGGTTTTGTTAGACTTACACATGCACCAGGGAACTGGCAAACACTGATACTGAATACTGAGTTGAACTACACTGGAGGACAGTTAGATTTGTTTTCCTGACATATCCCTAAATTTGTTATGTTTTGCTTAATGATCCATTACTCTCACATTTCCTAAATTTGCCCGCTGGAAAAAAAAACCATAGTGAATTTCATGAAGTGTTACATGTACACAATAAGTACATCTCACAGAATCATGAGACGCATGCTGGGAAAAATTAAGAGATTCTCTGGTATCATGCTCTGATCCTAGGCAGGATTCCACTGAGCTTTTAATTATGATAATGTTGAAGATGATGAAGAAGATGATGATGATGAAGCCAAGACTTTGTGAAAACTTACATACCTAAGTCCTAAGTAATTCAAATGCATTTTGAGGTGTTGTATGTACTGTGTTAAATTATTCATGAATTATACTTTACCCATGTAGAAACTGAGATGCAATGAATTTTAACTTTTAACTGACATCACATACATTAAAATTTATCTAATTTCCTTTGGAACCCTGACCTATGACAGGAATCAAAGTTCTTTCCCAAGCCCCATCACCTAGAGTAGAATACTGCTACCCCAGGCTAAGTCTGTTGACAATGTTCTTAATGACTGCCCTAAATATTAGCAATCAGGTCCAGCTTCTTAAGGCCTAAATACATGCAATACATTTTGTTTCATGCATAATATCTACAGAGCATTGATTTCATAAGGTATGATCTATCAGAACAAATCATCTCTCAGTTTGTATTGATGTTTTTTGCATTAACTGACTATCTGCCCGCTGTGCAATGCAAGTTTAGGTTAAAACAATAAGTAACATGTATTGTCTTGCAATTTCTTTCCATCATAGATCTGGGCCTGACTCGCAGGATATTTCAGGGCTGTTGTCATCTAAGAGTTTGCCTGGCTGGGAAGGATTCACTTCCAACTAATGCTATTGGCTGGGCCCTCAGTCTCAACCTAGGTTTCCAGGAGAAGGTCTTAGCCCTGGGGCTTCCTAGAGTTACTAAAGGGTCTCCTCTATCTGGCCCAGTGAACGACCCAAGAGATAGAAGCCAAAAGCTGCCTTAATGTTTTTTTATGGCCTGGTTTTAGAAATCATATACTATTATCTTGGTATTTTTCTTGGGTTATAAAGATCAGACCTCTATTGAGTGTGCACATGTGTGAGTCTGGACATGAACAGGATAACGGGGTTCATGGAGGTGACTAGTACAGTGTACTTTGGTACTCAGGAAATGTCAGTTTTGACTGAAGTTCAAGAAATAATCAATTCTTACTTTTTAACTTGATTTTTTTTCTTACATAAGATACGTTCTTCCTCTTCTCCATTCATGTCTCCCTCCTATTCCCCAACCCACATCGTTTTTTAAAAAAAAATCTATTTTCAGGATACATTTACTTTTATTATTGAAGTATATTATAATAGATATATTATAGATTCTTTTAGAATTTTAAGAATGCATAAAATGTATTTTAATCCTATTCAGCCTCCTATCTTCCCCTAACTCTCCCAGATCCACCACTTCACTTCCACACCCCCTCCCAGTCTCATGGCTTCTCTTTTCTTAACCTGTACTATGCTGCTCATGAGTGCAGAGCCAACCACACAACCACAGAAGCATGGCCCTCTCCAGGTAACACTATTGAAGAAAATTAATTCCCACTATCTCGAAATATCAATAAATTCTCAGCTTGAGGTGAGGCCTGGTGAGCCCCTCTCTCCTCCATGCCTGAGTGTTGGCCAGCATAATCTTACGTAAGCCTTATGGAAGCAGCCATAGTTTCTGTGAGTTCACTAGTAGAACAACCCTGACATGGTTTATTCCCATATTGCTCATGTCAGCCAATCATTGGCTTTACCATCTTTTCTCCACCTATCCCGTATGGTTCCTGAGCTTTGAGATAAGGGATTTGATATGCTTAGCCTGTTTGTGACGAAGCACGTCACGGACACCTATTTTCGGTATTTTGACCAGTTGTAAGTTCCTCCATTGACGATCTTTCTCCTCTGGGGCAGACTCCAATATCTTCAGTGCCACAGTTGAACTGTAGGGCCTATCTTACCAGACCAGGTATTACTGTAGCTTATACCAGCTTACCTAGCATCTTCCAGTATTACAGAGTAAAGCAGCGAAGAAACTTTCTGGCGACTGAATTTAATTTCATATGTCATCACCCAAGTGGCTAACCCGCCTTTGTTTGTTTTGTTTTTTGTTTTGTTTTGTTTTGTTTTTGTTTTGTTTTTTGTTTTTGCTTGCTTGTTTTTTTTTTCTTTATTTTCTATATTCTTTGTTTACATTCCAAAGGTTTTCCCATTTCCCAGTTCCCCCCTCACCATATGTCCCCTAAGTCCTCTTCCCTCCACCCATTCCCCAATTACCCCCCCCCATTTCTCTGTTCTAATACTCTCCTACAAATCTGTATCCAGTCTTTTCAGGACCAGGGTCATTTACTTCCTTCTTCTTGGGAATCTTTTGATTTGCTAATTGTGCCTTGAGTATTCAGAGCTTTTGGGCTCATTAATATCCACTTATCAGTGATTGCATTTCATGTGTATTCTTTTGTGATTGGGTTAACTCACTTAGGATGATATTTTCCAGATCCAACCATTTGCCTACAAATTGCATGAATTCATTATTTTTATTTGCTGAGTAGTATTCCATTGTATAAATATACCACATTTTCTGTATCCATTCCTCCTTTGAGGGACATCTGGGCTCCTTCCAACTTCTGGCTATTATAAATAAGGCTGCTATGAACATAGTGGAACATGTATCTTTATTGTATGCAGGGGATTCCACTGGGTATATGCCCAGGAGAGGTATGACAGGGTCCTCTGGAAGTGTCATGCCCAATTTTCTGAGGAACCGCCAGACTGATTTCCAGACTGGTTGTACCATCTTGCAACCCCACCAACAGTGTAGGAGTGTTCCTTTTTCTCCACATCCTCGCCAGCACCTGTTGTCCCTTGAGTTTTTAATCTTAGCTATTCTGACTGGTGTGAGGTGGAATCTCAGGGTTGTTTTGATTTGCATTTCCCTGATGACTAATGATGTTGAACTTTTCTTAAGGTGCTTCTCAGCCATCTGAATTTCTTCTGGTGAAAATTCTTTGTTTAGCTCTGTACCCCATTTTTGATAGGGTTATTTGGTTCTTTGGGGTCTAACTTCTTGAGCTCTTTGTATATATTGGATATTAGCCCTCTGTCAGATGTGGGGTGGTTTTTTTTTTTATTAAGAAACTACAAGAAATGAAAAACAGAGAGGAAAAAGCTTATATTTAGAAACACGGGAGGCTAGACTTCCAGTTTTTCAGGTTAATGTTCTATAACATGGGATCATCTATACTCACACACTTGAGGCAGGCTCAAATGAGCCATTCTTATGTAAAAAATGCAGAAGATATGTTCTTCCTATAGCCTGTGTGATGATTTGTATATGCTTGGGCCTAACAGTAGCACTATTAGGAGGTGTGGTCTTGTTGGAATACAAGTGTCACAGTGGGTATTGAGCTTTAAGACCCTCATCCTAGCTACCTGGAAGCCAGTCTTCCACCAGCCCCTTGATATGAAGATGTAGAACTCTCAGCTCCTCCTGCACCATGCCTGCTTGGATGCTGCCATGCTCCTACCTTGATGATAATGGACTGAACCTCTGAACCAGTAAGCCAATCCCAATTAAATGTTGTCCTTTATAAGACTTGCTTTGGTCATGGTATCTGTTCACAGCAGTAAAACCCTAAGACATCCTGCTAATCAAAACCAAATTATTCTTGTGTTGGTCCCACCAAAAGTGAAACTACTTAGTATAAGGAATGTAAATTCATTTGCAAAAAGTTTACTCTCTTTTATATAGTCCCTCCTGTCTAGACGTTTATTTCTATTTGTTTTAATTATAATAATTTCAAAATGTCCTCCCTCACATGTCCTCCCTCCTGCCTTTCCCATGTCACCACCCCTCCCTCACAAATCCATTGCCTTTTTCTGTCTATTATTGTTATATATATATGCATAAATGTATAAATAGTCCCTGCTGATTCTGTATAGTGCTGGTTGTATATAGATGCTTTGAAGGCTGAGCACTTGGTATAAGGTAGGCAAGAGAAGCCAGTACCTCCTATCTCAGCAGTCATCAGTTGCCTGTAGCTCTGTGAGGTTTCCTGGTGTGCCAGCATGCCTATTGATGTTGTCATTGTTCTAGAGTTTTATAGGCAGCTATATTGAGGTCATGGAGATAGTTTCCCTCATTTCTAGGAGATCAGTCTTATAGATTTTCTAGTCTTTTGGAGTTGTATGATAGATGCACTCATTGGGTCTGGGCATCCAACAATTACTTTATCTCTGTAGTCTGATGAGTTGTAGTTTTGTGCAATAGTGTTCATTGGAATCAAAAAAGAAGCCTATTTGATGAAGGGTGAGATATACTTGTGGGTATAAAGATGAGTTTTAAAACACAAGAGTGATATTCTGCTATATTCATAGATCAGAGAGGCTTCCTCTGCTAGCAGATGGGAGTGGGCGCAGGGTGCAGAGCCAGTTCTGGCTGTGGAACCAGACATTGTGCTGAGAGAGAGGATAAATTAAATGCTTCCATACAGTCCCTTCCTCAGAGATCAGGGAACTTTGTGTAAAATGCATTGGGGGGACTATGGGAGTCAGAAGGGTTGGAAGATACCAGAAGAACATGGCCTAATTAATCAACTAAGCCATGATTATGGGCTCACAAAGACTGAAGCTGCATGAGTCTGTCTGGGCCCTCTACATATATGTTATGGTTATTACCTTGATGATTTAGTGGGACTCCTAACAGTGAAAGTGGGTATATCTCTGACTCTTTGCCTGTTTTTGAGATGCTTTTCTTCTATTGGATTGTCCTGTCCAGCCCTCATATGAGGACTTTTACCTTGTCTTTTGTATCTTGTTTTGTCCTGTTTGGCTTGTATCTCTTCATTTTCTGGAATAAATGGGGGTGGGGGGGAGGTGGATCTGGGGGAAAGAGAGGTTAGAGGGGGAGCTAGGAGGAGTGGAGGGAGGGGACTGTGGTCAGAATGTAAGTCAGTAACTAGATTCCTAGTACAAGAAATGGTTTTCTTCCTGTGGAAGGAGACATAAATTCAATTAGAAAGCTGTTGGTTACCACCAAGATGTGTATGCCACTATTGCGCCATCATGAACACATTGCTATATCGGTCATAGGTGTCCCATCTAGGCAGGGATTACCTTCTTCTCTTGGCAGCTTTCCTAGACCCTTCTAGTACCATGAAAGCTTCTGGTATCTCAGAGAGCATGCTTCCAGGTCAGATCCAGATCAAATCTTCCAAGTCCTTGGTCCTAAGTGTTAGCATTTTTTTAAAAAGAGAATTTTAAACAATTTTTACCATTATTGTTTACTCATAGTTTTTACAATACAGTCAGAAATAATCCTCCAGTGGACAGAAATAATCCTCAGTATTTTGCATAAGAAGAGAGTAATGCTTTCTTCTTTTTCTAGATAGTGTATTCGTGTGATATTACAAGGTGGGTTATTTTTCTTCCTGCTGTTATACTATAGAAGAGGAGAGTTCATACCTATTTTACCAATAAAAGTCATTTCTAGTTAATGTGAGCACTGACACAGAATTGCACTAAAAATATTAAAAGAAAAAAAAACAGTCCATTTCAGTGAGTACTTGTTCCTCTAGACAATGGATTTTATACTTTGCTGTTATAAAAATTGATTAGTTATTATTAGCATGGGTTCTGAATGCAGTGTCAAATGGACTCTAAAAATGAATTACTAGTTTTTGAAGTTAGCATATGTATAATCAAACCTTATGCCATTTTTGCTCTATCTGTAATGAGAACCAGTTCCAGGCTGTATCTTAGCTAGGGATTAATAAAAGCAGGGCTTTTTATGCTGTGTCCAGCTTTCACAATTTGAACACCAAACGGTTTGTCATTTTTTATTAACTGTGCTCTTTTTCTCGGTGACACTCTTGAGAAATAGTCTGGAAATTTATAAATATCTGCAAATGTTATCTAAATTTTGGTCACACATGAAGTAGTAATTTTCTTTTGGACTTGGGTTGAATTTACTTTTAAGTGTATGAGTCACATACATAAAAAAAGTCATAAATATTACTCAAAGTGTGCCTCGCCGTTTCCTCTGTCCCCTCTCCCCGTGTTTTATTTGTGACAATTTGCAAATCGAGTTTAACTAATCCTGGGTTAAGCCTTTAAACAGGAAATGGGTTCAGTGAACAGGATGACAATGTCAGAAGAACTGTCCACTGGAGGATCTTTTCAAACACTTCACTCATTGGGACAAGCTGCAAGCCTCCAGATTCTTCCAACATCTATGCTCCGACTTTCCAGTCTGGATTTAATTGTAAGGGAAACTTTGAAAAACCCATATAATCCATCAATATCATATTCACTTGAGCTAGAGTTTCACGTAAGATCAAAGTGTTTTTATAGCTTTGATATTTCCCTTCCTTCATTATGTCAGTTCTAGATATATTGCACTTAATACTTTTTCCCTGCTATTAGCAGCTAGCACTTTATGTAGACTATATAAATCTGTTACTGCAAAAATATTTTGACTTATAACTATGGCAGTGGTTAGCAGGAGAGGAAAATATTTCTTCAAATTATGCATGTAAATTGAAGATGATCTTGTTTTGTGCCACTACGTGTATATCTTCTAAACATTATCTTCATGATAATCAGATCACTTGCAAACAGGAGTGAAAAATTACTAAAATTGAGGTTAATAGATTAACAAGCTAGACTGAAACGAACGTACGCCGGACTACATCTGACAGAGATGATGTGTATCAGCAGCCTCAATTGTTTCTACAGTATTTTAAGTGTACTGCAAATTTGATAGGAAGGCAGGATGATGCTGCACACACTAACAGCATCCCCTTGAGAGTGGTACCCGGGTATTTGCTGCGGGATGGATGCAACTCCATCAGCATGTCATCACCTAGGATGCAAAATTCCAATAGAGTTCATCTGTACTGCTGAATGTTCTGCTTTACACTGTTCTTAGGATTAGAATGCTGCACATTCTAAGGATGTCACATTGCCAAGCATGGTCAGGTATGTCCAAATTTTAACACCATTTATCCACAATTATAGTTTTATAAAGAGGATTTTTACAGAGCTGGAAAAAAAAGAAAAGAAAAGAATTCTATGCTTTATTTTGTTGCCTTCAGTGCGGCCAGTGCTTTCTCTTATGACCCCACACAACTTTAGTTGGCAAAGTGGATGCTAGTTGTTTTGGAGTGAAAAAGGTCCTTTTTGGTGAAATGTAAATTGGAATATTTCACTGCTTTGCTAAAAGACCAGATGAGTGCCTTTGATTTGCCTTTAGAACAAAATTCAAAACCTAAAATTCTGCACGCTCTAACCCTGTGTGAGATGGCTGTTGCAGTAATGGAGCTTTCTTAAGGTCACCTTGTGCACACCGCAAACAATATACCTAAGGTTATAGTCATACAGAGTGGTCAGTGAGAGACAAGAGACATCCGCGGGACTGATGCTACAGGCTGATTTGAAAATTCAGATGCACGAATTTAAGGAAACCTCTTCTAGAAAGCAAGAGTCAAGATCTGAAGCATCTGGGCCAGACCAAAGCATCCCAGAGAGAAGAGCTTGTAAAAGAACCAGAGAAAGGAAGACTTCATAACAAACAAAAGAGGAGATTCTTGGAGGCAGAGTAACCAAACCAAATATGTAAATGGCACAGCTAGACAGTATTAGGTATATTTCTTTATGTACCTCAACATGCGTTAGATGCCTTTTATGGTGTTTGCTGTACCTTAAAGGACCAGGGGTGTTTATGGGTTAGCATGTCAACAAATCTACTAGTAGTAATAGCTAGGAAGAAGGGGAAGTTGAGCAGCCTCTACCTTTATGTCTGTAGGAACTGATATTACTCATAAATGCTGTTGATCCTGTAACTTGGCACACAAATGTGATTTGTGTAACAACATATCATTCAGAAGTGGTCTGGCGTAGGATACCTACAACATATTTGCCATTTACAAAATATAAACAGCAGGAGTGACAGCACAGTGGTTAGGAGCCCGGGCTGCTTTTGGACAGTGTGCAGGTTTGGTTCTAAGCACCCACATGGCAACTTACAACCA
This sequence comes from Apodemus agrarius, assembly GCA_964023405.1. Taxonomy (NCBI): domain Eukaryota; kingdom Metazoa; phylum Chordata; class Mammalia; order Rodentia; family Muridae; genus Apodemus; species Apodemus agrarius. The sequence goes on along the minus strand of OZ030006.1, from coordinate 11,648,819 downwards.
TCTATACAGCAAGTTTCAGGGAATCCTGTATTCTTTTCGGGACTCCACACACAGCGTCCACATAAGTGGTACACATACATACTTTCAGAAAAATATTCACGCATAAGAAATAAAAATAAATATTTAAAATTCAAAGTAACAAAATATTTTAAAGCATAAGAACAAAAAAAATTGAGTAAGTTTTTGATAAAGACTCAAAAAGATTGAATTGGTAGTATCTTATTTACTGCATGATGAATTCAAGTTTATTTTTTTTAAAAAAAAATGTCAAATTCCTTGCTTTATACATGAACAATTGTAACTCATATATGAAATGTTGAAAGGTGAACAACTTTTAGAATGCTTAAGTAAATAATCTCCAAGAACTTTCAGGAAAAAAAAAACAATCAAAAAATCCCATTGTGGTCTTTTCATCTCTAGTTCCTATCCAGTTTACAGAAGTAAAATTTTTCATTTTTTTCAAACAAAATGACGCAATAATTGTCGAGGGATCGTCAAACAGCGTACCATCAGTAGAGGCTTTTGAGTACATGGTGGTCTCAAGGCTTCAGCTCCTCTTCTGAGCATCAAAATGTGTCATTTTCTGGACCAACCACAAAACAAAACAAAACAAAACAAAACCCACCCGCACAATTCCCTATGCAGTTTTGAAGGCACTGCGACACGCCTTTAGTCCCTTCACCTCGGTTGTGCTTGGGAAATCACTGTACCAGTCATTGTACACACACACACCGGCTGCTTGTCCTTGGATTGTTGAACCCAGGGCGGTATATTTCAGGTTAGGCAATTCGCAACTTCCATGTTCCTAAACAAAACATGGAGATTTCTGCTGCTGAGAGAACATTTGTTTGGAAAATATTATCCTCAATGCTTAACTTACTTCCCAGAGTACTCAGAATGATGAATACATTTTTCTTGGCCAACAAAATTTGCTCAGTGTGATTAAACATTGTCTAGCCTCTAGGACCTCGAGACTGGGTTATCAAACAAGAAAACACAGAATTTCTTGGGTAGAACAAAAATGTGTTCCGTGATTTCTATGAAATGTCATCCTCATTGTCGATCTAAATTTTTTTAAAAATACAGATTCAGTTCCTTTTATCCCAGGATGGCATTCATGCTCAATAGGTTCAATTTCCTCTGTAGCTTCAGTTTCAATTTAAAACTCTGCTCAAGCATCTGACAAATGCCTGCCACCAAACGCAAAACCTGCAGGAAGAAACACGGATGCCTCTCGGTCAGAATTCATTGCCCTCATCAAGGAAATGGCCTTAAAGCTTAAGTCCTACTGGCTAAGACGGTAAAATCACTTATGTATGTTTTAGCTATAGCACAGTGTTATTACATGATCACTTTCATCTATCAATATGAAAGAAAAATAAATGCTAACACCCACAAAAAATAAAGTGTAACAGATTTTGCAACCCATTTGATTTTCTTTTGGGGTTCATGATTTGGGGGGTTTAAAAACCATAAGAAATTACCAATTATCAGTAACAACACTGTCCATCTCTTTTTCCTGAGTTCATAACAGTCATTTCTGGGTCATAGGTTATGAGTTAAAATGACCATTTTTAGGCATATCCCATTAAATCTTCACCTGTCAGATATGACAGGAACTTAGAGGAAAGGGGGTGGGCAAACCAGGAAGATGCACGTTCCTAGGGGGTCATATCCCTTCCTCTCTATCCCTGGTGTCACCCTTATACTACATCCAACTGCGAATGACAAATTGTCATTTAATGTCACTGGTATTTTGAGACTGTTTGTGATAAGCAGTGCAACAGTGAGTTTCCTATTGATGAGATTATTACCAAGTTTAATCAGAATGTATGAATGAGTATTAATGCTTTTAAGCCCATAAGTTCTGGGAAATTTAAATACTGGTAGATCCTACTGGGGAAGGATTAATATTCCAGAGCTTCTAAGGCCAATTTTAATGGAATTACATTGAAAACATGTGAGGGAGGATCCATATTGATATGTAGTGGAAGATCTATTTTCAGATGTTGTAGATAGTAACAAAAATGTTGTGCATAGAAACAATGTTGCTCCCCTCCTTATGACTGATGTTTAACTATACATCCGACAGGGACTGGAACTGTGAAGGTGTTCTACGGAAAAGTTGACCTTAGAGCTAACTAGTAGTTGGCAGAGAATTCTCAAACTAAAAACATTCAGGCAGACAGTAGCATTGCATGGTTTCAGAAGGCCCTGCAGGGTATGGAAGCAAAGACCTTCCTAAAATTGAAGCCTGTCTGCTTTCAATTATGCAGCAAAACAAATGCAAAGATTGGGGGAATAAAAATAAAATCAAACATCTTTCCTGACATCCTAAGACAAACTCCAGTGGAACAAACCCCGAAGCAGGACAAGACGGCCTGCTTAGCTGCATGGTTAACGGTTTTCACTACTTCTGTTAAAAGGAAAGAAAAGGCATTGATTATTGAATACCCATAATACTTGCATTTGTATGCAACAGTGTAGGAAACCTTCTCATTATGAAGTATATATTTACTTGCTTTCTGTAAATCATATTGACATTCATATTATGTCCTAAACTCAAGACTCTCCTTTGCTATCACACTTGGTCCTCAAAAGGTCAAAGAAGCAGTGCTTACACACTACCAGATTTACAATGCTTATTTACAGTATCTATGTATAAAGAATAGTTCTGTCTCCCTTTAAGACCATCCCTAAAAGAATATATCTAAACTCAGTAGTTCTTGGAGGGTAGAACATAAGGACGATTTCATGTTCCAATGCAGCCTGTTCTACATAATGGATTCCAGGGCATCCAGGGCTACAATGGATCCCCTATCCCCAAAGAAAAACAATGGAGAACAAAATTTAAAAAGCAACAAGCACTCCCCTAAAACCCAAATCCACCACCACTACCACCTGAACAACAACAAAAAACAAATGTCCAGCATGTATTTTTCATAACATATGATGTGGCATTTTCATCAAATCATGAGCAGAATAAAGAAACCCACCAGGACTTGTCTTGACAGGTTAAAGGATAAATTTCAAACACTGTCACTATCACTTACTTCAGCATTTGCATTGATCCTTCTAGTGGAGCAAAAGAGGACACAGTGTCAGTCCTCAACAAAGCATAAAGAATCTATTGGAACATCAGGTGTGCCTTTCCTTTCTTAGTCATCTAGCAACTTTCTAGTCATAGGCCTCAGAAGAAGGTCTGCAAGGGCCTTCAAAACTCATCTCGTCAGCCAAAATATACATTTCTAACCTATAATACACATTATATCTGCCTTATTTGACTTAAGAGAGACCAGCCTGCGGTCAGCAAAGGCATTTTGCACAGTCTTATTTTTTAGGGGAAGAATTCTTAGTAAATTTAGTCTATGTTTGTCAAGCAATAGCATGAACGCACTCTGGTCATATCCCACTATGCAGTCTGTAACTCTATTGTGAAGCTTAATGTTTGACGCCTTAGCATTTTGTGAGCAAGATGAAGAACGAGGATAAGCAGCGATAAAAGCTCAAGGAGGGTCCCTCACACACTGTCCATCAGCCCCATTCGCACAGCCACTGTCCTCCACGTATAGTCAGGACCAACACGCTTCCCGAAAGGAAACCCTGTGCATCCCAGCAGCCAACGAATTCACTTACAGTAGAATGAAACCCAATAAACCCACCCATTTCCTTTTCTGCTTGGGTTAACTGGGCGGCATTGTCAACATGATAACTACACCTTGTGCCATTGCATATTTTCCATCTGGAATCATTCATTGATTGAATTGACTAGTCATCTTTAATGTGAACTGACTGCAAAATTGAATAATTAAAACTCTTCAGATTCATTTCCCGCACAGCATTGAACTACTGGCAACAAAAGAACGTTTTGCAGCTCTTTCCCCATAACCCGCTGGCTTATCACCGATCTAACTTGCAAACATTAAAAACATTGCATTTAAATACCAAGATGCAACCATTGAAAACCCCGTATTTAACAAATTCTCCGAGGATAAGAATGAACTGTCTGTCTCCTTGCTTCCTTTGTCCCTGTTTTATTACAACAAAAAGCTGTCAAATGCTTTCCTTAGTTTTTATCTCTGCTACTTACTAAGTAAAGGCAACAAAGACATTTTAAAAAGTGCCTCTTACCTTGTGCCATTAGATGACCCCGATCCTTTGTACATTTCTCTGCAGTGTTTATCAGAATGAACATTGTCATTAACATGGCAGACTTCTTTGGCATGAGCTCTGTCACATATGTGCTCTGTTATATGTGGCTGGAGCCATGGGTCCCTCCACCTATTCTCTTTGGTTGATGATTTAGTCTCTGGGAGCTCTGGGGAGTCTGATTGGTTGATATTGTTGTTCCCCCTATGGGGCTGCAAACCCCTTCAGCTCCTTCAGTCCATTATCTAACTCCTCCATTGGGGACCCCATGCTCAGTCCAATGGTTAGCTGCGAGCGTCCCCCTCTGTATTTGTCAGACTTTGGCAGGGCCCCTTAGGAGACAGATTTTAGAAAAATTCAACCATACAAATATTGAAACAGCAGGATGCACAAAACCCAAACTTCCATGTTCTGATTTTTTAACTCCATGCTTATATCATCACAGCTGCTAGAACAGAATTGTAAGGTTTTCCTTTAATATAAAATTTAGTACTCCTCCATGTTGCTGATAAGATGTAAAAAAGAAAGAATAATCACTATGTTGTTTATTGTTCTAGATGAATTGCATCGGATTGCTGTGTGATAACAGATATATCTTAACTTGGCCTCAGCTCGCCCCTGGGTCTTGCTCAAGTGTGTGGTTAATGTACCAACCCATATGTCCAGAAGCTTTAGTCCTATAATTTGGAGCTTCATTTCTGAAAATTTTTCATAAAAATAAATAAAAGTATATCACTAAAAACAATATATATAAACATTATGTACATTCTCAAGTATGTAAAATCAAATTATCTTTAAAACTAACATTTCAATATTTTTTTTAGAAAAGGCCATGTGTGGTTTTATGTGAACCAGACTTTACAAGCATACCTGCATACAATAAAGACACATGCTCCACTATGTTTATAGCAGCCTTGTTTATAATAGCCAGAAATTGGAAGGAGCCCAAATATCCCTCAAAGGAGGAATGGATACAGAAAATGTGGTATATTTATACAATGGAATACTACTCAGCAATTAAAAATAATGAATTCATGCAATTTGTAGGTAAATGGTTAGACCTGGAAAATATCATCCTGAGTGAGCTAACCCAATCACAAAAGAATACACATGAAATGCAATCACTGATAAGTGGATATTAATGAGCCCAGAAGCCCTAAATACTCAAGGCACAATTAGCAAGTCAAATGATTCCCAAGAAGAAAGGAGAGGACCCTGGGCCTGGAAAGATTGGATCCAGTTTTGTAGAGAAACTGTGGGGGGAGGGGGAATGATTGGGAATAGTTGGGGGGAGAGGAACTATGGGACATAGGGAGGGGGGAACTGGGAAAGGGGAAAGCCTTTGGAATGTAAACATAGAATATAGAAAATAAAAAAAAATAACTTCAAAAAAATATGATGAGTAAAATCTGGATTAACTTCCAAAACATCTTAATAAGAGACTCTCTCAATGGAAAACATTCATACTTCAAAAATCCATGGTCTCTCTATCAAAATTTTCTATTGGTGATTTAATGATGGATGACAATGCCCTTTAACAGTAAAAGTTGTTTCTCCATTTCCAATGGTGTTTCATCACTGAGCACTTGAGCATGAGAAATGGTAAAAGGCTATCACCAACAAACAGCGTGGCACTGACCAGCAGAGAGCCATGCCCCGTGCCTAGTGACAGCAACAGGCTATGGGTGTTTTCAATAGTCTTGGGCATCTCTGTAATTTTCAGTTTGGGTTATTAGCAAAGGGACCAGCAGAATGCACAAAAGTGTAGGTTACAAGATAAAAGTAGGAAATCACCTATATGTTGGAATATTCATTATTAAACTCTTGGTATTAAGTTACAAACACCAACCAGTCATATTATAGCACCACACCCTTGTCAGTAGTCATCTTTCAGTGCTGTAATTTAGAACTGCCAAGAGGACAAAGCACTTTTATTCTAAACTTCCTGAATGAGGCAGGAATCCCCAGAAAATGTTCAGTGATCCTATCAGTAGGTACGAGTAAATTTCCTTCATCAGGCAATGTGTTGTATTACCATCAACAGCTGAGACATCCTTATTTTCTGCTTAGGGTCCTATGAACTCTTCCAGTTGATTCTATTGTTGGAACAAAACTGTCTCCGTGATTCACAGAATTCTCAGAATGTACACTTAATGACACCTTGGGTTAGATAATTCTTTTTGTGGCAGGCTGCCCTGTGCATTATGGGTATCGACAGCATCCATAGCATCCCTAGGCTCAATGTGATTAGCCTACTTCTTCTGCACAAGTTGGAAAAGCCAAAATATTTCCAGATATTGCATTTTGAGAAGAGTAGGTTTTGAAATAGTGAGGTTTTGTTTTAATTCATATTTTCTATGTTTGTCAAAAATCCGCTTAAATGGCCTAGAGGATTGGCGTTATGGCTGCCAGTTAAGAGTGTGTATTTCCAGTAGGAGCACCAGAGTTCAGTTCCCAGCATCCAGGGCTGGCAGCTCCTAACTGCCTGCATCCTCAGCTCTAGGGGCTCAGACAGCCTCTTCTGTCCTCTGCAGGGTCCCAGTTGTAGGTAGCACACGCTCACACAGGAATAAAACTATAATAGCTGGATGCATCTCATTATGTCTTTCTCTTTGGGATATGGGTGTAAAGCAGTCATCACCTGGTCATTCTCTGGACACAGTCACAGATGGAAAACAAAGATAGCATGTCCAGCCTACACAGCAGTTCCTAAGACTGCCACTTCCAGTGATATCAGCCCAACAGAGTGCCCTGACTATGCCTAAATCAAGGAGAACTAAAAGATGGAGCCAGATATATTGGCTGAGATAGTAATATCACAACGTGATTTTAGAATCTGTTTGGGGGCGTAAATTCTAACGGGCATGTTTCCTCATGAAAGGTAATCATCAGACTTCATTTCTAAAAATCGTCTTTTTCACACATACAGACCTGCAGGTGACTGCATAGGACCGATGCATCTTTTACTGTTGTTTCAACCTCTGCATAACTGCTTCTTTTTTTTTTTAACTAACTTGTGCAATCCACTTTGTATTACATTTGTGTAGCCCATAGTAGAATAACTATCTGTGGTTTTGTTTATTTAAATGGTATTATAAATATGGAGAGTAAATAAATCATCACAAAAGTAGAGAAGGACATCTGAGCTTACGGTTAATGAAATAAGTTCCACTTAATTATGGTAGGTTGGGGTGTAGAAAAATAAAGTTTTCTCAACCGTCTGCCTCCATGATTCTTCTATAGCTTTTTCCAGCCAAGGACCTCATCTCCTCTATTCTCCTTGAATAAATTGTTATAGCTAGACTGCCTGCTATTAAGAAGTGCAGATACAGTCATTCTATAAGGACTTGTTCATAAGCAGTGGTGTAAAGTGGAATAAAGTGTGTGTGGTTTTTTTTCCAAGCATTTTAGAGCTATAAGCTGGATGTTTTTGGTAAATAGCTTGCATGTCCTGGGTGGTCATTGTGTAGAGGCTTTATGTATCTTCTTGGGGATTCTCTAAGCCTACCAGAGAGGTAATGCTTTGTAATGTAATGTAAAACTGAAAAGTTTTAAATACCAATTCAGTTTCACAGTCAGCAATGTTCCATCGTTTCAGAAAAGCAAATAAACAATAACAACAAAAACCGCTTTGAGTCATACTATGTCAAACGTGACCAGCTAGGCCATATTTCCTCTGTAGTATTTCATATCAGATATTTGTGATGATTATTGTTAACTGCCAATTTGTCAGAATCTAGACTCACCTAGGAGACAAGTGTCTGCGGGTGCCTGGAGATGATCTTGGTTAACTGACTGAGGGCACTCCATCTTGTCAGTGGGGAATTCTGTCTCCTGAGCAGGGGGCCTGGGCTGCATGAAATGAAGACAGGGGGCTGAACACTGGGATTCTGCCAGTCTGGCTTTCTTTTTCTGTCAGTGAGGGAGAACGGAGTCGAGGATTCGCGCTCCTGCGCCTTGGTCTCCTGCATGCCCGGCGGTGAGCCGAGCCGTAATACACCTTACTTGTTTCTGTCGGAGTATTTTTGTCACAGCAACAGGAAAGGAAAGGAAAAAACAATCTAGTAAATTCGAGCGTTATCTCAAAGATTAATTTTACAATGTAAAAAAGTTCTCTCTGCCCATAAGGTGATGACAACTGTGATACTTTGCTCTACAATAATCCTTGAACATTTCAAAAAATAAAATAAGAAGCTGTTGCCATATTCTAAAATGTAGTAACGACATGCCTTTTCTGCCTTGACAATGTGCAGTAACAATTTAACCCCCCCCCCCGCAACGCCCCATAACCCCCCTCGCACCTCCCCATAAGACCCCACCCTCCCCTCTGCTTCCATACCAGGATTGCTTCTAGGGGTTAGCTGTTAAAGTTAATGCTATCTTGATATCCCTATATACATGTTTTTATGTTCAAATCCATTTTCTTTTAAAGATAAACTTCTGGAACAGAAGATATATAATTTTAAGCTTTTCAAACATAATCCAAAATTATTCTATAAAAGGCTTACTAATGTATACTGTTAGCAGTAGTGCATATTTCAAAGCAAGTTGTACTCTCCAAGAATTTTGATGATTTAAAAGCAGAAAGTGTTTGTTGTAAACTTTAGAATTTTAGTTTTGCAATTATCTGTGTTTAAACCATTTTCTCTCTCAGTTTTTGTTTGTTTGTTTGCCGTTTTTCTTTTGGTTTCTGGTTATTGTTTTGTTGTTGTTGTTGTTGGTGGTGGTGGTGGTGGTGGTGTTTCGTTTTTGACTATGACCTTTCTTTCAGGATGAGTTACCAGTTGCCAGGTTCTAGTTTAAGCGCCATCCCCCCACCCCCTTTCTGGATTTTTCCAGAAAGTCCTTTAATAGAACATTCTGTTCAAACCAGCTATTTTTTTTCTCGATGCATAGTTTTGGCTTCCAGTATAGAAGTTGATTAATATTGAGGAAATCACAGCTGAGATCCTGAGTTTATTTTATTTAATCTCCTCTTTTTAATGATTGCTTGACTGGAACATTTAGAACCAGGTTTTGTGGTTTTAGACGCAAGCTGAAAATACTGTGCTGGCCATAGGACTCAGGGCAAATCACGAACCTCCCACAGGCTACGTTTCCTGTACAACCTTATAATGACATTCATCCTGGGGTGCTTATGTATACAGTACCTGGTGTAAGAGTAAGCACTGAACATTCAGAACAAAATTAGCCCGTTGTCTGTACTACTGCTTGTATTAAATACAATGACACTGACCTCCAGGAAGGCAAGGGTTTTTTTTTTTTTTTTTAAATACCCTAAACCAAGAACCCTCTTCACGTTCCGTGAATGGGAGTTTCTGATAAGTAGAGCTTAAAGAGATGACTAGGGATAAGAACATGTACTGTGCTGGTAGAGAACATTTCTTCCCATTGACAACAAAATGAAAGGACCAAAGACATACATAGCTCAGCAGCTAAGCACGCATGCTGCCCTGCAGACAACCTTGGTTCTGGTCCCAGCAGCCACGTGGCGGCTCACAGTCACCTTCTGACCTCCTTGAGTACCACAAACATACAGACAGCAGGCAAAACACTAATACAAACACAGTAAATAATCTAAAAACATAAGTAAAACTAATCTTAAGAATAAAATAAGTAATAGAGCAGATTTTTAAACAAATGATAAGGTAAGTTGTCCTCTGGACTCAACATATGGGCCATAGCATGAATACAAACATAAGTACAATCACATATACATGCGTATGTACAAATATACATACATACATACATACACACATACACAAAGTCAGTAAATAGTATACACACACACACACATATATATATAAATATATATATATATATATATATATGCACATACATATACGAATCCATGTGTATATGGAACCCATGGGGAAATGTAGAGCTATTTGGACCTCAAAGACTATCTTCTATGAAACTACAAGAGAACCCTATGGAGTTCTCTGTGGAGAACTAGCATGATAGATGCTCGGGGGTAAGAGAAAGACATGGGAGGCATGACCTGGTGCTATGGTGTTGCTTCCTATCATGTCTGTGCAAGAGAGCCAGTCTTAGGCCTGTGTATAAATTCAGCTCCTACTAACACTGTAAGAAATTTAATAACTAGAAAACACTCAGATAAACAATCGCAAGCATAACAACCAGTCTTCCAAAATTAGATCACTAAAATCAGAGGTTACTTTTCATTTATCTTATAAGTTATAATACTGCTCTCTGTGATGAATTTATAACTCAATTTATCCATCAGTTATCATTGATCTACTAGGCTAGTCATCTACTAACTGAGCACTTGACTACTATAGCTAGATAAATACAAACAAATGCATTTAAAACAATCTTTTTATTTGCATATGTATTTGTACATGTTTATGTGTGTAAGTATGTGTGAGTGTGTGTGTGTGTGTGTATGCATGTAAGTGTGTGTAAGCTCAAATGTGTGCAGGTCCCATTTGAGATCAAAAGACAGTGGTTAGAGTCTCTGGAGCAGGAGTGGCAGGTAGTTGTGACAACCCCCTTGCATGCTGGGAACCAAACATGACTCACCTGCAATAGCAGCATGTACTTTTAACTGCTGAGCCACCTCTCCAACCCCTGACACAGACAAGCAGAAGTATGTACTGATGCAGTTTGGGATCAGTAAACAGGTCTGCTGTCCATTTTTGCCTCTCAAATAGGTAAAATAAAATATTTTGCCTCTCAAATAGAAAAATAAAATTTTTCATATTATAACTTTTTATATAATAATTGTCATATTATTGTGAAACAGATTCTGTAGGTACTGCCATAATAGGGGACTGAATGTGTTCAGTAAAAGGTCCGAGAGTTAGTTAGTTCTAGCAGAATATACAGAATGTTTGAAGGGTGAAGAAGCCGAATGGTAGTCAATATCACTCATCTTTCAGGGATCTTAAATCTTTGCTGAGAAGGCATGTACCAGGAAGAGGAAATTATTGGCTTTTTAGGTAATTGGAGTCCAATTTAATGGATTCTGCTATTAACCAAAATTGAAAGATTTCTTAAGGTGTTTCTCTAAGATGAACAGAGAATTAATCAAATGTATGTTAATGAACCTGAGGTAGCTTAAATGAATGAATTTTCCTTATGATGATTTTATCTTTCCTTTTTATCAATGTCCAGTCTTGAGCAGCGAATGATAGTGAAATAGCATGTTTGTTCTGCAGTAACTTTCAGCACAGTAAAAGTTTAACAGTAAAAAAGAAGAAGAAGAAGAAGGAGGAGGAGGAGGAGGAGGAGGAGGAGGAGGAGGAGGAGGAGGAGGAGGAGGAAACAAAATGTGGAAACACACAAGTAAATAAAAAATTTAAAACATGATCACACCAAAAGAGAGTAGAACTCACTTGCATAGTCTACAGGGGGATCAAAATATACCTCGCGGGGACTTTGGGAAGGGAGGACTTGAGTTCCAGTTAAGTACAATGGGAAGGTCCTGAATTACTATTGGGACCCTCTACAAAGTACTTCTAGGAATGATGCTAGGAAACCGAAACCGGAAGTAGCTTGCATTATTAAGTAGACAGTATTTCCCAACAGGAAGAGGGGTCCTCTAATATGAAAAATGGGCAAAATTGATTATTCCTGCACCTTTCTTGTAAATTACAAAAATCTGAACTAGATTATACATCTCCTACGTAAGTCACTTATACTAAGTTATAATCAAATTGTACCTTTTCTGTCTGCTTTGATTTAGAGGCAAGGGCTTGCTACTTTAACTCAGGCAGGTCATGAGACCTTAGTCTCATGGTGTGAGACTTCAAACATAGATTTCCATGATTCAAATGAGGGGAAGTTTTATATATATATATATATATATATATATGTGTGTGTGTGTGTGTGTGTGTGTGTGTGTGTGTATGTATATATATATATATACATATGTATGTATGCATGTATATGTGTATGTGTATATAAATATAAAAACTACAGAGCTAAATGTGTATATATATATATATATATATATATATATACACATATATATATAGGTATAGGTAAGGGATAGGGATAGTAATAAGAATAGGTAAAGGTACAGGTACAGGTACAGGTATGTACAACTGCAGAGCCACAGCTGAAACTGTGCTGCAAAGACTAAAACAACGAAACACTTGCAATGGGAATGTTAGATGTTCTTTGCTGTATTTCATATCAAAACATGCCCCAGTGTAGAGGAAGGCCGGGGAGTGCTCTCATAGAAGCAGGGTAAGGGAGGATAGGATGGGGGTTTGCAGAGGAGAAACCGGGAAAGGGGATTACATTTGAAATGTAAACAAATAAAATATCCAATTAAAAAAAAAACATGTAAAGCTAAGAATCTGTAACAGTCAGGGCTTTAGGTACCTACTATTTATAAACAATTTTCAAATTAGGAATTCTCTTTTATTATGAGAAGTAGAACCTACCATATATGTGCCATGTGGCACTAACTTAGGAAAGGATGGAAACACACAGTCCTTTCGTTTACTAAAGCTCTTTGGTTTGATTCCATAAAACATGAGAACACCGATTTCATCAAGCAGTTCTCAAGTTGATCCCTGCATGAGACAAGCTTATTTAGGCTCTATCAGTGATGTCACTCTCATGCAAGACTACATGAAGGATGAATTCTTCAGTGAGGCAAAGGTAGAGAAAATGGCAGCTGACTCGATTTATTTTATGAGGAGCTAGAAAGCAGGACTGATTAAACTTTAGAACAGTGTTTCTTTCTTACCCAAACTTCAATTATGAAAACGTTCAAATGCATAGAAATATATGGAAAGCAAAAAAGGAAAAGAAAAGCAAATGTTTTATATGTAAGCATTGCCTCGCTTTAGCGCCATTAATTGTTAATATCGTCTGATTACTTTTAAAAACTTTCATCTATCCTTTGGAAACTCCATGCTTATACATATCTCTTGATCATAGCCACTTTTTATATCTCCGCATCCCATCACACCTCCTTCCCAACTCATACTCCCTTTTCATTATCTTATTCACCCACTGAGTTCAGTTAGTAATGTCTACAAGGGCAAAGGCATGAGGTCATCCCACACACCTAACAAAGGTAAAAACTGCCCCTCCCCCAGCAGTAATCACCACCTGCCCATAGCTCCTCAGTTAGGGCTAAGGCATAGGACTCTTCCCCACAGTCCACTGCAATGTTTTAGACAGGCTTAAACTTGTATGGACCGTGTCTACGTAACCACAGGTGCTATGAGTTCAGGCATCTGCAGCTTTAGCTCTGTCAAATACGAAGGACTTTGCCAACCACGCCTTTCCTGGATGCTCCCTGAATGTGGGGGAGTAGGGATCTTGAAACTGTTCAGCCTATAGTTTGTACTCACGGTCACAGATTTTTCTGCACTTTGAACAGCAATGCATCTTTATATTAACCACTATCTATTGCAATAAATTCCTGTGATCAAGATTGGGAGCAATGCACACTCACTTATGTATATAAATGTGATGTATATTTAGGAGACAATTTACCAGCATGACCATTAAACACACACACACACACACACACACACACACACACACTAGGTTCTCCCCTAGGGCCCATAATTTCTCTAGCCATTGTTTTGGCCCATGGCCTGAATTCTCTTCTGTGGAACAGACCTCAGACCCAGTCACTAGAGCAGTTAGTTACCACCCTAAAGAGTCTTGGCACTATTGCACCAGAGGGTACCTCTTACTTGGCATGTCAGCTTGCATAGCACCTCCAGGGAGTGACAGTTTCCAGCCCAGTTCAAGACTGATTTCTCTGTGACCCCAGATTCAAGTGTGTGATGTCTTGAGCCACGGTGTCTTATCACCTAGTTATGGTGCCCCTGTTATTTTAACATCCATACCACCAACCAGCTTTCTATGCCACCGTATTGCTTTTGGTTATCTAAGAATTTAAGATGTTTTAAGGCATAAGCAATGCTACTTATTTACAATAGGATATTATTATATAAGAAATATGTCTTCTTTGTGGGTAATTTTAGCTCAATCAATTTGATAGCGATTGGAGTAAAAAAAGAAAAAAACTATTGTCTTGCTTGTGTTTATTCTGGCAAAATTTAAAAATTCTAAAAAGTGTTCAGGATAAGTCCTGAGATGAGAAAGTTGGAGGACTTTCCTGTTGAATCCTTCTAAAAATCAAGTAAATATCCTTTTGAACTTATTCTGTGAATTCCATCTCATTTAGAACCTGAATTAGAAGATCCTCCCTGCCCCCGGCCTCCCCAACAAGTCTTTGTCCTCATAGAGTTTATATTCCCTGTACAAAAAAAAAAAAAAAAAAAAAAAAAAAAAAAAGACCTTTCAGGCTTTACCTTCATCTAGAAATGTCTCTACTCCCCAAGGAGCGGTTAAAATTTTCATCCCACTGTTAGAAACAACCTATGCTGCCTGTGCCAGGCTCTGCTTTTGGCACTAAAGACACAGAACTGAGCTGTGCAAAATTGATTCAAATTAGCATTCTTGTGGGGTGACAAGCAAGGAAAAAAATAAATAATCGAAATATGCTATGGTAAGCAGTATGCTGCATGCTAATAACTACTAAAGAAAAAAAGGCAAATATAGAACTATTAGGTATTATGTGTGCCAGGGACGGAGGGAGCTAGAGGTGAGACTAAAGGCAGGATAAAGGCTAGATGGGCCATCAGACACATACTCAGTGTGGAAAGAATTTTGAAAAGTTAGTCACACATGCTTGGGCAGAATCCGTTTCGGGTGGGTCTGCCTGCTGTTTTAAAGGGAAGTGGGAGGGGTCTGCTGCTGTTTTAAAGGGAAGTGGGAGGGGTCTGCTGCTGTTTTAAAGGGAAGTAGGCGGAGTTTGCCTGCTGTTTCAGAGGGAAGTAGGCGGAGTTTGCTGCTGTTTTAAAGGGAAGTAGGCGGAGTTTGCTGCTGTTTTAAAGGGAAGTGGGCGGAGTTTGCTGCTGTTTTAGAGTGAAGTGGATGGAGTTTGTCTGCTGTTTTAAAGGGAAGTAGGCGGAGTTTGCCTGCTGTTTTAGAGGGAAGTAGGTGGAGTTTGCGGGCTGTTTTAGAGGGAAGCTGGACAAGCTTTGTGTCTAGAGTCCTGTCAAGAAACCAGTCTTACTTTGAGGAGTGTGGGTGGGAAGTAACTCTCAAGTTGAGAAGGATAAGTTATGTTGTGATATTGATGTTTTACTTCGATTAAGTCAGGAACCTTAAGAGTTTAAAAGGACCAATAATATCAGACCTGTAGCTTAACCAACCCACCTATCTGGCTGAGAAGAAAGGCAGATACAAAGAGATCCATCACTCTTATTAACTATGATCTTGGCTTAGACCTGCATATTGACAGTGGGTCAAAGAGAGACTGAGAGACAGAGAAGCAGCGAGGGTAATGCGATAATCAATATTGATTGCAAAGGCAATAGGATTTATAATCACCACGGAAAGAAATCTCTTTGTAGGTCCAAGAGGAATTATCTAGATTGTTTTATTTAAAGCTGGAAAGCCTAACCTAAATGTTGTTCGTGTATCATCCCATGGGACTGAACAGAAAGGCAAAAGCAAACTGACCACAAGGATTCATCTCTCTCTGCTTCCTGATTGTGCATGCAATGTCACCAGCTGACTCCTGTTCCTTCCGTCCCGACTTCAGCAATCAATCAAACCATGGGGGCAGAATTAAGTCTGCCTTTCTTCCTTAAGTAGCTTTCTTTAGGTATTTTGTTAGAATAATACAAGTTAACAAATACAGATGATTCCATGGTTTTTCTATGAGGTCCTTTGAAGTATCCATGGGGAGGCAGTTGTTTGTAACAGTAGTAGGTAATCCCTACCTGCTCAGTAGACCCTACTTGTCTCTCTCACCTGACCTCATTATATATCTACTCCATCTGTCTGTATGTCTCTTCCACAGTCTCAGTGTGGTGCTGTCAGGTGGATGATATCTCATCAGGAAAGTAACCATGCAGAATTTACCAAAAGAGGAAGAAGGATTTCTTCATCTTTGTCATGGGGGACCACATGGTATTGTGTGGCTCTTCAGGTTTTCTCTGAAACTGCCTACAGTGTTAACATTGAAAGAGACCCTAAGGAACATCCTGTCTGCCTTTCTGCTGATGCACAGGAACACTTAGCTCAAATGAATTAGGTGACTCTGCTAAAGAATAAAGTATGGCTTTGAAAGAAGGAGTAAGATACAGACGCGAGAGGAGCAATTATGCAAGTAAATGATATACTTTTAAATCTTAAAAAAGAAAACCAATAACAGACTACCAAAAGGAGGCTCTAAACATATCCTGAGAGATCTGTAAGTGGGACAGAGGCAGCATCTTTGACATGCTGGCAACACAGACTCTTCATCTTCTACAGCTTTTAACAGCTCTTCAATCCTGACTGTCTAAAATTGTAAATATTAAAGAACACTTACATTTTTCACTCCTGGAACATTAAATAAAAAAACAAAAGAAATGGTTTTTAAAATAAAATGATTCAATATCAATTTTGTTTATAAACTCAGAGCTACAAAAACCTAATTGACTTTTAAATAAACTAACTTGGAGGAGAAAAAGAAAAGCAGCCCTCTGATGTAAATTTTTATCTCATTTGAAGATAATAAGTTTCATTTTGTTTCCATTTGAAAACATTGCCTAATAACAAAACTCTATGAGGATAATTTTATTTAGTTTGATTTTTCTGCACATTTTATATTAATGAACACAAATATGAGTGTAACTAGAGGGTAAGAAAGAGCTTTTTCCACTAACAAAATATAAATTAAAATACCTTTTAATTTTTACAGTTTGTGTGTGTGTGTGTGTGTGTGTGAGAGAGAGAGAGAGAGAGAGAGAGAGAGAGAGAGAGAGAGAGATTGGTGCATGATGTGTAGGTGAGTGTAGATGACCATAGGGACATATCTGGATGGGTGCCAGTCTTTACCTTTAATCTTGTTCACATGGTGTGTGCCGTGTTAGCTAGCAGGCCGGGCAGCACTCCGGCCACTGCACCCTGCTGTGTACCTTGCAACAGCAGGACTGGGGAGACAGACGCATGTGGCTTTACCTGGGCTCTGCTGATCCAAACTCTTCATGCTCAGAGTGGCCAGCACATCACACAGTGCGTTAGTTCCCTTGCCCAAGCTTTTTATATTGAGCATGTAAGCCCGTAGAGCATTTAGAATGATGCAAAATAAAAATAATATAATAAGTCTTATATATTGCATGATTAATCATTAAGTAAATAAAAGAAAAATGTGAAAAAAAAACCCTTAGCCTTGTTTGCTCAATTAATTGCTAATGTCTTTCAAAGCTCTCAGAAAATCTGCACTAATATTAAAATAACTGTGCCAAAATCATGGCCATTTTTTTCCATGATGAAAGAACATTAGCTTCTAGACATAATCAAAGAAGGACAGGTATTTCTCTATTTCAAAAATAAAGTTTGTATCTCTGTCTGTGCTTGACATTTAAAAGAAATAGGCCAGATCCTGTGTGTTAAAAAGATGTATGCTTCCCCTTATTTGTAAAAATTATCCCACTACAGTAATTACAGCTGTTTTGCTAATTAACAACCCAACGAGGTGTTTATGTGGAGATTTTCTCTCTAAACACCTGGAATGGGAACTCTGTACTGAAGGGTGTAGTTGAATGGGGAAGAAGTGTCCCATAGCTGTGAGCTGGTTGGTGACCCCTGTGGATTCACCCACTGTGAAACTCCACTGAATGTCGGTAGAGAAAATCCACAGGGCCAACACTCTGAGCTTCTACAGAGTAGAGTTCCTTAGCCCCAAACACTGTAGTCCAGTTGAAAACTATCTGTTTCTAAAATGGCACTGCAAATGAAGGATATCAAGGCACAGCTATAATTATGTTCCTTCTTATATGTGAATATATATGCTGTCTAAGTGGCACATTTAACCATTTCCAAGTCAAATCAACCTCTTCTGAAAATAAAGTCCATGTGGCTTGGTATAAGGGAAACATTCTGAAAAAGTCCTTGTGTTACTATCTACCTCAGGACACCCTTAGATTTCTTCCTGATACCAGAGGTTGTTTCTTTATCAAAAGAACCTGGATTACTTATCCCTCTCCGAGTCCAAGTATCTAAGCAATGAATCAGTTCTATGCTGTACCTTAAAGAACAGCAAGAAAAAATGCCAGTTAAACATTATCATAATAGTGACTGACCACTTATGGTTTTCTCAGGCACTATAGGAACACTTAGAAAAGCATTAGAAATGTGGATCTTACTTTCAAGATGTTCTACAATTCATTAGATTAGAATGGAAAAAAATGCGGGCAATTTAATATAAAATTCATATTAAATTATTATCAAAATTCTAGACATGCCACAGGGGCTTAATTTTTCAAATTGGAATCTCCAGAGATGAGCCTAAGAATATATATTTTTAAGATTCCCAGGAAGGTTGTATGAGATAATCAGATCAAGAAGCCACTGGCATGTATATGCTTCTGTTTCTCTCTCTCTCTCTCTCTCTCTCTCTCTCTCTCTCTCTCTCTCTCTCTCTCGCTCTCGCTCTCTCTCTCTCTCTCTCTCCCAGTTTCTCATCAGTGGCCTGCATACACATGATCCTTTCACTTGGCCTGATGAAACCGGCATAGTCTAGAGTGACTCCATCTTTTCCTTTTCTTCCTTTTGCGTCTTCTCACTCATCAAATATTGGGGTTTCCTCTGTTCTTACTTCCAATCTGTTCCTTGTTGGTCTTATCCTAGTAAACTGTGCTCTGGATGACCCCTTAATATTCACAGCTCTGACCTCTCCAACCTCCTTTTAAGGACCCCAAAGTCAAAACCATCTAAACCAAGCTCATTTTTCTCTAGGCTTTCTATCAAAGGAATAGTATATCACTCTGGGTATAGAGATAATATGTGTGACTGCATTGAACGGGGATTAGGGGACTGAAAAGTCAGTTTTATAACCCAACCTTAGAGTAACCCTCTTGAGCCATGCATCTACTTATTTACTGAGACTCATTGCTTCTACTTGCTTGATCTGTGATGATCTTTCCTTAAGTTTCTGTGTACAGCAGCAGTCCTATTCCAAACTATGCCTGTGTCTTTTTTCATTGCAGTGATAAAGTACCATGACCAAAACAATTTGGAGAGGAAAGGCTTTATTTCGGCTTAAGATGCTCAGGTCCCACAGCCAGTCACTGAGGGAAGTCAGAGGAGGAAATGAAAGCAGGAACTTGGGGAGAAGCTATGAAGGAATGCTACTGGGCTTGCTCAGCCTGCTATCCTTGACCACCTGTCTAGGGGTAGCACCACTCACAATGGGCTGGGCCCTCTAACATCAATCATCAATCAAGAAAATGCACCATAGGCTAGTCTCCTGCAAGCATTGATTTTTCCCAGTTGAGGCTTCTTCTTCCTAGATGACTATAGATTATGTCCTTGGAACATATAACCATCCAGCCCAGAATGAAGTGCTTGTAGTCTTAGGACATGGAGGAAGCTCATTTCTGATTTAAATCTGTGCTCTTCTTTAATCTTATCATATGAGTTTTAAAATTAACAATCTAAAAATTTGAGGTATTCTAAAGTGTTGGAAAAATCTGAACCATGCTACTATTTTAATTTTCCTTTTAACACTTTCATACTGTATAAGTTGCAGGCTTAGAACAATATAGAGTTTAATGAACTCTAACAAAAGAACCTGTGATGATTATTCTAATACAGTTCTTTGTTAGTAAATAGAATTGAAGAAGGATATTTACACATATTCACAGATTCTTCATAAGCATTTTGAGTAATCATTTTGTCAGTGACTATAGTATCCATTTTCATTCAGTAATCTTTTCTGGTGCCTATTAAGCTAATAGACTATTACTATTCTGTTTACTAACCTCAAACTAAGATATCATTTATTTCTTCTATTGTGAAAAAGCATATTTTCTATTTTTTGTTAGTATAAATTTTACTATATGAGCTGGCATATCAAACACAAATATATTACGTCATAAGTAATCATTGGATATTTAGAAGGTTTTTTTCCCTCCACTTTATGATGCTTTGATTAGGAAGTTTGTCCTTAATTCAGATATGACTTTGCCTCTGAGGAGGAATCATACCTTGCACATCCTTTTTCCTTTCTTTGTTGAATAGAGGAGAAGAAATTTTTGCAGCTTGATGTGGTTAATGATGAAAGCATGTGTACAGATTTTCTTAATAGAAGACTCTTCATATTTAAGTCTCTGCTGTATTCTTCTATGCACCTCTCACAATCATGAAATTAGAAAGACAAAGTAAATGCTTTCTGCAATTCGTTATTCCCCGAGCAGGACATCTAACTATCACGTATGAGTAAATGTCCACAAAAGGCAACTCCTCTGCTTGCTCAGGTTGCAATTATGCAAATGATGCAGTTATTATTATCCCCTGCGAAACTGTCAGCCACCTTTACTCTAGGAGATTGCAAACCGATGCAACACTATAAGAAAGTGAGGAATGAGGAGCATGGCGCCATTACAGAGTTTGTTTCCTCTTCAGGCTCCCTTCATGGTCCTTTGACAGCAAAGCCAAGTGCAATTGTCACCTGCTGGTTTATTGGAGGAATCCTGGGTTTCTTGAAAACTTTACACATCTCACATGAAATCCTGCAAAGTATTCACTCAAAAGTGTTATAAACTGTCCAGTGTGTGGAGAAAATGGGAAAGTCATCATAAGGGAGTTGAACTTCTGTTTTTATTTATTTATATTTTTTATGGAGAAAATGAAGTTATATTTGAAAATGAAGGGTCTTGATTTGGATGTATTGAAAGGTGAAAAAAAGAGAAGGGAGTGGCCGAGGCATGTGACTTTTATTAACATGTTTCTTTTTACTTTTATAAGTTTTGAAAAATTCAAAGATTTCTATATACATACATACATACATACATACATATATTTTCAGGGGTTTGGGGTTAAATTGACATACAATAAGTAGGCATAATTATTCTCCCCAAATCAGCAATTGCCACAATTGTCAGGTTGTTTCTTGGTTTCCTAGATTCCATTGTACAATATTAAGTACTGCATCTCTGCCAAAACAGGCATCATTTTCCCTGAAGCTTACATGACACTTACAGGACTGCTCACATTATGTGAAATACCATTGTGAGTCATTTAATTAAGGTTTGGTTTCTTAATAGCTTCGTTCCCAGTTTCTGTCCCCGGGAGTGGCAGCATGGCAGTAGGAGCGCCTGGGGCTTTGTACTCAGAGGTGTTATCAATCCTGCTCTGTCCTTTTGCTTTTGACCTTGGGGTAAAAAAAAAAAAATCACTGAGGATCTCCTTGAAGAGGTCCGATTCTTTCTAAAAACTGTGTGCCATTCTGAAGATAAAATGATGCAATACATGTAGAGCACCAAGCTCTGTCTCACAAAGAGACAGGTTGATCCAATGGGACGTCCCATCCATTATCACAGACTGATGGGATTCAATATGGAAAAGTTCTCAAGAAATGTTTAACTTAATGTTGTTAAATCCAAACCTATAAGCTGCACTATCTGTTAATAAAGCTTGTGGCTTAAAAAGTTCATTGGCAACCAATATGTCGGATTAGGGCTCAGGAATAAGAGGCTTCACTCAGACCTCTCCGTAGTCTGCTCTCATCACACCCCCTGGCCTGTGAGTGGAACAGGTAACTATCTCTTCTATTTCCTTCCCGCCAGCTCCTCTGTCTTTGTTTTTCTCCTCATCTCTTGCTCCATGTGGGCTTGCTTTTATTACACTGCTCTGGTGCTTTAGGGAAAGTTTATTTTTAATTCTACTTTTGAGGAATGTTTTTATTGTAAGAAATGGCACAAGCCATCAAAATTTAGACAAAAAAAAGTCCCTTCCTAAGGTGACAATTACTAATTTACACAGTCCATTCTGTTGAATGTTGATGGTCTTTATGAAGTAAGTCAACAATACTAATCCTGAAAGCTGAGTGGTTAAAAAGGAAGGAAAAGGAGAGGGATATAGAAAACCATGTTGCTTATGAAAATTTGTCTAGGCTCAACTCTTAGCCAAGTTTTTCTCATAAAGCAGGAGAGCCTACTTACACCCCATTCAGATCTAGCTGGTTGTGTTCACAAGGTAATGTAGATGAAGGGTTATAGAAAAGTATGATCCTGTGGAGAAAAGCAGAGATCACAAGTCACCTTGGTTTGCAGAAACTAGAATTGGATAGCTCATCACGAGAGCAGAAAAGCAGTTCCAGAAAGGAGAGATATCAGCAATGGCATGCCTCTGTGCCCACTCTGAATAGAAGTCCCACTTTGGGCTTTGCTTTGAAAGTCAAGTGAAACGTGTCTCCAGTTGAATTTTAATACATGGTGAATTTACCTTCTGCAGGATTGGAAACTATCTTATGGGAATGCTACATTTGCGTAGTTTTATTTGCTGTGGGTTTTTGGTTTTGGTTTTGGTTTTCTCAGATAGCACTGATGATTAAGTATAGGTCTTGCACATCCTAGCCAA
This sequence comes from Apodemus agrarius, assembly GCA_964023405.1. Taxonomy (NCBI): domain Eukaryota; kingdom Metazoa; phylum Chordata; class Mammalia; order Rodentia; family Muridae; genus Apodemus; species Apodemus agrarius. Next base: position 11,626,253 of record OZ030006.1, on the reverse strand, counting down.
GCATACTACAACTGAGTTACATCTGCAGCCAGTGTACATTGCTAACTTATGATTTAACTTAGTGAATTACTTTTGGGGAGGAAATTATCTCCTGTGGAACTTTTGTGTTCAAGATATATTTCTGAGACTTATTTATGGAGAGAAAAAAAAACTAGCAAAGAAGAAACTATTTCATATCTTTATGTACTGAGATGCATGTGTATATATGTGCATTTACTTTGACTAGGGCACCCATTACAACAACCGAGTATACTTTACATCAAGATAATTGGTTTCATGAGCTGAAAGCCAATAAAATAAAATATTATAGCAGCATTCACGGAAGCTGGCATTTATCGCATCATCTGGTACATGGCATGTTCTACAATGACAGGAGGGTTTTGGTAACAGTGATAGAGGTGACGGTGGCAAAGCAAATGATGGTGGTGATGGTGACTGTTGTGGCAGCAGTAGCTATAATGGCTCAGAGGACAGTCATCATGAGGATACCAACGATAGCTGTGAAGGGACGGTAATGGTGTTGGTAAAGATGATGGTGGCGGACATGGAGGTCCTGTTGATTGTGTTGGTGATGAAGATGCCGAGAGATATGAGTTGTTACGATTAATGCTTCATAACTCTGTTCATCTGATAGCATCACTTCTTTTTTCAGATGAGCAATTTGTCTAGTGCTACCCCATGCAGAAATGTTAGAGTTGCTAAATTGCTGTATCTTTGCCACTGAAACGGATTAAAAGGCTTTTCTTAAGGCACCTGCTTTGGCTTTAGGACAAAAGAAAATCCCTAAGCATGAATTCCCCGAATTTTGCTTTTCTTGCCTTAGAATGGGATAATCAAACCACTCCCTGTGACAATTATGGATACAAGTACATATATATAACTGACTTCAAGCAGAGCAGCATAATTTGACAGTGACTAAAAATGCATTAATTTGACATAAAGAGTCAAAAAGAAATGAGTTGTTTCTGATGAAAATTGCCATGTACACTATGAGGGAAAAAACGAGGAATTTATTACAGATCCACATGTTCTACAAGTACTAGTTACATCTACCACCCCCTGCATTGAAACACAGACCATGTAGTTGACACGCTCACAAACTAGCAATGGTATAATTACCCACTACCCAGATCAATTCATATAATTGAAAAAAGAAGGCAGACTCTATGACCCTGTCTAACTAGAATAAACCTTTTTTCCCAGGAAAAATTAATTTCCTTGTTGTCAAAGAAGATCTATAATGCATTTGGTTTTGACTTCACATAAACACAGTCTCAATCTACACTCAAAAATGCACTTAAATGTCAACTTTGCTATATATTTCAAAGAATTTATATTTGTTAATAAATATTTTAGATTATGTAGAGATGTTCCATAGAAACACTGGAAGTATTCAACAGAGAAAAGGCAGCAGTTTATAAGTGCAATTGATTTATAAAAAAGAATTAACATTTAGCTTATTGCTAAAATACAAGTATTGGCTTTTGTAAAGTATGCAATTTCTAACTTTTGCCTTTGAAAAGCATACTCTATGGCCTAATAATGAATCAATATATGTTGTTGGTGATTCGTTATGTGGAAGGTGGTGGTGCCTCCTAAGTTGACTGGTAGCATAGCCCTGTTTTTTGACGCTGTGACAAAACAAAGACAAAGCAATCTGGGGGAAACAATATATTTCAGCTTAAAGGTTACAGTCTATCAAGGGAAGCCAAGGCAAGAATTCAATACAGAAATCCTCAGGCAGGAACTGAAGAAGAGCCCATGGAGGAATACTACTTACTGGCCTGCTCAGCTATCTTTCTTATACAGCCCAGCCCAGGCTTGCCTACTCGGTAACGGTACTGCTCTCAGTGTGCTGGGCCCTGCTATATCAATTAACACTTAAGAAAATGCCTCACAGACATGGTCAGAGGCCAATCTGATAGAGGCAGTTCCTAAATGGAGGTACCTACTTCCTGAATGTATCAGGTTGACCACTGATGGCAACCATGGCACTCTATTAGTTAATGTGACTGGAAACCACACTTAATACTGTACAGGGTCAATGGTGCCGTCTCACCAATTTCAAACCATCTTTGGCAAAAAGCAGAAATGTCTCTTCTCTCTTGTTAATAGAACAATAACGGTAAGAGATAACTGTGGTTTGTATCAGTTTATAATAGCTGCAGGCTTTAGGTAAAGTTCCAAGCATGGCTTGTTATTGAAGCCTCGTGGTCAAACTCTAAGGCAGGTCTGGGAACTCAGCCTACAGAGGTTGGATGACCTGCTTTTGATCACACAGTTCAAAACTAACAGACCCCAGTCAAAGCCAGTCCAGCTGTTGATAATGAGCCTTTAGTGAGTGGGTAATAGAGTAGAAGGCAAAATAATCACAGTGCTGGCGCCCTGATAGGATCTGCTACTGCAGTTTAGTGTCCGGAAGATAATGAAGTTAAGCATGTTTTCCAGGCTGTGGTTGAGTCACGAAGGTGAAACTGCTCTTTACGAGAGTTCCTGTATCTTTGGTGAAGTAGTCAGCTTCTCCAAAAGCCACTTTCCTCCATGGTTAAATGGTGCTAACAGTACCTCATAGAGCTATTGTGAGAATTAAAAACGTTAAACCTCGGGGCTAGAGAGATGGCTCAGCTGTTATGAGCACTTAGTGTTCTTGCCGAAGACCCAGGCCGAGTCCCCTTAACCCATATTTTGGCTCACAACAATCTGCATCTTCAGTCTCAGGAATTCAGACCTCTTCTGACCTCCGCAGGCACGAGGTGCATATGGCAAAGAACATATAAGCATAAAATAAAGATAAATTTTAAACAGTTACATGCCTTTGCACTGGGGGGGGGAGCGTTTTATTAGTGTCATCGCTCTGACTGCGTAGGCTGCAGTAGCCTGCAGAACACAACAAGTGTAAACTAAAGGAGAGGAGAGAAACCAGTTCATAGGCAGTGTGAGAGGGAAGTTCTTGAAGAATAAAAGCAGATGAAAAGAGCGAGGTCTGTTACAAGACAATCGGTCTGGTGCACCTGTATAAAAGCCCTGATAGAGTTAGCAACAGTAGGAAAGTTTAGCCATGTTCTCCTGGTCTTACAGGAGAGGGGAATTATACAGAGTATTGGCTATATGTTAATATTTGTAAGTAAAAATAAGCACATTCACTTCATATTATTTTGAAAAGTCATCTCAGCCTTCCCCCCCAAAAAAACAAACAAACAAACAAACAAAAAAACTAATTTAAGTTTAAAAGCAAGCCTCTCGTTTAACTTACAAAGGGTCACGAGTATGAAATTTGAACCTGTCTCCCTAAGCCAGTTTTCCTTAATAATGCTTGGTTTTCCTATTTCTTTTAGCATCCCGTGTTTCTTAAGTGTAGAATTCAAAATGAGATCAGCACCTTTCAGGGACTCGTCTTGGGATCTCTGCATTTCAGTGTGACATTCACAGCCCATAACGATGCAATTCTTTGAGACTGCCAGATTCAGGTTCTGTGAGGCTCTGTCTCTCTTCTGCCACTGACCTGATCTTCTCAAGCATTCTCCTTGAACAGTTGTGTCTCTGCCAAACTTTGGTTTGTCTCCCCTGCTGCGAGCTTTTCTGAAGATCTTCACCCAGAGTGCCCTGCCCCAAAAGCTGAAAGTGGACTTGCAAATGTTGCTGGATAAACTTAGGCAGCCATACCCAACCACCAATCTAGTCTTTCTTTGTGACCTAAGAGACTACAGTAATTGCAACATCCCGTTCAGTGAGAAGAGGGTCTCTAAGCAAATACAGTTTGGAGGCAATAGGATAATATATTGGATTATATATGCTACAGAATGGAGTTGGTTAGAAATAGAAGACAGAATGGAAAGATGAATCAGCTCCTGAGAAGGGGTTTGCTAGTGACCATGGCCACCCAGACCCGGCCTCCAGGAAGCCTCATGTGTTGGTGCTGTGTCCTGTGTTTGTGACACTGCTTTTTGTAACATGAAAACACCTCTCTGTTGGAGCTAGCCCAGTTCTATTGTTTCAAATCAAGCATCCTCTAAAACAGATTCTGAATGGCCTTTACCCCAGCCTCCTCTCCAAAAGAGAATGATTCTCCCAGTTGACTGCATTGTAACTATCTTAAAAGTGGGGAATCTTTGTCTCATCCAGATGTTCGGAGTCTATCAATCTACAGGTAATTCTAATATATCTGTGGTCATGAAGCCTAACAAAACCAGCATTGTAATAACTGCCTGATACTTATTTAAAAATAGACATTCCCAGGATTCTCTAGTATGGTGTATTATACACTCTGTGTGTGTTTACCCACGCGGGCTTGTTTTTTTATTTAAAAACTTGGGAAATACTGTTGTAATCTGCCTTTCACGTTGGTGTCAAAAATAATTGTAGTCCTGAAAGACCACTAGCCCAAGTGTGGTAACCAAACTTCCCACCACATTACAGAAGCTCAGGACACCCCCAACCTGTTCCAACCTGTGCTTTGAGGTGCTCAGGCTGGACCTGCAGTCCAGCCACACCACCCTGCACGAATCCCCATGTTTGCCGCCTTGCTGGCTTGCTGTGTCTGTAATCATGCTGCCCTTTTCTCGGCTAAATAACTAATACATTCAAAAGCTCAGTTCAAATCCCACCCACCCTTTTCTACTGCTCTTCCTACCACCAAGGAGAACTTTTTCCCTTTTCTGAATTCCCACAACACCTTGTACCATAGACTGCTATATCTATTTTATGCTAATGGTACCCATAGTTCAAATATCTCAGATGGTTAAGATTCTGTTTGTGTTGGGTCCTTCTCAGTCTTAGCCTTGTGCCCAGTATAAAAGTATTTGTTTAATGAATGTTGTGTAAATAAGTGAGCACACAACTGTAGACGTATTTCACCCTATGTCAGTGGTTTAGAAGTTGTAGGAGATGGTTTAGAACATTGACTCTAGTTAGTGACTATAATATTTTTACTAATGTGTTTTTATTTTAAATTAGCATCTCATTGGTAAGCTTGGATAGGCCTCTTTAAATATGATCCTCTGACTTTAATCAAGTAAGAAAGAAACTAGATAAATGTCTTTTAAAATATCAAGGAACTTAAACTCTGTTTTCCAGCAGCATTTGGGCTAAATCCCATATGCTGTATAATATGATATAGAAGGCCTATCTCTCTCTATCACTGGCAGCACACTCAAGGAAATTGCCTCTGTGGCCAAAGAAGAATTTTTTTAAGACTAAGAATAAACAAAACGGAACAAAACAAAACACAGCAAAGCCAAACTGTGAGTGAATTTGGAACTAAAACACCTAATGCTAAAGGGGGAAAAAATGTAGAACCAGCCAGTGTGGTTCTCAGAGACTGTGAGCTCAAATCCTCTCATGTCTCCATCCTACAAAATTTTAGGTCTTCCTAAATTTGTCTAAGCTGACTTACTTCTCTGTAGAGAGATATTTTTTACTGTCCAATGTTTGGATGCCATTTTTTTTGTAGCACAAACTGAAGTTAATTTTGTAGCCAGTTAGCATGTAATTTATTTGAAAAAGCTCAAATTAGATATCTCCATGCAAGGTAACACTTTAAAAATACAAAGTGGTGGAGAGTTGGTACTCATTTTCTATCTGGCCTAAATGGTGTGTATGGAGGAAACTGTGTGCTTTTCAGCTCGATGGCCCTAGCATACAGGCAATGTGCCCTTTCTTTGACTTCAGTCTTGAGGGAGCAAGAAGTGGTTGTATGAATTTTTGTTTGATTGTCTTTGTTTTTTATAGGCTGCAGAATGTAATGGGATTGTCACTCCCTTCTTGCATATTATAGGGAACACCCTTATTTTGCAGACACCCCTGTAGGGGAAGGGCTGATGCTAAGGTCCTGTTCCCCAATTGGTTCTTGATCTGTCTGGAAAGAAGCTGTGGACCAATTGCTGAGCAGAAGAGATAGGCAAGACTTCAGGGTCTCTGGGGTCAAGAGAGGGATCAAGGGAGGAGAGACAGTTTGCTGTGCTTCTGATGGAGAAAAGCTGACCAGCCATGTGAGGTCTAGAAATGGAGCGGCCACACAGGATACTCCTACAGGCAGGTGGTCAGGGACTAGATGCCACTGAGCAACTAAAGTTTAGGGCAGATGGGGTGTGTGGAGCTAAGGGTATTGATAAGGGCACACTTGTTGGGGACTTTAATAATGCCCAGCAGTTGTGCCAAGAAGGCAAGTTGAAAATAAATAACTGTGTGCGTGTGTCTTTTATCTATGGATTAAAGGGAAGCTGTGTGCGGGCTGGTAGTGGGGCCCATTCCTGGAGATCAGAGGGGTGGGTATAGCAAAAGCTACATGCAACACACCCCTATACCAAAAGGTGGCCTCACAAAGACTGCACAACACATTTGTTGGATCACAATTTCCTGGGATAAGGAAGTCTTTATTTTAGCCTCAAGGCCCAAAGCTCCAGTAAAATATGCCTACCCTTAGACTGACTAAAGCATGGACAACCATGTAGAAAAAAAGGGATTGAGAAAACAAGGTTCCATCTAAAGCTGAGTGTAGAACCCCAAAGCCACCTGTTAGTGTGTCTGTGGCCTGTCTCTGATATGTGTCTTATGGTTGTGAGGCGAGACTCCTTCTGAAATGGGACAGAGGGCAGAGTCCACAAGGGGAGCAGCGGGAGGTGGTAAGATAGTTAGGCCCGTGCATTGTTTACTGAAAAATAAGGTATTAGTTTCTATGTCTGCTTTTGAAGAAAAGAAATTCCAGTTTCTGACTTTCAGGCCAGGAGGAGGGTGGTACAAAAGGCCTGAGGAGAAAGACAGTAACAGAAGAGACTTGGCTTCCAAGCCCTTTCGCATTCTGAGCCCCAGCAGGGCACCACTGTCCCAGCAGTCAGGAAAATGAGGGTCTGTGCTACCTCACCGGACACTTTTCTCTCACGGTGAGCCATCAAGATCTTGAAATTAAGAATGCATAGATCGGATTTAGAATACAATTCAATAGCAGGGTACTTTCCTAACAGGCGTGATGCTGATTTGACCCCCCCCAGTCCCTCAGAAGCATTTATTTATCAAAACCACATGTAGACTAGCAAAGGTCAACTAGGAGTTCCGACGTTGTATCTGAAACAGTCGGTGAATATCACCGCATCCTTTTTGGCAGGGCCACAGAGAGCAGATGAGGTCCATTTTCTATTTAGCAGCAGGCTCGATGTTGTCTACCAAGAGTGTCACAGCAGAGAACCAATAGAAGAGGCTCCCTCTGTGCACCTCCAGGCCAGCGGCTGCACACTTCTCTCCCACACTGTTAGTGAGCCCAGGTTTTGCCTCTCGTGTCTGATCCTCAGGTGCTGATTAGGCTTGGCTGCCCGGGCATCTTCTCTCCCAGGCTTCTGGCAAAGGGAGGAGGGGGGCTACTATCACTGTTGACGTTGAGAAACTGAGGCAGAGAAGGGAGAAGTGAGATGCCTAAGAGCTAAGTTACCTGATATGGGACAATAGGAAACTATTGATTTCTGGGAGTTTTGTCCCCCCCCTTCACATTATCATCTTTTGTAATGCCCCTTAAATTCAAGATTATGTTAACTGGGTTGCAAAGAACCGAGCAATTAGGAAAAAAGTGTGTAATAGTAAAATTGGTGATTCTCTGACCCTCCACAGAAAGAGCAGTGAGGCTCACGAGTTTAAAGGAATTGTTCAGTTGGGTGATGCTGAAGGGATGCAGCCTTGTTATTAACATTGAAAAGTTTAATTACATTTCATTATACTATGCTAGCTGCTCTTAATTGCTAAAAGGGGACTATGAAAGGAAAACCAAAAAGGCTTAATCTCGAGGAGCTTTCCCCCCTCGGCTTTGTAATGTAAATGTGCCCGTGTGGATATTAAAACTCACACATTCCTTCTATCTCACGGGCTTTTAAGGGAAGGGTCACCTGACTTCACCTAGAGCCGCCCCCTCCCTTTCCCCAGAGGAAACCCAAAAGTGAGAGACTGGCAGACTTGGGTATAACCCAGGTTTTCACGCTGTGAGATGTAAATGACCCTGACTGAATGGGGATCCAGTGAGGTGGCTAGTGGGGGGTGGGGGGGTGGGGGAAGAGACAGGAGGGAGAGAGCGAACGCCAGAGAAGAGGGAGAGAGAGAGAGAGAGAGAGAGAGAGAGAGCGCTAGAGAGAGAGAGAGAGGAGCTGCATGCTTCATCTTTGAGGGGAGGCAAAACAAAAGACCTCAGAAGCAGTTTTGTGTTGCTGTGTCTGACTTCAAGAAGAAAATTCTAGACATTTATGCCGGCAAGACCAAAGCTCGGCTAAGACTACTTCTCCCAAGAAGATAATTTTTTATCAGAGGATGGATTGGATCAGTACAGGTGGTTTGAGGAGACGCTGACAGAGGACCATGGAAAGGTGGGAGCGGACGCGCGGCTCCTGGGCTTGCTCTGAGCTCAGCTCCAGGTTAGTAAGCTTAAGCGGACGGCGGCTCTGGCTTCGGGATTTCTAATCTGTCTATGTGTGTGTGTTCTATTTATAGCCTCCATACCCTCCTGTTCTCCAACCCCTGGGTAAGGCAGTGCCATGTTCTGCCAGATGTGAACTTGCTTTGACTCTCACTTTGTAGACCGAATGCCTCTCACTGGCTCCCGGAGCTTTTGTTTAATACAGCCTAGCCAGGGCCATCATGATGATGTCTCCTTCTGAGCCACAATGTGTGGTTCTGCCCGAGACTGTCGGGTGGCTGTTTGGAGAATAGTTAAGCATTTTGCCCCACCAGGCTGCAAATGCATGTCGAAGGTATTGTGAAATGTTGTGAAACAGCAAATATCTGCTGACTTGGCGTTTTGGCTTATGCCAGAATAATTCTCCGATAACCCACCACAGCTGCCTTATCTGAATTGCCCACAATTGGGTTCAAATATTTTAAGTTTGAAATGGCACCCCGTCAACAAAGGCACACCCCAGGTATTCTTCCAGCAACGTGTCTTACCTCCTATTGAAGCCAAAGCATTTAAAATAATAATAATAATAATCTTAATGTGCCTGGGTTTCGGTAGAGAATACAGTGCAGTATGATTAAATTAGGTTCAAAGCCTTATTTTTCGCCCGCGAGTGGGTACAGATGTGTGTAAATCAAATACATAATTTCTCTCACTTCTGGCTTTGCAGATAGAGTGTCTTTTGTTCCAGCGTGAGTATTTCCCCGTGTTTTTACAAAGAAAGCGTTCCCTGTGCTTTGGCGAGAGCCGGAGGCTTGTGTGCCAATTTGCCATTGTGTCCTGGTCAAGAATCTGCTCCATTCTGAAGTAAACTGCCCAGAGGTATTAGTCAGAACGCTGCAGGAGGGTGAGGGGTGGGCGAGGAGCCCTTTCTCTTCCTGTCTTTTTTTTTTTTTTTTTTTTTTAACTCAGAAGTGTCTAATTTCCATGATTGTCAGAGGAAACCGGGAAGGCATTTAGTTTGAATAGGATGCAGATCTGTATTATGGGATTGCCCAACACTCTATCCCCAAGATGTTCGGAGCCGAGGGGTTCGGATTTGCGATGGGCTATTTAGGAAAATGTTCTGTGAGGGTGACTGGTGGCGTCCCTTTGGACCAAATTAAGATGCGCTCTGGCAGCGCAGGAGACGCTGGGAGCTGACATTTTCTTGCGAAGCTGGTGAAAAATGGCTCCATATCTCTCCTCCAGTCCCGAGGAGATGGTCTTCAAGTGCTGAGCCCTTCGCCAGCATTGTGATTTGCTGTGCTCGGGTGTCTTCTGAGAGGGACGGGCTGACTCGTGGCTCCTTTCAGTTTGCCTGCCTTTTAAAATCTCGGCTTGAATGGAGAGTGGGTGGTGACGGTTTTACTTGAAATACAAACTACCCAGAGCAAAGCCAGCAGCAGAGCACTTCCCGGCAACCGCAGGTTTCCATTTTTAAAAGGGTAGATTGGATTTGTTGGGACATGACACGAAGCACCTTTTTTGTGTGCAAGTCAACGATTTCTCTAAGAAAAATGCCTCTCATGTAGCCCCTTCTATTTGGACTTTTGGCAGGGAAAGTGGCAGGTGAAAAACTCAGGGGTACCTGCCTATCATGTGTCTCTGAGAATAGAAAGCTGCCATTTCCTGTCCAATGGTTTTTCTCTCTTGTGTGAATCCATTGTGCTGGGGAAAAAAAAAAAAGCTGGGTCCGAGAGAGTCACCAGGCAGGGAAGGAATACACTTCTGTGCTGTCCTACACAAGTGCTTATTAAGGAATTCCTGTGCCGAGCAGGTGGTGGGGGTGTCAGAGCCGCACAGCACTCCTTTGCTCCTTTATTCGGGCTTCAGTCTGTAATAGCTCCCACCAGCAGAGGCAGGATCCACTTTAGCAGAGGGCTGTGGGTGAGGGAGCATGTGTTGTTGGGGTGTGTAAAATCCACTGTTCTCTATTGCACAGCATCGCAAAAAAAAAAAAAAAAAAATGATTCTGAGTGCGTGCAGCATGCTCCTGGGGAGGGAGGGGCCGGGTTCCTTCGCGGTTTAGCCATAAGGGGCAGCGCTAAAGAACTTAGCCATTGGAGAAGGCAACAGGAAGACACAGAAACGTGCAGCGATGTGCACACTACACAGGAAGAATTGTTCCTTACAGTCTCACAGTGTGATAGTCCCCAGCTAGAGCCTTTTGAAAGACCCTCAGTGCTTCCTGCAAAATGCTACGGGGTCATGGTTGTACTAGCACAAGTGTGACTTTATTTAGTTCAATGAGTATAATGGTATCATGGTCATTGTGCCACTCAAGGGCATCCCTGTAAAGGGTTATGTCATGAATACCTTTCTGTATTGGGGGGGGGAGGTTAGAGCACATATTTTCTTGGAGTCCGTTTGAAGTAATCTGATAATGGTACAAGATTATTAAGGCCTTCCATTAGCCTCTGCAGTGGCACAACAGAGCTGGGACTTTATCCCAGCTCAGAGAGCTGATCCCATGTGGAAGCGTGGGTATGGGACATGGTGTGCTTTGGGGAAACTGGTGTAATTATAGTAGAACAATGGGTAAAACTACAGATAGCACAATAAACACGGGAACCTCAACGTTCATGAGATGATTGGCAGGTCACCCTTCCAGACTATTGATGACCTCCCTCCACCTCCATCTCCAGCCCAAGATGAGGTACTTCAGCCTAAACAGTGCAGGTGTGGATAACAGGAGCAGCATGCGTATAAGCTAAGGATCAGTTTCCCCTAGCTGTTTCCAAAGCTGGCTGGCACTCGGTACAAACTAGAAAGGCATAGAGTCATGGAGCTTTAGAACTTACAGACACGTTTTTGTCTTAGCAGCAGTAACAAAAGAGTTAAAACACAGAATCAGTTCCCAGCACAGTGATTTTCACGGAGAACCCAGCAAATCTGGATGGCTTTTGCAAATCTGGAATGCTTTTGCAATGAGGTGTGCGCTGCCCAAGTTTATGCTTTTCCTCCCGTTGGTGGTGCTCCAACCCAGAGCCTAGGCAAGTGATCTTCTACCATTGGGCTTCACTCCACCCCCACCTCCAAGGAGTCCCCAGTGAGGGCTGAAAAAGAAAGAGCCACATGTTAAAATATTTGTCTCAATTGGAATTTGGAACATAAAAATATTCTTAGGAGTAAAATTGGTTTTTCCTAGGATGCCTGTGGCAGAGAAAGGAAGTTGAAACAGAACAATCAAATCTTAGATAAAGATATTTGACTCATATTTAGTCCTTGAAATATTTGTTAGCATAGAACTAAGAAACCCCAGAAAGTCTTATGCAGCAGGGACTGGTTTCTGACATCCATTTTCTCTGCCACTTTCGGAATTCTACGACCTAAAATTCTATTTTAAATTGTTATTAAAAGCTGTGGTAGATGGCAACATGACAGTAAATAGGCAAAGGCAGAAGAAGAGACTCTGAGCTTACATTGCGTGAGGTCTGTGTTCGGGTCTGGGTACATTTCCATCAGAGTCTGTCATATCACCAGCTTCTGTTGAAAGACACAAAACTTGCAGCAAATCTCGCTGGGTCCTCAGTTGCTTACTATGAAGATAACATCTTAGTGTAAATGAAAAAAAAATTAAATTGCATTGTTATTTTGACTGTAGTAAATGGTGGGTTTTTATTTGTTTGGTTGTTTGGTTGTTTAAATCAGAATCTTATTACCGTGTGAATTATGAGTCTAGACTACTCACAGCTATCCATGATGAAAGTTTGCTTATACTATGTCTGATCATTCCCTAGTTCTCATGATGAGGATAGCTGTCTCACACTAAAAAGTGTGTGCTTTCCAAAAGCAGGAGGCGCTCCCCTTTTCTCCTTCAGATGGACTTCAAAGCACTAAGTACACATCAAATCCAAAGAGTGTAATAATGACCTGTATGGTGTTCGATAGCTTAATATCCACCATGTAGGAGAATGGTTGTCCTTACTGTAATTTTCGTTATTATTTAAATCAGTAAAAGTAAGGCAAACTTCAGAGTATTTAAGGAAACTCATATTTGTGTGTTCAAAAGATGAAGCTTCTTGCAAGGCTTGATGGGAGGAAGAAGGTATAGATAAGAGATTGCTATCAGGTTCTCTCAGAGGTAAACCAGTCCTGTAAGCAACCCAGAATATTTTAAGCTGGATTTTCATAATGTTCTCCATCCAAGAACAAATTCCAAGAAAGAGTGTGACGCGCTCTTTCAGAGTCAAGGGTCCTACCAAGCACTGTGCCCAGAGTACATGCTCAAGCAATAGGAAAGGCAATAGAATAATAAGAGGCAAGAGCTCGCTCTTGTGGTTTCTTTTACATAAGGGACCAGAATATTGATGACCCCTCCACCCCCATCTCTTTTTTTTATTTTTTTATTCAATATATTAATTTACATTTCATATGATTTCCCCCTTTCCAGGTTCCCCCCTCCCCGCAAGTCCCATAAACCCCCTTCCCTCCCCCTGTTCCCCCATTCACCCCTTCCCTCTTCCCTGTTCTGGTATTTCCCTACACTGCTCCATTAAGCCTTTCCAGAGTCAAGGGCCCTTCCTTCCTTCTTCTTGGACATCATTTGATATGTGGATTGTGTCTTAGGTATTCCTGTCTTCTAGGCTAATATCCGCTTATCAGTGAGTTCATACCTTGAGTGTTCTTTTGAGACTGGGTTACCTCACTTAGGATGATGTTCTCCAGCTCCATCCATTTGTCTAAGAATTTCATGAATTCATTGTCTCTAATGGCTGAATTTTTGTGTATATATACCATATTTTTTGTATCCATTCCTCCATTGAGAGACATCTGGGTTCTTTCCAGCTTCTGGTATTATAAATAAGGCTGCTATGAACATAGTGGAGCATGTATCCTTATTACATGCTGGGGAATCCTCTGGGTATAAACCCAGGAGTGGTATAGCAGGGTCCTCCAGAAGTGTCATGCCCAGTTTTCTGAGGAACCTCCAGACTGATTTCCAGAGTAGTTGTACCAACTTGCAATCCCACCAGCAGTGGAGGAGTGTTCCTCTCTCCACATCCTTGCCAATACCTGCTGTTTCCTTAGATTTTAATCTTATCTCATGGTTGTTTTGATTTGCATTTCCCTAATGACTAATGATATTGAACATTTCTTAAGATGCTTCTCAGCCATCTGAATTTCTTCAAGTGAAAATTCTTTGTTTAGTTCTGTACCCCATTTTTTAATAGGGTTGTTTGTCTCTCTGGAGTCTAACTTCTTGAGTTCTTTGTATATATTGGATATTAGCCCTCTGTCGGATGTGGGGTTGGTAAAGATTCTTTCCCAATTTGTTGGTTGCCGTTTTGTCCACTTGACAGTGTACTTTGCCTTGTAGAAACTTTGTAATTTTATGAGGTCCCATTTGTCAATTCTTGATCTTAGAGCATAAGCTATTGGTGTTCTGTTCAGGAGCTTTTTCCCTGAGCCCCCCAGTTTCTTTTCTATTAGTTTCAGTGTGTCTTGCCACCCCCATCACTTATAAATGACCTATAAAGGACCTTCTACAGGACCAACTGTTCTTCCTTTCTTCCTTCCTTCCTTCCTTCCTTCCTTCCTTCCTTCCTCCCTCCCTCTTTCCCTCCCTCCCTCCAGCCCTTCCTTCCTTTCTAGAAACAAATTAGAACTATGGTACATTAGCTGGCCTTTAAATCTTACTATCAAATGATCTTCCTTCCCCAAGTCCCAGGCCTCCCTCCAGTAGTTAGGATTACAGGTATGCAACACAATGCCCAGCAGCTTTGAAACCAACAGACCTTCATTGGGTGCCTTCTAAAGCTTCATGTTTTGTTTCATGTCAAGATCTTAGCATATGTTCTTTCCTTTGCCAAAATCTTCTTGCACTCAGTTTTCTTGCTTAAATAGTCCTTTGCTTCCTTGTGAAATGAGCTCAGGGTTCATTGTGATTTCTAACACTTACGAGATGTATAGATAGTCACTTTTCTGTGAGTATCATCATTTGGTTAATATTGGTATCTACCAGGAGGGAGAACCTTCTGAAGCTAGACCCTAAGCTGATTTGACACAAAATAACAGTTCATAGGTCTCCTGTTACATCATCTTATACCTTGAATGTGTATTGAATCATGGCTGAGTGAGCAACTGGACGGCAAGAACAGGAAACAGCATTGCTCAAAGACATGGCACTGGACAGAAAGAAATCTTCTGCATATTCCAGTTTTATAATCCTTCAACCAGGCTGGTCCCAAGATGAGCCCCTCATTAAGAATTTCCATCTTTGAAAAATGCTGATGTGATTAATGTTGCAATATTGAAAAGATGGTTATTTACATAAAAGTATTCATTCCTTAGTCCAGAACAAAGCTGTGGTGTGTTTGTCCCTCTCTGCTCTTCTTAGTCTTAGTCTTCTTAGTCTTCTGCATTTGTAGTCCCATCACAGTAGGTATTTTTCTTTTTTAACATCTGGTTCCTTCTGAGTCTCATCTGAATGTTGTTACACCTTTCTAACCAAGCTGCTACTTATCATATGAACCTAGAAAGTTCGCCTAAGATAGAACTCTTCCAGAGGGACTTGCTTATTGAACAATGTTGTGTGCTGCTTAGTGCTGTGCCTACCACTGTGAGGCTGCACAGCGGAGGAAACTGGAGCCTCTCTGCAAGGGGGCTTCCTTTAAAGACTTTCAGGGGAAAAACAGAGAACTGCTTCATGAGTCTATGAGTGGGAGCTTCACATCATATATCATACATGTATATGTACATGATATACATGTATATGTTAATGTATATATCTTATAACTCGAGAGCACAAAATTAGGGACTTATGGAAGATGTGTGACTTCTGGCAGGCCAAGGACAATACGTGACATTGAGACAATCAGAGAGGAGAAAGGACAGCTTAAAATTATGGACAAAAGCTGAATAAAAATGGCCAGTGTGATGCAGTAAAGCTATGTTAAAGTCCCGTGACTATACTACTTGGGTTTACTTTCCCAGATAAGGTGGGTGTTGAGGGGGGGGGTCTCTATTCATGAATTCATACTTCATTCAAGCAATAAGCTTGGGATTCTGAGGGTTAGCACAGTTAGTACTTATACTCTAGACACTGGGATTTGCCTCCTACTTTGCCTTGAAGTGCCCTATTTCAGCATTTAGGACTAATCTCAAAGAACTTTTTTGTCAGAGGTGCCTTTAATGATTCTTTTAGCAATATCGATCACTTTAATTGAGGCTTATTGAAAGTACTCAGTATAGCTCTCTTGTGGTTTATGCTCTATAAATATATCATCATCTAATTGATAGGTTTTCATTTCATTGCATTCTTCCTAACACCCAATAGAAAACTAAACTTCCCACCAGTGCATGGGAGGAGGGGGTTGTCTCCTCTGGTCTTCTAGCTATTCTTAAACTATGACTTTAGGAATCGTTTAGAAATATATCCTTAATATTTCCGAGCTCTAAAAGTCAAATTTTTTATTTAACAGTTAAAAATCCTGTAAAGGACATATATATAGATTGGATAGATATAGATATAGATATAGATGTAGATGTAGATGTAGATATAGATATAAAATGTTTTATGGATTTTGTAAGTAGGACAGGTGGCCTCTAACTAGTGTGCTAGTAAAGTTACTGATAAATACTTTCCAGTTTATTGGACTAGATAGATAGGTTTCATATATGGTATAGGGTATATTCAGTTCTATGAAAAATCATTAGTCTGGGTATTGTTTTTTTATTTGTTTTTTCGCCGCTGGTTCTATGGAAAGATTAGTCTTATTTAGGGTAATTCAGGGTGAGTATCTGTTTATAAAGTGGAGTTCCTCTTAGGACTGCTAACAAATAAATGCTACTGTAAACAGCCCTTGACAAGACACACGTGGTCATTTAGGTGTCTTTGCCATGACAACAGGGAAAGACAATATATATATATATATATATATATATATATATAATCACCCTAATATCACAGCCTCTTTCTAACACTTGTGTACATGACCTTCAGTATGTGTTATGTAGAGAGACACTTCAAACAGTGAAACTTTTCTATCCCTCTTCGATTTCAAAAGAAAAAAATGTAAAAAGAGCTGGGATTGGCTGCTAAAACTTAAATTCCACTCTGTGATGTCCTTTCTATGATCAACTCATTCCTATTGTGCAGCAAGCTTTCATGTGTGTAGGGCTGCACACGGCAACTTACGCTCACTAATTTATAGCTGCCGCTCTAGAGACGATTGGTTTTACATGATTGGTACACTGCTATTTAAGAAGAACCTTTGCTAAGAAGTTCCATACACCTAAATTGGCAGCAAAGAAAGTGATTTCAAACCATTAATACATATATGAAGAGTTCATATCCCATAAACTTGTATGAGTACTTTTAACTGATTGTCCAGAATATTCTGTGTCCAGACCTGATTTAAGGTCTACCTAAAAGACTCATGTTTTCTCATTTTAACAACCATTCTAGCCAAGTATACGAAACAATACTGTTACTTTGATATGTGTGAGCCTGAATGTTCTTTTCAAGGAGCATGCTAATTATAACAATGTTTCTTCTATGAAGCCTGCCCTGTTCACTGCTCTCTAGATGCTAGCAAATGTTGGCTTTTTCTTAACCATATGAACATACACACATGCTTTTCCATTATAGTGTGTATATTGTGTTTTTCTGCTTAGAGTTCATTCCACTAGAGCAGATTTTCTCCCAAAGGTGCCTCTTTGTTTGTGACTGAGCAGTTTGGCAGTTTGGTCATTGCCTAATAAAGGATGGTAATACAGTTCTCTTTTTTTTTTTTTTAAGATTTATTTATTATATGTAAGTACACTGTAGCTGTCTTCAGACACACCAGAAGAGGGCGTCAGATCTCATTACAGATGGTTGTGAGCTACCATGTGGTTGCTGGAGTTTGAACTCAGTACTTTTGGAAGAACATTCAGTGCTCTTAACCCGCTGAACCCCGATAATGCAGTTCTTATGGAGTTCACTAGTGTCTTAAAGAAGCTGGTCCTTTTCATGTCCACATCATGGGAGAAGTATACTATGACTTTATGTTTAAAACTTTAGGTTTACTAAAAATGCAAAAACTTTTTCCTAGTAACCCACAAAATTTAATGCTCAAATATTAGCCATGAAAGGCAAAATGAAAGGAAGTAAAACTCAATTAATTTAATTGATATGCAATATTAACTTTGAATAGAATAGGAGCTATGTATTGTGTTAGTCTTTAAAAGTTTATTCATTAAACCTTATGTGTACATGTGTGTGCACGAGTGTATGTACATGCTTCCCATGTGAACCGGAACCTACAGAGGTCAGAAGAAGTGTCAGCTACCCAGAAACTGGAGTTAAAGAAGATGGAGAGCCTCCATGTGGGTGCTGTCAGCTGAACTCAGAGCCTCTGCAAGAGCAGCCAGTGTTCAGCTCCATGTTTCGTCTTTTTGTCTGAACCTGTATCCCATCTTCCTCAGCCATATGCTCCTTTGACCCTGTCTACTGTTGCTATGAGTAGGCGAAGAGATGGTTTTTCTCTGGAGCTGGAGTACTGCGAGTGTATTCTCTAGACCAGAAGCATCAGCGTCAGTTTAGAGGTCACTGTAAACAGAGTCTCAGGCTTCCTTTCAACCCATTGAATCAGAGTCTTCACATTTTACAAGGACTTCTAAATGGCATATTCTTTGATAATTTTTGAAGGACAGTGTTTGGAAAAAAATCTCTTAGGAAGGTTCGTTCACTTTATCTGTGTAGCCCATGGCTTAGTTGGACATTTGGTGACACACTGTGAATAGGGAAGTTCATTTTACAAGCTGTAACATGGAAGTAATTTCTTCTTCAAGTCTCCCATGACCCAGGAAAGAAAGAAGCTAAGATTCTCCATAGACCAGCTCCTTCTGTACCCTAGTGATATACAAAGAAATAGCAGGAGAGTCTAGAACGAAATCTGGATTTTAGCAGATATTAAGTCCAGAAAACTGGACAGCTTCCTTTGGCTCTCAAACCTCAATTTCCTTTTCAGTAAAGTGAAGATTAAAATCCTTCCTGGCAATGCTCTTCTGATATCAGTGATGAGACAAGAATCCCTATAGCATGTTTGGCACAGCATAGATACTCAATAAATAACCAGAAGCTAGAGCTGATATTGTCATATACCAGTTCCCCTTGGCTGTCTGAGATGTGATTGTGTCCACTACCGTCTGTCTTCTAGGTATTTGCCTAAGGGACATCTGGGCAATGGCCATTAATATTCCAGTTGGTTTGACTGATACATGAGTTTAAGAAGACAATCTAATAGGCATCATGTTTTTACTTCACATGCATACAAAGAATACAGTCAATAGAGATCCAAAAAGGAGACTTGGTATTCTTCATATCAATTCCCCTTTTCCAATCAGACGGACTCTGGACACCACCCAGTGAGCCTGTCAAGAAGCATTAAACGCCAAATTTTCCAGGAAAGAGAGTTGCCCTGTTACCCGAGATACAGGAGATTAGCTTAGGAGTATACAATGTTCATAAGTAGAACCAAACAGGCAGTTCTCTCACAACGTTAGGAAGCCAAGTAGTCACTGGAGTTTGGGGTTGTTAAGTGGCAGGGGAGATGCTGGTAAATGAACACAAAATTACAGCTGGAGGCTACAAATTTCCGAAAGTTTATTCTATAGCAAGATGGCTATAGATGCTGATAAAGCAACAAATAAAAGAAAGTGAGTTATATGTGCTCTCATCACTAAAATGCTAATTTTGTGGTATATTGCACATGTTAATTAGCTAAATTTTACCATACTACACTGTAAATTTTATTAAAAGGACATCACATAATACAAGATCAAAATGCATGTTATCTGTCAATTAAAAAATATAAATGCAATTTCATCTAGGAGGCAACTTCTTGTACTTCTTACAATGCTGGAGGTTGAATCCATGGCTCGGTGCACAGTAGGCACATGTTTTACCACTGAGTTACTTCTCCAGCTCAAATGAAAAATTTAATATTGCAACTTTGACACTGTTGTTACACTCCAGATTACAATGTAGTACTAAAATAATATATCATGCAGGGAATCACATAAGTTATAAAAGGCCAATGTTCAGAAAAAAAATTTAGATCAATCATTTTATTTATTTATTTATTTATTTATTTACTTATTTATTTTTGACCTTTAATCTTGAGAAAGCTAATACTTTATCTTGGAAAATAGGAGGGATGTGTGATAACATTTTCACACATAAACTTCCATTTGAGGATAGCCAATGATTGTTAATATGCACATTATTTTGTTATAACAACATGAAAGAAAATAATAGGCCTTCTGCTTAATTAACAGTGTTTAGTCTCAACTCTATATTCATATGATTCTTTCAAGTAACTAATGAGTTTATCGCAATGTGATATCCAAGTTCTCACATGGAAATGAATGTTGCCACATGAAGCCTGCCTTTTTGTCATTTATAACTACAGCAGAAAATAGTAGCATCTAATTAGGCATTTTTAGATTCTACTTTTAGTTGTACACAGTTTAATGCTTCCATACCAAGAATATGCAAATCATCCTTTTATAAACCATCTACTGTTATTTACTTAGGTTTAGGTGACTTTCTCAGTTGTTAAGTGATCATTGTCTGATCACCTTACACTTGATCTTAGCCAAAAGGCCGAGAATCGATGTCTGATCACCTTAGTGCTGTGTGTATTAGCCTAGAACTGAATTCAAAACTGCGAAGCAGAGAAGCCATTTGTTTTCATGTGTCTATGCTCATAATTTTAAATAGGTTAGAATCTTACACTGCAAGTCCTAAAATATTAAATAGTCTTTATTTCTACTACGATTTCTAACTCTGGGAAGCCTGAGATTACTTAATGTGGAGAGCGTTGTTGTTATTTACTCTGCACTAATTCCTAAGGAGATTCTTTCAGATAATTGTCCTAAAAGTGTGTACTAGAACTACATTTGCATGCCATGAGCTGATGAGTACTTTAAGCAAAGATTCCATATTGTTTTGTGCCAGATTTGACAAGCCAATAACAATATAGGGCTCTTTAGCCCCATACGAAATCTCTCTGTTTGCTGTTAGTTATAGGTGTGTGAACAATGGCATACATGTGGTGGACTGACTACCACTCTGGGCGGAGTGTGCATACAGGGAGGGAGGATTATTTCACTTGACCTGGACCTGCAGAGGAGTCCAAAGCCAAGAATTCAAATCACTCCTTCGATTGCATAAGAAGGAGAGCAAATTTGGACAGAAAAACAAACAACAAACTGTTGCCTGAGATGCATAGAGAATGTTGTGGGGCTGGAGACATGGTGGCTCAGCAGTTAAGAACAGTTCTCACTACTAATAAGGCAGCCCATTACTGCCTTTATAGCTAGTTCCAGGAAATCAGATATTCTTCTTCTGGACAACACACACACACACACACACACACACACACACACACAAATGACTTAAAAGAAATTAAAATGTTGCTTCTTAAAGAACAGTGGCAGAGTCAAGATACATGCAGGGTATAGAGAGATGAAAGAGAATGGGGGTGAGGGTCGTTAATAATGGGTATCTTCTTATGACTGCCCCAAGGTCATAAAACTTTCTCCTCATTTGTACATAGAAGTATGTGTAATGGTGGGTGTATTTAGTTTGCAGTGTCAAAACCAAACCAATCCAACACCAACACCAACAAAACCCCACAAAATACAAACCTAGCACACATGTCATTTTTTCCTAAGTGTGCCTCAGCACATGAAAGCACATTTTACTGTATAGAAAAATAAAAAGGGAATGCTACAAAAACAGAAATCAGCAGAATTATAAATGCAGTCATTTCTGTGTCCGTGACGCTTAGAGGGATTTTTATGGATATATTTTAACATATCCCCTGCATTCATATCGCAATGATCTATCGAGTACCCGCTGTGTTTTAGGCAGTTTTTCCAGGTGCTTGAGATATGGTAATAAACACATGAGGAAATAATCTTCACGAGAGAGACCAATAATGCAAAAGTTAACTTAGTGAAATTTAATTGTGGCCACTCTGAGGAAAATTAAGTGAGTTGTTCTCTCGGGATGAAAAATAGGGAAAGGTGGCACCAAAGTGACAACTGAGTCAAGACTTGGCAGACATGAGCTATGGGGGTGGAGAGCAGCACGGGGCTCTTGAGCATGCGCAGTTACCTGTGCTCACGCGCAGGCCAGGAAGACTGGCAGTCAGTCCTCCAGGCGGCTAGAATGAAGGGTTAGAAAGCAGGAATGAAGTTCATGGAAACGAGCACATGTAGCACTCACTAACTTACTATGGCGATTCAAGCCCTGGGTTTAACGAAAAGCCCTAAGCATAGAGATAGGAAATTAAAGGGGACTTTCTGTGCTGAGCGCTGAGGCACAGTTAGCTAAAGGGATTAGAAGCAAACGGAAGGCACAGACAGCAGAGAGGAGAACAATGAGAGACAGTTGTGGCCTCTATGCTGGGTGAAGCAATGTTTTAAAGATAGGATGAGTGCCTGTGTCAGCTGCTGCCGCCGCCGCCGCTGCTGCTGCTGCTGCTGCTGCTGCTGCTGCTGCTGCTGCTGCTGCTGCTGCTGCTGCTGCTGCTACATCAGGAGAATTCACTAATGATCACTGAGTTTAGCAACAGAGACATCAAGAGAATAAGAAGAGAAAAGGAGACAGAGCACAGATAGTTCCCTTAAACTTAGTTTTTTGGTTTACACTGGAGAGAAAACAGAGTCAAAACAGATGGATTTTTTTTTTCAGCTTAATGAGAAGCTTGAACACATTCATGTGTTAAAGATAATGACTTGAGGAGGAGGAGGAGGAGGAGGAGGAGGAGGAGGAGGAGGAGGAGGAGGAGGAGGAGGAAAAGGGGCACGGAGGGAGAGCTGCATTTCACTGCTCTATGTGGGTTTGTCGTCTTTGCACTACCATGGTGCTTTAGCAGTAAGTTACCTCACTGGCTTTGGCTTCTATATTTTATTTTGAAACAAGCTCTTCCCATGTTACTGAAGCTGCCCTTGAACTTGCCATCTCCCTACCTTGCCCTCTGAGTACCCGAGGTTACAGGTGTGCACCACAATGCCCGGCCTTTGGTGGGAGGGCTTTAGATAGGGCATACCTTCCAGAGCACAGGTGGAGAGGCTGGTGCGGCCTGCGCCCATCCGCAGCAAGAAGCCAGCATCTACAGGCAAAGAGCTGGGTGGGGAGATTTGGTGTTGGGAGTTCTAAGTGTTCTTTTCTAATGAAGTTAATTTCTTCGTGAAAATTAAAACAAGATTAAAGTGGAGGCTATAAAGGGGATTATTAAAAGAAACAAGAATCCCTCAGATCTGGACAAGGAGGGAAATAGTTCTATAGAGAAGAAAAGAATGATTTCTGGGTAGTTTTAGGAGTCTGTTGGGAGCACATGGCCACGTGAAAGATACACAGCTGGATTTCCTGGGCCTTGTGTGTTTAGTGAAGCAAGGGGATCAAAGAGGTCAAGGTGAATACGTTAATAAGACCATTGTGATAAAGGAGAGGGAGTGCTGGGGATGTAGAGAGTATAAAACATCAGGAATGGATCTCAGGGCCATGAGGTCTGTGAAAGATCAGCAGGTTGAAGATCTCAGAAAAACTGAAAGGCAGCTAGCTCGGATCATAGAGGAGGAGAATACTGTAGTTGCCACTCAGAAGCATCATCTTCTTCCCACAATGCTCTCAGGTGCCACGATGGTGCATTAAACTGTCTTATTTTAAAAATTGCCCTCATTTTATGCAAACATGGCTGCCAAGTGCATGTATTACCACCCATTCCCACTAATTGGTTCATCCTCTGCACAACTGGCAAAGCGGCACGGCTGATGTTGCAGCTGCTCCTGTATTCACAGTTGCCTCTGGAGAGGTAAAAGAGACAGCTAAAAAGATGGTATCCATGCACTAATGTGATGGACAGGGATGCTGCAGGTCCCCCTTGCACTGACACGCACTCCAGTCTTGGTAGTTGAGTACAGTGAGATGTATGGTGTCCATACAAATGGAAGATAGGCACAGGTCTCTCCTTGGCCGGCTACTGCTCAGACTGATCCCTGAGGGAATCCAACTGTTTCTCCACCTTTTCTATCATGGAGGCCAATTCCCCTGGCTGAACCTACTTGGAGAAACAGCCCTGTCTCCTGAGGCTAGGTGTATGTGTCCCTACCCTGCATGTAATGTCCTTCCTTCGACACCCGTAGGCATTCTAACTTGGATTCCTTTATTTCTGACACTCTTAGGATTGTGATATTATGGTAAAAAAAATTAAAATGAGACAGGATTACCCTGGAAAGTGTAGATGATCAATTTTCCTGACAGTGATCTACCCTTCTGCAAACTTACCAAGTAAAAGCTTAATATAGGCTACTTGGTCCATTATGTTGTCACTCATGTACAGTTATTGCTATAGAATGAAACAAGGCATAATCCTATAGCACCACTGTATACAATTTTAACCATTAGAGAAAGCAACAAATAAAAAATATTTTAATAAATAATAACAATATTTAATACTAAATATTTAAAGCAACATAATAAAAATATTTTAATTTTAATTGTGTGTGTACGCACATGTGCACACAAGTTTGTGTGTGGGGGGTATGTGGGTGTCTGTATCTGTGTCTTTGTGTCTGTAGGTACATGCAGGTAGTCAAATCCCTCAGAGCTGTGAGTCATGTGGCATTGGGTAATGAAAACCAAACTTGAGTCTTCTATAAGAGAAGGACAAATTCTTGACCACTGAACAATCTCTCCAGTTCCCCTATAACACAATTTAAACATTGTCCATAGAATGACAGCTATACTTCAAAACTTGGAATATGCTACTTAAATTCTATGAGAATCAGGTATTATAAGTTCACTAAATAGACCACTGTTGTCTGTGCCCTGGGCCACCTGCTGCCTGACCCTACTTTCCCTTGTAGGTTGGAGGTGAGGTGGTGCAGAATCAATGATACAACCTCTAGGAGCAGGTGAGAAACACCACAGCACGCTCCTTTAATACCCTCCATCCACGCCCCATTGGCTCCAAGAAACCATCACTTCTAAACAGCAGACCCCGACTGGCTGGCATTGTCTGCACCAGCAGCCCTTGGTCTCTCAGGCAGTCCTCACTTAGGTCCTCCTGCAGGAGACGCCTTTGCAGCTGTGCAGTCCCTGGTGGTTATGCAGAGGCTGCCACTCTGTTCCTTCTACACTTCCACCCTTTTGTTTTTATTTATTTTGACTGCTTAGTGGGAGCCGGGGTGTCATTGCCTCAACATTGTTGATCCCACCACGGAGGAGTCCCTGTATACTGGACTGTGCCTGTCTTAGGTTGTCCGGTCTCACAGGATCTTACCTGTCATTGACTACCTACCAGCCCTCAAAGAGATGCCACTCCGGAGACCTGTCACGCAGAGGGAGATGAGGAACAGCCTACATGGTTGTCTCGTGAATCTCTGCCATCCAGGCTGTGATCACTTTCTTAGTCGGGGCTGCAATCAGGACTTTTGAGAGCTATGAGCACCTGGAGTGTCACCTTATTTATGGAGCACTACTTGGCTATATGCTGTGTGAGATACTTAAATAAAATAATTATTAGTGTGACCACTCCTCCCACTGTAGCTTAACTGGCTATCCACAAATAGTCAAACAGCCTCTTTTTTTTGTTTTTTTGTTTTTTGATTTTGTTTTTGTTTTGGTTTGGTTTGGTTTTTTTTGGTTTTTTGAGACAGGGTTTCTCTGTGTAGTCCTGGCTGTCCTGGAACTCACTTTGTAGACCAGGCTGGCCTCGAAACTCAGAAATCCACCTGCCTCTGCCTCCCAAGTGCTGAGATTAAAGGTGTGCACCACCACCGCCTGGCGTCAAACAGTCTCTTAATATTATCCCACACTTTTCCTAAGAATCCAGCATCTAGGAATAGCACAGATACCCTGGTCACATTGAGGTTGGCTATGTTTTACCTTAACAAACCACCAACTGTTGTCCAAAGTTGTTTTGTCACCTAGCCAGTCTTTTTTCATACTAATTTTGGGCTATAACTTCTGAGGTGTTGGCTTATAAAGACAATCTTTTTTTTTTCCCCATGAAGATATACATGGCCCCAAATTATTATCTCATTCTAGGTTCTATCTCAGCACCTGTGTTTTAAGTGATGGGTTCATTAAAAACATGCCTTAAAATGTGCTTAAAAGTGAGAACATATCTTTTCATAGAATTTGGCTTTTCCATTGCAAACCTACTATGCTTTCCTAATCTGTGTATGTATGTGAGTGTTCAAGTAGGCATATTCAGGTATATGTGGAAGCACTGGTGTGTAGAGAAAAGAAACGATCTCATGTGTCATCCTCAGGAATGTTGCCCATCTCTCTTGAGAAAGTGTCCCTTAGTAACCTGGAGCTTGCCAACTGGACTTGACTGACTGAAAGCACTCCCCGGGGATCCCCCTATTTTGGCCTCCCTTGCTCTGGGTACACCTCCATGCCTAGTAATTTCCCATACTTCTGGGAATCAGACTGTATTGATGCTTTTAAGACAGACACTTTACAGACTGTCCTATCCTGTCTGCCCATAGCACATAATGGCCCACCTCTTCATAAACATGAACGCTAGGCTTTTTTAGAATAGGTTTTGGTGAAAACAATTAACTTTTGTAGGCTGTCATGCCTAGTTAGCTAGACCACACATAGATGTGCAACATGTTATTCATGAGATTAAAATCTTTAGTCTGTCCTCTGCCCTGATAAATTTCTCTTTCTTTAGAAGGGTGCATTATTATACTCCCAGTGTTCAAATGCTCCGCTAACTTAAGTAATAGGATGTTGAGCATACTATAAAAGAAATTACCTTGGCCTGCAAAGGTTGAATTTCATTGCATGCAAAACCAAAGTCTGAGCCTTACAATACATCTTTCATAATAGAGACCATCCATCAAGGTGCAAAACGGCATGCTAAAGCAATGAGGGGCATTAGAGCAAATAACTTGGTAACTCAGTTATAAATGGACTGCCTCCTTTACGGGAAGCTTACCTGCAGTACCAGAATGCCTTCACAAAAGTTGAGAAAAAAATATACACAGCCAACAGAAGTGGTCCATTTGAAAATGGTTTTGATCCATTTAAGTTAATAAATCATTTATATATATATTAAACACCAAACCTAATTTTCCAGATGATTTTTATATTGATCACCCATGCAAACTACTTATTTGTGTCAAGAGTGTCTAACCTGTTCATTCTAACAAGTGATGTCTTTAAAACTAGTATTTGCTACCAACTTGATAGTTTGGGGTTCTCTAAGGGTCTTCAAGAATCTAAATTTCACTATTCAATTCATCATTTAAAGAAAAGAAAAAAAAAGCCAGCAAGTCCACACATCTCATAAGATATTTGAACTTTAATTTGTTTTTTTCCATTTAGTATTAATAGTGTGTGTGTGTGTGTGTGTGTGTGTGTGTGTTGAGGGGGTGCATAGGCACACATTTTGGGGATTGAAGCCAGTGCTTCCCACAAGCTAGGAAGCTCTAATCTACATCATCATCTTGAGATAACATGTATTCTTTATTTATCATTTACTTATTCAGTCTTTATTATTTACTACTTTGTGTGCTCTTTAGGTTTTTCTAAATATTCAAGTTTTTCTCACTTTGCTTGCAAAGACTTCTATTTCTTATGCTGCAGGGTGGTATACATGTGACAGCTTTCATTTGGCATTTGTTTATCTGCTATTGTCTTGATTTCATGTTCAATCCTGAATGAAGTTTTTTGGAGTTTTTTTTTTGTTGTTGTTGGTTGGTTTTTTTTTTTTTTTTTTTTTGGTTGTTTTCGAGACAGGGTTTCTCTGTATAGCCCTGGCTGTCCTGGAACTCACTCTGCAGACCAGGCTGGCCTCGAACTCAGAAATACGCCTGCCTCTGCCTCCCCAAGTGCTGGGATTACAGGCATGCTCCACCACCGCCCGGCCTGAATGAAATTTTATATAAATACTACACATACACATACACATACACATACACATACACATACACATACACATACACATTCAGAATAAACATTTTTTTTCTATTTAGGTGGCCTTGATTCTGTGATATCCATTTGATGTAAAATCCACCACCTATCATTTATAATCTCATTTCTATGAGGGAAGTGCGTCAATTTTCTTTGTTTCATTCTCTCTCTCTCTCTCTCTCTCTCTCTCTCTCTCCCCATCCCTCTCTCCCTCCCTCCATTCCTTCTCTCCTTTCCTCCTTCTATCCCTTCCCATCTATCTTTTTTCAACAATGATCATGATCTGAAATTCCAATAAAATTCTCCAAAATGCTTTATGAGCTTATCTGTACATTATATTTTCTACCAAATTTAGAAAAATTAGGGTCTTTATGTCTTTAATAATTTCCTACCCCATTATTTCTCCCTCTTCCACCACTCTGTCATATATTTCAACCCTATCACACAGATCATCTTTTGTTTATTTGTTGATTTCATGAATTCATGGTGGGTACTTGCCATTGATCTCACGTCCAGTGTACAGACCCGTGTTCTGCTCTTCTGCTGTGAAGTCTACCAGCGAGGTTTGCTGTTCAGATATTGAATATTTTATTTCTCGGATTTCCATTTCTAAAGTGTCTATTCCTCTTCTATGATTTACTTGTTTAATGACTATTATTGTTTCCCGTTAAGTCTTTGAACGTACTTGGAATAGTGGCGTTGTTAAAGTGGCGCTCACCCAACTCCTACATCTTGGTCCTTTTTTCTGGCCATCCTTATTCATTTCTTTATTGCTGAGTATGAGTGACTTTTTCTTGATATCTAGCTAATCTAATGCTAACCATTCTGCTGTCCTGGATTCAGACTACTAAAAATACTTATTTTTGTTTTAGCAGTGGTTAATCCTCTTGAAAGTTGCAAAATGTCTTATATCTTCAAAAATAATATGTTTGAACCCTTATCTACTGTTGGCAAGAATTTAATATATTTTGAGTCTCCTTTTTTATTATTTTAAACAACATACCTGAACTCACACAGATATTTGCGTAGAATTTGAAAATTCCTTCCTCAGTTCTTTCATTTCCATATGTAGAAGTCTGGCAGCTGCCCTGAGATACAAACAAGGCTTGATGCTGTTAGACCTTCCACTCAGCTATGAGTAGAAGGTTGTGATGTTCTTTTGTTAAATATGAAAATAACTTTATTCGACTCAACTTTATGACTATGATAGATTAAGATTCAAAAGGCCATTCTTTTATCATGTCCCCAAACAAATAAAAATAAACAAGAACATTATCCTGTGCACAAGAATAATCTAGTTTCCACTTTGGCTAATATCTGACTGCTGTGATTCTTTTTGTCTTTAGATAAGAAAAATTATGATCCCTACTAAAGAACTGCCTCCAGGCATTAACAGTGGGTCCATACTATAACTCAGATTCCTAAAACAGTCCCCCCAAAAGAACAAAGTAGAAGCTGGGATTCCTTCATTTCCCTACAGAGTGAGTCATATTTCATTTCTAGGGTCTCAGAACCCCACCTTTGTTCAGTCTATGCCCTCCCGTCTTCACTGCTTGAAGAGCCACACTATGCAGCTTCCTCATCTACTTTCTGGTATCCAGAGTGGACCCTACATCTGACCTCTGAGAATTTTCAAACCACATAACAACTGAGTTTTCAATTCAATTTCTAGCCACTGGATATTGTTTCTCATCTATCTGCCCTATGGCAAACAGCCATAAAAAGACAACTTGGTTTTGTTCTGTCTGTCCTTTTAGTCTCTGCCTGCTCTTCCTCTGTGTGTGTGTGTGTGTGTGTGTGTGTGTGTGTGTGTGTGTGTGTATTTATTATACACACAGCTGGTTATTTATAATAGTTTGTCTATAGTTTATAGTAGTCATCATTATCACCAAGAAATTGCTCTACTGTGAATAGCATCACCAAAAGCAGAAATCTTTTTCTTTACTAGTGATTAGACTGCAGCACTCTGTATCATGCAGTCTGTCCCCAGACTGAGCAATCATTCTGGGATTCCACAACTTGAAAGTAGCTATCACATCGCATTACAGGAAGGCCTGAGTTGTGGCTGTTAAGTGAATCTAAATTGGGAAACTTGAGAAGGCCAAGTAGGTCATCCAGTGAGAGCTTTACTACACTTTTGATATCCTTTTGCTGGGTAGGAATCACCAAACATGTACAAATAATGTAAGTATAAGAACGTGTTTGTTTCTGCGTACATTTTGAAGATGTACTGTGGATCATCTAGCTAGCTAGCTGTTGATCTAACACACAGATATTTTTTTCTGGAAATGATTGAAAACTGGGAAGCCAACACTTTTTTTTGTCACTGTTACAATGAAAGCTTAAAATTGAGGCTGATGCAGCTTTAATTTTCTGTGACTGCACAAAGCTTTGTGTTATATATCTATCAAAGGAGAAGTCATTGTTCTATCTCTTGTGAGCGTGAAGAACTCTAGAAGCATACTCTTTTTCTCTATCATAGAAAATCCAATGAGTCTCTCCTGGGGGTCACACTTGTCTGAATTCTCTCTGAGGAGACAAATCTTTGATGCTGTTTACTCTGAGAATCTCCTTCCAACTTATGAATGTCATACATCAGTTTAGTCACATGACAAGATGAGAGGCTTAGACATACTTTGGTAATTCTTGAGCCATTGAAGTCTACCAATGTTTTGTTCTATCTACGTGATACATATGTCTCATAACAGCATAGCTCTCTTAAGATGCATGAATGCTGCCTTTGGTGACACTCAATATTATATTACCTTTACCCTCCAGTCTCTGCTTGTCCTGCATGGTTCCCTTGGTCTTTCCTGTACCTTACTGAAGCTGTTCTTTGGCAGACATAGCTAAGCTGTCTAATACATTTATTTTATTTGTCTTCTGGTTTTCCCATGGAAATCCATGGAGTAGAGGTATACCAGTTTTCATCACTGAGAAAAAAAATTAGATACCAAAGCAGTTGTTGGCATGGGAAAATTCCTCAATATACATACACTAAGTGAATGAACTAATAAAATAAATGACTTCTATAAATCAGTTTTATCTCACTATCAGTTTGGAAGACATGGGAAGGATCTAAACCTTCTTCACTCTCTTTTCCATGAAACTAGCTGCTATATGCCTCCATGTAAGACACAGCCAAGTCTCTTTCTCTCTCTTTCTTCTTTCTTTCCTTCTTTTTTCTCTTCCTTCCTTCCTTTGTATCTTTTCATCTTCTTCCTTCCTTCCTTCCTTCCTTCCTTTCTTTCTTTCTTTTCCAAAATCTTTCCTGAAAAACTGTTAACATCTCCTTAGAATCTATAAAATGAAATCCAAATCCCCAGCGTGGCATTTGAAGTCATGTGCAGCACAGTCTTCTCTACCAACAACTCCATCAAGCAACGCTCCCTTCTGTCTCAGCTCTCTTGTGTTGTGGTACTCAGGCTTGCTTTCTTGTTGCCTACTTTCCTTTGGTAAATGCTTGGGGTGGCAGGCTCTCTTGATTACCACACTTAGAAAGTACATTTGCCATGTCCCTTACCTTGGTATGTTTTTATCATCTCTTAAAATAATTCAACTTAGTACTTACATTTACTTCCTCTTTCATGCTCAGATATGAGCTTCATGAAAACCAGAATTGTATCTGTTATGTTTTCTGTGACAACCTCAGTTTACAGTAGTTCCTTCCCTACAATCAGTTTACAATCAGCCCTACTCAAAATACTAGTTCAAAGCAGTGCCTTGTTGAATAGCTCAGGCATCTTGTTCATCCACTTGGCTATCCTTTCCCTATTCTCCATGTACCCAAGCCCTACCTATTTTCCATGACCCAGCTAAAATGTAACCCTCTTTTTAAAAAATTCCCTGGCTCTTCTAAGCTGAGAGGGAAATTATCCAGCTCCTCCAAACAGCGATAGCATTTAAACCAAACTACTTTAGAATCAGTAGAAAAGCATTTCTTGTATATACTTTTTTACTGTTTATGTGAAATCTTGTTCCTGCTTTAACAGATCCAAAATAATAAGTGTCATTTGTAACTCATCCTTACAGTCTCTGAGCTCCTAGTTCTATGTACATAGAGAACAGTTAATCATATGAGTTGGATGATTGTTCTATGAATATTCTGAACATAGCACATTTCACTGAAAAACAGATAAAAACCTTTTGTTCTACAAAATCTTCATGAGAAGGAACATGGATTTTTGAGCTTTATTGTTATGCCTCCAACTAAATGGACTGATAATATCCAATGAGAAAACCAGTGTGTTTGAGTATTGCTTTCATCATTAGAGCCTAGACCATCTCATCACTGGCTTTTCCACTTCAGAGTGATTTCCTTCTCTCAAAAGGTTTGTGCCAGGCAATCCATTCATTCACAAATCATGTCCAGGTACCTGGAATAGGTCATAGTCTTACTAAAGAGTAATGCACAAAGGTAAAGTAGAAAGCACATCACAGAAGTCAGGCACTTGTAGCATGAAATATTAAAAAATCCAATCCAAGCTATCGCTGGAAAGGCATCTGCAGGCCTCGTTCTCATCTTTGGCAGACTCTCTAACATGGATTTTTGACACCTGGCTTGCTAAGTTCCCACTGGCCGGTCACTACCACACCAGCCCCTCACTTCCAAATTTCCACTGCCTTTGGGGGTGCACTTCTTGCAAACCCACAGTGCCTTTCTCTCTGGAACCCAGTTCAGCCACTGCATGAAGGAAAACACCACGCAAACTTAGTTCAGAATCAACAGGTAACTCAATCACTGGAAGCAACAACTAACATGCTAATTTATAAGCCATTCTAAATTAAATCCTCTGATAGCTACAGAAAGTCTCTGCTACCTACATTTTCACCTCCATCCTCCCATCCTCCCATCCTCCAGCCCACTCTCCTCTCCTCTTCTGCTGTCCCTCTGTCCAACCCAGAAGTCCCACCTACTTGCCCAGTGATTGGCTTCCTAGAAATCTTTATTAGAAGGGTCACATGAAGCCACCTGGGTATGTGATTCATTCCTCCTCCCAGGCAGCCTTTCTTGGGAAAAGCGGAATTAGCATCAAAATACAAAGAGTACCAGGGCTATCCACAATAGCCATGGAGGCAAATGCACAAAGAACAGAATTGTTATCAACAATATAAGCAGATTTACCAAGACTTGAGTGTTTTGCTTTTCTACGGTGTATATCTTGTCACTGATCAATCATCAGTTTCCACTGAATAGGTCTAGGGGGAAGTAATATGATAATTCCATAAAGATCACAGGACTGAAAGCAAGTTTGATCCAGATCTTTCCCTCCTTTTTTCCTCCCTCTCTCCTCCCTCCCTCTTTCTTTCCTCATTCATTCTTTCCTTTCCTTTCCTTCCTTCTTCCTCCCTCCCTCCCTCCTTCCCTCCCTCCCTCCCTCCTCCCTCCCTCCCTCCCTCCCTCCCTCCCTCCCTTCCTTCCTTCTTGTCTACCTTTGGTGGTCCCAGAGAAAAGAAATGTCTACCATTCTACCAGTACATCATGTTTAATGCCAAAGTTTTGTCTTATACTAATTTGCTTTATATTTGCTAATACTATAATAAAAAAGTCTCTTCCTTTACATATGAAAATTTCATAGCTCAAAAAAAAAGTCACATCTATCAGTATCATCCTTGTTCAGCTCAGACTTAGCCAGTCATGTTGGTGACACTTTGTGGGTGGAGCTTGTGGTGTAATTAAGAGACAGTCTTACAGCAAACTCTGGTCCCCGAGCCCTTACAATCTTCCTTCCCACTCTCCTCTAATGTTCCCTGACCCCAAGTGTGGGAATGTTTTGTAGATGTATCTATTAAGACTGGGCTCCATAACTCTGGATTTGGTTCTTTCGATTTCTTAGTTGTCTCCTTCTGTTGTAAAGAGAAGTTTCCTTGATGAGGAGTAAGAACCACACTTATCTGTGGGTAAAAGGACAGATATTTAGATTGTTGTTAAGAAATATGCTGTTTTTAGTAAAATAGTTGTTTTATAGCTCAGAATATTAACATTCATCACTGAGTTCTTTAGGTGGGAACATTTTAGCCTATGCTTTATTTTTTAAAATTTGTTCATATGTATATGTATAGATGGTGTATGTGTGTTCACGCACACACATGCAGGTGTGCATGTGTGCCACAGCACGCATGCTCACATTACAGAACAACTCCTGGGGGTCAGTTTTCTCCTTCCTCTCTTGGTTGTGATACTCACACCAGGCATGAGGCACAGCCAGCTCTGTACCTGCTGAGCCTTTCTGAGGGTCATTGGTATTTGTTCCTAAGGAACTAATGCTTTTCTGGTTTTCTTTCTGTTATTGTCTTCCTTTTGTTTATTTTGCCATTTTCTTTAAAATCATCAAGGTGAAGATATTTCAAAGTAGACAAATGTCGACCCCATGGGCAGCTGGTAATTAGTATATTACATTTCATCAAGTTGATTCAAAGTTGATAGCTAGGTATGTTGGTGCATGCCTATTATTCTATTATCATGGAGTCTGAGGGACAGCTGTGTGGTCCATGGAGTTTGAGTTATATAGTAAAACTCTGCCTCAAAAAAATGACATTAAAATCAATTCTAACTCTGAAGAGATTCCATTCCAGTCTGGAATGTGCTCCTGATAATTCAGTAACATTGAGCGCATACAGATTTTGAAGTGTCTCTGCAGTAGCCATATGGTGGCATGCAATCAAATGTACTTTCCCAACTCTTCATGAAAGCTTAGCTTTGGCTAACAACAGGAATCTACTCCCTTTCCACCTGTCCTATGCTGTTGAAAGACTTTGGCAGAAAACCAAGTTCTGTACTAACCACCAATGCCATACTCTCGCTTGCTTCCTTCAGCTCGGTGCCCAGTTTAACTTTGCCACCACAGACAGGACTGTGTTCAGACCTCACCAGAGAGATCAGGGATTGTGTGAAGGAGAAAGACTTCCTGTTGAGTAGTTCTAGAATTGAGAACTGATCCTTGATTCCTAGACTTACTGAACACTGCTATTATAAGATGCTTTATAAGAATGCATGCAGACATGCTTAACTGTCCTTAATTTAAGTATACGTTTTGTCTGGTTTAATCTAGTCTTGCTCTCAATTGTCTCTCATTAATTGACTCAATTTCTAAAGGTCTTTTTAGTACCTCATTCAATTCCCATCATTTCTGGTGTATAGTGGCATTCAATAAATATTTATTGAGACCATGAATAGGCACAAGAAAAGACTCAAATGACCCTTCCTTCAGCTTCAGTTCTAACTAAAGTGCTTTGGTAATAAAACGATACATCTCCAGGTTCAGCTCACACTATATAGAAAAATCTTTTACTTAATCTTTTTGGCAAGAAATCAATAGTACTAGGTGAGGATTATAAAGGTTGTTTACATGTGTTTTTACCTAACTATGCTAATTGAACAAGCTATGAGAGTTCTTTAGGAAATTAGAAATGCCTTAGAAACATCAGCAGTACCCGGGCGCTGACCTGCCTGGTAACAGCGCTGAGGCATCTGTGCCATTGGCACAAGCCTTCCAATCTATCATCCCAACTCTTCCTACGACAATGGGAAGGAACCCTGATGATCAACAGTGGCAAAAATTCAACACACCGATACACTACTATTTCGTTGTCTTTGCTTGTAATCAGAAGAAATTGGCTTGTTCTCTGCCAGATTACATTTCACACAACGGCCCCTTCCCTTTTGTTCTTAAATAAATGTGGAGCGAACCAGGGCTGACAGGCAGAGAATCAATGTGTCATAAAAATGAGAAAACCCTTAGGCTAAATCAGAACCAGAGGTCCATATGGATCATTAAAACCTGCACTGTGGAACAGTGTGGCGTGGAAGGACACTCAGCTGCCTAGGCAAAAGGGGGGTGGCTATAAAATGTAGGTTGGTTGGCTGCAGTTCTGCCCATGAAGCACTAGCTGGCATTAGTGTGAAGTTTAAATTCACTTTTGTGCTGGTGATTGCCTCTCTGGAACTCATTAAACATTCTTTGGCATCAGATTTTAGACTCTGCAAAGCAAAGTGCGATCTAGGCAGACATTAACCTCAGGGTCAGCGAGCTCCTGTAACTGGCCAAAACATGGCTACTCTGCCCCTTAAGATTCTCAGAAAGGGTGGGGCTGGGGAGGGGCTTTTAGAATTGGAACCATCTAATGCTCTGCTTCACCCTTTTTAGAGTCCTACCTCTTTCAGGTTGTATGCTAATCTTTGGAGTTTCATCATTTCAGTTTCTGCCTGAGAGCTGGCTCTTCTGAAACTTTAAGTGACAATGACAGTCTACAAAATTGTTCTGTGAGAACAATTAAACAAAGTCAGGAGGCATGAAATATTTTTAGCTGTGGGTAAAAGGGATCATTTAGCTATGACAGAATGAAGTGCATAATCTTTCGAGTTCTTTCAACGGATCTGATTGTTATGTGGCAGATTTGGGATGATGGCTGATTTCTATGGGCTGAGCCCAGATGGTATGTGGAGGATGTATCTGTTAATACTATAGATATGAACTCCAAAGCTATAAGGAATTAGTCCTGGCAAGAAGGATTTTTCTTTATCTTTAACAGGTGACTGTGATGGTAGAAAAGATCCATTGAAAATCATGCTTGATGATAGCACTAACTATCAGGAAAATAGGATGGGGAGACAGAACAGCATTCAAAAGAAGGCTGCAATATCAAATAAACAATGTTCTGGATGTCAAGGAAAGTTGATACTCACTTTTTGGAATCACTGAATGAAGAAAAGGTCCCTCATAAAGAAACCAAGAAAGACAGCAGGCAAGGCTGCTAATTAAATGGACTTGTTCTTATTACAGCTGTCCTGATCATGATTAACTACCAAATTCTGAGTCTAGTCTCATTAACTCTTTGCTGCACAGGACCAAGGAGCAGTATATCATGTAGACATAGGAACAAGTACTCTGAAAGACAAAGTTTGTATCTTTATTTATAATAGCTGTAATTCCAGAAACAGAAAACTCATACCTTGACTATTCTCATGCATTGAAGAAGTGACATAAATATTTGGAGCACCTGTTGGGAAGATGGGAAAAGCAGAGTTCTAGAAACAGAAATGCTGCTCTATGTTGGGACTCACCACAAGGCTTCTGCCTCTCATCCACTGCATCTTGTCTCGTTCTGAGTGATCTCCACTGTGCCTATTATACCAAGAAATCACTTGTAGAAATTGTACCTCGAAACATAAATTCATAGAGAGATTTTTTTACCCTTCTGGTTTTTAAATCTGACTCAAGCAAAATTATAAGCATCCATCATATTATATGAATGAGAATGAATAAAATGTCAATAAATTGAAAAGCTCTGTACATAGGTAGGACTAATAGATAATGGAGAAGCCAAGGCTATTTTAAATATTTAAACTATTCATGATTTATAAATGAATCAGCCTGATTAATACAATAATTTGCAAATAATACTAGATGTAGAATTGATGGTGAATGCCAATAATAAGAATTAGATTAAGAATTTTTAAGATGAGAATATAACAAATTATATATATGATATAAATTTTTAAACAAGGATTAGAATACTATTCAAATAACAGAATGGACTAATGCGTCAACCAGTAAGAGCAGATATTGTTCTTACAGACAGCCCAGGCCTGGTTCTAGTACCCATATGGCTTATAACTGTCCATAATCAAGTTCCAGGAGTCAGAAGCCTTCTGACTTTTGAGGGGCATCAGACACATATGCATATACATATTTGAGGCAAAATACACATACATATAAAATACAAAATAAAAAAATCTAAAATTAGAAAATTCTATGACAAATTAGGACATCAATAGATTTTATAACCTGCTTATTAAATGGACTTGTTCTTATCATAGCTGTCCTGATTATAATTAACTACCAATTCTGACTCTAGTCTCATTAACTCTCAAGTGTACAGGATTGAGGAACAGAATGTCATATAAACACAGGTATCAAATACTCTGAAAATTAAGTTGCTTTATATTAAGATAAGCTATATTTCCATTAACAAAAATATTTGTACTCCTTTCTAAACATATATCTAAAAGCAATTCATATATAAAAATATAGGAATACAGAATTATGGCTTTTCTACTCATTTTTATATAAAATGGTTTTCTATATATTCCAAGTTTAAAATTGACTATTACTTTAAATTGATCTAAAGAAACACTTATAACACACCGAAAGTGGATAGGCAAGAATGGATGGGTAATTGAAGAGGAAGTTAGAGTCTTAAGAATTTCAAGGTCATTGCAGATGGGAAAACAAAAAAACCAAAAAATATTAAACACACACACACACACACACACACACAAAAAAAAAAAAAAAAAAAAAAAAAACAAAAACAAAAATGGGAAAAAAATAAGGCTTCCGAGAAGTGCACCGTAAGAATAGAATTGTTGGATGTGGAGATTAAAAGACAAGAAAGCAGATTTCCTTCCCATTGTCTTTCAGACGCTGATGAGCCTTTTGAAAATCAAATGACTCGTTTATGCCTAAAAAGCCTTTTGATCATAGCTATTACTTCAAGCACCTGCCATAAAATGGATGTTCTTACGATTGCTAATCTATTCTTCACTTGTTTACCCCTCTGCTCACTCACTCATTCAACCATTATTAGTTCATTCATCCACCCATTTCTTCTATCATTCATTTACACATTCACTTCCCCACTCACTCACTTGCACTCAGTCACTCACACATTTATTGACACATTCATTCATTCATTCATTCATTCATTAGGTAAATGTGGATTGAGGAATGCCATGTGATGAGTGGTCTAGTAAGAGCTAGACATGCCAGGGCAAATGATAACACAGGACTGTTTTCAAGGAGTTTGAAGTATATTGGGGAAGTTCAGTAAGAATTGAATAGTTATGTAACAGAAATAGGAAAAAATGTAAAACAAATGTACCCAGGGATAAAAGATAGAAGAATAATTAAGACTCCCTGGAAAGAATAGACAACTTATCAAAGAAGTATATCTTGAAAGATCAGGATATTTCCTTTTTGGTGATAGTTTGTATATTCATATGATGGAATCCATTCTATCATTTAGTTAAATCATATAGCATCTATGTGATGTTTTATAGATCATGGGACTCCTACAGATATTATCATACATAAAATATTTCCAGTTTAGTTATGCATCCTGGTCATGGATTATTGATTCTTTTATTTTTACATTAAAAATTGTAATCATGAGTTTGGTTTCTTTTTTTTTTTTTTATCTGTATGTATGTTTGTACCTACAGGGGGCCAGAAGAAGGTGTCAGATACCCTAGGACTGGAATTACAGATATTGGCTGACAAACTGATATTTTAGTTCTAGGAAAACCAGGTCCACTGGAAGAGCAGCCCATGTTCTTAACCATTGACACCTCCCTGGGCCCCAATCTATCTTTCTTTGTAAGTCCCAGATCTATATATCTCTACAGGTTTCCAGTAAATGGGATGATCCACTTCTTATCCCTGAATAATAAATCATTCTACAGCAACCATGATTGGGGATGCAGGGATTATTCACTGCTTTCTCCTCATGCTGCTCCAAGCTCAGTTCCCAGTGCTCATACAGCTTACAACCACTTAGAAGTCCAACTCCAGGGCAAGCTGCCACCTCTGACCTCTGTGGACACTTAGACATCTCTCTGAACAAGCTACCTCCTCCACACTCACGCATAATTAAAAACAATTTTTAAGATTATGTCTTTAAAACGGCACCAAGGATCCTGTTACTACTTATCAACAATTTCTGTTGTTGACGATTTGGGCTGGGGCTCTGCAGGGTCATTTGGAGCAGGCTAGGTGGCTTCTGCAGGTGCGGTCACCTTGTGACCAGAGCTAGGTCAAGAGAGGGCTGGAGCTTGGCCGGAGCTCTCTGCATGTGGGCTAAAGGCTTCTCCATGTGGTCTCGCCACCTGGCTCAATGCGCGGAGTGTTTGTAAGCAGGGCAGATTCAGGACGGACACTTGAGCTTTGGATCAGGCTCCTTTACCAGAAATGTAGAAGCAGAATTGTTCAACTTGTTGATGGAAAAGAGAGGTACCTGAGACGAGAGATTTTACTGAGGTCATTTTGGGAAAACAGCATCTTCACCCGTTACTCAAGATTGGAGTAAAGAAAGTATTCTTTCTTAAGAATGATAGCGAGGGCTGTTACCAGAAAATGATCCAGGACAAAAACAAATCACTGAGTTTTACATAGTTAATATCTTTACATTATTTTTTTGATTTTCAGTACCTGTTTCTCTAATGAGAGATGAAAACATGATATGATAAAAGAGGAAAGGCTTAATTTGGCCACAAGGTAGGATTTTTTTTTCTGGCAAAGCAGGCCTTTGAACCTTAGGGAGGGTTACCAGAGAAAACAGAAGAATCAGTTTCTGGGGAGGTTTGAAAAATTGACGGTGGAGGAATTCCATGGGACACTACAATGTCAGTGTGCCCCAGCTGCAGCAGCAAAATAGATTGACTGACCTTTTAGGCCCTTGCCAGTAACATAATTCTTCCAATTGTACTGACAAGGCATAGAGAGATTGTCTGAGTAACCTTGGAAAGATCTTTCGGTCATTTCATTTATGTGTTTCTCGATTTTGTGTTCATTTATTTTGGACTCCGTGTTTCATAAAAGGAATTTGTTCCCTATATGTTCTGTTCTCACTTGTACATTTACCAACTTTTTTTTTCAGGCTCTAATTACCATCTCTGATTACTAATTAGAAGGAAACTCTTTGTGATAAATTGTAATTGAGAGATAAGCAGCAACTTACCCGTGATAACTGTTTTGCATTGATAACTGTATTGTTGTGTAGATGCATC
Organism: Apodemus agrarius; assembly: GCA_964023405.1. Lineage (NCBI taxonomy): Eukaryota > Metazoa > Chordata > Mammalia > Rodentia > Muridae > Apodemus > Apodemus agrarius. The sequence goes on along the minus strand of OZ030006.1, from coordinate 11,586,131 downwards.
TCCATAGAGAATTTAAGTGGGGCCAAGGTTTGCTTCCTCTGCATGTTTCATTTTAAACAACCTGAGTGCATAATTTAGCATACTTACTTTAGAGCTGATGTGATAAAGTGAATCAAAGTAGTAAAGGTAAGATTTCACCCAATTCTACCAACACTGGAACCTTAGGTATTTATTTATTTATTTATTTATTTATTTACTTATTTATTTTTGTTCTTTTCTCATACAATACATCCCACTTGTATTCTCCCCTCGCTCCACTTCTACCAGTTCCCCTCATCTCCCTTCCCTGGATCCACTGCTCCAATTGCCCTTCAGGAAAGAGCAGGCCTCCCAGTGATATCAGCTGAACTCAGTATAGCAAGATGCAATGGTCCTGGCCATGTCGTATTGTTGAGTCAGTATTGTGTTCCTTCTGGTGGTGTGGACCTTAGGTTAGACCAGTCATTGGTTGTCTGCTTCCAGAAGCTCTGAGCCACCTTTGCCTCAGACTATGAATATACCCTCCTAACAAGGCTGGACATGGCAATCCAGGAGGAGGAAAAGGGTCCCAAGAGCAGGCTAGAGTCAGAGACACCCTCCACTTCCATTGTCAGGAATCTCACAGAAACCCCAGGCTAGAGAATCACAGCATGTATGTAGAGTGCCTGCTGCAGACCCATGTAGCTCCATGGTTGCAGCTTCAATCTGTGTGAGCCACTCTAAGCCCTGCTTAGTTGATTCTGTGGGCCTTGTTCACGCGGTATCTTGGACCCCTCTGGTTCCTACAATTCTTCCTCCTATACCTGGAGTTGTTGAGTAGTTTTGCTGTGGGTCTCAAGGGTCTCTTTTTCTGCCCCTATTAGCTGCTGGAGGAAGGCTCTCTGATGCCAACTGGGCTAGGCATGGATCTATGAGTACAGCAGAATAAACATAGGGATTTTGCTTTTTTTGTCTTGGTTTTTGTTGTTTTGTTTTTGTCAGTTGTGGTTCCACCCTAGGTCTCTGGACCCTGGCCATGTAGTATTGTTGGGTCAGTATTGTGTTCTTCTGGTGGTGTGGACCTTAGGTTAGACCAGTCATTGGTTGGCCGCTTCCACAAGCTCTGAGCCACCTCAGTGCATCTTGTAGACAAGGCAGGTTGTGGGCCATAGATTTTGTGGCTTGGTTGGTGTCCTGGTCCTATGGCTAGGAGCCTTGCTTGGCTATAGAAGATGGCTGACCCAGTAAAGCCTTACTCTTAATACAGTCCTACGATATTTATTGCTGAAAGACAATGAACAGAGTAATCAGTCTCCTTATAGGCTCCATTTTCAGAGGATTGCCTTTCCTCTCTTCCTCTAAAAGAGGAGTTTGCTTTGTCTGGCCTGGGAAGTTACTGTGCCTTTTGTGAACACTTCTCTTACCTAAAATTGTTGATCTGTTCACCTAAGAGCTTTCCCAGTCCTTCTACCCATTCCAAAGCTATGCCTCCCATCACTGCAAAAATCAAAAGCAAAAACAATAAAAAACAAAAACTAAAAACAAAAAACAAAACCTTATTTGGATTCCCCACAACTCTTCCCTTGGGATGACTGAGAGGGAACTTGGCATTTTAGTTTTGCTATGCATGTGTAGAGACTTCTCTTAGTCAGTGACAAATTCCTGCATGGAAAAACAATGGCCACATTCCTTGGGTTCTGAGCCCCCCCCATTCAAACATTTGCACAGTTTATTACAAATTGCATTTCATGAAGTTTGTTAATCAGCACAGCCCCTTGCTAAGGAAGATCACCTTGAATGGAGCAGCATCGCTGCCTACATTTGTGTCCCCAACCTGACCTGGATTTGAGCAGTATTCAGTGCAGCCTACAACCCCATGCATCCCTGTGTTCCAGTTCAGCAACTTGGCCTATCAGTTTCGCCTAGACATTCTTTATCAGGGACTCCGGGAATGGAGAATCTGCTTGAGGGAAGTCACCCTTCTGCGGCTGGAACCCACTTCTGTTTCTTTCTGTCACACTGACTATTATCCCACTGAGGAGAAGGGCATCCGCCTGCCTTTACTCTGTAAACCATCGGTGCCTTCTGTGGTCCCTTCCAACTCCAGATGATGGTGGGTTACGTCAGTGATGCTAAGTGCTTCTTGGTCTACATTGTTCAAACGAGGCTGTTCACTCTTGACTTCTCTGCATTCTTCTTCACTCATCTTCCCTTCATCCCACCTGAAGCTCCCCTGGATTTTACATATAACCTACCCTAAGCCCATTGTCACTTATGTGCCTTGTGTTCATTTTCTTTTGTCCTTACTTTTTTTTGGGGGGGTGTTTGTGTTTTTAAAGTCTAGTTGTTGCCCCCCTCCTGATCTACCTTCCCACAGTTCCTCATCCCATACCTCCTTCCCCATCTTCCAAGGGGATGTTCCCATCCCAACCCCACCAGACCTCCCCACTCCCTGGGGCCTTAAGGCTCTTGAGGGTTCGGTGCATCTTCTCTCACTGAGGCCAGAGCAAGCAGTCCTCTGCTGTGTATATGTTGGTGGCCTCGTTTCAGCTGGTGTATGCTGCCTGGTTGGTGGCTCAGTATCTGAGAGATCTCAGGGGTCCAGCTTAGTTAGGACTGCTGGTCTTCCTATGGGGTCGCCTCTTCAGCTTTTCCCTGATTCAACCACAGGGCTTCCTGGCTTCTGTCCATGGGTTGGGTGTAAGTATCTGCATCTGTCTCTTTCAGCAGCTTATTGGGCCTCTCAGAGGGCAGCTATGCTAGGCTCCTGTCTGTAAGCACACCATAGTGTCAGTCATTGTGTCTGTCCTTGGGTCCTCTCCTGGAGCAGGATTTCCATTTGGGCCTTTCACTGGACCTCCTTTCTCTCTGTTCCAACTCCATGTTTGTCCCTGCAGTTCTTTTAGACAGGAACAATTACAGGTCAGAGTTTTTGACTGTAGTATGGCAACCACATCTCTCCACTTGATGCCCTGTCTTTCTACTGAAGGTGTGTTCTACAAGTTCCCTCTCCCCGCTGTAGGGCATTTCATCTAAGGTCTCTCTCCCTTTCAGTTCTCGAGTATCTGTCATCTCCCAGGTCTTGGGTCTAAAACTACATTATTCATCTTTGAGGAAAGAAGTGATTTTTCCACATAGCACAAAGCAAAACATTGCTTCAGTTAAATAATAGTTATAAATGGCTTTTAAGTCATAATTAAAATGTAATGTGCCTGTATACAGTGGGGGTTATAAAATATGCAATGTTTGCAATAATATTAAATTTCTATCAAATGAAAACTCTATATGTATTTATGTGTTTTAAGATGTTTAGAGAGTAACTTTTTTTTCTTTAGAAATTTCACACTGTGTGGTATTTCTGCCATGAAGTATGTTACAGGCATGCAGGAATTTGCACGGACACTTTGTCAGTATAAAGAGGACTTTGATGTTTTCTGTGTTACTTTGGAGGTATTAATATTCAAATGTCTTGATATCAGGATTTATCTATATTATTAAAAAATGCTTGTCTCCAAGGGGTGTTTTAAAATGTGTATTATATGTACTGATTTTTATAATATTTGAAATTCAATTGCTTTGATAAAATTATTATAAAATAACAAACTATCACTTTTCAGCCTTCTAAGATGGGTATAAAATAATAATAAGGCACAAATAACATTTTATTATGTTATCCAGCACAAAAGTTGTGAAAAAATACATTATTTTTGCAAACCTTTTCAGCCTCTATTTTAACAGAAGATTACAGATATTCACCTGTCTTTGCATTCAGTTATAAAAAGAGTATATTACTTTCATTTTGCACACACTATGTGCAAAATTACTATTTGAATTATCCAACAAAGGCAAGAGAGAACCTGTATAGGCCATATTCAGTGGATAGGCATGGCTCCTGGTTAAGGGATTGTGCCACCCACTCATCTCAAAAATTTTAACCCAGAATGGTTTCTGGCTGAAGGAAATTCAGGGAGTGGTGCAGAAACTGGAGGAAAGGCCATTCAGAGACCATCTGCAGACACCAAACCCAGACACTAAAGCTGATACCAAAAAGCACTTGCTGACAGCAGCTTGGTATAGCTATCCCATGAGAGGATTTACCAAAGCCTGACCAATACAGATGCGGATACCAGCAGCCAACCATTGGACCAAGCATGGGACCCCAATGGAAGAGTTAGTGGAAGGACTGAAGGAGCTGAAGGGGTTTGCAACCCCAGATGTGGGAGGCCCTTGGTCCTGTAGAAGTTTGATGCCCCAGCATAGGGGTATGATAGGGCAGTGAGGCAGGAGTGGGTGGGTTGGTGGGGGAGCAAACTCTTAGAGGCAGAGGAGGGGATAGAGAATAGGGATTTGTAGAGGGGAAACCAGGGAGACATTTGAAATATAAATAAATAAAATAACCAACCAATACAAGAGAAAAGCATAAGAATCATAAAACAACAACAAAATATTTTGACATGCTCTCGCTGTGTAGCCCTGCCTGGTATAGAACTCACTAAGTAGACCAGGTGGACCTAGAACTCAAAAGATCTGATTAAAGGGGTGTGCCATCAAGTCCAACTCTTAGTGTCTGTCTTAATAGAAGATATATGGGTCCCCAACTGTCACTGAACTTAGTTTACTATGACATGTTTCATGGGAAAAGTATGTAAAGGCTATTTAATCCAACACAGGTTAAAAAAGGAAGGGCTATCACAAGATGTGTGCAGATACTTGTGAATATTACTCTTTATTGTTGCACCAGAGTTGGGAAATGGTTGTTTCTTAAAGGTCAGCTGCAGAAACCATAGTAATGGGCGTTCTGTTCTTGGCTAAGTTTAACCTACTGGGGAGTCTTACAAGCCCTGCGTGTCTTCTGCTCGCCTGAGTTTGTAGTGTCTCCCATTGCTCATGCTTACATTGAATCATGCAGCCATTTCAAATGTTGACACTCCTCAGTATGAAAGCTGCCTAATTGATTGCACCATCAATCCCAACCAGGAAAGACATTTATGGATTGAGAAGCTGTTAAGCCGACAGAAGCAGACGCAACTCCCCCAAAATTCTAATTTTAGCACAAAAGCTCAAATTTATCATGGGCAACAATCACTGTCAATTATTTTCTTTGAAGTGGCATGCTTACTTTGTTTTATGTTGAAGAAAATGCCTGCCAAATGCCTACATCTGAGTGGTCCTCGCTTATCTGTCAGTCATTCTTCAAAGCTAAAACAGGTGCTTCATGAAAAAAGGTGGTGTGCTCAGCTTCCCTTCGCCAAGACAACCACCAAATTTTGCAGAATTGACTTATATGCAGTTCTTTTGATTTTTGTTTGTTTGGTGTGTGTGTGTGTGTGTGTGTGTGTGTGTGTGTGTGTGTGTGGTTTTATGGGTTGTATTTTTTTGCACAAAATATTATAATAATATATACTCAAGAAATGGCTTTCTGGGCACAACACTTCCGGAGGACCCTGCTATACCACTCCTGGGCGTATACCCAGAGGATTCCCCGGCATGCAGTAAGGACACATGCTCCACTATGTTCATAGCAGCCTTATTTATAATAGTCAGAAGCTGGAAAGAACCCAGATGTCCCTCAATGGAGAAATGGATACAGAAAATGTGGTATATTTACACAATGGAATACAACTCAGCAATTAAAAACAATGAATTCATGAAATTTTTAGGCAAATGGTTGGAACTGGAAAATACCATTCTAAGTGAGGTAACTCATTCACAAAAGAACACACATGGAATGCAGTCACTGATAAGTGGATATTAGCCCAGAAGCCCAGAATACCCAAAACACAACCCACATATCAAATCATTCCCATGAAGAAGGAAGGAGAGGGCCCTGGTCCTGGAAAGGCTTGATGTAGCATTGTAGGGGATTGCCAGGACAGAGGAGTGGGAGGGGCTTGATTGTAGATCTGGCAGAGGGAAGAGGGCTTATGAGACTTAGGGGGAATGGGGAACCGGGAAAGGGAAAATCATTTGGAATGTAAACAAAGAATATAGAAAAAAAAAAAAAAAAGAAATGGCTTTCATTTTTCCCATTACTTAGGGATCCCATTTAGTTAGTCAAATTTTCATTCCCTTTTCCCTCTTTGCTCTTCTTCTGCCTCTCTCTACATCTTTTGGTCCTGAGGTTGAATCCAGGACCTTGCATATGTTAGGCTAGCTGTTCTCCCTCTGAGCTACATCCCTAGTTGCAAAGGCGTTCTTTTTATTTTATCTATTTTTAGTGTATTTGTATTTGCAGTATGTGTATGTTTGTGTGTATACAGGTCAGATGACAGCATGCCAGAGACTATATCAGACTTTAAAACTGTTTTTTGAGATAGTTCAGATACTCCTAGGAAAAATGAGAATAATAAAATATGCATTGAAAGTTGTTTTGACATTTAAACCTGATAATACAGGATTCACAAAAATGTAAATGTCTCTTCCTTCCCCTATAATACCAGCCTCTGAACAAAGCCATCCTCTTTCTGCAAGCTTAGCACTTGAAAGTAATTTTGATTATTCTTACTTTTGAAATTTGTTTCTAATCTATTTGCAAAACACATCTCCAGGTTCCTTAATGAAAAGCAATTATTCTTAGATATTCATTAGAAGACTGACTGGTGCATACTCTGACTAGGTACACATAATTTCTAATATTGAACTAAATGAAATAGTATGTTAAAATTTTGTGACACATATGTATGCATTACTAGTGTAATTAGTATATGGATCATGTAAATTCTAGAAGCTACACTCTACTGATCAAGCTACAACTTGACTATTTCAAGCAATAAAACTTAAGGAAGCAAGACGGCTGGCAGTGCTCATGTGATTACCTCAGAATTGACTTGGAAGTTCACCCAACAAAAGCGATTACCTATTTTAAAAAAAATGATAAAACTTCAGGAAAGCTGGGCTTATCTTCATTAAAATCCTTCAGTATTATTATTATATGATAACATCAAATAATATTATGGCTTGAAATTCTTTAAAATTAAAAAAAAAGAAATGTAAGGCCTTTTGATATATACTATAGTGTGGTTTTTCCATAACTAGGAATATAAAAACACAGACGTGGGCAATTTGTAGGTAAGTCTTTCTCATCATTTTGGAAGTGACAGCTGCTAGAGATGTTTCACGTGTGACATCAGTGTTGCTTCTGACGAGCCACCCAGTTACTGAGATGAAAATATTATAGACACAGAGACATTGTTATGTGCTGTTTATAATCTTCAACTGAGTCACAAATGTTTATAAGAGCCCAGCGGCCTACACCAAAGAGCGTTTCGAGGATTCCACTTAACAAGGCTGGATACGGTTCTATGTTTTTGTTGGTGTGACTGACTGTGGGCTCATTGTGGGCTCCTTTCAGGTCGGCTTAGGGAGGACCATGGCTGCAGCCCCTCTGCTTCATACTCTGTCCCCCTCCTGGCACTCACAGCCTCGCCTGACGACGCTAAAAAGATACTTAGCTGGTTAGTTTTGCACCTGTTACTTTGTCCCTGTGGGCTAAATAACATCACATTGGGTATTCAAATCATATTCACGTTTACAGAAAGAACTCAAGATTTACGTAAGGAAGAGGACTGTATAGGGGATAAATGACTGGGCATGCGATGCAATGGTTATCCCGAATACTTACAATATTGTTTCTCACGATAGTGGCTTGCTAGTGTGGTTCAAGGGACACGATAAGGCTATAGGCAAATCCACCCTCAGTGGTTCCCGAGATTGGTTTTACTGTCTTCATCAGAGACTTTGGGGTGGGGGAAAGGTTAAATGTCTGCTTTTACATTCTGGTTACTTCCTGATGAAGAAAGACTTCAAGGAGCCAGTCACTGGATAGAGGGGAAGCAGGAGAAAGGGGCTTGTCTTTTGGATGGGAGAGTAGATTGAGGGCTAGATGTAGGTAGCGGAGGCCCCTGGTTTTGGCTCCACCGGTGTCCACTGCCAGAGAATTTGTAACTTAGAAAAGCATACAAAATAGGATGCTCGTTGCTGTGCCCAGCAATTGTGTTACCTGTTGATTCTAGACTGTGTGATGTTTTCCTTCACGCTGCTACTCACCTGAGTTCCAGAGAGAAAGTTCTGCAAAACATGGGTTTGTGAGACGTGCGCCCCAACTAACCGTGGGAATTTGGAAGTATGGGCCTGGCATGGCAGCAACCCGCCATGGTATCTTAGCGAGCCAGGTGGAGAGATTTCAGAGCTCCGGGTCAGAGAGTCCGCCGGGCTGAGAACAGGCCAGCCTGTCCGCTGGTGCCTTGCCGGCGGTAGCGTGGGTTGCCCTTTTAAGATTTCTTTCTACAACTACCTATTGCAAGGACAAAGGGGCGTAGTCTCCGCAGACAGTACCGACTTGCGTTTGCCTCTGTGCAGCTGCGGAGATCACATGCTGCCCTCCCTGATGCCTGTATTCAGAGAATCAGGGGGAAATCATAGTCTGTCAAGGGTAATTTGTCATCTTTATCTTTCTGCTTCTGATTGCTCTGTCCAAATCCACATTCATGAGCCATAGATGGCATCATCTATTGTTGTTCTTAGATGATATGAGGAAATAAGCTCCATCCATTCATGTTATGCTCACAACTCATTATGCATTTTACATTCATTGTGACAGCATATGAATTTAGAATAGAAATCCCATTGCTTCTAGCTGTTCTGTTACTTATCCATCAACCACTACTTCTCCATGTGTGGCTGCAGTAGTAAGGACATTGTATGGAACAGACACATGTAAGTATTAAGTAAGAATAATGTTTGGGGTTAATTCTTTGTCCTTGGCCCTCCCTTTGGTTGTGTTACGGAATGGGAAGGCTCGTATGGTTACTATCTACAAAATCAACTGATAAAAGCACCCATGACGAATGATCAGTGTCTTAATGGAGATGTGGCATTTTAATAGAAAGATTTTTGTCTTCTGTCCTGTGAAAACAAATATGTCCCCGTGACCTTTCAGTAAATCTTTGCTAGAAGACAAATATTATGTGTGTGTATGCATGCATGCTTGTGTGTGTGCGCGTGTGTCTGTATGTAATCTCTGACACCGCTCCTATAGATTCTTCTTGTAAAGGATGACTGCTTTTACTTAAAGAAATGTAACTTGGAAGGCAGGCAAAGTATTTTACATCGTATGTCTACATCATATCATTAATAGTCTTTCATTGTTAACACGCCTTGGAAGGCTCAAATCAATCAATTGTAACTGTATGTGTGAACACAATGGGAAATCTTTCCAAGAACATCTACAATGTCAAACTGCTGCAGAGGACTCTGTTCCTTACTTACTCCAACCAAAGAGTGGGAGGGGACAGCTACAGGAAGACACGTGGCTAGGAGAGGGAGGAAATTCACTGTTTTCTAGTATATCCTTGGAAGGCAGAGGGTTGCCATGTTAGTGAGTCAGGAAATCTTTAGTGGTTGGCTTTAAAAATAGTTTTGTGTGGGTCCACAGAGGGTTTTCACATGTCTTAGTAAGTTCTCTCACCAACCTCATCTGTTCTCTGTGCTTCTTTATCTGATCTCTCCCTGTGTTTGCAGAAGTTGACTTTGAGAAAGCTCAAATCCTGATGTTTTAGTTCCCTGTTTATCACCTTCAGAATCATTCTTCTCTTTCTTAGCCCCCATCAAAAACAACTTCTTATATGAAATATACAATGTAGATGACTTTTCTGAAGGTCATCCTTTACTGATTCTCAACAAAATAATTCTATATATATAATTTATGGCAGAAAGGTTTTGTTTGTAGAAAATTTAAAAGCAGAGGAAGAAAATATCACAAATCTGAAAATACTAAACAATACTTTCAATTACTGTACTCAGCTTTTGACAGCACTGATTTGGGTTAATTCTATGAGAATCTTTCCATTCTTTACTTCTTTTTGTAAATCATATCCCCATATCCCCCCCCCCCAAGTTGTATGATACAGAAATGTTCAGATATACTAAGAAATTGGAAAACAAATCTCTTTACCTAATTCTCCGATTAACATAACTGTATGTATCTTTGTGAATGTGAAGCCCATTACATCTGTATCCATTCACTAATCTATCTTCCTTTTGATGCTTTCCAGAGCAAACTTCAGGTTTTAGTATGCATAGTTATAGTAGTCATAATTTTTTGAACTGAAATTAAACCTAGGACATAAGTGACACATCTCTACGACATCTTCTGCTTTCCTAGACAGTCCAAGTGTCTCCACTCCCCACTCCAGGAGAGTATTTGCCCTCATTTTATTTTGGAAACTTGCCTGCCGAGGACATATCTGGGGCTTGGAATTTTCAAAACTAGGTGATGGAATCTAGGTCATCCTTGCTGGCACAGGCTGAATCCTCCTTGAGTAGGAAGCAGAAAAGGCCACTTGTCATAGGCTCACCCACCTTTAAGTGGTGAGTAATGACTGACACCAAGGACAGAAAGACTGCTGTGTTTTTGTGAGACGCGGACACCGGCACACTCAGGCCTTTTCCTCTTCTGTTCCTCTGTTTCCGTTTTGCCTGCTTTACTGCTTGCTTCCTCGTTTACTTTTCATCCCTGCTATAAATATTTCTTATTCTCCCTCCTCTTCTCTTTTCAAGTGTATGCTATTCGCTTGGACTATGTGGTGTGCTTCCAAAATGCTGTGAGATCCCCTCAAACTCTATGCACGATGTTTGGGGCGTGTGCGTGCAGGAAGCATTGCCTGATCGTTTAAAAGTCAGATTTGGCTGACTGAGAGAACAACTCTTTTAAAGAGCCATGTGCCTACGCAGGTCTCATTCGGCACTGGAGGATTCCATAGGGTAGAGTCGGTGCTTAGAGGAATCAGGAAATGCCCGCAGACATTTTACAAGAAGCAAAAACTAGATGCTGGTGAGAGGAATTGCAGGGAAGTGAAAGGGTTTTTTTATTTGAATTTTTTATAAACCCGTTCTTTAACATGAATGCTAGAAAAGGGATGACCACTGGAGCTTGTGTTAACACTACTTTGATAAGAAGTAGTTCCCCTGAAAGTATTATTTCAATGGACCTCCTTACTCTTTCAACCACCTCCTGTCTACTGGGGATTTGGGGGATTATAATGTTCAAGTCACAGCTCAATTTGGTGCCATTTTCTTCTTTCCTTCCAGTGCCTGGTAATGAATGTAACCCTTTATTTGTTTTCACCGCTTGCTTTCCTATTCAAAATTATTCTCAGGCTGTATTCCAGACTGCAGACCAAATAGAGATAAAGCTCTGGATGATTAGCAAAGCAGACACAGATGGTGTAGGATACAGCACTTGTTTTCAAAAGTGATTTCTACAGTTCTACTTCTTTGACTGTTTCTAATGTCATGTTTACCTGAACTAATTCTTCCTCTTATCATTTCTTCCCTAGAAATACAGTCTTATTTGTAAGTACTCAAAAATATCCCACGTAGAAAAGGTTATGGAAGCAGGCTGATTCACTTAAAGGAAGAAGTGTCTTATGATTGGAAAGTTGGCTTTAACGGGAAAAAAAAACAGATTATAGAACAGTGTGGAGAGCTATTTTAAGGAAGTTTTTTCCCCCTTTTTTTTCATGGAGAAAAATTGGCTGCCTTTTGAAAATGTAAGGAAAACAAAGACTTTTTTGCCAGGGTTGCTGGGGTGTAAGTGAAGATTTTGAGGTTGTTTGCAAAGGAAATATGTCGAGTTTGGGCTATTAATAAACTTCAGTGGAATTCATCTTTGGCCTGCCTGGATAGGAAGGGACTCTTCAGGCCGTCATACCTATGATGCTTTCTTCATTGTTGGTTTGTTTGTTTGTTTGGTTTTTTTTATTGTTGAATTTGTCACAAAGACAAACTTAATGTATTTTTTGTCTATTTCTGTGCTGTGACCAGCATTTAAAACAGACATGATACTGCAGAATTAAGTTTGCCTTAATGCATTGCTTTAAAAATCATCTCCGTCATGGAAGACACAAGTCACACTCATGTAGCAAGATTTTTTAACGGATTCACCAGGCTCTTGTGATGTGCACTTCTAGTATCTCAATAATTTCTGAGAGTCTTCATATTAAAAGTTTCCCTTTTTTCATCATGTAAAACTATAAATAGTAGCAGTTATGGCCATTTTATTAATGAATAATCAGTAGTGATGACCTCTATGAAGCCACCTGAATGATTTTAATTCCGATCATGCTTTTTTCTTTTCCTTTTCCTTTTTCTGGCTTTGTATCAGTGGCTTTGAAGAAAGGTACTTAGGGCTCATTACACATTTCAGATTTGCAAAATTAGTTCCTGTTGAGTCCTAATGGCTAAGAAAGTACCAGCTTACTCTGAGTCATTGGAGGAAATCATAAAAGGGAAAAAGCTATTTATCATTTTCCTCATATGCAAGATGGTAACTGTAGGAATTAAAATCCAAGATCTATATTTAGAAAGTCGTTTTAGTACATATACTACTTTCCTGAAGAAAAGATAAATATTTTTTTCTTTTTTTTTTATTGGATATATTCTTTATTTACATTTCATTTCCCTTTTACTGGTTCCCCGCCCGAAAGGTCCCATATGCCCTTTTCCCTCCCCCTATTCCCTCATCCTTTCATTCCCAGTTCCCTGTTCTGGTATTCTCCTACACTGATACACTGGCCTTTCCAGATCCAGGGTCCACTCCGTCCTTCTTCTCCGACATCATTTGGTATGTGGATTGTGAAAAAGATAAATATTTCTTTTTTTTTCCCTTGGGTTTTCCATTTCTTTTTTTTAATTTCTATATTCTTTATTTACATTCCAAAGGCTTTCCCATTTCCCAGTTCCCCCTTACCATATGTCCCATAAGTCTTCTTCCCCCCCCATTCCCCAATCACCACCCCCCACCATTTCTCTGTTCTGGTACTCTCCTACAAAACTGGATCCAGTCTTTTCGGGACCAGGGTCCTCTCCTTCCTTCTTCTTGGGAATCTTTTGATTTGCTAATTGTGCCTTGAGTATTCAGACCTTTGGGACTCATTCATATCCACTGATCAGTGATTGCATTTCATGTGTATTGTTTTGTGACTGGGTTAGTTCACATAGGATGATATTTTCCAGATCCAACCATTTGCCTACAAATTGCATGAATTCATTTTTTCTAATTGCTGAGTAGTATTCCATTGTATAAATATACCACATTTTCTGTATCCATTCCTCCTTTGAGGGACAGCTGGGCTCTGTCCAGCTTCTGGCTATTATAAATAAGGCTGCTATGAACATAGTGGATCATGTGTCTTTATTGCATGCAGGGGAATCCTCTGGGTATATGCCCAGGAGTGGTATGCCAGGCTCCTCTGGAAGTGTCATGCCCAATTTTCTGAGGAACCGCCAGACTGATTTCCAGACTGGTTGTACCATCTTGCAATCCCACCAACAGTGGAGGAGTGTTCCTCTTTCTCCACATCCTCTCCAGCACCTGTTGTCTCTTGAGTTTTTAATCTTAGCCATTCTGACTGGTGTGAGGTGGAATCTCAGGGTTGTTTTGATTTGCATTTCCCTGATGACTAATGATGTTGAATATCTCTTAAGGTGCTTCTCAGCCATCGGAATTTCTTCAGGTGAAAATTTTTTCGCTCTGTACTCCATTTTTGATAGGGTTATTTGGTTCTTTGGGGTCTAATTTCTTGAGTTCTTTGTATATATTGGATATTAGCCCTCTGTTGGATGTGGGGTTGGTGAAGATCTTTTTCCAATTTGTTGGTTGCCGTTTTGTCCTTCTGATGGTGTCCTTTGCCTTACAGAAACTTTGTAATTTTATGAGGTCCCATTTGTCAATTCTTGATCTTAGAGCATAAGCTATTGGTGTTCTGTTCAAGAACTTTCCCTCTGTGCCCATGTCCTCCAGGGTCTTCCCCAGTTTCTTTTCTATTAGTTTCTGTGTGTCTGGTTTTATGTGGAGGTCCATGATCCACTTGGAGTTGATCTTAGTACAAGGAGATGAGAGTGGGTCAATTCGAATTCTTCTGCATGTTGACCTCCAGTTGAACCAAGATAAATATTTCTATGCAGAACATTGAAAGTAGTTATAATACTAAACCCATATAATCTTTATTTTCTTTACATAGTTCATAATTTGTTTTGAGTTCAGTTTATTTGAAATACTGGGACTAGAATACAACTAGATGAGTTGTGATAAAACACCATGTCCAAAAAGGACATGAAGAAGTGTTTATTTCTTCTCTGTATTAGTTTGTGGCCCATGGACCAGGGAAGGCCAGCCAGGGATCTAGAGGCAGGAACTGAAACAGAAGCCAGAGAAGAATGCTGCTTATCATGGCTTGTTCAACCTACTTTCTTATACTATCCAGGACCAAGGGTCTGAATGTGGTACTAACCCCAGTGGACTGGGCTCTTCCATATCAATCATTAGTGAAGAATGTGCCCGCTCGGATCTGGCTTACTCACAAACCAACCTAATGGGGAATTTCCTCAGTCGATGATTTCTCTTCCCTCTTCTCCAATGAAGTTAGTAGTAGTAGTAGTAGTAGTAGTAGTAGTAGTAGTAATAGACAAAATCACCTCTTGCCAACTTGGCAAACTCGTTACTGCCAAGCTATAACCTTTTATTTTGTTCATCCCAAGATTTCATAATAAAATTAAATTACTTTCACAATATAAAATTTCCCAACTCCTAAAGGTCTCACAGTCTTCAAAAGTTCAGGGTCTTTAAATTATCCAGTCGCTCTCAAATACCCAAAGACTTTGAAGGCCTCCAAGGTCCCCCCCAAAATTCCAGAGTCTCTCAACTGTGATCTCCTATAAAACAAAAATAAATGAAACACTTTCTCATTCCAAGAGGAAAGAATCAAAGCGCAATGACAAAGCAAAGCTAAAGAAAATTTCAATAGTATAAAGAGCTCAGTCCGAGATCACTAGCTGGCCTGTGTGCTCACAAAGGCTTCATCTCTCTCGCTCTCCTTTCTACAGCACAGGAAGCTTGTCTGCAGGCTCAGACTAGCTCCAGCCTCACCTGCTATAGTTTTCTTCGTTGGTTGGTATTCATCTCCTGGTACTGGCACTTCCAGTGTGCGGGGATTTCCTCTACAACCAGGCTGTGCCTCCACCAATGGCTTTTCCTGTCCTCTCATATTGCGAAGCCTCACTTGCTGTCTGTGATTACTCATACCTTCCACACCACTTCCACCTGGGAAAATCTTACACAGGGCCAAGTTCAACTGCCAGCACAAGTTATGGCTGTCGGACTCCCTGGACTATAGCATCTGTGTGCTGACCACTAGGAAGCAATTCCCAGATTTTACCTCAAAGCCATGGGTCACTTCCTTATTTCAGCTAATTCCCTGACCTCATCTAACCAGTATCAATTGTTTTACTAAATAAAAGGTTTTACTTTAGCACTTCATGTCTCTCTTTTAACCACAGCTGATTCTTCAGCTTTAGCTGACCAGAGCTATAGGTTCTTAGTTGAAAATATTGAAGTCTTGATAGAGTCTCAAACTGACCTCAGAAATTTAACAGGCCAGGCCTCCATTGTCTGCAATGAAGGCATTAGCTTCCAAATTCCCACAACATTCTGAGCATTCAATGGCATTCCCACCCCAACTTTCAAACATCATCACAACCGTAGCAAAAGTACATGGCCCGGTCTGTCCACAGTAATAACCTACTACTAATTACTGGTACCCATCTCTTGTCCCAGCATTTTTTTTGTTGATCAAAAGCAATTTGAGGTGGAAATGGTTTGTTTTATCATATCAAAATGCATTTTTTCTCCAAATTTCTAATGAGTCCCTGTCATTTTTACAACGTGTTTATAATCTGTAGCTCAATTTTAGCTCAACGAAACATGTACTTCAGAATCACTTATTTTGAATCACACAACCTTCCTGCTTTTATGAGGGACATTTTATTTCACTCATGCATGAAATATGATCAACGTAATTGTGGTTCAAGTTTGTCTAAAATGTTCAGGCCACCTCACACATGGATAGACTGAATATATCATGTGTCACTTTGTCGTAGACGTTGCATATGTCTTGATATACCTATCATTGTCACTACATTATCACTAATACTTGTATGGCTAAAAACTGGGATATACATAGTCTATTCTTACATATTTATCTCCTTTCAGCAAGCCAAAGTTTAAAGCTAGGTGTTTCTTTTGAAAACATACTAGGAGCTCCAGGCCAGGAAAAGGTGTACAAGGAGCACCTTCCAGACACGAGGAGTACACATACATTTTGCCAGGCCAAACACAAACTTCAGGGAAACCAAATGAAGTTTGTTTGGTTTTTTTCTCATCCATGTAAATAAAATTTCCAATTATAATATGAGCTCCATAGGCTAGAGCCCCATCATGCATCTGTTTGCTGCCACTTTGTGGAATATAGCATATGGCGGAGACTAAGGGATATAGCATATGGCGGATACTGAAGGACATAGCATATGGCGGATACTAAGAAAAGAAAAATACCTCTAATGAAAGAATGAGTACCTCAGGGCAAATTTTTAAATGAGGTTCTTCATAGAATATCAATTCTGCAATCTGGAGTAAAACGCTCGTAAATTGTCCTATGGATTTCTTTGCCTTTGGTCCTACCGTTGCTTAGGCCATTGGGTACCAGATCATACAGAGAAGGGGCATCCTCAATGAAGATGACTTCAGTCAATATGTCACAGAGAGCTGGCACAACTATGTTTATTACAGCAATAAAAACTGTTACAAAGGCAACCTATGTTGGGTTAAAAAATGTCAGCAATAAAAGCTGATAGGAAGTCAACCTATATTGGGTTAAAAACATGTTGCACATATATACAATAAAATAGATTTTTTTTACACAAAAGGAAAATGAAATATGATTTCCAGGAAAATAGATACAATAGCAGATGATGATATTAAATCAATATCATCTCATATTGTCTCATATATTTTCTCTCAGTTTTGATTTGTGGATGTCATAGAAATACACACAATCATGTATGGTATATAAGATATGAAATACAGAGGAGTGTGGCTGGGTCATAAGACTCGCCTACTTCTGGGTACCTAGCAAAAATGTCTATACTGCTTTCCACAGTGTCTAGACTAGTCCTGTGCATTCTTGTGCTGGTACCATTTTGGTTTTGCTTCTATATCTCTATAATGTGGCTAAGCATTGCTCTTTGTTCAGGATTGCTGAGGCTTTAAAAGGTGACACTTCACCTTTTAAACTAAATATTCTTTCCTATATTGAACATTGTTTTTGCCATACAATATATGCTGGTTACGGTTTCTACTCCTCTAACTCATGGTGGTCCTCCCCACCTCCTGAGTCATCCAGGCTCACATCCTCTCTTTCTCTCACTAGAAAACAAACATCAGGTTCCAATTATTTCCTCCTATTGCCTTGTTGTTCTAATACTTCAAGCATTACAACAAATGAACATGGCGGGGTGGTGTGGGTGGACACCCTTGCCCTATTTCTGGCTTTGTTCTTATTTAGTATAATGCTTGCTGTAAGCTAGTTATATGTAGCTTTTACTATGTTCAAATGTGTTTCTTCTATCCCTATGCTCGTAAGGATTTTAGCACTAAAGGATACTGTAATGGACCTTCTTTTTAGTTTATTGAGATAATTGTATGATTCCTCTCCTTATTTATGGGATATGTTGCATTGCTTAATTGGCATGTGTTGAATTTTCCCTGGATCTTTGGAATGATGATAGTGAGAGATGCTTTTGGTGTATTCTTGGATCAGTTTGCGGATATTTTATTGAGACCTTTACATTGGTGTCTGTCAGGGATGTTGGTTCTTAACTTATTATTTTTGTGTTTTTATCTAGTTTTGGTACCAAGACAACACTGCTTTAAAAAAACAAAAACCACATTATAGAACATTTCCCCCCTATATTGTCTAGTTATAGCAGCATTGATAATTTTTTTAAAGGACTATTGGAACTCCATAGTAATCCATCTGGGCCCAAAGTCATTTGGTTGGAATTTTCTTTAGTTACAGTTTCAATCTGTTTCCTAGCAACATAGGAGTTTAGTTTTTGTTTTTTTTTAATCATCTTGGTTTAATTTTGGTAGGTCATATGCCACAAGACTTTTCTGACCCTCAGCACCTTCTCCCTTTGTCCCCTTTGTGAGTTGCACACCCCTAGGTGGTGTTCTTTGTATCCTTGCGGCCTGCAGGGAAGGACCAACACCGATCACACTCACTCCCTGGTCTCTCCTTTGCTCCACCCCGAGTCTTGCCCGTATATCAGACAACCTGATCTTTGGATTACTCTTTTACTTGCTTTGATAACTTATTAATAGCACTAGTCCTCCCTGGTTTGATGTTCTTGGCCCTGCTCAGTCTCCCTCTGCCCAGAAGAAACATTGTTCATCTTGCTGTGCAATCTACACCATCCCCTAGCTCAGCTGCTGGCTGTGTCCACATCACTGGGCACCGCCCTTTCCTTCTCCCCACTCTCCTTCCTTTTCTTTATAGTCCTTTCCTCTCCTTCATCACACATCCAAATCCTTCCCAGTCTTGCATTAATCTGTCAGTCTCTATATTCTTCTTCTACACTGCAGTCTTCTCGTGATGACATTTTACCATGTACAGTTAGAAGTCATGATGATATTGGGTTCTTAGTCTTCAAATCCACAGTCCTAAAGACATTCCTTGGATTTTTCAAATTCTAATGAAATAATGACTGATTAAACTAAAATAAATGTGTATATTTTATTAGTCTCCAACGAATGTTTGAATTGATAAGCCTAGCTTATAATTAATTGAATTAGTTAACATATACTCTGAAGAAAATAAGAAGTTTATTTTGTTCAAAATAAGAAGTAAATGAAGGTAGAATGAAACAGAATGGGAACCGTTTAAAGAGTGGGTTCTGATAAGTTGGTACAGTGGATAAAGGCCCTTGCCACCAAACCTGAGTTTGATCCCTGAGTCCCCTACCATGGAAGGAGAAAGGAACTCTCAAAAGTTGTTCTCTGACCTCCCTACGTGTGCAGTGGCATGTGTCTGTGCCCAACTCTGAAACAAACAAATGCTATACAAATGAATTCTGTATCTGTATATGCAGCGACATGCTTAGCCACTGCCATACTTAGTAGGCGTATACAGTGTGTGCTTTCTTACAGCCTTCACTTTGCCACTATGAAGAATCCTTCCTGGCAATTCTTCACCTGTTCCTGGTTCTGTCCTTCCATTAATAGGAGGGAGTTTGACTAGATATGATATCTCTAAGTCATCACATTATGGTGTTAGTCTATGACTAAAACAGGGCTACAGCTTCTGACTTATATAACTCTTGGCTTATCCTATTAAATAAAATTTAAAGTTCAAACTCTTAGGCAAATGACCTAAGAAACAAATGTCGTTGACTATCCATATGTCATGGATCTTAACCCAAATAATTTAGGAAGTCTTACTTTTAGTATTAAATTTACCTCAGGTCTTACTGTCAACAACAACAAAAAAATTACTTATCAAAAAAATAAAAAAATACTTATCAACAAATAAATCAACACGAGGAGTGATGGTTTGCTGTACAGTACTGAGCCTGCAAATTAAGCCATAATTCTTGGATTTTGCCAGTGTAGAATTTAAATTGTGTGTCTCTGTGACTGTAGTACTAAGCGAGCAATGCTAATAAAGTGAATAAAAAGAGTATTTAAACATATGCTCTTTGTGTTGCTGCCTTTAAAACTTGAAAGGTGACCATGAATATACTCAGAAGATCATAAAGTTGTTTTGGTGTTTCAGCTCCATAAAATCCATCTTGGAATGTTCCGTTCAGAACCATAGCAAAAATAGGGATGGCAATTATGCAGTTTTTCTCCTGATGTAGTTATGCCCAACTATATTACTGTTCTGCATGCCAGACTTTTAGTTTTACTGGTGGATAGCTGAGATAGTGAAAGCACAGTCCGAAGGCCTGTGACATTTATACTCATTACCTATTTATCAGATGGACACATTCACGTTTACAAGCATGATGTGCTAGATTTGTTAAAGAATATTATGTTAAATCTTCACTGTTGGGATTAAAGAGTGTCAGGTAACTAGTCACAGATATTTTCCTGAGCTAATACTTACAAATAAGCCCATTGCTAGATAGCCCAGCAGGGCCTAAGACTTGCTGTCATGCCTGATGAGCTGAATTTCATCCTGGAGATGCAAAGAGTAGATAAAGAGAACAGACTCCTGTACCATGGCCACGAGGTTCTACGTTTGCTCTGTGGCATATTGCCAATACAGATGTGCACACACACACACAAGGTATGTAAATCAATGTAATAAAACATTTAAAAAACATTTAAATATGTTTTTAAAAATACAAATAAGTCTTCTACCGTTTAATTATCATCAAAAGATATATTGCTTATATATTAATCAAATATACACTGTGACAGAGACTCTATAACAGCTATTTATCTGATATAAATTTTCTAAGTCTGATTTAATATTAATTCATTTCCCTCCCAATTTTTCTCTTTTGTAGAAGAATAATCAAAATTACTGTTTTAATCTCTTCATATTTTTATTTATAGGTGGGACTTAGAAATTCTATTCCTCAGAGGGTGGTAGCTGAAACAGCTCATTTAAGCAAATGTATTCCTTTATTCTTGATAAAATTGATTCCTTTGCTGAGGATAACAAGAAAGAGGAAAAGGGGCTTGGTGAGAGAATGGCTTCAGCTGGGGAAGGGGGAGATGGTACAGGACACATCGTAGCAAAATCAGCTGCAATTTATTATGTACATGTGTGAAACTGAACATTTTCTTAAAAATGTGAGCGTAGGAATGTCTGTCTCTGAATTTTCATCAAACTACAATTGAATTTCTTAGAGCACTGCCTCTTAATTTACAGAATTCTCACAACTTAAAGATTTAGAATTTTTTGAATGGATAGAAGGCTACATAAATTTAATTTCAAAATTAAAATCAACTAACCTATTCTAAAATGTTCCTTACAAACTCCTATATACATCTATCCTCCTCACGATACAAAGATATCCAACTTTTATTTTATAGCACTTAAAGTTTGAGGTAACCCAAAATATTGGTTAAATCTGCTTTTAGTGAGGTAATATAAAGAAAAGTGAAATGATTAACTTTGAAGAGGGTTGTTTTTGAGATAAATTCTTACGGTGCCTTGGTCATTCTCTGGCAGGTACTATCGGACATCATTCATTATTTATCTGGGTGTACAGTTTTGTACACCTTGTATAGATAATCTAAATCCTAGGTTGTATCTGAGAGGACCCAGCAACACAGAGGGGGCACTGCAGTGTGGACAGTAATACTAATGCAAACGGAATGCATGGACTTGGGAGTCTTTTCTGGTTGACAAAATGTGGGCTTGGTGATCATATAAAAGCTTACCAGAGTTCAGGTCAAAGCCAGCTTTTCCAGCACTAGACCCAACCTTTATTTTTTCCTTCCACATTTCAGTGCTAGGCAGTGGTTAGGCTGACACTAGACCTCCATTCAGATACTCGCTACCTATACATTGATTTGTACATACTACTTTGCATTGAATCACTGAATTTTTTCTCAAACAATTTAATGATAAAACCATCTCCTGTGATGTTGTTCTATCTTTCTGGACTCACAAGACATATTTAGGGATGTGCATATAACCTTACCTCTAAAAAATAAAAGTGGATTATTAAGTTTAAGTTTTCTGATGAAAAAAAAACAACTTTTTCTTCTGAAATTATTCTGTCTGGGCTTTGGATTAAAATGGCATAAATTCCCCAGTGTCTAAGTGATGCAGAAACATCTTTTCCCATGACAGTTGTACAACACTAAGCTGCTTCACATTTGGTGCCAGCTTATAAAATAAGGTGGATCATTTTACATGGTCTTCATTATTTAAATGGAAGAGACTATCTTAACGCATCATGAATAAATTTCATGAGCGATAGTTCTTCACATATATAAATTAGAGAAGGAACAGTCGAAAGGACTAATTGTAAATTTGGATTGCCCAGATTTCAATCCTCCAAGTTAACAGCGTCTTCTCAGTGTCTCTACTCATCAATGAGACCAGTCACAGCTCCAGTCCCATGGGTGTGCTGACAGGGTGTGGTGGAGTTGCCACCTGCTCAGGGCTGTGTGACTGGGACCTAGAAAGTGCTCACTCAGTGTGAATCGACACCTTTTACCGTCTAAGAGGAAAAAAAATAAGTCATCTGTGAGTCATCGTCACTGCATTGCTCTAAATGTTGCTTCTAAAAATTATCCTTCTATAAAGCATGATTTATTTATGATTTTATGTACAGTTAATTAGATATACTTTGATGGATTTACATAAAGAAAAAATTTATCTTCACTTGGGAGAGACTTCTCTAAGCACAGTTCTATGCTGCAGCAGCTGCATCTAAATATAGAAATGAAGCCATTGGATGCATCGTGTTTGACTACAGAAAGGTGGTTGTTCTTAAATACTGATACAACTAAGACTATAACTGATGAATTATACAAAGTAAAAAAAAATGTCACAAAGGTATTAAATTGTATTTGCTTATAACTTCTCTTTAAGCTCTTTAGATTTTGGAACAACAACAACAACAACAAAAACCCACCTACCATCTCAAAGAGGTGGTCTAAATTAAATTCTGTCCACACTGTCAGAGTTTGGGGATAGTAAGTACCCAGTAATGGAACTCTTGAGAGCCCTGCAGCTTGGCACCTTATTTCTCAAACACTTGAGATGGTGAGGCAGGTTTAATGGACAGCAGCTAGAGACTTCCAAGCCCTTGGCACAGCCTTTGTCTTTGAAAGGAAGATGGCAAGCGTGGCTACTTTAGCTCCTTTTCTTCAGTCAAGATCTTGTGTGAACCATGCATGCTGCGAGATTTCTGTATACAATTTAAAAGAAAAATTCTGGCCACTCCTTATTTCCCATAATGCAAGACTAATAGCAACTTAGATTTACGAACTTCGGGAACACACTCTCACACAGCCCGTCCACAGAATGCCGATGCTATTTGAAGGCCAGTTGCTGTTCTTCTTGCCTTCGTTTTAATAAAAGCAGCTTAAGGTTATTGTACTGGAAGAACAATTGAGTATTATTTTGCAGAATTTTTACATGTTTGTGTTAGAACGCGCAGTTCCCTGAAACGGCATGTGTCAGATTAAGGAGATTCCTCAAAATCCTACCTTTGGCTTTTGCTTTTCATTAATTAGTTCAGAAAGAAAATCCAGAGAAATTGACTTTCTGAGATGTTAGAAGGCTGTGGGATTCTATTTTCAGGTAAATGTAGCTGTTCATCTGCTTTCTCCAGAGACAGTGTTATGATGTTTCGTGTTGCCGAATCTGTTCTCCAATAGATGATCAGGGTCCTCATATTCCTGGTCTAATCCCAGATGGTGGGACAATCCCAATAGATGATCAGGGTCCTCATACTCCTGGTCTAATCCCAGATGGTGGGACAGTGGTGTAGCCAGGGCTGAGCTTTCCAGATCTCCTGGGACCCAGTTCTTCTTTGATAGCATTACGGGCTCTATATCCCCACTGGGCACTGGGATGTGCTGTGTGAACCGCTCCCTGGCACGATTAAATGTGCAACCTAATCTAGGTTCACACCAGTGGTGTGCACAGGGAACTGGAAACAATGGGGAGTCTTGCTTCTCCCAAGCATCAGGTCTAACTGGCCTTCTGTTGGTTAACAAGCATGAATTAGCTGGTTTTCAGTTAGGAACTGATCTGGGGCACACGGGGCAGGGAGATGGCTCAGAGGGTAAAGTGTTTGCTGCACCAACTGGAGAAACCCAAGTTTTGATCTTATGAACCAACGTAAAAAGCTAGCCATGATGTTGCACACCTGTAATTCTGGAATAGAAGGCAGAAATGCCAGGACCTCGCTAGAGTACCAGTGTAACTTGTGAGTGAGCCCCAGATACAGGTATGGTGAGAGACCCAGTCTCAAAACTTAATGTGAATAACAATAGCTTATATCGACCTTTGATATCCACAGGCACATGCACATGTGCACTCATGCACACTCATACATATCACACACACACAAATACACACATATACCCATCCATGCATATATGTACATAGATATACATAGATATACACATGATAAAGAATTAAACCCAGAAAAATAATGAGGCATTCATTTGGTCAAGCAAAAGGAGAAATCATGAGGAAGTCTGCAGTTGGTCTAGAGGGCACTTGGAAGGAACTTACTGATATAGCGTATACTGCAGCTTGACTAATTTTCAATAAATTGATGGTGTCAGTCTTTGTACTTGACTGTCCTTCTATTTTCTAATATTATGATTATTGGTACCAGTGGGAAATCATTATGGTTCAATTTATTAAATATTTATGCTCAGAAAAGGTAACGTGTGCTTCCTTAGTTTCTTGACTTGTACAATGAGAACACGGGTCAGAAGAGCATCCTAAGTATTGAACTGAATGTTTGGTGCAAATTGCATCACAACATATAGTATGTACTAAGTGTAAATGGAGCTTTACTCATGTTTCGAGAAGAGTACCATTCTAAATCACAGAAACACAGAACATTAACTCTCAGAATATATTTCCTACTAACCTACTAACACAAGGTCTCATGCTACCTTAGTCAATGCGTGACTCACATTAAAACGATTTTTAAAAAGTTATAGAATCAAATGTAACTGACACTTGCTATAGAAAGATCCTCAGGCTGCTCCTTTTATCTTTTATTATCAAATACACAATCATTGAGTCTATGCCAGCTCCCTAAGATCTTGATCTACTACTCAAATATGTACTTTCCTGGTTTTTGAGCCCTGGGGACAAGGTCTTACAGTGTAGTTCAGTTTGGCTTTGTCTTTCTCTCGCTGATGCTTTCATTTTCTAAATGAAGATTTGTACCAGCACACCTGTTTTTTTTTATTTCTAATTTTAAAGATTACAATGTTTTATTAGTACTGAGTGTGTATGTTCTGAGGTATAACTTTGTTATTTGAGATTCTCTTACTTTACAGCCTTAGTAATAAAGGTTTATTTCAAACTTCTACCACATGTCCCCCACCATAAGTGCAGAACTCTTCTTTAGACTCTTCTCAGTTTTTCAAGGGTAAAACAGTTATCACAGTTGCCTCTGTCCCCAGATAATATTTTCCAGAAACGTCTTTTACCCTCATTTTCGTCTCAGCGCAGTACCCTAAAAAACTTTTTTTTTTCTTGAGGAACGTTGCCCCTGCGAAGAGGGATGCTAGGGGCTGAGACAAGTGTGGGTGGATGGGTGGGGGAGCACCCCTTAGAAGCAAAGGCGAGGGGAGACCGGGAGGGGGGCACATTTGAAATGTAAATATAAATAAAATAACTAATAAAACAAACAAAAACAAAAAATCCTTTTTATCGATTCTTTGTAAATGTCACATCATGTACCCCAGTGACATTTTCTCCCTGTCCCTGTGAAGCCACCTTGTGTCCTTGCCTCCCCTCCCAATAAAAATACACACAAGCAAACAAAACAGACCACAGATGATATCTTGTTGAAGAAGCTGTAGTGTGTCCCATAGCACACCCGTCTGCCCACACATCTTCACTTACGCATGCTCATTGCAAGAAGTCATTGATCTGGTTCGAGGTGTCTTGCTTCCGTGACACCATCAATACTGGATCCTCGCTGAGACTCCTCCTGGTTGTCCTGTCGTTGTCCTGGGTCACGGAGATCCTGAAGCTTTGGCTCACCAGGGCCAGTCCTTTTGCATACCTCCATAGTTCACAGACGATGTCGATTTTTGCATAGGTCAACTCAAAGCCCGGGGTCTGGGGCTGGGTGGTAGCGGAGCCATCAGCTATCAGTTCTCCCTCTTCTGTACCACCAGGGGGAGCTCTCCAGCACTGCTCTGGCTAGGCTACCCAGTGCCACCACCAACAAAAGGCAGACTCGGTTCTCGCATGCCCACCGGAGCCAGCTCCACTGTGTGGCCCACTCGAGCCATGAGGCAAGGTGCAGAGCCCACTGTCCCAAGTGCTGTAGCCAGTGTGGGGGCAGGGCTGGCTCCCCTACTCTCAGGACCTTGGGGCCAGCTTTCCTGACCGAGGGCAAGGGGCAGTGAGGGGAATCTATCGCCCCCATGCCCACACCACCTCATGACAGACAAATGGTAGGACCAGGTCTCTCTCGCTCTGGCATTTGGGGCCAGCTCACCTGTGCCCTCACGACCAGGTGCAGCTCTGCTGTGTTGTCTAGGTGAGATAGAGCGTCTGCACGTTGACCTTTCTTATGTGTTACCTAGTCACCCACTTACATGGCTTCGGTTGAAAAAGAAATATTGAAAACACAATTCACTTTAAAAACTAATATTTGATGTCTTCACTTTTAATTTCTAAAGGCATCCCTGCCATTCATGCCTCCCTACCTCTTCATTTATTAACTTAATTTTATAAATATAATAATAACAACAACAATATGTCTCTTTTTCCTTTTCTTTCCTCCAGACTCTTCCATATTTCCCTCCATGGTCTCATTCAAATCAATGCCTTCTTTTTTCATTAGTTGCTATTTAATGCATACATGGGTATACATATATATTCCCAAATATAATCAGCTCAGTCAGTATAATGCTACTTGCATATATGTTTTCAGGACTGGGTGTTTGGTCTGGATAACCTTCTGGTGTGCCCTTTTGGGGAGAAAGACTTTCTCCCAGTCCTAGCATTCCTCAATCATCTTCAGTTCTTTGGGCAGGGCTGAGGCCTGCTGTGCTCTCTCCTGTCCACTTTGGATGTTTGCCTTGTTCAGCTCGTGTTTAGGCAGTCATGATGGTGAGACTTCATGGGCGTGGCTACTGACATCACTAGGGGACACAGTCTCATAGCAAATGCCATGATCCTTGGACTCTTACAATTTTTCCACACCTTCTTCTGCAATGTTCTCTGAGCCTTGGATGAGAGAGTATTTTGTAGATGTATGTATTGAGACTGGACTTCACAACTCTGAAATTTGATTGGCTATGATTTTCTGTAATGGCTACCATCTGTTGCAAGGTTTTCCTGATGAGGGTTGAAGACTACTCGTGTGTGTGTGTGTGTGTGTGTGTGTGTGTGTGTACATATACATATATATATATATGTGTATATTATTTTTGAAACTTTTTAAATTTAAATATGTTTTGATCATATTCTTCTGGTCTAGTTCATCCATATCCTCTCCCCCTCCCTATCTACCCAACTTTTAAGTTTTTTCTCATAAAACAAGCAAAAGCCCCATCACAACAATAAAATGCCCCAAACCTAGAAAACAAAATAGAACTTCACCCACTCAAAATAAACCCGCCAAACTATATCCAAATAAAATCACACACACACACACACACACACACACACACACACCCTCACACGCGCGCGCGAGTGCCAACGATGGAAAAGCCAGCTTCTCATGCCTGTTGTTGGAATTTGTGTTAGGTGATCTTCGACTTCAGCCCACATGATCTGTTTATAAATACACATATAGAGTTATAATGAACTTTTCCTTTTTCTTCTTTATTCTCTATTACCTACTAAATAATAAATTCCAATTTCAACTTTAGGTGAATTCTGTTGTCCCTTGCTCTTTGTCCTGACAATATGTTCTAAGACTTATATTCTACCAGAGATGCTTTACCAAGATAATTCCCGAATCCTAGATGAGTTTACTCTCCAAATCTTGACTTTTTTATTTGCTATTTTAGTGCCAGTTCAGACTTTCAAAAAAAATCATCTCATTATTTAGGCAATGTATTATTATCACAGCATTTATTATAAAAATGAAATCATTGCGACAGAGCTAGCGTCCTATTTCGACCTGGACCTTTGCAGCTTCATTTGATCAGTTCTCCCCTGGTATGTGTTATTAACTAAATCATGTTCACTACTGTTTCCTGAACTTGCACTAGAAGTCAGTTTTTATTTATTTGTTTGTGTTTTTTTAATTTAGAACTTAAAAATATGTCATGAGAAATAGTTACGCAAGCAAGTGGAAAATTCAAGATGCAAAGTCATATTTTTAGCAAACTTCAACTCTTTCCTTAAAAAGAAAAAAAAAAGACATAAATGCCCATGAGACTTAAAATCAGCTGGACAGTTCAAGCATGGGGGTTGTTTTTATGTATATAAAGTAGGCATTCAATGAGTTGTTTCTCAAATACTGTATAACAGAGCTGGAGGTTAAGGACTTTTGCAGGGAGAAATTTCATATTGCTTATGGGGTTAGGAAGGTTTGGTTTTTGAGCAAGCGACATACATCTTCATAAAACACAGGCAGTCTTGCAGACTGGCCTTTCAGGGTAAGCTATAATGAGGGTTTTATAGACAGGGCAAAGGAATTTTTTTATGCTTTCCTGACTTCCGTCTAGAAAACAACTCTGAGATTTGTCCAGATGTCCATTATTTCCTCTGCTTCTGCTCTGCAAACCGTGTATATTTCCTTCTGTCATTTCATCCCTATTGGAGCTGGGAAGAAATATGGATCCACTCCTTCCCCACTCCCCCAGCGCCTAATGACCGAGGCTAATTTGCTTCTCAGCCTTTACCTCTTAAAGCAAATCAATCCCTATCCGATTAAAATGTCCGAGTGAATATCAGTCCCAGCACCACAGCTGCAGCAGGACTCTCTCCTAAACAAAAGCCACAGAGAAAAACTCATGCTGCATAGGAGGACTCCAAAGACCTGTTACCAAGAGAGGACATCGAAACCTAAATTCAAAATTGAGAGCCTTGGTCACAGACTGGTTGAGATGATCCCCTAGACATAAAACTGCTGACATTCAAAGCAATTTAATCAAAGCTCTTCCTGGTTTCCTTTGGGTTTCAAGACATGATGTGAGGATGCTTTAAATTACCATGCCTTTCTGTCCTTTGGAAAATTTAAAGCCAATGTTTAGTATCTAAAAGCCTTTGTATTTCTTTGCTAGTATGATGGAAATAAATTTCATATGTGCCTCATAGTTTAGATATTCATCTGATTTCATCTACTGAGCTATATGCTGACAGGGCATGGCTCTAAATAATACAGACAACACACAATGCATCCCCCCCCGCCCCGCCCTCGACAGGAAATGGGGATGCTCATAGAGCCTGCCTGCTTGAGTTAGCTTAATAAATTTGAAATGCTCATTAGAGTCCCAGTGCCTTATTGTTGCCTATATGTGACCAGCTTAAGTGAATAGGAATCAGATGGCGGGTGGGGGAAGACACACAGAGATTTCACATAATTCCTGTTGCCAGAGAAACCATTTTCTTGCTGTCTGGGCATGCACTGAGCAGCTCAGATCAACTGGAGACTCAGCGTAGCCCTTCCTATGACTTTGGTTAAGAAAACAAACAGAAGGGAGAAAAATGCTTACAGAGAAAAGCAGATTGGACTAGTAAAATGTTCTTTTAATTAGGGTGTGTGTGTAAACTGGGCTTTGAAATGTCTTGTCCTCTCTGACTGTCCGTGTGTTATCTGACTAGGTGACGCTTCAGGATCATTTTCACTTGTTCTGTCCTACTTTGAGAAGACTATGTCTTATCGCACGTGTGTGTGTGTGTGTGTGTGTGTGTGTGTGTGTGTGTGTTGGTCTGTCTATGTGTGTACATATTGCATATTTATACAAAAATCTTTTCCTTCTCTTCTTCCCTCTGCCCTAACACATATCACCCATCTCTGGTATGTTTCACACCCTAGAAACGTTTCTAAGGAAGAAGCTGTGAAGGGGACATGTGGCAATCAGAGGTAAATTTCTTTACCACATCTCGAAGAAGTGACAGTAGACGAGAAAGCCTGAGAAGAGCTTAAACCATCAACTCCGGAGTTATTTACATGGAACTTGCTCTTTCTCGATGAAAGATGGTTTTGTCAGTATGAGAATCAGAAAGGCCGTTAGGGTAGGTTGGCTCAGGAAACACGTTCCAACTGACGCCACCTGCACCCCTCTGCGCATCTTCGATAAACAGCGTTGCCTATGGACTTACTGAATATGTTGTTAATCCCAGGGTTATCCTAGAGAGCAGGCAGTGGCAGCAATCAGGACGTGTGTCTGTATGCATGGGTTTGACAACTTCTGAGAGATGACGTGCTTTTGAGGATTTCTATTCCCAAAAATTTTACCTACATTCAAAGGCCTTGCAATTGGTTCTGCTTTTGAAAGATAATGACAACTTCATTAGAGCTCCACAGAGCTTCTGCTGGCCCAAGTGTCTACTAATGAGTCCCACAGCGAGTTTCCCCCTGTAAAACACATCACTCTCTGTCTCACTCTCTGCGTCTCTGGTTGCACACGGCTTGAATCGAGGTACACGGGCCACTGTGCCTCATTTGTCTCCAGACCCTCGATCCCAGCGAAGATCAGAAAGCTGTAAGCAATTCCTGCCTCGTTGCGTAAGTCTGGCACCAGTGCAGAGCCCGGTACACGCCAAGTACACATGTTATGCCTCTCACACAGTCAATGAACAAAGCAGCAAGCAGGCGCAGAGGAAGAACTATTCTGCCCAAGGTAACATTATAAGTCAGAAGTGAAGGAGGAAACAAAAATTCAAGGGTCCACATTGCCTGTCAGTTTCAGTAAGCACTGGGTATGCTTCACACTTAGAAAACAAGATCCCAAGTTTTCAAACAGTCTCGTATTTCAAAATGTACACTCCCACCTCCCCCCCTCCAAAAAAAACCCTTTAGCAAATACACGGTTGTGAAAATGACTTTAGTTTTCTTTGGGGCTCCTTTTTATCGCAGCCTGTTTTTTTTTCCTCTTTGGATTGCTGCAATGCTAAACTCCCCTTCTACCAGCACAATTACTACATGCTAATTTCACCTGCCCTGGGGATATGGCCTAATTTACATCCCTTTTTAATGATGCATCTTCTTTATGTCAATGCAGGTTGAAAACGTGGGATAGATTTTTAATGTACCCAGAGAAAATTTATTTGGACTTCGGTTGTTGTTGCTTTGGTTTGTTTTTGTTGTTGTTGATGATTTTTGTCTTTTGTTTTTTATTTATTTATTTTCTTTGTCAGTTGCTTTTTCTTTACTTGTACTGGCCGGGATAGGAGATGTGGTCTATGTGACTTAAGATTTCCTGCTTTTCTTGTGTCAGTCAAACACCCCACAGTGGAAGCTGCTCAGGTCTTGGTTGCAGCCTGTCATGGCTGGACCTGTCAATATTATTCCTTCAAGGTCTGAGCAGTACCATCAGAAACGCATCTACTGCCCTTAGAACGCTAATTCTCTTTAAGCTCTCAATTCAGATCTTATGGATTTCAAACCATTGGGCCTTAAGGCCGGTTAATTTGGGAGGTATCCCCCCCCCGCCCTCCCTCCCCCTCAACCCCCCCCCCCCCGTGAGATTAGTGGTGCAAAGGGAAGAATTACAGGCTCGGCACTCACTGGACATCAACTCCTCCACGTGTTAGAGACCCTTTCATTAGAAATACAATTGGCAGAGGTGTCTATTCTAAGCTATCTGTTGTGTGATCTTTATAAATAGCTCCCATCATATAGAAGACAAGTCTTGATTTGTTTGGAGAGGGTTTCTGAAGGCCCCCTGCTGTGCCTCCCCTAGCAAGCCTCAGTCTGACATTCAGTGGGGGCGGGGGAGGCAGGCCTAGAGCAAACTTCACGCATAGGCCTATCCAACCCCCCTCAGCTGTGGTCGTCTCCCACGTCTCAGAGGATTCTCTGGCCCTGGCTCACAGTTAATGACCTGTGCTAAAGGAGCATTTAGCCATACTTTATATCATCTAAGATTCACGGTTGTTTTAACTCCTCCAGGCCAGGTCTTAACAGAGCTGCTTTAGCTGACACCAACCAGTTTTTTTGTTGTTGTTGTTGTTTGTTTGTTTGTTTGTTTGTTTCTTCTGAATTAATCTCTGGTGCATGGGAGAAGATTTTAAAACTCAAACTTGTAATGACCTATTTGCTCTAAAAAAATATTGTCAGAAGATAGAAAGTTTAGGATGCTGGGCACTGTCGTGAACCCTCCCCCCCCAAAAAAAAAAGAGAGAGAGAGAGAGAGACAGAGAGAGAGAGAGAGAGAGAGAGAGAGAGAGAGAGAGAGAGAGAGAAGGAAGGAAGGAAGGAAGGAAGGAAGGAAGGAAGGAAGGAAGGAAGGAAGGAAGGAATTTTAGGACTCTTCAATGTTGGTTCTTATACTTCTGTTCAAAGGCAAGTCAAAAGTCCATTCCAAAGTTAAATATAAAGCACTAGGTGTAAAGAGATCTGCAGTTCACCTGCTCCTGCTCTCTGTGACTTCAGGTAATTAAGGATGGCTTTTTGATATGGAAAATGATTCCCCTAAATCGCAGCCTCTCTTCTAATCTAAGTTCCACAAGATCCCTACAGCTGGCTGGGTATCTATAATCCCACTTCCTTTTTCTGCTCAGCCACTGAAAGGGACATTCAAAATCCAGTGTGTCCTGCAAAGCATCGGGGAAGGAGGCCAAAGGAGATGCTAGAAAACCAAGACTTGGTGAAGCCTTTGCATTCAGTTCTTGGGAATGAAATCTTCTCATTACTGTAGATGGTCCTAACTAGTCCAAGTCTAGCTTCTAGTTTATAGATGCAAGAGTGAAACATAAAAATCACCCTCTGCAGGCAACACTACCTCCTCCTCTCTGCAGACTGTCTTCTTGCTCATAGTTTTAAGGTTGCATTATTACTGCTATAAACACTCTTCTGAAACTATTTCTCGTACCTCTTCAACTCCGGGCTGCAGCAGGGGACTGCCTCAGTGGCACACTGCCCCCTACACTCAAACGCCCGTTTACATGGTTGAGTGCCATGGGACTGTATACATGCCTTTCAAAGACACGAAGTGTTCAGCATATAGATTTCCTGTAAACGTCATTATCACCAATCACGCTTTACATACTACACCAATTACATACTACAAGTCCAACAAGGATTACATATTACGGCCTTTGTGTGTTAGATCACATGAAGGATTTATATCTGGGCTTTCTGTTGTTAAATTAATTATAGCCTTAATGCTTACCTATCAAACGTTTTTGCTTCCATGTTTAAATTGTGAGCTATGTGTGTGTGGGGGGGGGAAGGGGGTGTCTGTTTGTTTTAATATTTATCTTTAATCTTTTTTTTGAAGTCCAGTTGTTATCCCCTACCTGGTCTGCCCTCTGACAGTTTCTCATTCCCTTCCTCCTCCCCACTGCCTACAAGAGGATGTCCCCACCTCCCCATCCTGCCAGCCCTGTCCGCTCCCTGGGGCCTCAAGTCTCTCCAGGGTAAGGTGCATCTTCTCTCACTCGGGCCAGACCAGGCAGTCCTCTGCTGTATAGGTATGTGCAAAGGGCCTCCTACCGGCTAGCGTGTGCAGCCTGGTGAGTGGCTCAGTGTCTGAAAGTCCTCAGTGATCCCGGTTAGTTGAGACTGTGGGTCTTCCTATGGGGTCACCCTCCTTCTCAGCTTCTTCCAGCCTTTCCCTAATTCAACCACAGGAATCCCCGGCTTCAGTCCATTGGCTGGGTGTAAGAATCTTCCTCTATCTCAGTGAGCTGCCTGTTGGCCTCTCAGAGGACAGCCATGCCAGGGCTCCTGTCTGTAAGCACACCATACCATCAGCAATAGCGTCAGGCCTCAGAGCCGTCCTTGAGATGGATTCCAATTTGAGTCTGTCACTGGATCTCCTTTCCTTTAGGCTCTTCTCCTTTTTTGTCCCTACAGTTCTTTTATGCAGCAACAATCCTGTGTCAGTGGTT
Source organism: Apodemus agrarius (assembly GCA_964023405.1). Lineage (NCBI taxonomy): Eukaryota > Metazoa > Chordata > Mammalia > Rodentia > Muridae > Apodemus > Apodemus agrarius. The sequence continues at coordinate 11,552,586 of OZ030006.1, read as the reverse complement.
TTGACTATGAAATAACAATCCCTTCCCTCTACTTAACGTCCTGTCTTTCTGGATAAGTTTCAGCTCTTCAAGATCCCCCTCCCCACTGTAGGGCATTTCATCTAGGGTCCCTCCCTTTGAGTCCTGAGAGTCTCTCACCTCTCAGTTCTCAGGTGCATTCTGGAGGGTCCCCTACCTCCCAAGGTTGCATATTTCCATACATTCTGCTGGCCCTCAGGGATTCACTCCTGTCACCCCCTACCCCAATACCTGATCATGTTCCCCCTTTTCCCCTCCCACTCCTCTCTCCCATCCAGGTCCCTCCCTCCCTCTGCCCCCAGTGATTGCTTTCTTCTCAAAATAGGTGCTTTTTAGATGATATAACTATTAGATATACATTTTTGATTTCCTGATGATACGACTTGTAGATATATAGTTTTATTTCTTATGTAACGATATCAATTTATGCATGGACAAGTCATAAAGTGTACATACAGCAAGATTACCTGTAGACCCACAAATTACATGATCAGCGAGATCAACTGTTGCCCTTTTAACTTTCACGAGTCATATTTCATTGGGTCAACTGGAATTTAATAGTTACATCAATCACATATTGTATAATTCATAAGCATTTCATCTATTGACCAAGTTCGTAGTTTCCATCTCCCCTGAAATACTATAGCTAGTCAATGGAATGTAAACCCTTTTTCAGTGCCCACCTAGAGGCCTGAGTTTTTGCAGGATTGTCCCTAACATCAGGCAGAGAAAACTTCAGATTCACTGGGATGAAACCTGCTTCCTCCTTTGTCACATTGATTTCACTAAGAATGGTGTATTAGAGTATTAGAGCTCGGTGTGACAGTGTGCATTTCTGTGCCAAGATGTGGAAATGCTAATGTATTTGCATATTGGAGTTTGTAGGAGCAGATAAAGGACTTGGTCAATTTGCTACTCTTTTTTTTTCCTTTTCTTTTCTATTTTCCTTTTACTTTTCTCTTTCTTTCTTTCTTTCTTTCTTTCTTTCTTTCTTTCTTTCTTTTACTATTCTTCCTGAGTTTTTATTCCTTCTCCCTTCCTTTCTCTATTTCCTCCTGTGTAAAATGTGTCTGATCTCACCACCTACATGGCTTAAATAATGAACTCTGTATTTCGTATGTAGTAATTTATGCTCATTAACAGAAATCGCCGTTCTGTGAGTAATAAATGTTTAGCAGGAGACCACTCAGAGAAATCCTTCTCTGTTGAGGGCTTGATATGTTAAGTTTGAAGCTTTGGTGACTTCTAGTCTTATGAACTAAAAATATAACCATGAAAATACTGTGGCTGGATGTAGGATGGGCATCGAGAGAACCTGTGGTGCACGGTCAATAATGGGAGGTGGTGAGTGTTTAATCTGCGGTTCAGGACATTAGGACTGAGGGGGAAAATCAATACACCGAGTCTATGTGCAAATGCCAGGTGGAACCAAGCACAGATGATAATGGAAAACTGCGAGCCGCATCTGGAGATGTGGGATCAGGGGAATTAGCTGAGGTACAAACACACAAGTCTCCTGGATGACAAGCCCGGATAACAAGCCAGCGTTTTCAAACCTGTTCTTAGCACATCATCAGACAGATCCAGGGAAAGTAAGATGGTAAATGCGATTTGTTCTGTGGGCTCTGACTTGTTTTGAATGGCATATCTGGAAAAATGTGATGAGAAATGATAACCACA